>JAHZTW010000001.1:427730406-427803060 GCA_020283515.1 Alliaria petiolata
AAAAAAAAAAAAAAAAAAAAAAAAAAAAAAAAAAAAAAAAAAAAAAAAAAAAAGGAGGATCGATCACAAGCAGTGTCGATCGACACCCCTTAGTGTCGATCGACACCCAGCAAGGATACGGGTAAGTTCTTCAAAACCCGAGAGTTCTTCTTTGTTTATTCATTCTTCAAAACCGTGCTTTGAGAGTTTTTCCCCAAAAATCCCAAATTCTCATTTCTTCACCGAATTGAGTGATTCAAAACTCTAATCCGTGCGGATTCTTGCCCTTTTTCATATTCCATAGTCAATTCATTCGATCTACCAAGGTATGTTCTTCAAACCTCCCATTTTCAATTTTCGACCTAAGGTGAAAATTTTCGAAATGAGCCTATTTAGCTTGATTTCTTTGTTGAATGATGCTTGTTTAGGTTGTATAACACGATTCCAACCATTGCCCAACTGATTTTCACACTTTAAATTGGACAATTTGAAATTTTCGAATTTGGAAATTAATGATGCATATTGTCAAATTTTGGAGTTTTTCTTGGTTTTTATGGTCTCGACTAGGTCGATTGACGATATGGGGATTGTTAAGAATGCTAATTGTTGTTGCATATAGCTACAATCATCGGTTTTGGTTCGGAATCAAAAATCTGCGCAAGGTGTCGATCGACACCATGTGTGTCGATCGACACCCTACCAGACAGACGCGTTACGCCTCATTTCTTTGACTTTGGATTTGATTTGGAAGTTTCTTTTTCATTGCAGATGGCTCCTGTGAGTAAGAGACCACGCCGCACTGAAGCATCCGCCTCAGGAACCGCTAATGATGAGGCGATTCCGTGTCTTGCTCCTTGGCCTAAACTGGAAAAGGCAAGGATTCGAAGCAGAAGGCAATGGGCTGATCCTCCAGCTGAGGAGATTGAGAAGGATGAGTGTCTGTACAGAGGTGTCGACGAGGCTTGGGATGACTACGACACCTTGTTCTACAACGCATGGCTGCGAAAAGACAATGCAGGAACTTGGCATTAAGGATGACATCCTGAACTTGCTGAACCGCATTGGGATGGGTACTATTGCAACTCGTCAATACGACTTGTACCCTGATCTAGTCCGTCAGTTCATCGCCACTGCCGTCTTTGCACATCACTTGGCTTCTTTGAAGTCCAAGCCTTTCAGTGGGACGAAGTCTAAGCCAGAGACTATAAGGAGCCTTCTTACTTCTATCTTCCTGCACTGCGGGATAGACACTTCTCCCTGCTCCATTGAGACATCACGATCTTTGATTGATATGGAGTATCTGAAGAGGACTCATTGGGTAACGCCAGAGAAGATGTGGGTCTTCACCGACGAGCAGAGAGTGCAGCGAGTGGTACACCTGCCAGACAGGGACCTGACTCGCATCACATCAGATTTGAACCGCCTCGCTTTCTGCCCTAGCCCGAGCAAGCTCAGGGACCCTCCCGTTACTAGACGCAGAGGCACTTCATCACGCACAGCTGCAGAGCCTTCACGACCATCCTCTTCTAGGCGCAGAGCACCAGCTACTTTAGAGCCTATTGGTTCTCATCACCTTCCAGCTGCTCTTGAGATTCCTATGGAGCAAGATGCTTTCCAGAGATACGTGGTTCAGAGCTTCCAGGCCATTGGGAACGCCATTGCCACTGTGTCTAACTGTGGCTGCGTTCGACCTGCTTCACCACCACGTTCTTCTCCACCACGACCAGATGACGATGAGTGATTCTCCATTCCTTTTAGTCTTTTGAGTCAGTTTTTCTTTTACTCTTGAGTCTGCATTTGCTTCAGTACTTTGCTTCATAACTTGTTAAACTCATTGAGATTATTGGATTATCTGTGCTTTTAACGTTTGTTTGAGTTTTTCTAACAGCTAGGCTAACTCTAACAACAAATATGACTTAGCAACAATCATGTTCGAATGGCAAAACTCTGTGAACGGACAGAGTGTCGATCGACACCATCTGTGTCGATCGACACCACCTTCAGACACAGCAACGATCGACACCACCTGTGTCGATCGACGCTACGCGCAGAGGTCAGGTAATCTGATTCTTCTCTTTGTTTGTAACAGTTTGGCACATTTTTTTCCTTTTTCTATCCAAACTCATTCTTAGTAACACTGGGGACAGTGTTATTCAAGTCTGGGGGAGGTAGTTGCTAATTTAGTGTTTTGTTTTGAGAGTCAGTTAAGTCTTGAGTCAAAAGTTTTCAAAATCTGTTTTATTGAGTCAAAATTAGTTGGAACTTTCAGTTTTTCTAGGGACTAACCACAGAAAATTAGCACTTGAAGAACCATTGCTATAAGAGTTGATTGCAGGACTTACTAAGTAGAAAGCTACAAGTGGAATCAGTCTAACAGGGCGAGTTCAGATCCCCTTATAAGAACTAGGTATGTGCAGAACTTGATTCCTCTTTCAGTCCGAACAGATAGGCAATTGCAGTTTCTCCTTGATCTTCCCTTAAGAGAAAAGAAAATAAAGAAAAATAGTCTAAGTCTGGAATAGTGCCTTTGTCATGAGCCTGTCTCCTCACAAGGAACAATATTAGTGATGCTCTTGAACACGTCTCCTAACAAGGAACACAAGTAGAGAGTAGCATTATTCCAGAGATCCCATAAAAAAAAAGAATAAGAAAAGTCAATGAAAAGATCTTAGAACACCCTGAAAATGGGCAGAAGTTGACTAAGGGAAGAGAAAATAGGGGAGCTGTATGAGAATGTCTTGTTCAGGTACTAAGGAAGGGAAAGAATCAGAAAAGTTCTATGGCATTACCAATGTTAGAGTTCGAAATTTATATCAAGGAAAGGATCTGGATTCGAACTGGGAGATTGCTAAGCTTGTGGTAAGTACATTGAACATTTCCTAAGGTTGGCTCTAATATCATGTGGATTCAAGAAGTGTTAATCAATGTGGCGTTTTGAAGAAGTGATTGGAAGTTCCTGTTTTCAAACTTCTACTTCAGTCTAAGTTTCTGTTTTGCTTGAGGGCAAGCAAAGGCTAAGTCTGGGGGAGTTGATATATCATGGTTTTTACCCGTTTTTAAGCCATGATATAAGTGTTTTTATAGAGTCTTTTGCTAGTTTTGGAGTCTTTTTAGAGTCTTTACAGGATGGAGAGCATTTGGAGCTAAATGGGAGAATCTGGAGCATTTTGGAGCACTTTGGAGAAGCAGCCGAAGTGATGAAGTCAAGAGGCTGGAATTTACGAGCTGAGTGTCGATCGACACCATCAGTGTCGATCGACACCAAGGATAGACGGCGAAGCTTGACGGTTTCCAATCAGGAAAAGGAAAGAAGAGCAAGTTCTGAAGAATTACAAGTCTACCCCTGGACGAAAAATCCCCTTCTATAAATAGTTTTCAGGCATTGTTTAGCCAAATACCTTATCATTATTTTCTGTTTTTGAGACTTAGAGAGAGATTGATCCTGAGCTTTTGGGGAGACAATTCTAACTCATCTGAGCCAGATTTCGAACCCCTGTATCATTCTCTATTCTTTTATGCAATATTATTCAGCCATGTTTTGTGTTTGCATTATTATGTCTGAGTAGTTTGCTTGTTAGGTTAGGGTAATTTAGGGTTTGATGAAGAGTTTATAGAATCACTAGAATTATTAGGGAAATCAATTGGATCTTCACCTAGATTTGTGCTTAACTTGATTCTCTGAATTGATCACTTAGAAATCAAACCTTAGGTTGTTTAATAGATGCGAGAGCATTATTAATAACTTGAACTAATCTTAGGTGAGCAAATTATCTATTCGCAAAGAGATTTGGTCTAGGTAATTTGTGAACAAATCGAACCTGTTCTTATTGCTTGCCTTGATTGTTTAAATTCGCAAAGAGATTTGGAATTTAGGGATTTAGGCATAGATAACTTCTGCAACGAGAGTTGATTGGTTTTACCTTAGAGTTTCGAGTTCTAGACGGTTCTTAATAAATCCCTAATAGACTTAGATTCTGCAGTCTTGGATTCAAACCTGATAATTATCCTTGCCTAGCGCCTTATCTCCTGAACTTTAATCCATCTAATTCCGATTTATTACTTGCTTTAATTGCTTAGTTTTCAATTTCATTATTCGACCTAGCATAATCTAAACCTAGAAACCATAAGTGTAGCTTTAACTTCCCTGAGGATTCGATACCCCTTATACTTCAAGTGCATTGCTGTGCACTTGCAGTAGTTGATTATTTGGGTAAAACTAGACCCATATCAGTATGATAAGTGCGGATAAGGACCGCTAGGTGCGATGCACTGAAACAATAAGTGCGGATAAGGACCGCTAGGTGCGATGCACTAAAACGATAAGATCGGATAAGGACCGCTAGGTGGACACGTAAGTTGGCGTGGATGCACTGAAACGATAGGAATATTATGTGTTAGCTTGGCAAGTAAATGATCAGGCTACATGTTTGCTAGTGTCAATGTTTATGTGTTTTAATGAGTATGATATAATCATATAAATGTTAAGTATGTTTCAGTGGACAGAGATGATCTCCTCATTGAGTAATTCATTACTCACCCCTTTTTTCCTTTTCAGTGTGTTCAGGTGTTTTAAGGTTAGGGTGCGAGACCAATGGCTCAATGAGAAAAGTTTTTGAAAAGTGTTTTAAAGTGTCACTAGATGTCTCGACTAAGTAAGTTGGGTCGGGGCGTCACAATTATCACGGGGATTAGAAGCGAAACTTACTACGTTGAAGACTGCAAGTGGATTGACTCTGCACCTAATGAATCAAAATTTCTCGTCAAGGGGTTTGAGGTACATTGAACTTAACTACTCTTTTAGACTATGTCAAGATGTGCTAGGTGCAATCTCTCTTTGATCTTCCCTTATTAAAAAAAAATAAACACTTAGTTTAAGAATGACAACTTCAGTTCTGCAACAAAACGATGATAGCGAGCTGCTTCAAAAAATTTTCTCCTGACAAGGAATGAAATCGTGAGCGTTCTTGAACTAAGAAGAAAAAAAAAAGAAAAAAAATCGATAGAAAAAGTAAAAATATACCCTAAAAAATAAGTAGAAAATTGACTAAGGGAAGAGAAAATAGGGGAGTTGCATTCAAAATTGTCTTTGTTCAGGTGTTTGGAAGAGAAAAGTCTATGGTTTCCTTGAACAATACTCCCTCGAATGAGACCACATGCCTAAATGAATATAGGAGTCAACAATAAAATCTTGAAATCCTCTAAGGGACCATGAACTGTATTTGGGACAGATGAAAAGCTCAAGGTAATTAGACCGAAACGTTTAAGATTTTGATTTATGAGTTATGGGCTCAAATGGTCGATTGGTTGATTTTATAAGTTCCCAAGTATTGGTGAGTTTCCACGTTTTCAAACCTCTCTTCCTTGTTTAGATTTATTGTTTTGTTTGAGGACAAGCAAATGTTTAAGTTTGGGAAAGTTGATAACACTCATATTTCGCCCAAATTTTTTATCATAAGTGAATGCTTTAACAAGTATTTCACTAAGGTTATAATGCATAAATAGTATATTCCTATTATTTGTATGATCAAGACTCTTTTCAGAAAAACTTAGCAAAAAAGATTCAAAATGGAGCAAAACAGATAATTCCAGAACAAGTGCAATATGACAGAAGTTTAGCATCAAACGGTGACCTTCCCACCACGAGATCAAGCTGAATTTTGGTGACAAGATAGACTGATCTACTACCTTTCACGCCGAAGTGGTTGGAGGTCGATCCCTTTAAAAATCTTCTGTAGAAGCTGGCCAGTCCATGAAAGCTTCTAACATGCCCAATGCTTGAGGGCGTGGGCCAGTCTTATATCGCCTTTATCTTCTCCTCATCCATTTAAACCCTCTTTGCATTCATCAATAATATATTTGCTTCTATCAATCATGTGTGAGTAGTTTACTTTCGTTGGGGGACTTCCAATGGGTTCTTATGCGGGATTTCATTAACTGTTTTTAATCATATTTTTGCATATCCATATTCTAGGGATTTCATTCGCCTAATTTTGGTCTTATTGCATGGATATAGCGTCATGAACTAGAAACTGATCTTAGGATTGTTTAGAGCCGGTAACGTGTTGAATCCGATCACCTGACCCAACTTAGCCGAGAGATCGCATCATGAGGTGTAAATTGAACAATCACAGAGCGTCGTGAGCGCTACAACGAACCCAATCTATTATTTTGTGCTTGATTTAGTTAAAGAATATACGATCTTCTTATGAAATATATGCTTAGTCTCGTTTGCTTGCGTTTAGTTTGTTTGATTTCTAGTTAGGACCCCTAAGAAATTCCTGGAAGAATCCCAACCTTTTTCTTATTGTTTAATCACACTTACGCACTTCAATATCGCATTTCAATTATGCACTTTAATATCGCATTTCAATTACGCACTTCAATATCGCATTTCAATTACGCACTTTCAATATCGCACTTTCAATTGATTTCCTTTACGCTTTTAAGTTAGATTTCCATTTTGCTTAAGTCGTTTTTCCTTATTATGTTTATCATCTTCCTAGGCGAGAACCAAGTCTATATAAAAAATTGCTTTGTCTTTCTTTTCTTTCAATTCTTGCAACAAAAATTGTGACACTGATATCTCTGTAATTTGCATGATTTTAGTACATGTTTCATGATAGTTAGGACTTCATTCTTGCACTTTAGTGATAGCTTGCATCACATTTTCACCCATGTTAGGATTAGATGCATTAGGTTAGGTTTCTGCATAGTCTTGCTTGTTTCGAGTGTGTTCTCAGGTGCTTAGGATGATCCGTAGAAGAGACCAAGGAGGGAAGTCACAAATAGAGAATGAGCCGGTAATATCGAGCATGGATCACGACATGAGGTCGATTTAGATGAGTAGTAGCGGCTTAGTCCCGAAAGGAGAACCTCGGTATGAAGATCCAGCAAGAAGATGCCCAAAGGACGGATATCGGAACAAGGCAACGGGAAGTGCCCGATTCAAGTACCAAGGAAGGGAAGCCTTCACGACATGACCCCGAAATCCTTGCCCGATATGGAGCCTGCCCGAAGAATCAGAAGAGTTAGCGTTTCGGCTCGTCCATAACGACGTGAGCCCGAAACGCTAAAAGCCAAAATAGTACCATTTCGGGAAAGTGGTCCCAACGTTTATGTTTTTCCCTTTTTGTGTATAAATACCTACTCCCTCACTCTTATCTCTTCATCACGCTTTCTACTTTTATTTTCTGTCTTCTCTTTCAAGAACCGAAACTCTGTATTTTTCCACCATTGAAGCTTGTTTAAAGCTTTGATTTTTATGCAATCTTGAAGTTTTAAGTCATATAGCTTAGTCTTATTTTCTTAAAGCTTCTTCCTTTTCTTGTTTTTGATTATCTTGCAGCTTATGAGTTACTCTCTCATCCTTATGGATTTTGAGGTTTCTCAAATGGCTTGTGAGTAGTCTTTTTAGGACCTTGATGGGTTAAAAGGACCAAGGGACTCTCGGATTTATATTTCTTGCTTAGCTAAAACATAAAGTTAGATTCTTTCTTGTTTATCATTCCCAAAGCTTAGTCTAGTTTGGCCATCTAGGCTAAAGTCCTTAGGCGGCTTGACACGAACATCACGTGCTTGCTTAGCCGGATCTATGAACAAGAGTTTGATCTCTTAGGCTAAGACTAACCATCTGTCTAAGAATCTTACGGTTCAATAGGGACGTTGTAGATGCTTGTTTCTTCTATTGTACCGCTATGCGAGAGCTAGTCTATGGTGATAGAGATTCAAAGAGTTTAGACCCAAACATCATGGGCTAAACGATTTGAGGATCCCTTTACCTAAGAATCACCATCAAAAGACCAAGTCTTGATGTGATCCAAAAGCTTTAGCTTGATAAGCCGAACCGAGAGTTACCTAGTTCATAATACTCATCAAGATCCTTCCTTTATCTTGAAAGTTTATCTTTTTACCGTTTAAATATCTATTTCTTGCTTAGCGTCTTTAAAGTTTTCTCATTTATGGTCTTGAGTGACACAAGATCAATCCTATAGTAGTTTTTAGTAGTAAAGTCTTAGTCTTTACCCGATTTGAACTTGACTTATAACACCGATACGCTGCCAAAATGGTTTGATACCCCATACGCTATACTACTTCGGTTGATAGCAGTTGGGACATTGCTAAAAAGGCTAAAACCTGTTTGTCAGACACCAAACCCCGAAACCTCTTTGCGTCATTGGTTGCTCCAACGTTCTTTTATTTTGCAGTAGGTCTTCCCCGTGGATCGACACCATAAGTACTACAACGCACACTGTGCACTTGCAGCTCAGGGTCCTTTACAAATATTAAACTCGAGAAGTCCCTAGGAAGCACCCATATTTTGGATCGCCTATTTCAACCTCATCATTGTTTCAAGCCAATTAATATGTCATGAAAATAAGCATATTATCGACAAACTATTATTAAAAACTTACCAAGAGGCAGATTTCTATCGAATCTTCCATTGATGATTTCCTCAATATTGGTGAAGGATAGATAATGTTTTTCATTGATATAACCACAATTTCGGACCTGTGTTCTCAAGTTGTTGAATTAACAATGTGTTATCAGTTAGACGTTTAGTTGAAGGATTAGGAATCACAATGAAATCCTTGATGTCCTTCCATTCTCCTTCAGGGAGTGAGCTAAATCGATTGATAAACATATCGTTATCCATGAAACCTTGATTTTGTGTTCCCTATAAACAAAATAACAAAAAATATCCAACTTGATTTTGTGTTCCCTACAAACAAATAACGAAAAATATTCAACTTCAGGTCGCAACACTTCCATAAATAATAAACATTATTATACCTAAATGTCAAAATAAAAAATTAGAATACTCAATATACTCACTTCTTTATCTACGAGTAAAAAACTTTAGGTCGCAACACTTTCATAAACAATAAACATTACTATACCTAAATTTCAAAATAAAAAATAAGAATACTCAATATATTCACTTCTTTATCAAATCTTTCATTGCACTATCCTGATTGGCTTAGGTAAAATCTGTCCCAGCAATTGCATTGATGCCAGTAAAAAGATAATTGGAGAAGAACACATTCATGTCGTCCATTTCAGTGTAAATGTTAGTTATATTGAGAAAAATATATTTTAAAAAAACATGGCATAATAATTTGAAATTTGTTATTGGATATTGTGATTTGAACCGTTAATACTAAATAAAGTTGAAACTTACATAATCTCTTTGAAATCATTAACCTCAAGGGTGAAACACATTTCTCATTCGCCACTTGAATCTATCCTCCTAATTAAAAATGCATGAAGTACTGCATTTCTTTTATATCGTTTAACATAAACAAACAAATGGTATAACTAACCTCTATTTCTCTTAACCAGGGGCAGAGCAAGCTTACGACGATCGGGTTCATGTGCCCCCGTCTATTTGTTTTGGTTTTCTTTGTAATTAACACAAGTTCATTTAGATATTTTAGCCAAATATTTTTATAATATAGATGTGTGCCCCTGATTCAATTTTTATCTGGATCCGCCCCTGCTGAACACGCCAATCAGTAAGTACACAAACAATAGCCAAATTTCCAATAGCAAAAAATTCTATACAACACTCACTAAGTTGCAAAAAACATTAATAAATAACACGTTGTCAATAGGTTAAAGATAATATTTTAAATTTTTAAAAAAATTTACGTTGTATCCCATATTTTGAATTTGAGACGACATGTCTTTTTGGACAATCTTCATCAAAGTTTCAATCTCTGACTAATTTGAGATCACCAACATAAAAGATTGAACCTATCAAATCGTGTTTTTGGAGAGCACTAATGTCAGTATGTGTTGTTTCAAGCTAATTAATATGTCATGAACATAAGCATATGATAGATAAACTGTTATTAAAAACTTACCAACTTGCAGATTTCTGTCAAATCTCCCATTGGTGATATCATCAATATTGGTGAAAGACATATAATGTTCTTCATCGATGTGAGCACAATTTTGGACATCTGTGTTCTCAAGTAGTTGAATCAACAATGTGTTATCAGTTATACGTTTAGTGAAGGATTATGAATCACAGTGAAATCCTTGATGTCCTTCCATTCTTCTTCATGGAGTGAGCTAAATCGATTGATGAACATAACATTATCCACAGGAGCTCGAATTTTTGTTTTCTACAAACAAAAAACAAAAAAATATCCAACTTCAGATCGCAACACTTCTATAAATAATAAACATTATTATATCTAAATGTCAAAATAAAAAATAAGAATACTCAATGTACTCACTTCTTTGTCTATGAGTAAAAATTGTAGTGTAAGAGGAATTCCATTAGATCTAGATTCCCACGTCTTCAAAACCTTGACTTGAATATGTCAATTACTCTTCCATTGATGAAGATCTCTGATCATATCATATAAAACCATTTCTTCTGCATGTAAATTTATAATTTAAAAAAGGTTTTTGTGTTATCTCCTTGCTACTTGTATTTGCATATTATAGAGGGATAGAATGTTGATGCATTAAATTTAAATTGTGAGGTAAAAATCTGAGAGCATGCATTGGTAAAGGAAGATTGAACAACTTTAAGTTTTTGTCAGATTTGTTTCTTTACCCGAGAGAAATATACAGTCTCAATGCTGTATTAAAGTTTTTCTTTGATCATGGATAACTGATGTAGTGGCATCATAGCATCGAAGAGAAGAGTCGTTATTGTTTGGATTTTTTGGTTTTGGGCTTTTCAATTTCTAATTAAGTTTATTTAATTATTTTAGTTATTAAGTTGGGCTTTTTCTTTTCTTAATCGTTAGAAATATACCCTTAGAGTTTTCTATATTATTTTATTTAAACATTGCTTTTAAGCAATTGTTAAGCAGTTTTTGGAGTTTAATAAAATAGAGAGTTTCTCTTTGTCCTTGTGTTTGATTTGATTAGATTCATCAAAACAAGAAGCCTTGTGTTTGATTTGATTAGATTCATCAAAACAAGAAGTTCAAATCCCTAGATTGAGTGAGTCTGGTCTCTATAGATTATCTAAATCCCTAGATATCAAACCCTGCGATGCGCCAGGTTGGTATCAGAGCTTTGCTACACTCCTATTTTAATGCCTCGAGATAAGAAAATCATGGCTCCAACGGAATCAGAGATGACTCGTCAAGTCATCGCTGATCTTCAAGAGGAGATGTGTGCAATGACCACTGCGATCCAAGCACTTGCGACACAGCGGCCTATTGCAAAGCATGTTGAAAACGTTGAAGACGATGACAACGATTCTATTGGGGGTGATAATCCATTCGCCGAACAACATAACCATCTTGTCAGGGAACAACATGATGGTGATGACTTATGATGCGAAAGTAGATTCAAGTTTGAAATACCCGAGTTTCATGGCGGTACATGAGCAGAAGAACTCTTAGATTGGTTTGTTACGGTTGAGGAAATCCTAGATTTCAAGCACGTGCCATTAGATCATTGCGTTCCATTGATTGAGATTCATTTTTGTAGGCGTGCTGCTGCGTGGTGGATTCAGTTGAAGACATCTTGTGCTAGACGTGGCGAGTCAAAGATCACGACATGGAAAAAATTAAAGCATTCTATGCATAAGACATTTCTCCCTTTCAATTATGACCAACTGATGTTTCAACAATTTCAGAATTTACGTCAAGGCAACCGTTTTATAGAAGAATATGCAATAGGTTTTTTTCTCATGCTTAATCATGTCGACACACAAGATTCGGAATCACAGCTGGTGGTTCTTTTTATCGGTTGTTTGCGACAGCAAATTCAACATACGCTTAACCTCTTTTGACCGTTGACAGTTTCGGAAGCACACCAATAAGCTATCACATTGGAGCAACAAGGTCGTGGAGCAAATACCTTGTAGCATAACATGAATGGGCAGCCAACAGCTCGAACTGTACCAACTTCACCAAGCCTTTCTCCAAATGAAGTCACTGTTTCAACTCCACTAGTTCAGCCACATGGTTCTCCATATAAAGGTGAGCCATCTCGACCTTCTCATCCTTTGGGTGAATTGCGTTGCTTTACTTGCGGAGAACCAGAACATCTAAAAATGGCATGTCCCACACTTAGTAGACGATGATTGCTTGATGAATAATTCCAATATGGTCTTAAACCAATTTATGATGGCGATGGAGACGAGATAAAGTATGTATTGGGAGATACGGGTCCTCTTCTTATGTTGAGGCCGAGTGTTTTAGATGGCTACACATATTACAAGAGTCATTAAGCAGAAATCTTTCAATATACATGCAAAGTCAGCGACATGCCTTGTCATTTTGTGATTGATTCATAAAGCTGTGCTAATTTAATCTTTGAAGATCTCGTGAAAAAATTGAAATTGCAAACAGAGGAGCATCCTTCTCCATATTGTATTGGCTGGGTTAAACATGGACATGAATTTCGTATATCTCGGCGCGTGAAGATTTTATTTTCAGCGGGAACAACGTATTGTGCTATGATATACTGCGACGTAGTATTAATTGATGTGGGTCATATAATTTTTGGACGTCTATGGCAGTGTCATAATCATGTTTATCACAATGGATACATAAATTCTTACTCTTTCATATTTAGAAACCAACATGTCACGTTGATACCATCGCGAGAACATGTAGAAGTTCTAAATCATGTCCAGGGAAACAAATATAATGAAGATCTATTTTATCTAAGTCACTAGATCTTGATTTTTTAACTCATGCCGCTTCAGATGTAATATGTCAAGGAAATAAAGACATATCTTTTGCATGTGTGGAAGAAGTCCACCATTACTTTGATTATAAGACACATGACTTTGTGGAAGTTACAACATCCTCTAAACCAATTGCAACTTTTGATCATTGTCAACAGTTCAATTTTGATGGTCAGCTTGCAACATGTGTCTTCTTTTCAAGGGCAATATATCTGATGCTTTTAATTTGTAACATCATTTTTGGTTTTCGGAAGAAGATACTGTTCAAGATTCAAGGTCGAATCTCTTTTACCTGGGGAGACTGATGCAGCGGCATCATAGCATCGAAGAGAAGAGTCCTTTATTGTTTGGGTGTTTTGGTTTTGGGTTTTTCAATTTTTAATTAAGTTTACTTAATTATTATAGTTATTAAGTTGGATTCTTCCTTTTCTTAATCGTTAGAAACATACGCTTAAGTTTTTTTTTTTGTCAACTCATTTTATATTAAACTTCAACTTGGGAATACATTACAAACAAGCCAAATGCTCTTTGCCAAAGAGTAATAATTTGAAACATAAGAAAGCAAAGCAATAAAGAGTTAGGTTATGCAGTTTAAATAACAAATAAAATCTGGAAGCTTCTTAAAAAAGGCTTCAAAATCGATTAAGAACAAATCGATATTCCATTCTTCTGCAATTAAAGACATTTGAAGAACACATTTAGAAGTGCAAAGACTGAGTTTTTGAATACATCCTCTATAGAAGAGGAGATTGGTGGAATAGATCTCTCTTTCAAAAAGGAGGAAGACAACATGGTTTTTTTCTTCAAACCAGAAGTCAAAGATGTTCTTTTTTTCCTTGGAACCACAGAAAACTATAACTAGAATTGGGCCAAACCAACCATAAAAAGCTCTCGATCAAAACAAGCCCAACCTTCAAATTTGCTTTAGATGGAAAAGGGACCGATGAAGCAGATCGGAGATGTACAAGCACCATCGCTGGAAAGTAGCAAGATTTTTTTCTTTAATACGAGAGGCATAGAGACAATTTCAGACTTGGAACCACATAAAGCCACAACAGAAAATGGGCCACGCCCAACATGAAACCAGCGCCTCAAACAAGTCCAAACTACAACTTTGTTGGAGCTAAAGAGAGAACCGATGTAAGAGATCGGAGGAGAGACGTCATCGCCGGAGTAAAACCCCTGTACAACAAGCCAGAACTCTGAAGGGGCAGAAAGAAAGATAACACTTGAAAGCGCTTCCGGCAATGCTAAATATTTCTCAGCGAGCAGAGCAGAGAGAGAAACCGGTGGCTGAGGAGGATTTAGATCCTGGAGAAATACAGATCTCCGGACGTCTGGTGGGTCGGGAGGGTCCGTCGGATCTGGAGTGTTCAAAATGGACATCGTCGGCGGAGCCGGAGTGGGAAAAGAGGTCACCTTCGCCGGATCTGGGGGATCCGAATGAGCAGAGGGGCTTTCACGGCGGCTAGGTTGCATCAGCGGAGCCATGGGGGCTAGAGACGTCGATGCCAGGGGAGACGACGGTGAGAACCTTGGAGCAGAGACAGATCTCGTCGGATTCGGAGATAAAACTCGTTGGAAACCGGAGACGACTAGGAGCGAAGCATTTTCCGGCCAAGCAAAAGATACGAGGCAGAGGAAAAGACTTCAAAGGAAACTAAGAGCTGCGACGGTTGAAGGGAGGAAGACGCCGGAAACTCATCGTGAAAGGGAAAGAAAAGATGAGCAGCGGTTGTCTCGAGCATCGTGCCTTGGAGAGAATTAGGGCGAACTCATCGCTGTATAGAGTTTTCTATAGTATTCTATTTAAGCAATGCTTTTAAGCAATTGTCGAGCAGTTTTTAAAGTTTAATAAAATACCGAGTTTTTCTTTGTCCTTGTTTTTGATTTGATTTGATTCATCAAAAGAAGAAGCATTGTGTTTTATTTGATTAGATTCATCAAAACAAGAAGCCGATTTCAAGCGATTCCTTCGAATCCCTTGATTGAGCGAGCCATGTCTCTATAGATGATCTAAATCTCTAGATTAAGATGTGTTATCAAACCCTACGTTGCGCCAATAACATAAGCTTACCTTGAGTGTATTGAATAATTTCACGGTTCATGATTATTTTTGTTTTTCAGATTTGCACTTGATGGTAACAAATTTGGAATCTTCGTCTCAACTTCAGAATTGATTTCTAAAGGTAATTAATAATTTTGTTATTCGTTTTGATTTTCCTATGTTTCTGTTAATGGTTTAGTGATAAAATTCAAAAAACTTTATGAAGTTCATTAAAACAGAAACATATAAGATATCAATGTTAATAGGTTAAGGAGTAAACAGAAACATAGATAGTACCAATGACATAAAACTCTAAATAAACAAAAACAAAATTAAAAAACATAGAAAATTTTAGAAATATAAGTCCATCGAAGATTTTTGAACTTGATAACTGTTAATCAGAGTCTTCACCATCGTCATTCCTGGAAATTAAGCACAAATCAAGATAACTAAATTAAAAGTCACATTCGCTGAAGAAAATAATGACATATTGTATGACTGAGATCCTGAAACTTACATTTGGCGCCAGAACTTCCTGGCCTCAGAAATGTATGGATCAAAGTACAGTTTTGACACACCTCTAACATCACTAACTTGAAAATCTCATAAAAAGACGATGTAGTAAACACAAATTGACGGTTTTGTAGTTGGATGAAATAGGTTAAAGTTACATAAACTTAAGGTTGGAAAAAATTTACCTCCAACTCTCCTCACACGCCAATCACTAAGCACACAAACAATGTTGTTCGTATTAGAGGACCACCATTTTTTTTTTTGTAAATTCAAGTGCCAACTTACCATATGCAACACGTTCTACACTTGTCAAACTATTAAACACAAAATTATTAAATATAACCAAAAGACATTATAAAGCAATTAAGCGTATACCTCAGTGTTATCAAGTAGTCTAATTTTTAACCTAGAACCGGTGACACGTCTGGTGGATTTTTAAAGATAGTAAAATGTTTAATTTTTTTTCATTCTCCCTTCCGAAAAACCCTTGTATAACAATTTCATATTGTCCTTGTCATCAAAAATAGCTTGGATTTTATTGCTCTACAAAAAAAAAATATATAATAAGATTAGATTAGGAAGAAGAATTAATAAATAAGATTAAATATAAAAACAAACAATTTATCTGCCACACTTTAATGTATGAAACACTTACCTCCTCATCGACGAAGATGAAGTTTTGCACTTAATTTTGTCCTTGAGATTGGGACTCTCAACTCGTAGAATAACATTGTTTCAAAATTTATTAATGTTATTATTTCTCTTCAAAAGAACCATTAAGTAGTTGAGTTGCATATACTTCTACAATTGCCTTGGCAACAATATCAAGCAATACAAATTTCAGTTTTTCTTTGTCGTCCATGACCCTGAGATGCAACTTGCACATTTTTATATAAAACAAAAGAGTAGCAAGATTATTGAGTGACACAAGATCAATCCTTTAGTAGTTTTTAGTAGTAAAGTCTTAGTCTTTACCCGATTTGAACTTGACTTATAACACCGATATGACCGTTATGTTCACTAACGCTCCCAAAATGGTTTGATACCCCATACGCTGTACTACTTCGGTTGATAGCAGTTGGGACATTGCTAAAAAGGCTAAAACCTGTTTGTCAATTGGCGCCGTTGCCGATTTGGGAGATAGTTTAGTCATTTCGGTATTAGGTCGTTATAAGGACAAGTTTTTATTTTTCAGATTTTTAACACTCTACTCGTACATCTGTGTTGAAACAGGTACATGAACCTACGTTCACACGGTACAACAAACCTTGTTCCCCCAATAGATGATATCCACCTGCTCGAAAGATCAGCTAGACGAAATCAGGAACAAGCCGAAACAGTTAACCGTGTGATGATGGAAAACCAACAAGGTGCTCAAGGAGCTGCGGGCGCAGCTGGTGCACAAGGACCACAAGGTCCACAAGGTCCACAAGGAGTCCAAGGATAGCCTGGTGTTGCAGCTGCTCCAAGAGCTGTGAGGCAAATCGGTACCGGAGATGCACCGATATCGACTGCAAGCCGACACGGTATCCAGCCACCACCAGTGCAGAACAACAACTTCGAGATCAAAAGTGGTCTTATCTCCATGGTGCAGAACAACCGATTCTTCGGTCTGCCCTTGGAAGACCCACTTGACCATCTCGACCAGTTCGACCGTGTGTGCGCCATGACCAAGATCAACGGCGTAAGCGAAGATGGATTCAAGCTGCGTTTGTTTCCCTTCTCACTGGGAGACAAAGCACATGCATGGGAAAAGACATTGCCACACTGATCAATTACCTCGTGGGCAGATTGCAAGAAAGCTTTCCTGACAAAGTTTTTCTCCACATCGAGGACAGCCCGATTGAGGAACAAAATAAGTGGTTTCACTCAAAAATCCAACGAGACTTTTGGTGAAGCTTGGGAGAGATTCAAGGGTTACACCACTCAGTGCCCTCACCATGGATTCAGCCAAGAATCACTCCTCAGTACACTATATCGGGGTGTCATTCCCAAGATTCGGATTCTGCTCGATACTGCGTGCAATGGAAATTTCCTATCTAAAGACGTTGAAGACGGTCTTGAGTTAGTTGAAAACTTAGCTCAGAGTGACTCCTCTTACCACGAAGACTATGACAGATCCAACCGTGGTTCCAAAGAAGAAGTGGAAGGAAGCCGGAAGGTGATCAAAGAGCTCAATGAGAAACTCGACAAGTTACTACTTTTCCAAACTCAAAAGGAGGTCCATTTCGTGGAAGAACTCACTCAAGTCAAAGAAGGGAAGGACATTCAGTATGAAGATGTCAATTACATCAACGCTCAAGGAGGATATAACAATTGGAAACCAAATAACAACCTTTCCTACCGGAGCACGAACGTCGCAAATCCTCAAGACCAGACCTACCCACAACAACAAGGAGGAGGAGCAAAACAATTCGTGACATACACGAATCCACAAGGCTTTGTACCACGGTTCCAAAACCAAAACGGCTATCCGCCACGACATCAAGCCGGTGCACCTCCTGGATTCCCACAACAACAAGGAAACCCAAATGCTCAAGCTGGCTTTGACTTGGAGGGAACTCTGAAGCAACTTCTTCAAGGTCAAACACATATCCAGGCGGATATGCACAAACGTTTTGCTGAAGTACATAACAAGATTGATGGTGTCCACACAGAACTATCCGGGAAGATTGAAGACTTGACCGCTCGTGTCAAGACACTTGAAAACAACAAAGGGATTGCATCTACAAGCCACGCAAGCAACCTTCCTGGAAAATCCTTTACGAATCCAAAGGAGTATTGCCAAATGATCACCACTTTCGACGAGGAAAAACGGGATCCTTCCGATATCACTTCTCCAAAACAGGCTCAAGTCGATGCGGACATCGACATTCTAAGAAGGGGAGAGAGTTCTAAAAATTTGGCAACCCCTAAAGAGAAAGCACCATTCCTGCGAGTCTATAAACCGCCAATGCCATACCCCCAGAGGCATAAAAAACGTCTCATAGAGGAACAAGAAGCCGAATTAATTGAAACATTGAAGAAAGTTGAATATCTCTTCAACAATACTGACGAGACCAAGCCTATTCCAGATTTCCTAGTAGCCTTGAAGGATAAGGTCTATGCTGATGCAATGGCAAGAATAGGGAGGAATGCAGCAGCTCGTGTGGAGAAACCTAAGGAGGAACCCTTAGTAGTTAATAAGCTCGAAGACCCAGGATCATTCACCTTGCCATGCACACTCGGAGGAATTACCTTTGAAATATGTCTGTGTGACCTCGGGGCAAGCATCAACGTGATGAGCCGAGCCACAGCTGAACGTCTCGGGTATAAAACCTATACCAACTGCAAGAAACCGTTATCACTGGCCGATGGAAGTGAAAGGAAAACTGTTGGGAAGTTGCTGGACCTACCCCTCATGATTGGGAACGTGCTACTACCAAGCGACTTCCTGGTGATAGAGATGGACCAAGATGTCAAGGAAACTCTCCTATTGGGAAGACCTTTCCTAGCCTCTGCCGGTTGCATGTTTGATTGCAAAAGCGGCAAGGTAGAGCTGAGACTAACTGGAAGCTTGGTAATGCACTTTGACACCAAAGGGAAGAAAATCAATGAGAAGGAACACGCATATTCCCTTGAGCTCAAGAAGACAATTGAGAAGACCAAAGATCCATCCTTGGAAATATGTTATGATGGAGCCAGATTTGATGGGGTCTGTCTCAATGCAATATTCGAAGGGCAACCAGGAGAAAACCAAGAAGAAACAAAAGAGGTGATCACTTGCAAGAAGTCCTACGTGAAAGGACCGACTCTCGGTGATCTTCTGGAAGGTATGACTCTCAAACCTGTTCTCTCTGCTGGTGGTGAGATGAGATACAAGCTGAGATGCAAGGGAAAAGTTAGACCCTTTGCTTACCTTAAGGTGATAAAAGACACCGATTTGACCAATCAAAAGGGTTCTAAGGCAAGCAAGGAGGGAACTTCCAATGTGTCTCTGGCTGATTTCATCACAATGATCAAGGAAAGTAAGGATCCTCCCACAGGATCGAGGGGTGTTCATTTCCCCCTTTCGCACTAAAAGATGACCAAGAAAAGTCAAGCTAAGTGACTCAAAACAAAGCGCTCTTGGGAGGCACCCCAAGCTTATCCATGTACATATTAATGCTTTTCCTAGTTTAGTTTAATGATTTCAGGATCCCATGAAGGATAAGGTGAGGAGACTTACACACAAGAGGAGCTAAAACCAAAAGAGAAGCTGTCTGGCTCAATAACGGGATGTAATATCGGGTTAACACCACGATATTCTCCCTAGGTATTCTTCGTCAAGCAGGCACAACTGCGTGTAGCCGATATAGGACGAAGCCCAAGCTAGACAACAATCACGGTGGTCAAATATCGGGAACAAGCCGATATCCGTAACGCTAATCACATCATATCGGGGTCAACCCGATATGTCCGTCCAGGTAAAAGGGTGGCTAGGCTTGGCCAATCCAAAAAAGCGCTCAAATTATAGCCCACTTTTTCGGATAAGGCAGGAATACTTGGTTGGGGTTAACCGACAATTATTCCCCAAACCAAGAAACCCTAGTCAACCCTTCCTTTCCCCTTGTCTCATTTTTCTTTATAAAAACCCTCGCCTCTATCGTTTTCATTCCCCATCACTCTCAATCATAGAAAATTGCTTTTGAGTTTTTATTTCGCAAAGTCGAGTTTGAGCTTTCATCCGAGGATTTTCGCATATCGATCTAAGGTACAATGGTAGGAGCAACAAGAAGCGGAGCAGTTCTGGGGAGATCAAGGGAATACCAAACGGAAAAGAGAGAAGGAAAGAGACCAGTTGGAGAATCCAGCCGAGCGGCGATTGTACGTTCACTCACACGTGCATCGGGAAGAAGAAGTATAGGATCCCGACTTACCCTGGCCGAAATGCGTGCAGCATTCAGGCGAATGGAGTTCAAGGCCACGCGCTATCCCCACGAGGAGACAATGGTCGAGCTAGGCATCTACGAGAACTGCCCGATACTCTTCAACGAAATGGGCCTGAAGAAATTCATGGAAAACGCTTATGCGTCCCATGACGAAGCGACCTTCCAGTTCCTTGCAACATTGGAAGTAACATTCTACGCGTTTGGAGAGATCACTCAGGAGGAAGTCGGAGATGGGCACATTCGTTTCAAGTATGGAAACGATACTCACCGAATGACGTTTCGGGAGCTGGAGTCGATATTCGGGTTCAGCCAAGGCGATATGCGCGAAATGTCCCTGAATATAGAAAAGGAGGAGCTGGAGGCATTGTGGATGCACATCGGGGTAGGGACGTACAAGCCAGGAGTGAACAAGAGCACCAGGATAAGGCACGCAGCCTTGAGGTATGTGCAAAGAGCTATTGCACATACTTTCTTTGCAAGGAAGGAATGCGGAGCTGTCCTGACAAAGGAGCTGGAGATAATGGATGACGGCCTGGTGGAAATCATTCAAGAGACGCACTGATTTTGAACTGAGGGGAAGCAGAAGGAGCACCGCGTTGATCACGTTATTGATGAAGGAGCTTCTCCACTACAAATAGTGGATGATATCCACACCAAGCGACAGGCCTCAGATAGGTTGTGGAGGAGTTGTGTCTGCTATCTTAAAAGGGGCTGGCATTGATCTCGAGGAGCCAACTCACGGAATCCGGTGGATAGACATTGCATATCTAAAGAAGTGCCAGTTTCTCGGGAAGCCATATCGGCATGGACACCGATATCAGTTCACCCGAGCATTAGGACAAGCTGCAGTACTGTTCCTGCCAAACCCGTGGCTGACCACGATAAGGGAGCCAAGGAATTTGGATTTCGACCCCCAAGATGAGCATCTCTTCCCATATGGAGCTGACTTCGATGAGGGTTACGAGGAAGAATATCGGGAAGAAGTCGACGCAGCTGCTGAAGAAGAAGATGAGGATGAAGACGCCTATGATGACCCTACTGACGAGTTTGGATTTTCTCTCTATGGGGCGGATCGCTACCATTTTGATCCAATCACCAGTGGACCACACCGAACTCTCAAGGCGGCGCACGATAGGATCAATGTGCTGCAGCGGTACTGCAAGTGGCAAGACCGTTCGATCAGAAAGCTAGTCTCCACGGTGAAGGGAATCAAGGGTCACGTGCAAGGCCTGAAGGGGCAAATCAAGACGCTCACCTCAAAACTGAAGGGATCGACACCATCACCACGGTATGAAGCCGATATGTCTCCGGAGGAAGCCGAAGGGAATGAAGACGAGGAGTCCGATGAAGCAGACAGCCAAATGCTTTAAAGGAGGCATTCCTTCTCGTTCGAACTAAGGGAGCGCGAGCTGAATGATCCAGGAAGACATGCCTGCCAAGAGGACATCATGTCGAGGAAGAGACGTGCGAGCCAATCCCCAATACCGGAATCAGACAACCCATCCTTCTCCACCAGTGAGGACACCACGTCCTCACATCACACTGAGCAGTAAGGTACCACTCCAAACCTTTGTACATAAGCATTTCTCTTTATCTTTTTCATTTTGCTTGAACTTTTGCATTATCATAGGACCATATTCTTCCTTTCTTCTATCACACAGAGACTGTGTGATTTAAGTTTGGGGGAGTATGTAGTACTTGCATTTATAATTCATGCATTCATGAAATTGCATAGAAAAACACAAAAAAATTTGAAATTTTTGAAAATTTATCCCACAAAAAGAACTCATGTAGTTGCATTTCCATGTTATGATTGAGTCTAAATGCATTCATATAGATTTCATAAGCATTTGCATAAGGTGTTAGGTATTACGAATCCTTCTAAATAGCCATTTTAAGTCATGAACTCAATGCCTTAGTTCTTGTTTTTCTGATGCATTTCGAATTAGACTGAGCTTAAGGCAGCACCACGTTTGGAATTTGTCCTGTGAAATTCAGTTTTGACTTGATGCATTGCGATTTGAACCATTTCCCTAATAAACTTGAACCATTAATTTGAAAATCTAATTGTCTCGTTCGTATCTGTCAAATAACTCATGGATTTCACTTGGACTTTCTTTTCCCTTTTACCACCCTCTTGCTAGTCCAAGTATCAGACCACACCCCAAACCTAAACCATTGTTTTTAAACCAATAAACACTTTTGTGAGAGCATGTGAGGCATTTGCACCATTTTCGAATCTTCTTAGGCAAAAAGTGTTGGGTTTAGATCGACAAGGTTAGATTTCCATGTAGACGTTGGCTCACATCTCGGGTCAACACTAGGTTAAGTGGTTTGGTTGCTGAAACGGTTTGACACCGAAATCGGAGGCCGATATTGCTGGGTAGACTAGGAAAAAGGGGTTATATTCCAACTTGATCATGCGTTGACAGAAGGAAAAGAAAGGAAACCAAGGAGTCAGACGGGGACACGAATAAAAGAGATGGCAGCAACAAATGGAGCTCGAAACCAAAAGAAGAAAAAGGCGATTCCAAGAAAAAACAAAAGAAGGCCAAACAACAAAGCATAAATCCGGCCAACAACACTAAAGGTGAAACACAAGGAACGCAACAAAGGAGCCAGAAAGCCAAAACCGATCTCCAACAAAGAAGAAGTCCCCCGAAGATGACCAGGAAAGGTAATATCGAGGAATGATATCGGGATAACGGCGAAATGCCGAGAGAAAGGGTAGCTTAGGAGGGAGCAACTTAGACTAGGGTAGGAAACGAAATAGATGTTCTGGGTAGATGGTAATCTAGCCTTGTATGCATCCATTGGTTTTTACCCTTAGCATTTTGCATTAAGAAGGTTCCTTTCATGAGTGATCCCACTTAAACACTTAACCCGATCGCGCCACGAGTTCATATTTAGCTCGTTACCTTACCCTGAGCCAAATGAGTTAGTTGACAGGTATGGATGAGATCCACGTTTTAAATTTTATAATGAATGTGAAAGGGAATTGGGAATTTGAATGTGCATCTAAGTTAGGACTGATTTCGCTTGATTATTGTGATGAATGTGGCTAAGGCTTTCTGGATAGGTAGAATTCGACTTGCATCCTAGAAACCTGAACTCAGACATTGAGTTGATTTCCTTTAAATGGCGTTTTGGATTCGAACTTACATCTTTTATTTTAAAACCTCACCCCTCCGGTTGGCTTTTGCTTGAGGACAAGCAAAAAGGCAAGTTTGGGGGTGTTGATATCTCTGTAATTTGCATGATTTTAGTACATGTTTCATGATAGTTAGGACTTCATTCTTGCACTTTAGTGATAGCTTGCATCACATTTTCACCCATGTTAGGATTAGATGCATTAGGTTAGGTTTCTGCATAGTCTTGCTTGTTTCGAGTGTGTTCTCAGGTGCTTAGGATGATCCGTAGAAGAGACCAAGGAGGGAAGTCACAAATAGAGAATGAGCCGGTAATATCGAGCATGGATCACGACATGAGGTCGATTTAGATGAGTAGTAGCGGCTTAGTCCCGAAATGAGAACCTCGGTATGAAGATCCAGCAAGAAGATGCCCAAAGGACGGATAGCGGAGCAAGTCAACGGGAAGTGCCCGATTCAAGTACCAGTGAAGGCATGCCTTCACGACATGACCCCGAAATCCTTACCCGATATGGAGCCTGCCCGAAGAATCAGAAGAGTTAGCGTTTCGGCTCGTCCATAACGACGTAAGCCCGGAACGTTAAAAGCCAAAAAGTACCATTTCGGGAAAGTGGTCCCAACGTTTATGTTTTTCCCTTTTGTGTATAAATACCTACTCCCTCACTCTTATCTCTTCATCACGCTTTCTACTTTTATTTTCTGTCTTCTCTTTCAAGAACCGAAACTCTGTATTTTTCTACCATTGAAGCTTGTTTAAAGCTTTGATTTTTATGCAATCTTGAAGTTTTAAGTCTTATAGCTTAGCGTTATTTTCTTAAAGCTTCTTCCTTTTCTTGCTTTTGATTATCTCACGGCTTATGAGTTACTCTCTCGTCCTTATGGATCTTGAGGTTTCTCAAATGGCTTGTGAGTAGTCTTTTTAGGACCTTGATGGGTTAAAAGGACCAAGGGACTCTCGGATTTATATTTCTTGCTTAGCTAAAACATAAAGTTAGATTCTTTCTTGTTTATCATTCCCAAATCTTAGTCTAGTTTGGCCATCTAGGCTAAAGTCCTTAGGCGGCTTGACACGAACATCACGTGCTTGCTTAGCCGGATCTATGAACAAGAGTTTGATCTCTTAGGCTAAGACTAACCATCTGTCTAAGAATCTTACGGTTCAATGGGGACGTTGTAGATGCTTGTTTCTTCTATTGTACCGCTATGCGAGAGCTAGTCCATGGTGATAGAGATTCAAAGAGTTTTGACCCAAACATCATGGGCTAAACGATTTGAGGATCCCTTTACCTAAGAATCACCATCAAAAGACCAAGTCTTGATGTTATCCAAAAGCTTTAGCTTGATAAGCCGAACCGAGAGTTACCTAGTTCATAATACTCATCAAGATCCTTCCTTTATCTTGAAAGTTTATCTTTTTACCGTTTAAATATTTATTTCTTGCTTAGCGTCTTTAAAGTTTTCTCATTTATGGTCTTGAGTGACACAAGATCAATCCTATAGTAGTTTTTAGTAGTAAAGTCTTAGTCTTTACCCGATTTGAACTTGACTTATAACACCGATACGCTGCCAAAATGGTTTGATACCCCATACGTTATACTACTTCGGTTGATAGCAGTTGGGACATTGCTAAAAAGGCTAAAACCTGTTTGTCAGACACCAAACCCCGAAACCTCTTTGCGTCATTGGTTGCTCCAACGTTCTTTTATTTTGCAGTAGGTCTTCCCCGTGGATCGACACCATAAGTACTACAACGCACACTGTGCACTTGCAGCTCAGGGTCCTTTACAAATATTAAACTCGAGAAGTCCCTAGGAAGCACCCATATTTTGGATCGCCTATTTCAACCTCATCATTGTTTCAAGCCAATTAATATGTCATGAAAATAATCATATTATCGACAAACTATTATTAAAAACTTACCAAGAGGCAGATTTCTATCGAATCTTCCATTGATGATTTCCTCAATATTGGTGAAGGATAGATAATGTTTTTCATTGATATAACCACAATTTCGGACCTGTGTTCTCAAGTTGTTGAATTAACAATGTGTTATCAGTTAGACGTTTAGTTGAAGGATTAGGAATCACAATGAAATCCTTGATGTCCTTCCATTCTCCTTCAGGGAGTGAGCTAAATCGATTGATAAACATATCGTTATCCATGAAACCTTGATTTTGTGTTCCCTATAAACAAAATAACAAAAAATATCCAACTTGATTTTGTGTTCCCTACAAACAAATAACGAAAAATATTCAACTTCAGGTCGCAACACTTCCATAAATAATAAACATTATTATACCTAAATGTCAAAATAAAAAATTAGAATACTCAATATACTCACTTCTTTATCTACGAGTAAAAAACTTTAGGTCGCAACACTTTCATAAACAATAAACATTACTATACCTAAATTTCAAAATAAAAAATAAGAATACTCAATATATTCACTTCTTTATCAAATCTTTCATTGCACTATCCTGATTGGCTTAGGTAAAATCTGTCCCAGCAATTGCATTGATGCCAGTAAAAAGATAATTGGAGAAGAACACATTCATGTCGTCCATTTCAGTGTAAATGTTAGTTATATTGAGAAAAATATATTTTAAAAAAACATGTCATAATAATTTGAAATTTGTTATTGGATATTGTGATTTGAACCGTTAATACTAAATAAAGTTGAAACTTACATAATCTCTTTGAAATCATTAACCTCAAGGGTGAAACACATTTCTCATTCGCCACTTGAATCTATCCTCCTAATTAAAAATGCATGAAGTACTGCATTTCTTTTATATCGTTTAACATAAACAAACAAATGGTATAACTAACCTCTATTTCTCTTAACCAGGGGCAGAGCAAGCTTACGACGATCGGGTTCATGTGCCCCCGTCTATTTGTTTTGGTTTTCTTTGTAATTAACACAAGTTCATTTAGATATTTTAGCCAAATATTTTTATAATTTAGATGTGTGCCCCTGATTCAATTTTTATCTGGATCCGCCCCTGCTTAACACGCCAATCAGTAAGTACACAAACAATAGCCAAATTTCCAATAGCAATAAATTCTATACAACACTCACTAAGTTGCAAAAAACATTAATAAATAACACGTTGTCAATAGGTTAAAGATAATATTTTAAATTTTTAAAAAAATTTACGTTGTATCCCATATTTTGAATTTGAGACGACATGTCTTTTTGGACAATCTTCATCAAAGTTTCTATCTCTGACTAATTTGAGATCACCAACATAAAAGATTGAACCTATCAAATCGTGTTTTTGTAGAGCACTAATGTCAGTATGTGTTGTTTCAAGCTAATTAATATGTCATGAACATAATCATATGATAGATAAACTGTTATTAAAAACTTACCAACTTGCAGATTTCTGTCAAATCTCCCATTGGTGATATCTTCAATATTGGTGAAAGACATATAATGTTCTTCATCGATGTGAGCACAATTTTGGACATCTGTGTTCTCAAGTAGTTGAATCAACAATGTGTTATCAGTTATACGTTTAGTGAAGGATTATGAATCACAGTGAAATCCTTGATGTCCTTCCATTCTTCTTCATGGAGTGAGCTAAATCGATTGATGAACATAATATTATCCACAGGAGCTCGAATTTTTGTTTTCTACAAACAAAAAACAAAAAAATATCCAACTTCAGATCGCAACACTTCTATAAATAATAAACATTATTATATCTAAATGTCAAAATAAAAAATAAGAATACTCAATGTACTCACTTCTTTGTCTATGAGTAAAAATTGTAGTGTAAGAGGAATTCCATTAGATCTAGATTCCCACGTCTTCAAAACCTTGACTTGAATATGTCAATTACTCTTCCATTGATGAAGATCTCTGATCATATCATATAAAACCATTTCTTCTGCATGTAAATTTATAATTTAAAAAAGGTTTTTGTGTTATCTCCTTGCTACTTGTATTTGCATATTATAGAGGGATAGAATGTTGATGCATTAAATTTAAATTGTGAGGTAAAAATCTGAGAGCATGCATTGGTAAAGGAAGATTGAACATCTTTAAGTTTTTGTCAGATTTGTTTCTTTACCCGAGAGAAATATACAGTCTCAATGCTGTATTAAAGTTTTTCTTTGATCATGGATAACTGATGTAGTGGCATCATAGCATCGAAGAGAAGAGTCGTTATTGTTTGGATTTTTTGGTTTTGGGCTTTTCAATTTCTAATTAAGTTTATTTAATTATTTTAGTTATTAAGTTGGGCTTTTTCTTTTCTTAATCGTTAGAAATATACTCTTAGAGTTTTCTATATTATTTTATTTAAACATTGCTTTTAAGCAATTGTTAAGCAGTTTTTGGAGTTTAATAAAATAGAGAGTTTCTCTTTGTCCTTGTGTTTGATTTGATTAGATTCATCAAAACAAGAAGCCTTTTGTTTGATTTGATTAGATTCATCAAAACAAGAAGCCTTTTGTTTGATTTGATTAGATTCATCAAAACAAGAAGTTCAAATCCCTAGATTGAGTGAGTCAGGTCTCTATAGATTATCTAAATCCCTAGATATCAAACCCTGCGATGCGCCAGGTTGGTATCAGAGCTTTGCTACACTCCTATTTTAATGCCTCGAGATAAGAAAATCATGGCTCCAACGGAATCAGAGATGACTCGTCAAGTCATCGCTGATCTTCAAGAGGAGATGTGTGCAATGACCACTGCGATCCAAGCACTTGCGACACAGCGGCCTATTGCAATGCATGTTGAAAACGTTGAAGACGATGACAACGATTCTATTGGGGGTGATAATCCATTCGCCGAACAACATAACCATCTTGTCAGGGAACAACATGATGGTGATGACTTATGATGCGAAAGTAGATTCAAGTTTGAAATACCCGAGTTTCATGGCGGTACATTAGCATAAGAACTCTTAGATTGGTTTGTTACGGTTGAGGAAATCCTAGATTTCAAGCACTTGCCATTAGATCTTTGCGTTCTATTGATTGAGATTCATTTTTGTAGTCGTGCTGCTGCGTGGTGGATTCAGTTGAAGACATCTTGTGCTAGACGTGGCGAGTCAAAGATCACGACATGGAAAAAATTAAAGCATTCTATGCATAAGACATTTCTCCCTTTCAATTATGACCAACTGATGTTTCAACAATTTCAGAATTTACGTCAAGGCAACCGTTTTATAGAAGAATATGCTATATGTTTTTTTCTCATGCTTAATCATTTCGACACACAAGATTCGGAATTACAGCTGGTGGTTCTTTTTATTGGTTGTTTGCGACAGCAAATTCAACATACGCTTAACCTCTTTTGACCTTTGACAGTTTCTGAAGCACACCAATAAGCTATCACATTGGATCAACAAGGTCGTGGAGCAAATACTTTGTAGCATAACATGAATGGGCAGCCAACAGCTCGAACTGTACCTACTTCACCAAGCCTTTCTCCAAATGAAGTCACTGTTTCAACTCCACTAGTTCAGCCACATGGTTCTCCATATAAAGGTGAGCCATCTCGACCTTCTCATCCTTTGGGTGAATTGTGTTGCTTTACTTGCGGAGAACCAGAACATCTAAAAATGGCATTTCCCACACTTAGTTGACGATGATTGCTTGATTAATAATTCCAATATGGTCTTAAACCAATTTATGATGTTGATGGAGACGAGATATAGTATGTATTGGGAGATACGGGTCCTCTTCTTATGTTGAGGCCGAGTGTTTTAGATGGCTACACATATTACATGAGTCATTAAGTAGAAATCTTTCAATATACATGCATAGTCAGCGACATGCCTTGTCATTTTTTGATTGATTCATAAAGCTGTGCTAATTTAATCTTTGAAGATCTCGTGTATAAATTGAAATTGCAAATAGAGGAGCATCCTTCTCCATATTGTATTGGCTGGGTTAAACATGGACATGAATTTCGTATATCTCGGCGCGTGAAGATTTTATTTTCAGCGGGAACAATGTATCGTGCTATGATATACTGCGACGTAGTATTAATTGATGTGGGTCATATAATTTTTGGACGTCTATGGCAGTGTCATCATCATGTTTATCAAATTGGATACACAAATTCTTACTCTTTCATATTTAGAAACCAGCATGTCACGTTGATACCATCGCGAGAACATGTAGAAGTTCTAAATCATGTCCAGGGAAACAAATATAATGAAGATCTATTTAATCTAAGTCACTAGATCTTGATTTTTCAACTCATGCCGCTTCGGATGTAATATGGCAAGGAAATAAAGACGTAGTTTTTGCATGTGTGGAAGAAGTCCACCATTACTTTGATTATAAGACACATGACTTTGTGGAAGTTACATCATCCTCTAAACCAATTGCAACTTTTGATCATTGTCAACAGTTCAATTTTGATGGTGAGCTTGCAACATGTGTCTTCTTTTCAAGGGCAATATATCTGATGCTTTTAATTTGTAACATCATTTTTGGTTTCCGGAAGACGCTACTGTTTAAGATTCAAGGTCGAATCTCTTCTACCTAGGGAGACTGATGCATCGGCATCATAGCATCGAAGAGAAGAGTCCTTTATTGCTGTCTCTTATACACATCTAGATGTGTATAAGAGACAGGCATCATAGCATCGAAGAGAAGAGTCCTTTATTGTTTGGGTGTTTTGGTTTTGGGATTTTCAATTTTTAATTAAGTTTACTTAATTATTATAGTTATTAAGTTGGATTCTTCCTTTTCTTAATCGTTAGAAACATACGCATAAGTTTTTTTTTTTGTCAACTCATTTTATATTAAACTTCAACTTGGGAATACATTACAAACAAGCCAAATGCTCTTTGCCAAAGAGTAAAAATTTGAAACATAAGAAAGCAAAGCAATAAAGAGTTAGGTTATGCAGTTTAAATAACAAATAAAACCTGGAAGCTTCTTAAAAAAGGCTTCAAAATCGATTAAGAACAAATCGATATTCCATTCTTCTGCAATTAAAGACATTTGAAGAACACATTTAGAAGTGCAAAGACTGAGTTTTTGAATACATCCTCTATAGAAGAGGAGATTGGTGGAATAGATCTCTCTTTCAAAAAGGAGGAAGACAACATGGTTTTTTTCTTCAAACCAGAAGTCAAAGATGTTCTTTTTTTCCTTGGAACCACAGAAAACTATAACTAGAATTGGGCCAAACCAACCATAAAAAGCTCTCGATCAAAACAAGCCCAACCTTCAAATTTGCTTTAGATGGAAAAGGGACCGATGAAGCAGATCGGAGATGTACAAGCACCATCGCTGGAAAGTAGCAAGATTTTTTTCTTTAATACGAGAGGCATAGAGACAATTTCAGACTTGGAACCACATAAAGCCACAACAGAAAATGGGCCACGCCCAACATGAAACCAGCGCCTCAAACAAGTCCAAACTACAACTTTGTTGGAGCTAAAGAGAGAACCGATGTAAGAGATCGGAGGAGAGACGTCATCGCCGGAGTAAAACCCCTGTACAACAAGCCAGAACTCTGAAGGGGCAGAAAGAAAGATAACACTTGAAAGCGCTTCCGGCAATGCTAAATATTTCTCAGCGAGCAGAGCAGAGAGAGAAACCGGTGGCTGAGGAGGATTTAGATCCTGGAGAAATACAGATCTCCGGACGTCTGGTGGGTCGGGAGGGTCCGTCGGATCTGGAGTGTTCAAAATGGACATCGTCGGCGGAGCCGGAGTGGGAAAAGAGGTCACCTTCGCCGGATCTGGGGGATCCGAATGAGCAGAGGGGCTTTCACGGCGGCTAGGTTGCATCAGCGGAGCCATGGGGGCTAGAGACGTCGATGCCAGGGGAGACGACGGTGAGAACCTTGGAGCAGAGACAGATCTCGTCGGATTCGGAGATAAAACTCGTTGGAAACCGGAGACGACTAGGAGCGAAGCATTTTCCGGCCAAGCAAAAGATACGAGGCAGAGGAAAAGACTTCAAAGGAAACTAAGAGCTGCGACGGTTGAAGGGAGGAAGACGCCGGAAACTCATCGTGAAAGGGAAAGAAAAGATGAGCAGCGGTTGTCTCGAGCATCGTGCCTTGGAGAGAATTAGGGCGAACTCATCGCTGTATAGAGTTTTCTATAGTATTCTATTTAAGCAATGCTTTTAAGCAATTGTCGAGCAGTTTTTAAAGTTTAATAAAATACCGAGTTTTTCTTTGTCCTTGTTTTTGATTTGATTTGATTCATCAAAAGAAGAAGCATTGTGTTTTATTTGATTAGATTCATCAAAACAAGAAGCCGATTTCAAGCGATTCCTTCGAATCCCTTGATTGAGCGAGCCATGTCTCTATAGATGATCTAAATCTCTAGATTAAGATGTGTTATCAAACCCTACGTTGCGCCAATAACATAAGCTTACCTTGAGTGTATTGAATAATTTCACGGTTCATGATTATTTTTGTTTTTCAGATTTGCACTTGATGGTAACAAATTTGGAATCTTCGTCTCAACTTCAGAATTGATTTCTAAAGGTAATTAATAATTTTGTTATTCGTTTTGATTTTCCTATGTTTCTGTTAATGGTTTAGTGATAAAATTCAAAAAACTTTATGAAGTTCATTAAAACAGAAACATATAAGATATCAATGTTAATAGGTTAAGGAGTAAACAGAAACATAGATAGTACCAATGACATAAAACTCTAAATAAACAAAAACAAAATTAAAAAACATAGAAAATTTTAGAAATATAAGTCCATCGAAGATTTTTGAACTTGATAACTGTTAATCAGAGTCTTCACCATCGTCATTCCTGGAAATTAAGCACAAATCAAGATAACTAAATTAAAAGTCACATTCGCTGAAGAAAATAATGACATATTGTATGACTGAGATCCTGAAACTTACATTTGGCGCCAGAACTTCCTGGCCTCAGAAATGTATGGATCAAAGTACAGTTTTGACACACCTCTAACATCACTAACTTGAAAATCTCATAAAAAGACGATGTAGTAAACACAAATTGACGGTTTTGTAGTTGGATGAAATAGGTTAAAGTTACATAAACTTAAGGTTGGAAAAAATTTACCTCCAACTCTCCTCACACGCCAATCACTAAGCACACAAACAATGTTGTTCGTATTAGAGGACCACCATTTTTTTTTTTGTAAATTCAAGTGCCAACTTACCATATGCAACACGTTCTACACTTGTCAAACTATTAAACACAAAATTATTAAATATAACCAAAAGACATTATAAAGCAATTAAGCGTATACCTCAGTGTTATCAAGTAGTCTAATTTTTAACCTAGAACCGGTGACACGTCTGGTGGATTTTTAAAGATAGTAAAATGTTTAATTTTTTTTCATTCTCCCTTCCGAAAAACCCTTGTATAACAATTTCATATTGTCCTTGTCATCAAAAATAGCTTGGATTTTATTGCTCTACAAAAAAAAAATATATAATAAGATTAGATTAGGAAGAAGAATTAATAAATAAGATTAAATATAAAAACAAACAATTTATCTGCCACACTTTAATGTATGAAACACTTACCTCCTCATCGACGAAGATGAAGTTTTGCACTTAATTTTGTCCTTGAGATTGGGACTCTCAACTCGTAGAATAACATTGTTTCAAAATTTATTAATGTTATTATTTCTCTTCAAAAGAACCATTAAGTAGCTGAGTTGTATATACTTCTACAATTGCCTTGGCAACAGTATCAAGCAATACAAATTTCAGTTTTTCTTTGTCGTCCATGACCCTGAGATGCAACTTGCACCTTTTTATATAAAACAAAAGAGTAGCAAGATTATTAACGTGAAGATATAGTGCTTGATAATTGTATGATGAAAAACCTACATTTTCTATTTAGGAAATACTTTTTTGAAAAATAACCATAAACTTATTAGGTTAACCGTTGATTGTGAGTTGTTGTATAGTAATATTCAACAAATAGTCAAAAATGAGTTATGATTGATGTTTATGGTAATACCTTGGTTGAACGTTTGTGAATTGTGAGTTGTTGTATAGTAATATTCAACGAATAATCAAAAATGAGTTATGATTGATGTTTATGGTAATACCTTGGTTGAACAAATAAAAAAGAAGAATGTAGGATTAGCGAAAGTCTTTTTAGAATTAACTGATGCGTTTTCTGATTGTTCAACCTTTTTTGGTACTTGCCACATCCAAAATAATATCATGACTAGTTGGTATCATTAGCATAGACGGTACACACATCTTTGCATTCTCAACCTGCAAAGATTGGGAAGAATTCATTTATTTTTGTTATTAAAATAAGAATGTATTGAAAAAAATTTCTACGAATAATAAAACTGATTAACTTCATATAAACTTACATCAAGAGCAGTTCGCACTTTTTTTCAAGGTTCTGCTGGCAAGCAAATCCCAATCAACCTCTTTGTTCTTTGGTATGAACATGTCATAATCCTTAGGTTCAAGGATAGTTATAGCACTACCATCTTGTGGCAACCTCTTAAATGGGATCCACATGAATACATGGTTATTTTATATGCATAAATAATTGTGTGAGTTGTGATATCTAATGCATGAATATGTAAAACTCACTTATTCTTAAACTCATTCACTTCAGGTAAGGGAGCGTTAATCAACAATCTAGAGGAATCAAATGCATTAGACCTGAAGTTCTCCTATTGGCAAAAAAAAAATTAGAGTCAGAGGTATTTCATATGTATTGAATCTCTGTCGGGATTAGAAAAAGATAAATGCTTATAAAAATTGATTTTGGCAAACCTTAATAAGCAAACAACCATTTCATCAGCACTCTCATCGCAAGCACATCGGATTTGTTCAGCAAATCTTATCCATACACAACAGGGCAAATGATTGTCCCTATACAATAAAAACATTCGATGAAATTCAATCACATTTTAAAAAAAAATAATGTTCTAATAATATAGATGAAACTCAACTTTCTACCACTTACTGTTATCTCGTAGATGAAACTCAACTTTTTCTGTCTTAACCATTCACCTGAAAAGTTTCGATTTCACTCATATCCACCACTTAACCAATAACATCTGCAATATTCATTAACTGATCATTTAGTTTAGTAATAGATGATAAGACTGTTGGAAAACAAATTAGACCAATAGTTTAGGGTAAACGGATAAGTAACCAATCAAGAAATGACGATTGAGGCTAGGATCTAGAATATGTTCAAAACTGGTCAATGATAGTAACACTTCATCTGATTTATTCAATGACCGTGTGATAGATGTGGAGGATGTGAAACTCATTTTGTAAACATGATTTGTAGGCATGTATTGGCTAGATGCAGTAGTTAAGGAGAAGTTCTCAATCAACTTCCATGCTCCAAAAGGAAGCTACTTTTCAACCTTAAGAACAAAGGCTTTTTTTGCACGACGCATGAATTTTGACACCATGTAAAGTCGAGAAACTGTAAGTCTATATACATGTATTTAATTTGATCTTATGTTTAGATGAATATGTTTATTCATATTTATTAAGAAGTAACAACTCCCAGTTTCATCTGCTAATATCAACTCGAATGACTCTCCACCTTGGGGTGTGTATTGCTTCCAAGAATGCAACACTTTCACCTGAACTGGTGATAAGAGAAAATTTTCATGTTTCTAATCAATCCTAAAGCCTCTTTTGTTGTTGTAGTAGTTTGTGTCAATCCAAGGTTGGTGTGAAAGTTACCAAGAACACAAGAGCAATGTAAATCTAAGTCAAATTCGGTTTTAAATGGGGGAAACAAATTATAAAAAAACTACTTATGAAGACTAAACGACCAGCCAAGCAATTTTAACAATTCAAGTGAAGGGTTAGCTAACTACTATGCCATCTCTAGAAATTTAAATTACAAAGCTACTGATTTTAAAAATTCTAAAACTATCAAAAGACTAACTAGGCAATTTCTAGAAATTTGAGCAACAAACTTTGGAAACAAAAACTAAAGGTGATGACTTTAAATTTTCAAATGCTAAAGACAGATTCAAGGTTGAGGTTCATGCTTAGAGAGGTTCAAGATTCGAACTTGGGGTTTCAAAACATAGATCTACACATTTCTAATGAGCAATCTCTAAGTCTAAGAAGCAAAACTAGATTCATCCATGGTGTATGGTAAAAATCCATTTATCAATCTTTCCTCCTAACCCATGGTTTATGGTGGAAAGATAGATTGATAAGAATAGAGCAATGATCTTAACATGACTTAACTAGCTCCCTTCCCATACACTCCCGTGCCAAAGGATAAGCTAGCCTCTTGGTTTGAGCTTAAGGGATTTCCTAAGTCCTCATGAGATAAGAAAATCCCTAGAATCAAAGAGATCTCCATCGAGAATATCTAGGCTTTGAACCCTCCAAATCCAAGAAGAGACATAGATTAAGAACAAGAAAAACCCAAGATTGAACCTTTTAAATCTCCCTAATCACCTCAACCTTAAACCCTAAAATATTACTCACTAATCATTTGCGAACCTCTCTTAATCTTGGGATAAGAGATGTTGAACATGCTTAGCTTAAACAAAGAAGAAAGATTAAAGCTTAAACAAGAAGTACTTAAATTAAAATCAAGGTTTTTTACAAAATGAAAAGATTAGGTTGCCCTACAATGGTGGCTAGATCTAGAAATGTGGAAGAAAATAGATAAAAACGTGGATGACCTAAGAAAATAGGTCAAGTTGTTTATATGGGTCCAAAAATATTGGTCCCTTCACAAAAAGACAAAGTGTGAGTTGTCCAAAGAAGGAAGGAAAAACTGGTTCGGAAGATTGATCAGTTGGGTCGATCTTTGGGTCGATCTAGGTCTTGAAATGGCTGGGCTTGGTCGATCTTGGGGTCGATCTAAATCTTGAAATGGCTGGGCTTGGTCGATCTTGTTGTCGATCTAAATCTTAAAATGGCCAGCACACCTTGATCTAGGGGTCGTTCGAGATTGGAGGATTTCTTTGGGGACTCGTCGAGCTTTGAATTTGTAGGACCCTAAGCTGCAAGTGCACAGTGTGTGTTGTAGTACTTAGGGTATCGAACCACAGGGAGGAGGTCAACTGGAAAACAGAGAATCAGGGCAACCAAAGACGCAGGGAACTGGGGTTTTGGGTAAGTGTCACGGTTTTTTGCAAGAAATAAAGAAAGCAGTATCACGCCTTATATAGAGAAGGTTGTCAATCTCTTCTATAGCCGACGGGAAAAGGAAAATAAATTTAAAGACTTGTAAAAAGGAAGTTAGATGAGCAGTGCAGAAAAAGTAAATATTAAAGTGCGTAAATCTCGATTTAAAAGCAGGTGGGGTAAAACACGTTTGGATCTTCTCTGAAAATCTATGGGGCTCTAACTATGAAATCAAACTCACAAAAGTCAGGCAAACGAGACTAGGCGATTTTCCCCAGACTGATTCACTGGTTTTAACAACCTAACTTTGTCAAGCAAGGTCGATCTGTGAACATCTATTTCGCAGGTATACTTTCGTATCATGCGTCCTAGAAGAACACGCAATAAGATCAGGACGATAAACATTCAGACATCTTTTAAAGGATGCTCTTTACCCTATTTTGGTCTAGATCTGAGATTCAGGACATTCGTCGTTCTCAAGACACTGCGATCAGAATATAGTTCATGACGCTAGACTCATGCAATAAAAACGAATATGGTGAGACAGAAAACCCTAATCTTTGGCCTAAACATCGGTTTAAAGACAGTTAATGAAATTCCCCATAGATCCCCTTAAAGAACACACAACGAAAATAAACTACTCAGACAAGAAAGAAGAATAGAAAACGTGTTTGATGAATGCATAACTTATATAAATCGATGAGAAAGAAAGAAGGTTCAAGAACAAATCAATCTTCCTTAAGAACAAGGTGAAAACCTTGAATGAGAGATTCGCGGCCACCAAAAAGATCTATAACTTAGAGTATTTCGTGATGCTTAGAAAAACCCTAGACAATGAGTATATATAGGTCTTCAAGTGCCCTAGGTCGTGGATTAGGTCTTGACTTGCATAAGACGGCTGCGGGTTTAAGTTGGGCTTTAAATGGGCTCGGGAACTGCGAGTGGCCTGGCCGCGCGAGCGACCGGCCGTGGCGCAGCCACTGGCCATCTGGCTTGGCCGTGGCGCGGCCAGCTCGTCCTTGCGGGTGCTTAACGGACCTTCTTGCTTCTTCCATAACTTGAGATCCAACCGTGGGATTGTTCTCAAACCACTTCGAGGTGAAAGGCAGCTGATAAGACTAGCTTGTCTCCCTATATGAGCTTGATCTCGTGGTGGGAAGGCCTTTGTTTGATGTTGAACTTTTGTCCTCGAGCACTGTTTTCGGAAATGTCCATTTTGCTACAAATAAGCATATTTTGCTAAGTTTACCTGAAAAGAGTCTTGAACAACCAGATACTCGAAATCTAGTGTTTATGCATTAAAACCTTAGTGAAATGCTTAATAAAGCAGTCGCTTATGATAGTAAAAATTGGTAAAATATGCATGTTATCAATCTCTGGGTCGATCTTCTGGTTGAAATGGGCAAACCAGCTCGATCCAAGGGACGATCTCAGCTTCTTTTCACTTTTTCGAGTTTACCCTCGACTCCCATCAACTCCTAAGCTCTTCTTTCATCTTCTTGTCCATGCTCTGGATCCAACACAGCTCCATGTAAACCATATAACCTGAAAATGATGCATATATGCAAGAAACTATGCAAATGCTAATGCAACATGTCCTCAAACCTAAAATGGAACAAAAGTTACAATTAATCTAAATATGAATGCAATATGAATGAAAATCTATCCTAAATGCATGAAGAATTCACGAAATATATGAGTATATCAACTCCCCCAAACTTGCCTTATGCTTGTCCTCAAGCAAATCAAAGATAAATTAGGAGAAGAAGTTTGAAAGTGGGGGGCTCAAATCCAAAAGTGTTTTTCAAATGAATCAAATCAATGGTCCTTGTTCTCAATCCTAAGATGCAGCACACAAACTCTACTCCAAAGAACTTAGCCATATTCATCACATACTGAATTTCAAATCAAGACTTGTTTACACTCACAATCCAAGAATCCTAACCTTTAACATTCATTAAAGCTCAAACCGTGAATCATACTTATGCAATCAAAAATGAATACATTTGGCTAGGGACAAGGTTATGAGATAAAAATGATCTCATTCAACTGGGTACTCCAAGCAATGGCTTATCTCAAAAAAGATTGAACTCATGCTTAATGCTAAAGGTAAAAGGCAATTGATGCATACATGACTAGACTCTCATCTACCCAATATACTAACAATGAACCTAATTCCCCTCTCATTCATTTTCTTTTTTAGCTCACTAACCCTCTAGAAATACCCAAGTAAATCAAGGCAAAACGCCAAGCATAACGCACAAAAACTTCATCAATCAAATTCACCCTAGGGAAACTTCTTCAACCTTTCTTATAGTTAGTGGTATGGCCATACATTTATCAGCTCTTTTCTATTCTTTTGATAGCTCTCATCTTATATATATATATATATATATATATATATATTTTTTCTTTTATGCATTTGGCCTTTTGGCTCTTCTCTTTTCTTTTACTAAGAGAGCTATCGCCTTTTCTTTTTAACTTGAGTTTTTATTCAAAACAATTCAAGACCAACCACTTTAAACTATGTATCCCTTTTTATTCAAACTCCTAACACTTTCTTCTTCTCAAACCCGAAATCAAAGTATCATTTCTCAATCGCATTACCCGTGAACCCAACCCAAATCAAGCCTACAACTAGCTTCAATATACAAAGCTAGAGTCATATGAGAGCCTAAACATGTTGCCCTAAACCTAACACTTTATGCCAAGTTCAATCAAAAGTATAAGGCCTCACATACACACATGAATTTTGGCTTGAAAGGAGGTAAGGGTTAAGGTGTGGGAATCTATTTAGGCTTACAAGAGAGTGGTGAAAGGAATAAGAAAGCCGAAATATGTTTTTGTAATCCATGTATTCCTTCTCAAATGCACAAGTATGATAATTAAAAGTTCATGTTAAGGTTCCAATTTATAGGAAAGGATTCAATTCATGCTTGTTTCAACTTAAGCCAAGAAAATCTAGACAAATGATCCAAGTATGGTTAGAACTTAATTTCATAGTTTGCACAAAGCATCAAATGACTACTCACTAGGGCTTTGAACCAATTCATGAGCTTAAAACACGTTATAAGGAAAATTGCCCCCTATGCATATGATTGCAAGCAACCTATGTGATAAAATCTAGACTCAATCCTAAAATATTCTACAAATGCAAATGCAAGCTACATGAATTTGTTTTGAAAATTTTGAAAATTTTCTGATTTTTCTATGCTAATATGTGAATGCATGAAAACTCTAATATGCTAAAGGAAAATAATAACACAAAACACAAAATTAAATCTCTCAACCTATCCCCCAAACTTCAATTACATAGTCCCTAGTGTAATAAAAGTTCAAGAGAGACCAAGAAACAAAAATCAAAATCAAAATCCAAAAATGTATGGTATTTACAAGGTTTGTGGATGGTGTACCGTGGAGCTAGTTGTGGTTAGGCCTGAGATCGAGCAGCTGGGTCATTCCTTGGGTCGTTTTTAGAAGAAGATCGAGGCTCATGGTCGATCCAGCCATCATTCTGTCCAGAAGATCGAGTTGAAGCACTTTATCCAGCCCAAGATCTTGCTTGGATCGACCATGATGGGTCAATCTAGCAATCGATCTTTGGGCTGCTTCATTTTCCTTGCTTTTTAAACCCCCAAGAACGTGGTTTTGAATCTCCATCTCCCTTGTTCCTGCTCACACACATTTAAAAGGATAATCCAGAACAAAAATAAAAATCATATACACAAGGATAGACATGGGATTGCCTCCAAGTGCGCTTTGTTTAATGTCTCTTACCTTGACTTTCCTTACTCTTCTTTTTAGGCTGGCTTAAGGGTGAAGTGGGTGGTTGTAGATGTGGCTGAGTGTGCTCCTTGTGGCTACAAGTTATCGGGTATGAAACAAAATGGAGTTTTGATTTCCTCAACGGAATGAGTGACAAGTAATAGATGCTTCTCGTTCTACTATTAAGAGCCCCAAATGACTATTTCTAGTTTAGTTACTCCATTTTGTTTCTATGACTCTTTAAAAGTCCGTTTTAATCATTTTCGGCTATAAACATCAGTAACGGATCTTCATAGGACCCTTTTAAACTTATAATCTCCATTTGGACTTACTGATGAGTGGAGTTTTGATTTCCTCAACGGAATGAGTAACAAGTAACAGATGCTTCTCGTTCTACTATTAAGAGCCCCAAATGACTATTTCTAGTCTAGTTACTTCATTTTGTTTCTATGACTCATTAAAAGTCCGTTTTAAGCATTTTCGGCTATAAACATCTGTTTCGGATCTTCATAGGACCCTTTTAAACTTATAATCCCCATTTGGACTTACTGATGAGTAGAGTTTTGATTTCCTCAACGGAATGAGTAACAAGTAATAGATGCTTCTCGTTCTACTATTAAGAGCCCCAAATGACTATTTCTAGTCTAGTTACTCCATTTTGTTTCTATGACTCATTAAAAGTCCGTTTTAAGCATTTTCGACTATAAACATCTGTTTCGGATCTTCATAGGACCCTTTTAAACTTTTAATCCCCATTTGGACTTACTGATGAGTGGAGTTTTGATTTCCTTAACGGAATGAGTAACAAGTAATAGATGCTTCTCGTTCTACTATTAAGAGCCCCAAATGTAGATAGTAGACAGCATCTCTTGCACCCTTGCTTCATCCTTCTCTAAACCGGGTGGAAGAATGACCCTTGCCTTTGAGAATGGTTTTGAGCCTCTTTTTCTTTTTACTTTGTACTCAATGGAGCCATCTTTGAGTTCTAATGTATGTAAACTCAAAGTGGTCCTTGGCACATCACGTCCATTGCTTGACCCATCCTTAGGATTTTTGGGTAAACTCATCAATGGGCTCTTTTTCTTGCTTTTCCTCTTTGGTGGCTTCTTCTTGAGAGGTGTTTCTTCTTCACAACCAAAAAGAGTCAGTAGGAACTCACCATCAGGCTCTTCTTCAGTAGTAGACCTAATCCTAGGCTCGGACTTATCCTTGCTTGTACCTGAGACACAACCAATCTTAGCCTTTCCCGCGGGCTTGTCTTGCAAGCACTTGGGTAGGTGCTTGCTTCTAAAGGCTTGAGCTTCCAAACTCTTTTTCAAGTCAGCCTCCTCTCTTTGCTTCTTATAGTCACTTTCCTCTTGATCAAAAGTGTTTTCCTCATCTTCCATCATTCCACTAAACTTTTCTATAGGAGGTGTGATCGGGTATGAAACCAAGTGACTCACATTCTTTAGGATGACCTCCTCTTTAGAAAAATCGATGGCTTCACCTACAGTGCTGAGGAATGGCGTTTCAAGGAGCATAGGAAGGTTTTTGGACTTATCAATGTCCATGATGATATACTAATAAATTAGCATGTTTTAGCACCCATTTTAGATAGGGTTTGCATTCATTTATGCATTCATTTAGCTACTTTTAGTCCAAATTGCACACGCCATCCGAAGTTTTGAGGACGACGTATCGGGCATTCATTTCGGACTGATAAGGTCGATACACATCTCATCCAAAGATTGAAAAATGGCGTATCGGGCATCTGTGTCGACCTGCTAAGCCTGACACACTCCTTGAGAAACATTTAGCAGCGTATCGAGCTGCATATCAACCTAGCAAGCTCGATACGCTGCCCGATTTTCAGACTTAAACCGGGTCAATACTCAGTTTGTTCCGGGTTGACCCGGGTTGACCCGGGTCATCCACTGTTCACTATAAATAAGAAAAGACCTACTTTTTCCTAAGTATCTTTTAATCTCTTGTTCTTGCTTAGAAAAACTTTCCCTTTTGGTTTCTAAGTGATTTTGTAAGACATTTCTTAAAGTTTGTGCAATCTAGTACTTATCTCTTTTAATCTTTCATCTTCTATCTCTCTAATCATGTTTATCTCTATCTCTTTCATAAGATTTAAGAGATTAAACATGATTAGTGGGTAGTTTCATTAGGATCTAGGGATGGGTTAGATTTAGGGTGTTTTAAGGGTTAATCTTGATGCCTAGGATTAGATCTTCTCATTTCTCTCCTTGTTTAGTGTTCTAAATGCTAATTTAGCCTTGATCATGCTAAAACTAGGCCTTAGGGAATTTCACACCCACAAGGTGTTTGATGAAATTCTCCAACCAACTAAACAAAGGATTTACATTCCTAGCTCATGGAAGTGATTGTCTAGGGTGTTTATTGGTAATTTAGAACTGTTTCATAATGCTTGTTAGCTACCTTTTCACTAATGAAAGTTAGATCTTGATTATGATGATTAATGAAGGGATTAGTGCCATGAAAGTGGATTAGTCTAGCTATTGAGTTCTAAGCCTAGGGATTAGCCTATATTGTGATTGTTTGGCATCAAATATTGATTTTTGGAACACCTTAGATTGATAACCCCATCCTTGGATTCATTTTAGTCTTTTGATAATCTTGATTAGTAGTTAATTAGCTTGATTTGGTTTATTTGATCACTTAGGTTGTTAGTTAAAACTCAAAAACTTATTGCTAGCTTAGATTAAGAAGTTGTATGCATTCCTAGTGTCTTAATCTTATCCATATGGATTGATCCTCAAGTACCTACAATGACATGAGTGGGTTTGAGTAATTGTTAAGTGTCACCAAGAAACCGCTATCAATTTGGCGCCGTTGCCATTTGGATTTTTGGTTAAAGCATTAGGATTTTACTTCTTTTTGAGACTAAGCTTTCTATTTCACTTATTGCTTACTAATCTCTCTTGATTTGTTTTCTCTTTGTCTCTAGGTGTATGAACTTCAGGTCTAGTGGACACAACAATCTAGTTGAGCCTCTAGACAACATCCACCGGGTAACAAGAGGAGCATTTGTAAGAAGAGAAAGAGAGCGCCTAGCACATCTAAGGCGTTTAGGAATGGATAATCCAAAAGAACAAGGTGGTAATGGACCACAACAAGGAGCTCAAGGGAATGGGGCTCAAGCTCGTAGAGTGCCTCAACATCCTCTACGCCAACCAAGGCACATTGGGGCTGCAGCTAAAGAGCGGGTTGATCAACATGGTGCAACACAACAAGTTCCATGGGTTAGCTTTGGAGGATCCCCTTGACCATTTGGATGAGTTTGATAGGATATGTGATATGACTAAGATCAATGAATATCCGAGGATGGTTTCAAGCTGAGGTTATTTCCCTTCTCTCTTGGGGACAAGGCACATTTGAGGGAGAAGTCACTTCCAAGAGGTTCCACCAGATCATGCGATCAATGCAAGAAGGCTTTTCTTGCAAAATTCTTCTCCAACACTAGGACCGGAAGGCTGAGGAATGAGCTGTCCAGCTTCACCCAAAAGAACAATGAAAGCTTTTGTGAGGCATGAGAGAGATTCAAGGGATACACTACACAATGCCCTCATCATGGCTTCTCCGAAGAGAGTCTCTTGAGTACACTCTACCGTGGTGTTCTCCCCAAATTTAGGATGTTCTAGACACAGCAAGTAATGGAAATTTCTTGGGTAAAGATGTAGAAGAAGGTCTAGAACTTGTGGAGATTTTGGCACAAAGTGATGGCAACTATGGTGAAGACTATGATAGGTCATCAAGGAGTGATGGTACTTATGAATACCAAAGGAGGAAAGAGATGAAATCTCTTAATGAGAAGATGGATAAGTTGCTCCAAGCTCAACAAAAGCATGTTCACTTTGTGGGGGACTGTGATGAGAGTCAAGGAATACAACAAGATTTGAATGAGGATTGCCAAGAAGATGTCAACTATGTAGGTGGCCAAGGATATCAACAAGGCTACAACAACAACTATAGGAACAACAATCTTTCCTATAGGAGTACAAATGTGGAGAATCCTCAAGATCAAGTTTACCCTCCACAAGGACAAGGAGGACAACAAATGCTCTTTGTCCCTCAAGCAACAACAAGGTTATGTTCCCAAGAACAACTACCAAGGGAACAACCAAGGTAACCAAGGGAATTTTCAGTCTAAGCAAGGTCCTCCACTTGGTTTTGCACAAGATTTGGATGTGAGGAATGTTCTACAACAAATCCTCCAAGGTCAAGCAAGTAGTGCCATGGATGTGAGCAAGAAGATTGCCGAAATCCACAACAAGGTGGATTGTTCTTACAATGACCTCAACTCCAAGTTTGACACTTTGAGCTCCAAGGTCAAGTAACTAGAGAACAACAAGGGCATTGCTTCCTCCTCTACACGAGCTCAACCATCTCTGCCCGGTAAACCCGAAACCAATCCCAAGGAATATTGCAATGTCATCTGCTCTATTGATGAGGAAGAGTATGAGCGTGTTGTGGCTGAGTTTGAGCAACTCTTTGAGTGTCCTAATTATGAGGACATTGAAGTCCAAGTTGGGAGGGCGGTCATTGAAAATGGCCATTTGGTTGGTGACAAACCAATAAGAAAAAAAGGAGATTAAGGAGGATGTGACCCCTACACAAGCAAGTGTTCTTGAAAAGGAAAGAGAGGTGGTTAAGAAGACTGAAGTTGAGGCTTATGATCTCCTTGTCTACAAGCCACCACTCCCCTTTCCCGAGTTGGTATTGACTAAGGCACAAAAGAAGGTACTCTCAAGCTTTAGAGGGAGTATGGAAAAATTTGGTGCACCATTGCCCAAGGTGGAGAGTTTGTCTCAAGTCATGAGTCAAATAAAGTTCATCAAGGAGATGCTTGCCAACATAGAGAAGGTTGAAGAGCTGATAGATGGTCTAGATTCATCAAGCATGGCAAGGGACGAAGCCAAGGTTATCCTGAGGCTAGGAAATCAGGGAAATTTTTTGATTTCTTGTTCTCTTGGGGACTTGAAGGTTGAAGAAGCTTTGTGTGATTCCGGCTCAAGTGTCAATGTGATGTCCCTTGAAATGTTCAAGAACCTTGGGATCACTACTATGAAGAAATATTCATCAAACATCACCTTTGTTGATGCTTCCTCAAGGCAACCTCTAGGCCTTGTAGAATATTATCCATTGAAAGTTGGGGAGTGTCTAGTCCCAACTGATTTCATTGTGATGGATATGGTCCAAGCAGCGAGACTACCTCTTCTTCTAGGGACACCCTTTCTCAACACAGCTGGTGCAAGCCTTGACTTCATCAACAAGAGAGTGATCCTCAAGAACGTGAATGGGAAGGTCTTTTATCCTATGAAGCCCTCTGTTTTGAGCCTTTGTGGGACAGTCACATGTGACACTAAGGAAGTTGAAGAAGAACCACCTAAGGAGCAGCTGATGGGTCTCACTAGTGTGATGAAGAGTGAGGATGAAACCCTTGATCACAATGAGTATGACGGGACAAGCTTTGATGGTGAAAGCCTTCTAGCAATGATTGATGGCATCAAGGTTGTTGAACATGAAGCTGAGCCACCAAGGAGGTCTAGGAAGAAGAAGAAGGTGCTGCAAGCTGGAACAAGCACCATGTACATCAAGAAAGGAGGAGGAAAACCAATTCCACTCCTTGTTCACCCCCACGCCTAAGGGTTTGAAAAGTCAAGCTTAGTGACTTTAAACAAGCGCACTTGGGAGGCACTCCCATGTCTATCTTTGTATATAATTGCACTTTTTAATTCAGTAATATGTTTTCTAGTGTTTGTGGATGACAGGTTTGGATTGAGGAGGTTGACCCAAGGAAAAAAGCTTGCCAAGGAATTTTTAGCACTGTATCGAGCTATGTATCGACCTACTAAGGAAGATACAGCTCTGATAGGGATTTTGGCGGAGCTATATCGGGCTTTTGTATCGACCTTAGTAGGTCGATACAGGCGAGCGAGGGAGAGCTTAACCCCTGGATCGGGCATCTTTATCGAGCTACCTAGCTCGATATAATTTTAAAAGCCTCGTCTGCAAGCGTATCGAGCTATGTATCAAACTACTAAGCTCGATACGCCCCTTTTCCAGGTAAGTCAACAGGGTTTGACCGGTTTAATTCACTCGAATTAAACCGGTTCTTCCCCTTCTTCTTTCCCAAACACGAAAATTAGCCCCCCGACACGAAAATTGGGCTCTCCCTCTCTTAATTTTTCAAGCAATCCTAGTGATTTCAAATGCCTCTTGCTAGATTTCTTGTGCTTTCGTAGATTCTAAGTCAATTTCGTTCATCCTTCAAGCCACTCACGAGGTAATCAATCCAAAAACCAAGCTTTTCATATTTTGCTCTAATGGTGGAAAGTTTGGGGATTTTTTATTATGGATGTTAGAATTGATTGTTAGTGGCTTGGGCATTGCTTGATTATGGTTAGGGAGTAGATTTTGAGTGCTATATTAGAATTTCCATGGTAAATTTTTGAAAATTTGACATAGGGTTCATGGTCTAAAAATTTAAATTAAACTCTTGAACCTTGTTAGATTTTGGGGCTTTCACTTGTATTAGTTTTCATTGATCATGCTTATGGATTCCCAATAGGTAGCACTCGAATTTGGGTGATTTAAAAATTTTGAGAATTTTCAATTTGCCAAAATTTTGCTAAGTGTGAAATTAGGGAGAATTTTCGAATTTTTGACATTAATCTTGCTTGTTGCTGCTAGTTGCTGCTATTTGCTTTTCAAGATGAGTTGCTTACTCTCTCTACAAGCTTTGTCTCTCTTGTAGGAACAATGGGAAGAGCAAGAGGAGATGAAACAAAACAAGGGGCAAGCTCTCAAGCAAGGCCATCGAAGAGCCAAGGGAAGAGGCAAGTAGTCGAGGACCGAGAGGTCAGTAGTGAGGAGGAGCAGTTGANAAAACAAGGGGCAAGCTCTCAAGCAAGGCCATCGAAGAGCCAAGGGAAGAGGCAAGTAGTCGAGGACCGAGAGGTCAGTAGTGAGGAGGAGCAGTTGACGCTTGGGGCAAGGAAGGAGCTAGTCACATGAGCTTCCAAGGGAAAGGCCAAGGTCACAAAAGAGGGGCCTAAAAAGAAGCTCTCACCTGGGGAACTCCTCAAGGCATTCATGAGCATGCGGTTCAAGGCAACAAAATACCCACATGAGCAGACGCTGCGTGCCTTAGGAACCTATGAGGACTTCCAGACTCTATTCAAGAACATGGGTTTGGCCAAGTTCATCACCATGGCTCGTCCCGCTCACAAGCTCGCAACATGCGAGTTCTTATCTTCCGTCACCGCGTACTTCTACTATGACGGTGAAGATTCACCACCGCTTCATGGTCATGGCTACATCAACTTCAAAATCCATAGGACCATGTACTCCATGACCTTCCGCCAACTCAACGAAGTCTTTGGATTACGGGAGGGAGAAAGGAGAACAAAGATGCTCACCAATGATGAGTGTAAGTTGAAGGGTTTGTGGGAGACAATCGCGGTTGGGAAATTCAAGTCGGGAGGAAGCACGGGGACTGATGAGGCATCCGGCCTTGAGGTATGCACACAAAGCTCTTGCTCACACCTTTTATGCAAGGAAGGAGGCCGGGAAAGTCGTCAAGGAGGAGCTCGAGCTGGTAGACGTGGGTCTTGCAAGGTGATATATCATGGTTTTTACCCGTTTTTAAGCCATGATATAAGTGTTTTTATAGAGTCTTTTGCTAGTTTTGTATTCTTTTTAGAGTCTTTACAGGATGGAGAGCATTTGGAGCTAAATGAGAGATTATGGGACATTTTGGAGCATTTTGGAGAAGCAGCCGAAGTGATGAAGTCAAGAGGGTGAATTTACGAGCTGAGTGTCGATCGACACTATCAGTGTCGATCGACACCAGGATAGAGTCGGCCAAAGTTTGACGGTTTCCAATCAGAAAAAGGAAAGAAGAGCAAGTTTGAAGAATTACAAGTTTACCCCTGGACGAAAAATCCCCTTCTATAGATTGTTTTCTGGCATTGTTTAGCCAATATACCTGATCATTATTTTCTGTTTTTGAGACTTAGAGAGATTGATCCTGAGCTTTTGGGGAGACAATTCTAACTCATCTGAGCCAGATTTCGAACCCCTGTATCATTCTCTATTCTTTTATGCAATATTATTCAGTCATGTTTTGTGTTTGCATAATTATGTCTGAGTAGTTTGCTAGTTAGGTTAGGATGATTTAGGGTTTGATGAAGAGTTTGTAGAATCACTAGAATTATTAGGAAAATCAATTGGATCTTCATCTTGATTTGTGCTTAACTTGATTCTCTGAATTGATCACTTAGAAATCAAACCTTAAGTTGTTTAATAGATGTGAGAGCATTATTAATAACTTGAACTAATCATAGGTGAGCAAAATATATATTCACAAAAAGATTTTGTTTAGGTATTTTGTGAACAAATCGAACATGTTCTTATTGTTTGCCTTAATTGTTTAAATTCGCAAAGAGATTTGGAATTTAGGAATCTAGGCATAGATAACTTCTGCAACGAGAGTTGATTGGTTTTAACTTAGAGTTTCGAGTTCTAGACGGTTCTTAATAAATCCCTAATAAACTTAGATTCTGCATTCTTAGATTCAACCTGATAATTATCCTTGCCTAGCGTCTTTGTCTCTGAACTTACATCGTCTTATAAACTCGTTTACTTATTTCTGCATTACTTTAGACTACTTAAAATTAATTGCCTAGCATAATCTAAACCTAGAAACCATAAGTGTAGCTTTAACTTCCCTGAGGATTCGATACCCCCTTATACTTCAACTGCATTGCTGTGCACTTGCAGTAGTTGATTATTTGGGTAAAACTTGAGCCCTATCACAAGGTTCACGGGGTTTCACACAAGAGGAGGCACAAGAGTCTGTGGGGATAGGACGGGAACCGGCATGGTTAGCCTATTGGTTAGGCAGCTGTCTCTTACCAAGATTGGGTTGTCACTATGAAGGACAAGGACCCCGAGCTCAGCATTGGAGGGATCATCACCCCGATTCTTGAGCCCGACTGGATGGACATATTCTACCTTGGGAGGACCATGTTTCTCTCGGGAAGATTGGGCAACCGGTTCGCCTTCAAGTTCGCCGTGGACACAAAAACCGAAGCAAAGATTTGTCTCCCGAACTTGCAAGCCACCTCCTTCCAAGACATCACCCACATCGACTTTGTTCCCCCATACGAGGACCTCTACAATCCGGATATTGGTCCTCCTCTCCACTCCATTGCCAAGAGAGTGACGTTTGACTTTGACCCAAGCCAAGCTCTTGACGAGGAAGAAGATATGGAGGTTGAGGATCAAGCTCCGAGCCTAGTTTACGGTAGCGAGAGATATTACTTCGCCTCTTGGATAGACCAAATGCCAAGCCCGGCATTGAGAGAAGTCCATGCACACATTGGTCTTCTCAAGAGGTGGAGCAAGTATCAAGACCGGGCTATCAAGAAGATCGGTGAGACGGTCAAGGACTTGAAGAAGACGGTCAAGGGGCTAAAGACCATCATTAAGGGAAAGTCCTCCACAAGGGGTAGACAAGAGGGCACGAGGGACGCGGGTGAAGAAGCGGATGAACAAGAGAGAGAACGGACCTTGATAGGCACCATTCATTCTAGATGCGCCCAAGGAAACCGGTCCAAGAAGACCCACCTCGCTCTTCCTCCTACGAAGCACGGCTAAGGAAGAGAAAGCCAAGCCGATCTCCCTCCTCAAGTAACCAATCGCTCTCCTTAGGATCATCCTCCTCTTCACAGTTTTGAGGTACCTCCACCTCTCTTGTAAATATTTCTTTTAGATTTTCATTTTGTGTTTTATGTCATGTTGATTGAGGTCTCCACTAGACTTTTATTACACAAGGGACTGTGTAATTTAAGTTTGGGGGAGAGGTTGAGAGATTTGACATTGTGTTTTGTGAGTCTTATTTTCCTTTTATGCATTTTGAGTCTCATGCATTCATTTAAGGCATAGAAAAAACCAAAAAAATTGAAAATTTTGAAAATTTCCAAAAAGAAAGTCATTTAGATGTTGCATTTGCATTTTACGATTTAGTCTAGTTGCATTGCATGTAGAAATTGCATTTATATGCATTGGGAGCAATGATGAGCTAATCCTTGTAGAATGCCAACTCATGTAATCAATTCAATGCCCTAGTTAGTAGTTCTTTGTTGCATTTGAGCAAATCTCAAAAGTAAAGAAGAACCATGCTTGGACCACTTCACTAGCCACTAGATTTTGGTCGAAATAGGGCCTTGAAATTGATAGCCAACTCTACTCACTTGAACCTAAATTTGACAATTAAATATCATGCCTTGCATTGAAAGTGAATTCATGGATTATAGACATACTTGAGCTTTCTTACTCACTCTACCACTCTCTTGCTAGCTAAAGTAGTACCCCCACCTTACCTTACCTCCTTAAAAGCCAATTGTTCTAGTGATAATGATTGTGAGGCCTACTTTTGATTAAACTTAGCATAAAGTATTAGGTTTGAGACGACAAGTTTAGGCTCTCATGTAGATTCTAGCTCTCACATATCGAGGCTAGTTTTAGGCTTAGGAATTGGGGTAGGGGCTGCGGTATTGCTTGGTGTTGTGGAATGGATTATATGCTTGCATTTTAGCATGATGAGTTGTGAAAAGGAATGAAAGAGGCTTAGAAGGAGAATAAGGGAAGCATAGTTTGAAATGGTGGATCTTGTGTTTGAAAAGAAAAGGTATAGCTCTAAGTGTAAAAAGGAATTGGGCAGCCTTAGTAAGAAAAGAGAAGAATCAAGAGAGGCTAAAAAGCCAAAGAAAGAGAAAAGGGCTACCTAAGTATAAGAGAAGAGATAGGTTGTTAAAAGATCACACCATTTACTATGAGTTAAAGGTTGAAAAAGTTTCCCCTTAAGTGTTATAAGAAGAAGAAGTGGTTTATGAGATTCATGGGTTTAGCAAGGCACAAAAGACCTTGGGAAAAGGGTAGCCTTAGAGGGTTGAGTGAGCTTTAAAGAAGATGAATGAGAGGGGTTTAGGACCATTGATAGCATTATGGGTAGATGAGAGTCTAGTCTTGTATGCATCACTTATCTTTTACCTTTAGCATTATGCATAAAGTTTAATCGCTTGCATTGCATTGTCATGATCCATGGTTTGCACTTAATGAATGTTAAATAGTTGGCTTGATAGGAAGGCTTATCTAGATCGAAATCTTAGTGCATTTTATTGTTGAGATGGGCATGGCTAACTCTTTTGGAGTAGAATGAATTCGAATGCACCTTAGAATTAAGAACTAGGACAATTAGTTGATTGTATTTGTTGGCATTTTTGGATGATGAGCTCCCACTTTCAAACCTCTCTCTTGGATTTGTCATGTTTGTTTGCTTGAGGGCAAGCAAAAGGCAAGTTTGGAAAAGTTGATATACTAATAAATTAGCATGTTTTAGCACCCATTTTATATAGCTTTGCATTCATTTATGCATTCATTTAGCTACTTTTAGTCCAAATTGCATCCATATTAGAGTTTAGCAAGTTTTAGCTTAGGATGTTGCATATTGTGCAATTTGAGTCTTAATTAGGTACTTTGGAGGCTTGGAGGACCTCTTTGAAGAGTTGGGTGACAAAGAGGAAGAAGAGGAGGGAGCCAAACATGAAGCAGACGAATTTTAAAAGTGTATCGACCTTGGTGTCAACCTACCAAGGTCGACATAGCTCGGCAGGGAAGACGGACTGCGTGTATCGGACGATTATATCGAGCTACTAAGCTCGATACACAGGCCACCCCGAGTTTTGAAGATGACGTATCGGGCATTCGTATAGGACTGCTAAGATCGATACACATCTCATCCGAAGATTGAAGAATGGCATATCGGGCATCTGTGTCGACCAGCTAAGCCCGACACACTCCTTGAGGAAACATTTTCAGACTTAAACCGGGTCAATACCCGGTTTGTTCCGGATCGTCCACTGTTCACTATAAATAGGAGAAGACCTAATTTTTCTTAAGTATCTTTTAATCTCTTGTTCTTGCTTAGAAAAACTTTCCGTTTTGGTTTCTAAGTGATTTTGTAAGATATTTCTTAAAGTTTATGCAATCTAGTACTTATCTCTTTTAATCTTTCATCTTCTATCTTTCTAATCATGTTTATCTCTATCTCTTTCATAGGATTTAAGGGATTAACCATGATTAGTGAGTAGTTTCATTAGGATCTAGGGATGGGTTAGATCTAGGGTGTTTTAAGGGTTAATCTTGATGCCTAGGATTAGATCTTCTCATTTCCCTCCTTGTTTAGTGTTCAAAATGCTTGTTTAGCATTGATCATGCTAAAACTAGGCCTTAGGGAATTTCACACCCCCAAGGTTTTTGATGAAATTCCCCAACCAACTAAACAAAGGATTTACATTCATAGCTCATGGAAGTGATTGTCTAGGGTGTTTATTGGTAATTTAGAACTGTTTCATAATGCTTGTTAGCTTCCTTTTCACTAATGAAAGTTAGTTCTTGATTAGGATGATTAATGAAGGGATTAGTGTCATGAAAGTGGATTAGTCTAGCTATTGAGTTCTAAGCCTAGGGATTAGCTTATATTGTGATTGTTTGGCATCAAAGATTGATTCTTGGAACACCTTAGATTGATAACCCATCCTTGGATTCTTTTTAGTCTTTTGATAATCTTGATTAGTAGTTAATTAGCTTGATTTTGTTTATTTGATCACTTAGGTTGTTAGTTAAAACTCAAAAACTTATTTGCTAGCTTAGATTAAGAAGTTGTATGCATTCCTAGTGTCTTAACCTTATCCATATGGATTGATCCTCAAGTACCTACAATGACATGAGTGGGTTTAAGTAATTGTTAAGTCTCACCAAGAAACCGCTATCACATGACCACAAAATCAGTTGGTACCAAGCAATTCACGACCTTCACGAGATAGTCTTTTATCAAATCAAGAGGTTTCTTTGTAGACCCATCTCCAAATGTGATCTCAGTAGGATGCCAATCCATACTCCTTATTCCAAGTCTCTTGACCATGTCAAGTGCCATAACACTCACGGTGAAATCCGAATCACACATAGCATCTTGAACTTCTTCATTGCCTACCTTGCACACAATGGAGAATTTTCCCGGGTTGTTGTGCGTTGCCAAGGTCTTGAGCTCATCAATTGCTTCAATGTACTCTCTTGGAGGCTCCTTGGTCTTCTCTTGCTCCTCAGTACACGGTTCTTGCATCATCAAAACCTCATCAACCGGTTTCCTCAAGATGTCTTTAGCTTCAAGATGGTTGATCATTGTGAAAATCGCCTTAGTCTCTCAATGACCTCATTGAGACTAGAATAATCATTTGAGTAGATGTAAGCCTCATATTCAGGTTCATACAATGATGGATCCATGTTATCAAGAATGGAGGTCCTCTCCTCAAGAGCTTGGATAGCTTGACAATACTCCTTAGGATTTGCTTCATTTGGCCCGGTGGAGTTCCTTTGCCTGTTGAGCTAGCTTCTTCTTTCTCAAACTGCTCGACCTGGTTGTTGAGGATGCTGATTTGTGTACCAAGATCAGTGTAAGAAGCGTCCATCCTAGTTGCAGATTCAGCAAACATATTTTCCATGTTCAACTCGCTAGTAGCTTGGGTTTGCAAAATCTGCTGCAGCATGATGATGTTCAAGAGGGAGCGAGCTTCATCTTGTTGCTGAGGTACAAGATCAGGAGCTCTAAATGGCTTGTCCCCTTGTGGGTAGCTTTGAAGATGGCCTAGATAGTTATTGAATCCAATGTTATAGCCTCCTTGGTTGGCTAGATAGTGAACATCCGGATTTTGACTAACAAAATGCATCTTGTCTAGAGGATCAAGCAAGTTGTTCAAGCAAGTTGTTGTCTCCTCTTGTCCCTATGTTCATGTACCTGAAAATACAAGAACTCGCATGTTGCGAGCTTGTGAGCGGGACGAGCCATGGTGATGAACTTGGCCAAACCCATGTTCTTGAATAGTCTGGAAGTCCTCATAGATTCTCAAGGCACGCAGTCTACTCATGTGGGTACTTTGTTGCTTTGAACCGCATGCTCATGAATGCCTGGAGGAGTTCCCCCGGTGTAAGCTTCTTTTTAGGCCCCTCTTTTGTGACCTTGGCCTTTCCCTTGGCAGCACTTGTGACTGGCGCCTTCCTCGTCCCAAGTGTCAACTGCTCCTCCTCACTACTGACTTCTCGGTTCTCGACCACTTGCCTCTTTCCTTGGCTCTTTGATGGCCTAGTTTGAGAGCTTGCCGCTTGCTTGGTTGCATCTCCTTTGGTTCTTCCCTTTTTTTTCCTACAAGATGAACAAAACTTGTAGAGAGAGTTGGCAACTCATCTTGAGCAACAAATAACAGCAACTAGCAAGCAACAAGCAAGCAACAAACAAGGTTGAAGCCAAACAAATTCGAAAATTCTCCCTAGTTTCACACTTCGCAAAATTTTGGCAAATTGGAAATTCTCAAAATTTTCAAATCATCAAAATGTGAGTGTTACTTATTGGGAACCCATAAGCATGACTAATGCAAGCTAATGCAAGTGAAAGCCCCAAAATCTAACAAGGTTCAAGTGTTGAATTCAAATTTTCGGAACATGAACCATTTATGTCAAATTTTCAAAAATTCATCATGGAAATCCTAATGTAGCACTCGAAACCCACTTCCTAACCATAATCAAGCAATGCCCAAGCCATAAACAATCAATTCGAACACCCCAATACAAGAATCCCCAAATTTTCCACCATTAGAGCAAGAGATGAAAAACTTGGTTTTGAATTGTTTACCTCGTTAAAAAGCGTAGGGATGAACGAAATTGACTTAGAATCAAGATGAGCACAAGAAATCGAGCAAGATGCACTTGGAATAACGAGAATTGCTTGAGAATTTAGAGAGATAGAGCCAAAATCGCAAGTGTCTGTGTGAATGGGGGCTATTTTCGTGTTTGGGGAAGAAGAAGGGGAAGAACCGGTTTAATTCACCGGTCAAACCCCGTTGACTTACCTGGAAAAGGGGTGTATCGAGCTTAGTAGTCCGAAACGTAGCTCGATACACTTTCAGATGGGGCTTTTAAAACTGTATCGAGCTAGATAGCTCGATACAGATGCCTGATACGGGGATCTAGCTCTCCTTGGCTTCTCCTGTATCGACCTTAGTAGGTCGATACAAAACCCCGTTATGGCTCTGCCCGAATTCCTGTAAGAGCTGTATCGACCTTGGTTCAGCACAAGGCTTCTTCAACTTTCAAGTCCCCAAGAGAACAAGATATCAAAAATTTTCCCGGATTACCTAGCTTCGGGATAACCTTGGCTTCATCATTTGCCATGCTGATAACATGCATATTTTACCCATTTTTACCTTCATAAGTGAGTGCTTTAATAAGCATTTCACTAAGGTTTTAATGCATATTTAGTAGTTTTCGAGTATTTGTATGTCCAAGACTCTTTTCAGGAAATCTTAGGAAAAAGGGAACAAAACGGAGCAAAACAGACATTTTCGGAACATGGGCTTTTTGGCAGAAGTTTAGAACAAGACGGAGACCTTCCCACCACGGGATCGAGCTGAATTTTGGTGACAAGATAGCTGATATGGGTCAAATTTACCCTAAGCAACTCTCTCAAATTAAGAGATCAGTTGTAGTACTTAGGGATCAAATCCACAGAGAAGGGATAGTCACACAGCAGTTTTCTAAATTCGAATTAAGCTAGGAAGAAAGATGGAATTTAAAACACAGAAAGCAATTAAAAATGGTGTAAATTCAGGAGACGAAACGCTAGGTTCAGGGAAATTCTCAGGTGATCTAAATTGCAGGTCTAGACAGAATGTTAGGAATTATGAAGAACTGTTCTTGAACTCGAAACACTAATGTAAAATCAACCAACTCTCGCTGCGAAGATTATCTATGTCTAAACCCTAGAATTCCAAATCTCTTTGCAAATTCTAACAATTCAAACAAGCATTAAAGTTCAGGTTCAATTGTTCACAAAACCCTAAACCAAATCTCTTTGCGAATAGGTATTTTGCTCATCTAACATTAGTTCAGGCAATCAATAACACTCTCGTGTCTACCAATTAACCTAAGATCAGATTCTAGGTCGCGAAGCTAGAATAAGCATTAAACACAAATCCAGATGAAGAACTCTAATGATTTTATCCTAACAATTTAATTCGACCTAACAATTCATTGATCACCTTTGAAAAACCCTAAACTTAACAAGCAAACTACTCAGACATGATTAATGAAACAGAAATCATAATTTGAATAGAAAGCATAAAAGAAATCAATAGAAGAAAATAAGGGAGTTCCAAATTTGCTCTAAAGGAGACAAATTCTTCTCTCCAAAAACCTAAACTTCTATGATTCTTAAAGTATGAGAATATGCCTAAACAATGGCTGAAAAACTATATTTATAGGCCTAGGTACGAATCTTCAATTCCTTGGAAGATTAGGAAAAGTTTTGGAGATTTCCTTTTCTTCAAAATATGGAAACTTCTCGATTCTGGAAACTGGAAAACTTGGTGTCGATCGACACCAACAATGTCATCACAACTTCATCTTTTCAGCAGCTTCTTCCACAATGCTCCAAAATGCTCCAAAATCTCCAATTATGCTCAAAATGTACCTGAACCTGTAAAGACTCTAATAGGACTCTAAAACTAACAAAAGACTCTATAAAAACACTTATATCATGGTCCTAAAATGGGTAAAAACCATGATATATCAACTCCCCCAGACTTAACCTTTGCTTGCCCTCAAGCAAAACAGAAACCAAGTATAGAGTCGAGGTTTGAAAACCGAAAGATCCAGCTAACCTTCGGAACGCCACATATGTTAACACTCTTGAATCCACATGATATAGAGCCAACCTTAGGAAAGTTCAGTGTACTTACCACAAGCTTAGCAATCTCCCAGTTCAAATCCAGATCCTTTCCTTGGTATAAATTTCGAACTCTAACATTGGTAATGCCATAGAACTTTTATGATTCTTTTCCCTTCCTTATTGCCTGAACAAGACATTCTCATACAACTCCCCTATTTTCTCTTCCCTTAGTCAACTTCTGCCCATTTTCAGGGTGTTCTAAGATCTTTTCATTGACTCTTCTTATTCTTTTTGGGATCTCTGGAATAGTGCTACTCTCTACTTGTGTTCCTTGTGAGGAAACGTGTTAAAGAGCATCACTAATATTGTTCCTTGTGAGGAGACATGCTCATGACAAAGACACTATTCCATACTTAGACTCTTTTTCTTTCTTTTTCTTTTCTCTTAAGGGAAGATCAAGGAGAGACTGCAATTGCCTATCTTTTCGGAGTGAAAGAGGAATCAAGTTCTGTGCATACCTAGTTCTTATAAGGGGATCTGAATTCTCCCTGTTAGACTGATTCCACTTGCAGCTTTCTACTTAGTAAGTCTTGCAATCAACTCTTATAGCAATGGTTCTTCAAGTGTCAACTTCCTGTGGTTAGTTCCTAGAAAAACTGAAAGTTCCAACTGATTTTGACTCAATAAAACAAATTTTGAAAACTTTTGACTCAAGACTCAACTGACTCTCAAAACAAAACACAAAGTCAGTAATCACCTCCCCCAGACTTAAACAACATTGTCCCCAGTGTTATCAAGCCCGAAGTTGGCTAAAAGAAAGATTATAAACAACATAAAAGACCAAAATAGAAGACTTACCTTCGTCTGCGCGTGGTGTCGATCGACACAGATGGTGTCGATCGACACTGGTCAATGTCGAGTCTAATGTCTCCTGTTTCATCTGACTAAAACTAGGAGACAAAATAAAAATAAAACGTACCTAACAGTGGGTTGCCTCCCACTCAGCGCTCGTTTTCAGTCATTAGCTTGACTGTGTCGGGGTTCAGACGTCTGTGGATCAGAGGGTGGCATTGAATGCTTCCCAGACGAATGTCTTCTCATCCATGGCGGTGTGTAGGCGTTAGGTGCATGTGATCGACCAAGGAAACGAGGAACAACAGCAGGGTGGGACTTGAGCTCGGGTGGGACACTTCGTTTTCCTGCAGCAGTATCAAAAGAAACAGCTAGCCCTCTACGAGAATCTCGTGGCTTGGATAAGTGCGCAGCAGCTTTTGAACCTTTGAAATCTTTTTCGACAATATCAGGAGGTTTGGAATGCATTCCAGGAGATGCGTACCTTTGCTTCCGTCGAGGTTTGGGAGTCACCTTTTTGACCAAAGATGATGGACTTGCAGCATTAGAAGCAGCTTCTGGAGTGATCCGTGGAGGGTGTCGATCGACACAAGTGGTGTCGATCGACACTACGTCAGTAGCTCGAATGTCTTCACTTTTCCTGCAACTCAGCTCTGCAATCCTTGCTTCTATGATGAAAACGTCGTCCTCCATTAACTTGTCATTGATTCGAACATCTTCTCTGCTCATAGTCCCGAAGAGATGATCATTTCCACCCCACTCTTCAATCTCCACATCTTTCTCAGAATTCTCAGCCAATGCCTCTTGAATAACCAGCTTGTCCTCTTGCTTTTCAGTATCAAGCTCCTTGACATACCCAGTAGTAATGTCGTAAGAAGCTTCTCGGATTGGGTCTTGATCCATGAAAATCTCTACTGAATAAGCTTGGCCATCAATGGTAGATGGTCCTCTCAACTTGTCCATGTCAAAGCTCATGACAACATCACCTAAATCAAGCTCCATTTTCCCTCTTCTCACATCGATGATGGCACCAGCTGAAGCCAAGAATGATCTTCCCAGAATAAGAGGGTCTGCAGGTTCTTCATCATACTTCAAAACCACAAAGTCTGTGGGAATTACACAGCCTTCAATCTTCAGGGGAACATCTTCCAAGACACCTTCTGGGAATCTCTTTGATCGATCAGCCAGGATTAGAGAGATTCTGCTTGGCTTGAAATCAGTCATTCCAAGTCTCACAGTAACAGAGTATGGTATCAAGTTGATACTTGAACCTAAATCGCAGAGAGAGTGAGGAAACCTTCCTGTTGAGACTGAGCAATCTAGCACAAAGCTCCCTGGATCAGCTAACTTCTCTGGAATCCTTCTCTGCATCACAACATTGACTTGTTCATAAACCCACTTCTTCTTCTTCTTTCTTGGAACTATGTTCAAGAGAATTGCGTTCATGTCTCTGGTAAGCAATGCTCCTTCTTCAGGACTCACACCTTTTGCAACCATTCTCTTGACATATCTTCTTAATGCAGGTGAAAGTTGGACTGCATCAACAAAGGGTAGCTCAACCATCAGCTTACTCATCATCTCCTTGCATCTGGCTTCTTCTCTCTCCCGTTTAGATCTTCTGGGAGGCAGGGGGTAGGGTATCTTAGGCTTGTACACCCTTTCTTCTGCAATTGTCGAAGCTTCAGGTCGATTTGGTGAAGTCTGGGCCTGGTGTCGATCGACACCAGCCTTATGTCGATCGACACACGGGCTCGAGCTCTCGACTTCGCTATGTTCTTCGGGTGTCGATCGACACTCCTCTGTGTCGATCGACACTGGATTTGCAGGGAAGTATGGAGCTTGTTCTTCAATTTCCTCCAGCTCCACAAGGTCTTCATCACTCAGATTCTCCTTCTCCTCTGGTTCCAGCTTGCTTCTGCTCCCTGTCGTGATGGCATTCACATGGCATCTGGGATTTGTATCAGTCTTCCCAGGAAGAAATCCTTCTTGCCTATGAACAGCTTATGCGGTTTGAGCAACTTGTACATCCAGCTTCTTCATGTGAGAGTGTATGCTCTCAATCTTTCCATTCAGATCGGTGTACAGGTCTTCGATTTTCCCGTTGAAATCCACTGTCATCTTCTGTTGGCCTTCCAAGATCTGCTCTAGCATGGACTCCATTTTGTTGTCTTGTGCAGGAGGCTTCTGGTAGGAAGAAGAACCATAAGTTCTTTGGAAGTTGTTGCTCTGAAAAGGCTTCTGGTAGGAAGAACCATAGCCTTGATGAATGTTGAACCTCTGTCCTTGAAAACCAGCTCCATTGACATAGTTAACTTCTTCTTCCTCACGTTCAAAAGTATCCACTTCTGCAATGTGAACTTGCTTCTTCCCCATCAAAATGTCCAGCTTCTTATTGACTTCTGCAATTTGGCTTCCTCCATTCATCCCAGCGTGTTGTCTTCTTTCGAAATCTGCGTTCTTTGTGTTGTTACTAGAGGCCTAATTCTCTATAAGCACCACTGCGTCTTCTGGGCGTCTGGTGTTGAAGTTGCCATTGCTTGCTGCGTCTAAAGCCATCTGGTACCTCCAGTCAATCCCGCGATAGAAGATTCCGATGATTTGCGGCTCGCTGAAACCATGATGTGGGCAGTCCCTCTGGTAAGATCTGAACCTCACCCAAGAAGTCTTGAATGCTTCAGTGGGTCCTTGCGAGAATGTAGTGATCTTCATCCTCAGCTCTTCGGATCTCGCCTCATCAAAGAAATTGCACAGGAATGCATTCCCATGTGGTCAAAGATCCTGGTGGCAGTTGCTTCAGCCAGTATGATGCATCTCCAGCAAGCGAGTAAGGGAAAAGCTTACAGAAGAGATAATCATAGGAAACTCCATTGGCTTTGATGCTTGAAGCTAACTCTTCGAATCTCTCGATATGATCCATGGGGTGTTCGTTGGGAAGACCATGGAAAGGATTCTGAGCTACGAGCTGGAAGTAGGCAGGCTTCAGCTCGAAGTCATTCCTTTGGAATGCAGGAGGACGGATCGCAGCTCTATTAGCATAGAACTGGTCTGGGCGGTTGTACTCGCCTAATGTTCTTCCACGTCCAGCTTCTACAGGTGCGATTTGTATCGCTTGTTCTATGATGACGGCGCCAGCCTCATCTATTTTCTGGCCTTGGTTGTTCCTTCGGTGCCCTTCCGTATCAAACAGATTGCCAGCTTCATCCCTTGTCAAAATCACAAGTCCCGCCATCTCTGTCTGCGACGGGTGTCGATCGACGCTAGAGGTGTCGATCGACGCTGATGTTGAGTGGTGTCGATCGTTACTGGTTGTGTCGATCGACACGCGGACAGATGCTCGGTTCTTGCGTCTAGTTTCCTCTTCCTTGTTGCTTCTGATACTGGGTATGCACCTGAAACGAAAGAGAAGAAACTAAATTGGTAACAAAAACAAAAATAAAAACCTAGACAAAATTCTAATACTATAAATCTGTAGGCAACTAATTTCCTTCCCCGGCAACGGCGCCAAAATTTGATATGGGTCAAATTTACCCTAAGCAACTCTCTCAAATTAAGAGATCAGTTGTAGTACTTAGGGATCGAATCCACAGAGAAGGGATAGTCACACAGCAGTTTTCTAAATTCGAATTAAGCTAGGTGAGAATGTAAAACTAGAAACAGAAAGCAATTTAAAACTTAGTAAATTCAGGAGACGAAACGCTAGGTTCAGAGAAATTCTCAGGTGATCTAAATTGCAGGTCTAGACAGAATGTTAGGAATTATGAAGAACTGTTCTAGAACTCGAAACACTAATGTAAAATCAACCAACTCTCGCTGCGAAGATTATCTATGCCTAAATTCCAGAAAACCAAATCTCTTTGCGAATTCAAACAATTCAGACAAGCATTAATATCAGGTTCAATTGTTCACAAAATCCTAAACCAAATCTCTTTGCGAATAGGTATTTTGTTCATCTAACATTAGTTCAGGCAATCAATAATACTCTCGCATCTATTAATTAACCTAAGATCAGATTCTAGGTCGCGAAGCTAGAATAAGCATTAAACACAAATCCAGATGAAGAACTCTAATGATTTTATCCTAACAATTTAATTCGACCTAACAATTCATTGATCACCTTTGAAAAACCCTAAACCTAACAAGCAAACTACTCAGACATGATCAATGGAACAGAAATCATAATTTGAATAGAAAGCATAAAAGAAATCAATAGAAGAAAATAAAGGAGTTCAAAATTTGCTCTAAAGGAGACAAATTCTTCTCTCCAAAAACCTAAACTTCTATGATTCTTAAAGTATGAGAATATGCATAAACAATGGCTGAAAAACTATATTTATAGGCCTAGGTACGATTCTTCAATTCCTTGGAAGATTAGGAAAAGTTTTGAAGATTTCCTTTTCTTCAAAATATGGAAACTTCTCGATTCTGGAAACTGGAAAACTTGGGGTCGATCGACACCAACAGTGTCGATCGACACTGTTCATCACAACTTCATCTTTTTAGCAGCTTCTTCCACAATGCTCCAAAATGCTCCAAAATCTCCAATTATGCTCAAAACGTACCTGAACCTCTAAAGAATCTAATAGGACTCTAAAACTAACAAAAGACTCTATAAAACCACTTATATCATGGTCCTAAAATGGGTAAAAACCATGATATATCAATAGCCTAAACTACTACCTTTCACCTCGAAGGGATTTGAGTCCAATCCCACGGTTGGATCTCAAGTTATGAAGGAAGCAACAAGGCCCGTCAGACACATCCTCAGAAGGAGGATGGCCGCGCCAGGAAAGCTCAGAAGACCAATGGCCGGCCCATGAACCTCCCGTGGCGCGGCCAGACCAAGTGACGATTCCCGAGCCCGTTTTCAAGCCCAAATCAAGCACGATAGCCACCAAATTTTGTGGAACCCTAAGTGACGCCTAAGAGACCCTAAAGACCTATAAATACTCGCAGCTACTCTTATTTTTGGAGGGTTCGAAGCCAGCCACCAAGACCTAACTTAGAAGAGCGCCGCGGCCAAGGAGGTAGTATGCTTTTCACTGTTCTTCGTTTGGATTCTTTCTTATTGCGTAATCTTTGACTGGCCACTTAAGGATCGATTGTAGGATCATTAAAACCGCGCGAGCGCTGAATCTATTGGCCGGACATAGTTTTAAACGAGCAGGCACCGAAGAATGCCTATGCATATCGGTGGTGCACTGTGAGCTTCATTGAACCTAATCTTATAGTTTATCTTGCTGCGAAGTCGCTACCGAAGGGGAGCGAACGAGTAGTTTAGGTTTAGGTGTTTGGTTTTCCGAAAGGGAGATCCGACCACTTTCGTGTTTGAGCTTAAGAACCAGTAGAATTGATTTGCCTAGGTCAAGTGTTTCAATCATAGAATCATTCCGTAAAACACCCGAGAGATCCCTGAAACCCAGCGTTCCGTTTTATAGTTTTACAAACTCTCTTGATTTCCGTTCAGTTACTAAACTATCACCTCTCCAAAACCAACTTTTAATTTGAGCGTCCCTATTGATTTTCTGTTTTATTGGATTTGCTTGAAGCATCATAGTCTCTGTGGTTCGACACCCTAAATACTACAACGCACATATGTGCACTTGCAGGCAATAGGGTTATAAATTTAAAACTCGAAAACAGACTCTAAAACCTGTTGCATCAAGTTTTTGGCGCCGTTGCCGGGGACTATTGATTTGCTTCTCACGAATCCTAGACTGAAAAAATCAACAGAACGATTACTAAACTTTTCGTTTAATTCCTCGCCTTGCAGGTACTTCTCTTTTGGGGGATCAAGTTCGAGACCCCGAAGCTCTTGAAGATCCGTTTAATCTAAACGGAGAACAACGGGTGGAAGAAGAAGAAGATCTGTTGAGCGACGAAGACGAGACGTTCGCTGAGGACGCGCCTGCAATCTCAGAGTTCGACGCGCCCCTCAAGTCCTTTCAAGACCGAAACCCCTTTCGGTTGACACCGCCTGAAGGAAATAATTTCGAAATCAAGAAGCGTATGATAGATCTGGTTAAACAGAACCAATACCAAGGGCGGCCGTCGGATCAACCCATAGAGCATATTGAAGCATTCGAAGAAGTCTGCATCATCTCCAAATTTAATGGGGATTACTTAAGGTGCATGTTGTCCCCCTACTCTTTAGGAGAAAAGGCAAGCAAGTGGTTGAGATCCTTAGCCCCAGCATCCATCACGAACTGGGACGAATGTAGGAACGTTTTTCTAAACCGCTTCTACACTAAATCTCGTTCCTACCTTCTAAGGAACAAGATACAAGGATTCCAACAAGAAAAATCTGAAACTCTCATCGAAGCATGGGAGCGATTTAAAAGCTACGAAAGGGACTGTCCACACCACGGATTCACCGATGAACACGTGATCAGCACGTTCTACCGAGGAGTCAACAGGAAACTTCAAGCCGTGCTGGATATTGCAAGCAATGGAGACTTTTCATCAAAATCAGTGAAAGGAGCGCGACTATTGGTGACCAATCTGGCCACTAGTGAGTACAACAGCCTCAACGATCCTAGGCATGAGGCGAGCCGCAAAGAAGAAGCCGAAGATGACCCTTTGAAAGTCATAATGGGCGCACTGGCTGAAATGAACTCAGAACGTACACAACAGTCAGAAGCCATCCGAGAACTACAAGACTTCCGCATGCGTTACAACTCGAACCATGACATTGACACAAGGCACTGCCGTACCCACGACCCTCATCATGAGAACTTAGAAAGGAGCATAGTTCGTCATAACGGTGGCCATCAAACCCGAGATCTCATGGGAATGAATCACTCCCTCGACCTCTCAATCACCCAGGACCATTCGGATCGAATCAGTAGACTTGAATACAAGATACAGGAGCTCATGGATTCTTTCAAGAGAACCTCAAGCGACGCTAGAACAGAAGCCGAACGTAATCGCCATGAGACGAATGGTAAGATCGAACACCTTGCTTCGGAAATACGGGAAGTGGCGAGAGAAAACGAGAGACTGACCAAGGGAGAAAGAAGAATGGCGAAACCAGAAAACGAAGAGGAGAGACGCTGCTACGACACCGTAAAAGCAGTAGAGCTTAGAAGTGGGTTAACCAACAAAGGACCCGAACTTCCAAAAGATAAAGAAACAGTGGAAAGGGAGAAGGACAGCGGCGGAGAAGAGCAAATACTCAGAAACGAAGGACGAGGCGGCGTCAATGGGGAGGCCGAGATCGAAGACATCCCACAGGAAGCAGGAACACCATCACCGCCGGAACAGGTCCACGCAACCAAAGCACCCTATCTGCGCTGCCTGAGCACGCCTAGGAAAGAAAGAGAAAAAGCAAGACTTAAGAAGCTAATAGGACAGCTCTCTTTGAAACTGCCTTTTATAGAAGCATGCGCCATGATCCCAACGCTGAGAAGGTACATGAAGAGTATCCTTACCAACTCTCTCACCATGGAAGAAGGAGTTATGATGATCACGCAAGAATGCAGCTCAGTCATCCAGAACTTTCCCCCTCGAAAGCGCGAAGACCCCGGCAGTTTTGTACTCACTTGTTCAATTGGAGAGGAAGTGTTTAAGCGAGCTCTATGCGACCTGGGGTCAAGCATCAATATGATGCCGCTCTCTGTAGCAACACGCCTAGGATACTACGAATTCCTACATACAATAATCACCCTAATTCTAGCAGATCGATCGACCAGACGGCCCGTTGGAGTCTTGGTCGACGTCCAAGTCGTCATCGGGGACTGCGCAATCCCGACCGACTTTGTGGTGCTAGACATCGAAGAGGAACCTCGAGACCCACTTATCCTAGGTCGCCCATTCCTCTCTACAGCAGGAGCAGTCATCAACGTTCCGAAAGTAAAAATAGAACTTCACCTGGGGAATCTGGTCATGAATTTCGATATGAACAAAGATCTAGGGAAGCCTACCTTGGATGGGCAGGTTTTTCGCATCGATGAACTCGCAGGAGCTGTGGAAGAAATATATGAGGAGATGCTTATGGATGACCCGCTAGAGGTAGCCCTGACAAACACGAACACCGCAAGCTACCCAATTCGCGAGGAGACTAAAAGCTGTGAAAAAATGCTGGATCAAACTGAACTCCACGACGGACCCGCCCGATTTCTAGACCTGGAAGATAAAGAGCGCAAGCCTTTACCACCAAGAAATGCCCGAGCGATAATACCGGACCCTTGGAACCCACTTAAAGCGCCAAAAGTCGAGTTGAAGCCGTTACCGGCCGGGCTAAGGTACGCATTCCTGGGAAAGGATTCTACTTATCCGGTAATCATAAATTCTAGCTTGAACAACGTCGAGGAACTTTGCTACTCTGCGAGCTACGAAAACACAGGAGAGCAATAGGGTATTCCTTAGATGACATCCCTGGAATATCACCGGACCTTTGCATGCACAAGATCCACTTGGAGGAAAACACTAAAAATTCAGTCGAGCAGCAAAGGAGGCTCAACCCGAACCTAATGGAGGTAGTCAAAAAGGAAGTAATGAAGCTTTTGGAAGCAGGGATCATATACCCGATCTCTGACAGCACGTGGGTAAGCCCGGTTCACGTGGTCCCGAAAAAGGGAGGGGTTACAGTCATTAAGAGCGACAAAGACGAATTGATCGCTACAAGGACGGTCACCGGGCACCGAATGTGCATCGATTACCGAAAGCTAAACACGGCGACCAGAAAGGATCACTTCCCGCTGCCATTCATCGACCAGATGTTAGAAAGGTTAGCAAACCATCAGTACTATTGTTTTCTTGACGGATATTCCAGATTTTTTCAGATCTCAATACGGCCGGAATACCAGGAAAAGACGACCTTCACGTGCCCCTACGGAACATTCGCGTACCGGCGAATGCCGTTTGGCCTCTGCAATGCCCCTGCGACATTTCAAAGGTGCATGCTATCAATCTTTACTGATTATATTGAGAAATTTATGGAAGTGTTTATGGATGATTTCTCGGTCCATGGACCGTCCTTCCAAGAATGTTTGAGTAATCTAGGGAAAGTTTTACAAAGATGTGAAGACAAGCACCTAGTCCTGAACTGGGAAAAATGCCATTTGATGGTGCGAGATGGCGTAGTGCTCGGACATAAAGTCTCCGCAGAAGGGATCGAAGTCGATAAAGCAAAGATAGAAGTCATGACAAGCCTGCAGCCACCATCGAACGTCAAGGGAATACGAAGTTTCTTGGGTCACGCAGGGATCTACAGGAGATTCATTCAAGACTTCTCCAAGATAGCAAGACCACTAACCCGTCTTCTCTGCAAGGACGCAGAATTCAAGTTTGACGAAGAGTGCCTGTAAGCTTTCCACAAGATCAGGAAGGCTCTGGTATCGACCCCAGTAGTACAACCACCTAATTTGGGAACAGCCATTCGAGATAATGTGCGACGCCAGTGATTATGCAGTTGGAGCAGTGCTGGGACAGAAGAAAGACAAGAAATTGCACGCAATCTACTATGCGAGCAGGACCCTGGACGACGCCCAATGCAACTACACGACAACAGAGAAGGAACTCCTAGCTATCGTGTTCGCTTTCGAAAAGTTTCGCCAATACCTGGTCGGATCAAAATTCATAGTACACACCGATCACGCAGCAATCAAGCATATAATGACAAAGAAAGACACAAAACCTAGGCTGATTAGGTGGGTTCTCCTACTCCAAGAATTCGATATGGAGATAAGAGATCGAAGAGGAGCTGATAACGGGGCGGCCGATCACCTTTCGCGAGTGTCATTTAGAGATACGACCCCTATAAACGATGGTCTCCCAAAAGAGAGTCTAAACGCGATCAATGCAGTTCCCTTGACTGATGAGCTGACAATGAGACATCTTCCTATGGCGAATTCTGCAGCATGCAACACACCATGGTTCCGACACATCGCGAACTATCTAGCAGCCGATATCCAACCACCTCAGTTCGTGGGTTACAACAAAAAGAAGTTTCTGCGAGAATCACGCAAATACTTTTGGGACGAGCCTTACCTCTACAGACAATGCACAGACGGACTATTCAGAAGATGTGTGGCAGAAGAATAAGTAGAAGGCATACTACATGGTTGCCATGGGTCGGCCTACGCAGGACTCTTCGCCAACTTCAAGACGGTCTCTAAAGTGCTGCAAGCCGGATTCTGGTGGCCGACTATGTTCAAAGACACGCATACCTTCATCTCGAAATGCGACGCCTGCCAAAGGATGGGGAATATAAGCAGAAGAAATGAGATGCCGCAGAATTTCATCCTAGAGGTAGAAGTATTCGATGTATAGGGAATCGACTTCATGGGACCATTCCCAACCTCTTATGGAAATCAGTACATCCTCGTAGCCGTCGATTATGTCTTTAAGTGGGTAGAAGCAATAGCATGCCCTACAAATGACGCCAGTGTAGTTGTCAAGATGTTCAAGTCGATCATTTTCCCCCGTTTGGAGTTCCAAGAGTTATCATAAGCGATGGAGGATCACACTTCATAAACAAAATCTTTGATAACCTGCTAAAGAAGAATGGAGTACGGCACAAAGTAGCATCACCGTACCATCCACAGACGAGCGGCCAAGTAGAGATCTCCAACAGAGAGATCAAGTCGATCCTGCAGAAGACGACTGGAGTCCACCGAAAAGATTTGTCGGCCAAACTAGACGATGCTTTATGGGCCTATAGGACCGCATACAAGACACCTTTGGGCACGACCCCTTTTCATTTGGTATACGGGAAATCTTGCCACCTGCCAGTCGAGATCGAATACAAGGCGCAATGGGCTATCAAAAAGATAAATTTCGACCTAAAGGCAGCCAAGGAAAGGCGACAAATCCAAATACACGAGCTGGATGAGATGAGGCACAAGGCCTACGAAAGCTCTAAGATCTATAAGGAAAAGACTAAGGCCTACCACGACAAGAAGATAATCCCGCGAACATTCGCAGCCAACGACCAAGTACTTCTGTTCAACTCTCGTTTGAAACTCTTCCCGGGAAAACTAAGGTCAAGATGGTCGGGACCATTCACGATAAAGGAAGTTAAACCGTATGGAGCAATCGTGCTCTGGGATAAGAATGGAAAGTTTTTCACCGTGAATGGGCAACGAATCAAGCCATACCTGGCCACGTCTGAACAGATAAGGGAGACAATGCATTTAGATGACGCAGTACTCGCCTAACGCACAGAAAAGTCTAGCTAAAAGACTCTAAACAAGAGCGGCTCAATAGGAGGCAACCCATTTTAGGTATTCTCTTTCTCATCTCCTTAACCATACTAATTTTTAGTTTTGGTTTCTTCTTGGTTTACAGCATTTTCAAAAACCCCAAAAGCACAAAAAGAAAAAAAAATCAGAAAAACCAGAAAAGACCAAAAATATGAAGAAGGAAACCCGAAGAACACTCACCGGGCGACGAACCGCCCGTGGGCCGGCCAGAAGGAGCCTGGCCGAGCCACGAGCCACGATGGCGCGGACGAATGACGCCCTGCCGCGGCCGCGACAACCCGTCGCGCGGCCATCCTTCTTCCGCGACGTTCTCCATCTGAACCTCACCAAACCGGATCTCCTTCAACCTGTTTCAAGCTTCTCAACTATCCTCCTTGATTCAATGGCCTGAACACGACCTAAAGACCGCAAAGATCACTTCCACAACCGCGGCACATTGATGTTGCATCAAAGATGGCGAGACAATACAAGACTCCATCCAAGTCAAGTTAAGTCAATGATCCATCTCATTCAACTTCTTCATGTACGATCAACGGACCTGTATCCATGAAGATGAAGAAGAAAACCACGGTTCCAGAGGATGAAAACCGTAGTACAAGCTCCAGAAGGAAGAAGATGCAACTCCCTTCACCGAACCGCGAAGAGAAAAGCTCCCGAAGACTAGCTTCTCTCTTCCGCGACCAAGACCTTTACCGAAGCCAAGTAAGGATTTCATATGGCATTGAAGTTCGTACTAGCAACACCTGTCTTCCGGGATCCCGAACAGATCACTGGATAGGCCAGCATAGACCCAAACTTCAAGTCAAGTTTCTGAGGTGACGCATTCTTCAAGACGCAAGGACGGAAGATTTTCCATCTCTCATTCACGGTGTTATCAAAGTTCAAGGAACCAAGACGAGTACTCTACAACTGGAGTGCCTGTTCTTCACATCAAAGACGAGCCAATCATCACCACCAAACGCCTATCACCATCCTCATACATCATCCACACACGCCCACCACCACCATCCGAAGCAAGGAAGCTCAACCGCGCAACACATTTCCTTTCGAGCTAAGTTTTCTATTTCTTTTGTTCAATCAAATCGATTCTAAGCAGGGACACAAGGATAATGATCAAGTCCTTAGCTCATTCAAAACCACACGACCATCCACCCATACCAAACCCAACGCCACTTTCAAGTAAGTCTTCACAAGCTTGTACTTGAATTTACCTATCTTTTTCACCTCAACTCGATTTAAACAAACTGGGGACAGTTTGATTTAAGTCTGGGGGGGTTTCTTATATTACTAATTATGCTTTCATTTGATGAGTCTTATGCATACATGCATCATTTATCGAGTCGTTTTATAGAGTCAAAACTTTTTTCTTTTAGTCGGAAACTATGAACTTTGCTAGGTACAAGTCATTTTGAACAAGGAACCTTAATGACCATTCTCACGGATTTAGAAGTAAGGTTTACTAAGTTGAATACGGCGAGTAGATCATTCCAGCGGAGAAAGTTCTAATCTCTAGAGTACTCGAAGGATCTTGCGTTGACTCCGCACCTAATGAATCAAATCTTCTCGTCAAGGGGCTTGAGGTACTTCGAACTTTGCTCCTCTAGCATGACTAAGTAGATGCAATGCAACCTCTCCTTGATCTTCCCTTGTTATATAGAAAGAAAGGTTTGAGTTTGGGAATGGCAACCAGAGTTCCTTAAAGGACAATGACGGTTCGCAGAAATCATGTAAACTTCAAAGAAGTGATAATTCTCAAGCTAAGAAAAGAAAAAAAAATGGAATAAGAAAGTCGATAAAAAAAATAAAATGATACCCTAGAAAAGTAGGAAGAAATCGACTAAGGGAAGAGAAAATAGGAGAGTTGTGTCTGAAATGTCTATGTCTAGATGTTTGGAAGAGAAAGAATAATATCTCGTCGACCAATACTCCCTCGATAGAGACCGCTCGCCTAAATGAATAAAGGGGTCAACAAGAGAAAGCTCAAAATACTCAAAGGGACCATGAAGCGTATCTGGGAAGGGTGAAAAGCTCGAGGTAACTAGACCCAAACGCCTTGAAGCTGAATTCCGAGTTATGTGGCTCAACAGGCCGATTGCTAGACTTGATGAGTTCCCAAGTATTGGTGAGTTTCCACGTTTTCAAACATCGTTTCCTCGCTTAGATTTCTGTTTTGTTTGAGGACAAACAAAGGTTTAAGCCTGGGGGAGTTGATAACATGCATATTTTACCCATTTTTACCTTCATAAGTGAGTGCTTTTATAAGCATTTCACTAAGGTTTTAATGCATATTTAGTAGTTTTCGAGTATTTGTATGTCTAAGACTCTTTTCAGGAAATCTTAGGAAAAAGGGAACAAAACGGAGCAAAACGGACATTTTCGGAACATGTGCTTTTTGGCAGAAGTTTAGCACAAGACGGAGACCTTCCCACCACGGGATCGAGCTGAATTTTGGTGACAAGATAGCCTGAACTACTACCTTTCACCTCGAAGTGATTTGAATCCAATACCACGGTTGGATCTCAAGTTATGAAAAAAGCAAGAAGGCCCGTCAGACACATCCTCAGAAGGAAGATGGCTGCGCCAGGAAAGCTCAGAAGACCAATGGCCGGCCCATGAACCTCCCGTGGCGCAACCAGACCAAGTGACGATTCTCGAGCCCATTTTCAAGCCCAAATCAAGCCCGATAGCCACCAAACTTTGTGGAACCCTAAGTGACGCCTAAGAGACCCTAAAGACCTATAAATACTCGCAGCTACTCTTATTTTTGGAGGGTTCGAAGCCAGCCACCAAGACCTAACTTAGAAGAGCGTCGCGGCCAAGGAGGAAGAGAAGAGGAGCGAAAGCCGTCTTCTCCAGTCCCCAATCTCGTCGCCCTATTCGATACTCTCTTTCATCTCTTTTCTGCACTTTCTTTGCATCGTTATCACTTCCTTTATTTTCTTTTCAAACCTTTGAGATTTTTACCTTTTGCAATGATAATGAATTTCACATCTATGTCTGAGTAGTCTCTTAGTTGGGTTTCGCAGGGGGTTTCTCAAGGGATTTTATGGTTTGATTCAATTAGGTTGTTAGATCATAGGTAGTATGCTTTTCACTGTTCTTCGTTTGGATTCTTTCTTATTGCGTAATCTTTGACTGGCCACTTAAGGATCGATTGTAGGATCATTAGAACCGCACGAGCGCTGAATCTATTGGCCAGACATAGTTTTAAACGAGCAGGCACCGAAGGATGCTTATGCATATCGGTGGTGCACTGTGAGCTTCAATGAACCTAATCTTATAGCTGATCTTGCTGCGAAGTCGCTACCGAAGGGGAGCGAACGAGTAGTTTAGGTTTAGGTGTTTGGTTTTCCGAAAGGGAGATCCGACCACTTTCGTGTTTGAGCTTAAGAACCAGTAGAATTGATTTTCCTAGGTCAAGTGTTTCAATCATAGAATCATTCCGTAAAACACCCGAGAGATCCTTGAAACCCAGCGTTCCGTTTTATAGTTTTACAAACTCTCTTGATTTCCGTTCAGTTACTAAACTATCACCTCTCCAAAACCAACTTTTAATTTGATCGTCCCTATTGATTTTCTGTTTTATTGGATTTGCTTGAAGCATCATAGTCTCTGTGGTTCGACACCCTAAATACTACAATGCACATCTGTGCACTTGCAGGCAATAGGGTTATAAATTTAAAACTCGAAAACAGACTCTAAAACCTGTT
>JAHZTW010000001.1:427804274-427877149 GCA_020283515.1 Alliaria petiolata
CCTTGACTCTCAACACAATCCCCCACAAAGTGAACATGCTTTTGTTGAGCTTGGAGCAACTTATCCATCTTCTCATTAAGAGATTTCATCTCTTTCCTCCTTTGGTCTTCATAAGTACCATCGCTCCTTGATGACCTATCATAGTCTTCACCATATTTACCATCACTTTGTGCCAAGTTCTCCACAAGTTATAGACCCTCTATCACATCTTTACCCAAGAAATTTCCATTACTTGCTGTGTCTAGAAGTATCCTAAATTTGGGGAGAACCCCACGGTAGAGTGTACTCAAAAGATTCTCTTCGGAGAAGCCATGATGTGGGCATTGTGTAGTGTATCCTTTGAATCTCTCCCATGCCTCACAAAAGCTTTCATTGTTCTTTTGGGTGAAGCTTGACAACTCATTCCTCAACCTTGCGGTCCTAGTGTTGGAGAAGAATTTGGCAAGAAAAGCCTTCTTGCATTGATCCCATGATGTGATGGAACCTCTTGGGAGTGACTTCTCCCACAAATGTGCCTTGTCTCCAAGAGAGAAGAGAAATAACCTCAGCTTGAAACCATCCTCGGATATGCCATTGATCTTGGTCATATCACATATTCTATCAAACGCATCCAAATGGTTAAGGGGATCCTCCAAAGCTAACCCATGGAACTTGTTGTGTTGCACCATGTTGATCAAACCGCTCTTGATCTCAAAGTTGTTTTTCTCAACTGGAGGAGGTAGGATACCTTGGCGATTGGCGTGAGTATTAGGAGCATCTCCAGCCCCAATGTGTCTTGGTTGGCGTGGAGGATGTTGAGGCACTCGACGAGCTTGAGCTGCATTCCCTTGAGCTCCTTGTGGTGGTTCATTACCATCTTGTTCTTGTTGATTATCCATTCCCAAACGCCTTAAATGTGCTAGGCGCTCTCTTTCTCTTCTCACAAAAGCTCCTTTTGTTACCCGGTGAATGTTGTCTAGAGGCTCAACTAGATTGTTGTGTCCACTAGATCTCAAGTTCATACACCTAGAAACAAAGGGAAAACAAAGCAAGAGAGATTAGTAAGCAATAAGTGAAATAGAAAACTTAGTCTCAAAAAGAAGTAAAATCCTAATGCTTAAACCATATATTTCCCCGGCAACGGCGGCAAATTGATAAGCGGTTTCTTTGTGGTACTTAACAATTACTCAAACACACTCATGTCATTGTAGGTATTTGAGGATCAATCCATATGGATATAGTTAAGACACTAGGAATTCATACAACTTCTTAATCTAAGCTAGAAATAAAGGGTTGAAGTTTAACTAACAACCTAAGTGATCAAACAAACCAAAGCAAACTAATTTACTACTAATCAAGATTATCAAAATACTAAAACGAATCCAAGGATGGGGTTATCAATATAAGGTGTTCCAAGAATCAATCTTTGATGCCAAACAATTACAATATAAGCTAATCCCTAGGCTTAGAACTCAATAGCTAGACTAATGCACTTTCATGACACTAATCCTTTCATTAATCATCCTAATCAAGATCTAACTTTCATTAGTGAAAAGGAAGCTAACAAGCATTATGAAACAGTTCTAAATTTCCAATAAACACCCTAGACAATCACTTTCATGAGCTAGGAATGTATATCCCTTGTTTAGTTGGTTGGGGAATTTCATCAAACACCTTGTGGGTGTGAAATTTCCTAAGGCCTAGTTTTAGCATGATCAAGGCTAAACTAGCATTTAGAACACTAAACAAGGAGGGAAATGAAAGAATCAAACCCTAAGCATCAAGATTAACCCTTAAAACACCCTAAATCTAACCCATCCTTAGATCCTAATGAAACTACTCACTAATCATAGTTAATCCCTCAAATCCTATGAAAGAGATGGAGATAAACATGATTAGAGAGATAGAAGATGAAAGATTAAAAGAAATAAATACTAGATTGCATAAACATAAAGAAATGTCTTAAAAAATAACTTAGAAATCAAAAGGGAAATTTTTCTAAGCAACAACAAGAGATTAAAAGATGCTTAGCAAAAATTAGGTTATTTCCTATTTATAGTGAACACTGGACGACTCGGGTCAACCCGGAACAAACCGGGTATTGACCTAGTTTAAGTCTGAAAATCGGGCAGCGTATCGAGCTTGCGAGGTCGATACGCAGCTCGATACGCTGATAAAACTTTCCTCAAGGAGTGTGTCGAGCTTGGTAGCTCGACACAGATGCCCGACACGCCATTCTTCAATCTTCGGATGAGATGTGTATCGACCTTAGCAGTCTGATACGAATGCCCGATACGCCGTCTTCAGAACTCTGGATGGTTCGTGTATCAAGCTTAGCAGCTCGATACAATCGTCCGATACGCGCACTCCGTCTTCCTGCTGGTCTGTATCGACCTTGGTAAGTCGACACCAATGTCGATACACTTCTAAAATTCGTCTGCTTCAAGTTTGGCTCCCTTCTTTTCTTCCTCCATGTCACCTACCTCTCCATAGAGGTCCTCCAAGCCTCCAAAGTACCTAATTAGGACTCAATATGCACAATATGCAACAACCTAAGCTAAAACTTGCTAAACTCTAATATGGATGCAATTTGGACTAAAAATAACTAAATGAATGCATAAGTAAATGAAAATCTATCTAAAATGGGAGCTAAAACATGCTAATTTATGAGTATATCAGAAACCCGAATCACACATAGCATCTTGAACTTCTTCATTGCCTAGCTTGCACAGAATGGAGAATTTTCCCGGGTTGTTGTGCGTTGCCAAGGTCTTGAGCTCATCAATTGCTGCAATGTACTCTCTTGGAGGCTCCTTGGTCTTCTCTTGCTCCTCAGTACTGATAGGGCTCAGGTTTTACCCAAATAATCAACTACTGCAAGTGCACATCAATGCAGTTGAAGTATAAGGGGTATCGAATCCCAAGGGAAGTGAAAGCTACACTAAGGTTTCTAAGTTCGAATTATGCTAGGTCGGATTATATGAAATTAAAACTAAGCAATTAAACAAGTAAATAAATCGGATTTTAGCTGGATTAAAGTTCAGGAGATGAAACGCTAGGTTCATGGAAATTCTCAGGTGATCTAAATTGCAGGTCTAGACAGAATGTTAGGAATAATGAAGATCCGTTCTTAAACTCGAAACACAACAAAGAAAATCAACCAACTGTCGCTGCGAAGACTTTCTATGTCTAAACCCTATAATTTTAAATCTCTTTGCAAATCCTATCAATTCAGACAAGCATTAAATTTTAGGTTCGATTGTTCACAAAATCCCTAAACCAAATCTCTTTGCGAAAAGGTATTTTGCTCATCTAACATTAGTTCAGGCAATCAATAATACTCTCGCATCTATTAATTAACCTAAGATCAGATTCTAGGTCGCGAAGCTAGAATAAGCATTAAACACAAATCCAGATGAAGAACTCTAATGATTTTATCCTAACAATTTAATTTGACCTAACAATTCATCAATCACCTTTGAAAAACCCTAAACCTAACTAGCAAACTACTCAGACATAATTAATAAAATAGAAATCATAATTTGAATAGAAAGCATGAAAGATATCAATAGAAGAAATAAAGGGGTTCAAAATCTCTCAAGAACAGAGTATATGATTTATCTCCCCAAAAGCTCTCTAAAATCTTTCTCTAAAATTATTGTGTAGCCTAAACAATGGCTGAAAAACTATATTTATAGGCTAAAACACGAGCTGGAGCACTTTTGTAAATAAGAAAATCTTCTGGGCAAATTTCCTTTTTCTTCAAAACTTGTAAAATCAGGCGGTTTTAAGAATCCACGATTGGTGTCGATCGAAACCCAAAATGGGTCTAACACCTCTACCTGAACTACCCGAACCCCGAACTACATGACCCGACCCGACCCGAGGACCCGAATGCCAAGACTAATTGAACCATCTTGGATTTTCGGTTTACATTCGGTACAAATAGTGTTCATGACTTCTGGACCAAAGTTTAAATTACAAACCGAACTGAACTGAATTCTTTAATCGGTGCAAATCGGAAACTCAATTCTCCAATCCAAAAAAACTGAATTACTGAAATATCGAACCGTACCGAACCTAAACATAACACTGTTTCCAAACGGGAAACAAAATCGAAGAGGAGGAAGCGGCTAAAACCAACCAGGACTATCATAACCCTGTTTCCAAACGGGGGTTTCTATTTGTCTTCTTCGACGTCATTCCAATCGGAGAAAACAAGAAATTCCAGATTCTTCTCCCTCTCCCTCTCCAATGGCGAAACTAACGACGGAGTCTCCAGTCTGCCGGAAAATTGTTCATTCCTTCTTGGATTTTCTAAATTCCGGTAAGCACGATCACTTCCTCTTTCTCTCTCTCTATCCTTGTAAATAAATACAAGAATGCGTCGAAATGAATATCAATTCGTCATCGATTTCATTTCAAAACAACTCTTCGGAGATTCTGATTAGGGTTTGATTATAGATAGAGAAGTGATTTCTCCAAATTTGGGCTTAACTTTTTCCGGTATTATTCTTGTAGTTGAGGTTGCTCCTGGTGTTGACGAAGAAGGGCTTGAGGTTGCTAAAGAATGCTTAACGGAAGCGTTTAAAATTACTTCAGATTCTACAAGAGATTATAAGTTGAAACCCATTTCGCTTGTAAATATGTTCAGTTCATTGAACAAAACTGCTCCTAGTTTTTCTGAAACCGTACCATTCGTTGCTGATCGAGGTGTTACAATAGATGAGCCTAGTTCCTCCTCAGGTCCTGACTCTAATGACTCAGTGGATGCAAGCAAAGAGCCTCTCTTTACCGGTAAGTAAATGGTTCATGATCGTTTGATTCAATGTGAGTGCCCAGTTACTGTTAATGGAATGTGGTTTTAGAGGTTAGCAAATTCCGTATGGTTTCTTGCTGCTGAACTTAGTCTGGTTTCTGATAAGAACCTGTCACGAGTCGAGAGAATAATTCTTGAAAGTCTCCTCTTGAACTCATAAATCGAGAACAAGCCAAAACAAGATGCACAAATCGCATAACCGAAACTAAAATCAGAAATGTTTAGAGAGTTATTTACAATGAATTAACCAAAAATCGCCAGTCCAAAATCACCACCCCTCTGTTTCTTCTTCTTGCTGTATAACGCTCTCAAGGGCATATCAGTTTCATTGTGGAAATTGCTCATTGCAGGAACTTCTAGAGATGAACTATTTACCCAACTCCTTGGTGCGCTTGAGAAAGTACGGTATTTCAATAACACGCCTGAGGGAGATGATGATCCTGCTCAGCTGGAAAAAGCAACAAAGATATTTCATGATGCTATCAATGTAGGCTTGATTTCATTGTTGACTTCATTGATGTGTTTTACTTCTTATTGGTAATGAGTTTGGTAACAAGTTTCTTTATCTGCATATCAGGAAATGGAAAAGTCGGGATGCCAGACGTTTGATGTGAAAAACTTAGCGGAAACACTGAAGGGCCAAGGTACTTGTGATGTTGTGTTGGCAATAGAGATTGCACATTATCTTGTTAACGTATAGTATAATTGTCATTCTGAGAAGTTCAAGCCTATGTTAAACTGAGATCGATATATGAGGTATTTGATGCTCGTAACCTCTATGTGACATTCTCTGCCTTTTAGGTAACAAGGCGATGCAATCCCAGCTTTATCTGGAGGCAATCGAGCTGTATTCTTTCGCAATCTCGCTATCGGATAAGAACGCTGTTTTCTACTGCAACAGGTGAGTGATAAGTCTTCACAACTTGATATTTCCGGATTCTTAAGGTTGTAGCTCTTTGGTGGTGTGCTTCCTGCATAATCTAATCTCAACATGCTTAGATATTTTCATTTTTCCAATGATTTACTTAGTTTCTAAAAAAAAAATCATTTATCAGGGCGGCTGCATATACCCAGATCAACAGGTGCTCAGAAGCAATTAAGGACTGTCTTAAATCCATTGAGATTGATCCAAATTATAGTAAGGCGTATAGTCGTCTCGGGTTAGCATATTATGCTCAAGGAAAGTATGCGGATGCTATCGAGAAAGGATTTAAGAAAGGTATGTATGAGTTCTTAGAATTAATCTTGAGCTTCTTTGTTAAGTTAGCATATTCCTTTCATAGGGTCGAATGCTTTAGAAAAGGGCTAAAACTATGCTTCTTTAAGTTAGCTAGCATTTATTCTGTGTAACCTTTTTCTTAATCACACTCTCATGGCAGCTTTGCAGTTGGATCCGCATAACGAATCTGTGAAAGAAAATATCAGGGTCGGTTTTGTTTTTTAAAATATATTTCTCTGCTTTAATATGATCAATCTGTAACTTACATGAGAGTCTGATATTGACAAGTTGCAAAACACAGGTTGCTGAACAAAAACTAAGAGAAGAACATCAACGACAGAGACGCAGTCAGGTAACTACACCTCTGAGTCATCTTCATGGATTAGTAGACATAAGACGAGATAAACCAAAAGGTACTTAATGTTTTTGTGGTTTTTCGGAAGAGCAGAACACGAGCACGGGTAACAATCAAGAACCGGAAATGGGAGGCCAGGGAATACCTTCTCAGTTCTCGATGCCTTTAAACGCCGATTTTATGAACATGTTCATGAACATGACTGGAAACACATTCCCGGGGAATCATTCTCGCAATAACGAGGGAGGAGGAGGAGATGGTAACAGAAATGGTACGGGTGAGCCTGAGATTCATGTAGGCGGAAATATCAACATAGATCTTGGAGGCGCGGATCAAATGCCCGAGGAGTTTTCGGGTGCATTAAGATCAATGATGCAGATGTTTGGAGGAGGATCACAGGAAGGTACTAATGGTGCACATGGAAGACCATCTGGAAATTAACCTCAGAATCATGTGTGATTGCTCTATCTTCTGATTTCTGAGTTTGTGATCCAAAGACTTTGTTAGGTTTTCGATTTTAACAGCAGACTGATGTAGTGAAATGTTGTTATTATAAAATGATGATGGGAGAAAAATATACATTTGAAATTTAAAATTTACTATCAGCTAAAAGGCCTGTTCATTTCGGAAATCGGGAAGGAAATTTTGGAAATTGGGATGGGAATGGGTTATTCAAGTATTGAAAACAATATCCAAAGTGTTTTCACGCGACAGAAAATCTGGGAAACAAGAAGGGTTCAGAAAAAATTTTGAGCTAAAATTTCTTTACAATTTAGATAACAGTCTAACTTTATGATAGATATTTTGAGATATTTTGGAAAAGTTTTTTAAATAAGTAATTCAAATACATTTGAATAAAATAAACAATTCTAATAGATAATTATTTGAATGTGATTGGAATGAAACGAAAATTCGGGACGGATACGGGCTAGATGAGAAACCCGTCCCAAAATGGACGGGCCTAGTCATTCAATATTTGGATTGTTGAACACAAATGAAGAACATGAGCAAGTGAAATGTCACCTTCACCTTAAAACTCCCAGAAACTGTTGTTGTTACTATACAATTGAAAAGCCAAACCCACCTTATCAAAACAGAACCAACACTAATACAAAACACTTCGCGAAGATCTAAATTTGATACTCTGAAGATGTTCTACAATATCACAAAACACTTCATGAAGATCTAAATTTGACACTCTGAAGATGTTGTTCTACAATATCGGCGGGTATATACAGCAGTAGAAGAAGTATGCACTCACTCACATCGACGCGACAGCAGAAGAAGGTTGAAGCGAGCGAATCTTGATATCATACTTCATAACAGTACCAGTGACACCGTTCTTGGGAGATGTCGAATCTGTGTTTTGTGTTACGAGCGCGTACTCAGGAGTCTTCTCCTCGGAAGCATTGCCGATATAGTTATTACATTTGCGACAGAGAAGCTTAGTCCTGCGTCTGAACAAGCCCCAAGAGTATCTGGAGAAGTGAGGCATGCATTGGAACTCATCGACCTGACTGAATCTTGCCTCATCAATGTTGAAGAACGATATGATTCCACTCTTCATTGATTTCCCGTACTTTGATCCGATTGATGATGTGATTCGATTCGTTGAGCTCAGGTTCAGTTCGTACCCACATGATCCACAACTACAAGAAAGTTAAAAATGCAATTTGTTTCAGTTTTTAAGTTATTTTTCTCTAAAGAACACAACACCAACAAACTGAAGATCGAGATCATTTAGATTCACATCCAATTCACAAAACAATCACCACCAAATACACAATCTTCCAAAGAAAAAAGATTCTTGTTCTTAACAAACAAAAGGGTTCTGTTTCGATGCAGATTTTTACAGAGGTCATTGAATAATGACAATCTTTTTCACCTAAATTACCAAATCTAAGCTATGAAAACAAATCAAAAGCACAATCAAGAAACAAGCTTAGCCTCCTACACATAACATGATCCACAAGTAGTTTAAAATGCAATTTGTTTCAGTCTTAAAGTTATTCTCTAAAGAACACAACACCAACAAACTAAAGATCGAGCTCATCTAGGTTCACATCCAATTCACAAAACAATCACCACTAAATAAACAATTTCTTGATTCACATCACATGCTCCTTTACTACAACGATGAACAAAGATTCATGAAGAATAATGACAATCTTTTTCCCCTAAATTACGAAATCTAAGCCATGGAAACAAATCAAAAGCATAATCGGAGAAAATAAAATATCAACACACTAAAATCAAGAAACAAACTTAGCTTCCTACACATAACATCATCCACAACTACAAGAAAGTTAAAAATGCAATCTGTTTCAGTCTTTAATTTAGTCTCTAAAGAACACAACACCATCAAACTGAAGATCGAGCTCATTTAAATTCACATCCAAATTATCCAATGCACAAAACAATCACCATTAAATAAACAATTTCTTGATTCACATCATCACATTCTCTTTACTACAATGATGAACATGAAAACATCAGAAGTCTCAAAATTTTCCAAGATTCATTTTCTTTAAAAAAAACAAACAAAGTGTTCTGTTTCGATTTTAACGCAAGTCATTAAAAATAAAGACAATCTTTTTCTCCCCAAATCAAAAGCATAATAAAAATCAAAACCCTAAATCAAGAAACCAAGACTAACTAAGCCTAAGATTTAAATACAAGAATCAATGGAAACACAAAAAGCTCATATGTACCTGTAATTCACATGTCTCATGGAAGAAGAAGAGGAAGAGAATGACGGAGAATAGAAGTGGTTGCCACCAAATCGGCCGTCGTTGATACCCACCGACGCCGATCTCTCCATCGTCGCTCTCGAAATCAGTCAACGCTTTCAAATAGTTTTCAAGGGATTTAAAACGAAGAAGCGATATTGATTCGATCGTGATGAAGGAACGTGTCCCACTTGATTCGGTGTGACTTTTAACTTCTTTCACCATCCACGACCAATGTCGTGGTCGCGGCTTCTAGTAACGATCGAATTAGAAGAAGCAGTAAGATATCCCTTTTAAAAATAATAAAAAAAAAGCTGTAATTTCCTTTTTGGTTTCAAATGCATTTATGACCTAATTGTAGTTTTTGGATTTTTTATCTTAGGGAACTTAATCAACATTTTTGCAGACTGACTGTTTCCATCTCATAAAAAGAAACAAAATCATATAATCTTTTACAAATGGTTAAGTCAAAATACGGTGTCTAAAAGACTAAAAGTCAGTCATATATACAATAAAGCCAATTAATAACTTAAAACGGAATAATATTTTAGTGGTTAAGACCATTTCCATTGGTCATATAATATATGATAATATCTCAATATCACAATAATAATAAAAAATTACGAGAGAAAACTGAGAATTACAGTTCTCATTTGAAATACTCATATCACACTTGTGTCTCGCTCTAGGCATTCGGATCTGCGGATCGGTTTGGGGCGGCTCTAGGCATTCGGATCTGCGGATCGGTTCGGGGCGGGTCCAGACGGGTCCGATTTTTTCGGGTCCGACAATGTTGGATCCAAATAGGAACCGAAGTTTTTATGGTTCGGGTCGGGTCGGTTCCATGTCGGGTCGGGTCGGATTTGCAATTTTGTGATGAAATCGGAGAAGCCCGAAAAATAAATGGGTTCAATTCGGACCCGAAATTTGGACCCGAAAACTCAGAATTAAGACTGGCTCCGGATCGAAGCTCCTCTCCACGCTCTCCGAAGCAATCTCTCATCTTCTCTGAAACGCGATCCCAACGCACTGGTTTGGGCTCGTTTCAGATCAAAAATCTGAGAAGGAAAAAAAGGATCTGAGAAGGATTTAAGGAGAAGAATCGGAGATGGAGGGAAGAAGAGAAGAAGAAGAAGAAGGAGAAGGAGAAGAAGAATCGGAGATGGAGGGAAGAAGGAAGAAGAATCGGAGATGGAGGGAAGAAAGAGAAGGAGAAGAAGAAACGGAGATGGAGGGAAGAAGGAAGAAGAATCGGAGATGGAGGGAAGAAAGAGAAGAAGAAGAAGAATCAGAGATAGAGGAGAAGAAAGAAGGCGGAGAAGAAGAGAAGAAGGAGGCGGAGAAGACGAGAATTTTTTTTTTAGATTAGGTTTTTTTTTAATGAAATAAAAGAAAAATTAAAATATCTAATATTTATTGGTTTTATTCGGGTTTTCGGGTAACCGTTCGGTTCTCTCATTTAACCCGAACCAAACCGAGAACCATATTAAATTTAACTGAGAACCGTTCGGGTTTTATTGGTTATTTCGGTTTGAACCGAACCTTGATTTTTGGATCGGTCCGGTTCCGGTTTAAATGCCCAAGGTCACTTGTGTCTTATACATTGGTTCAATTTTTCTTTATAAATTTTAATTACATTAAAATATTAAATTTTTTGTTTGAAAAACCCAAATACGATTTTTATGGTTATGAATGGTCTAAATGGCTACCAAATAGTGTATATCTGAAAAAAAAAAAATAGTGGAAATCAAAAGCGATTCAAAAAAGTTGAAAGTAACAATTTTTTTTAATGATTTTATAATTGATGACTATTAAATTGATACCCAAATTACATAATTTTTATTTTGCTTCAGGACAAACAAAAATATAAGTTCGTAGGAGTTGATATATATGTTGCTTTTACATGATTTTTTACAAGATTTTTATTAAATTACTTAAGTATTTTAATTCAATTTTCTGCTTTTAAATATAGTTTTCTCGTATTAATAGTTTTTACAATCTTTACAGATCAAATCATTAAAAATGATGAATACTAAAGCAACCAAAAAAAAAAACAAACAAATCATGATCTAGCCATGTTAAATCACTTATCTCACAAGATATGCAATTTTTCCAATTATACAGCACATAAGTACCATAAATATGCTCTCGTTGGAGGCTTTCCCATTGGTTTATTTTGATACACAACTTGGTACGCAGAAGGTCTTTTGAGTTAGCTTTCACATGAAATTGGTTTGGAGTCATTTGGAGCAATGGTTGTAAAATACATTCAATTTACTGAAACACATGTCCATCTACTTTTGAAGAAAAGCAAGTGCATGAAGATGGCTCCAAAATATTTGATGCCTTTCTTGTAAGTGAAAACTCAAAGTATCTAAACAACTACCTTCTAGGCTTGGTAATTTGATAAGTGATGATGTTAATACTACTTGAAGGTGACAAAAGAAATACCAAAAGGTCAAGGTCAAAGTATAGCCGTAGTAGAGAAAGTTTCAGAAACAGTAGTCACTCGTAAAGAAGTTGCAGATGGTCCACTGAGAGTTTCAGAATCAAATGATGGACTTGAAGATGGTTCCAAGATATATGATGCCTCTCTGTTGTAAGTGAACACTCAAAGTATCTAAATAACCAGGGGCGAATCTAGAAATTTTTTCTATCGGGTTCAATTTAAAACTTTTTTTAATCAATTAGGATTTTAAGTTGTTTAAAAATTGTTAAGTTATATTATGTCTTTTTAAACATGTTTGATAATGAAGCCCAACATAAAATATGGGTTAATATTTAAATATTGTTTATCAGGTCACACTAAATAAAATAAGGTTTTAGGGAAAAAAAATGTTTATGAGTTCAATTATAATTTTGACCAGCTGTCAATATTAATAAATCTATATAAACGGTACATAATTTTTTAATTAATACAGTGTCATTTGAACCCGTAACGTTGTTACTAGACTCGCCGCTGTAAATAACCAACTTATGGGCTTGGTAACTTGTTGAATAATGGTGTTATTAATACTTTTAGGTGACCAACGAAATACTAAAATCTCAAGATCAACATTCGTCTTGTGATCCTTCTCTAGCGGTAAAAGTGATGTAGTTGATGACTTGAAGTGGGAACAATCAAGAGTCTGTAGGACCGCGAAAATCCTTATTGAAAATCACGAATTAAAGAACGATTGAAATCAATAATAAACGATTATTAAGTATAAAAATGTTTAAAAAAAACCTTTAAGGAAAGACGATACACGGAGTCGAGATATGATCTCTTTCCTTAATTCTTTAAATCTCCTGCAGTGTGGCGGTTTGTAGAGATTCAAAAACCCAGGATACAACCGTGTTTGAGACTAAAGTCGCAGCACTCGACTATAGAATCTGCGAACTAAAGATCTACGCTATACTATCGAGACTCAACCTAAAATTGTAGAGACGAGAGGGATTTGCTGGATATTTGTGTTTCCTCAAAAGCTATGTGTTTTGATGATCTGGTGATATGTGTTTGGATGATTTAAAAAGAGAGGCTAACCCATCATATATAGTATGAGAGGGGACTTGAAAACATTCCAAGTTTTCAATGTGGGATATTTTAACTTTCACAAAAGTTATAGTTAATGGAAACTTTCCATTTGTTTAAGCCTCTTCCACAAGAAATTATAGCTAATGAAAACTTTTCATTTATTTTAACCTCTTCCACAAGGAGTTATAACTATTGAAAACATTCCATTTGTTCTAGCCTCTTCCATTTGTTTGGGTCTCAACCCATCTCTTATTCACACAAAACACAAAATAATAAAGCTCAATCGTCTTTATTAATTTTTTGTTCCAACAATCCCCCACATGAACAGAATGACATCTAAACAAATGAAGACTTTAGAGGCTCGATAAACTAGATAAGACTTGATTTAGACTAGATGCTGACTTGACTAGACTAGACAAACTTTTCGAGAGTATAGGCGAAAAATTAACTGTGTATTATATAGTAGCATACTTCAGCTTTGAACTATTCGCTGTTGATATCTGTCGAGTTTACTTGGCCAGGAGGTGAACATGATGTCTTGAACCACCCTGATTTTTATGTAAACTTAGACAACTGGTACAACCCAGTCTCATCTTCTCGTAGAACTAAGTTCTCTATTGTGTTCATTGTGGTCGTGAACTTGTCTGGGTCTCATGAGTGAACTTGGAGATATAGCCTTGTCTTCATCCTCCTAGAAACGGCCGCATTTCACACTCATTAGGTGATTTCTTTGAGCTCCTGACATATACACAAGTATCCTGTTATTTTCTATATTATGAAAGCTACTCAAAATCATTAAAAGTATAAAACTTATCCTTTAATACTTACAGTACATCGTTTTGGGAGATGGGCACAGACGTTATGTCTTTCATCAGACTATGTTTAACTTAGTTGTCCCTTTGAACTTAGATCTTGGGATCTCCAGTCACATAGGTGGGGTTTCCATCAAAACATCCTCTTTGTCCATAGGCAATAAACCCATTCCCTTTGATGATTTCAGAACTTGATCTCTATTTAAACCTTTAGTAAACGGATCCGCAAGGTTGTCAGCTGACTTAATGTAATCGACCGAGATTACACCCGTTGAGATCAAGTGTCTAATGGTTTTATGTCGCCTTCTGATATGACGAGACTTACCATTATAAAAATCACTCAATGCCCGAGCTACTGCTGATTGACTATCACAATATACTCGTAATGCTGGCACTGGTTTCTCCCACATGGGGATGTCGTCAAGGAAATTCCGTAGCCATTCTGCTTCCTCTGCTGCTTTGTCTAGCGCGATGAACTCAGATTCCATTGTGGATCTTGCTAACAAAGTTTGTTTGGAAGATTTCCATGATATTGCTGCACCTCCGAGAGTAAAGACATATCCACTTGTGGATTTTGAATTCTTTGAGTCTGATATCCAGTTTGCATCACTGTATCCTTCCAAAGATGATGGTTCTTTACTGTAGTGCAGCCCATAATCTTGGTGTATTGCAAATAGTTTAACACCCTTGTTATGCTTTTCCAGTGTGTATGACCTGGATTATTTGTGTAACGATTTAACACATTGACTGCATGTGCAAGGTCTGGTCTTGTACAATTAGTTAAGTACATCAGACTTCCAATGACCCTTGAGTATTCCACTTGTGAAACAGCTTCACCGGAGTTCTTTGTCAAGTGTAGTTGTGAATCTACAGGAGTCTTCGCCGTTCCGTTTGAGTAGGTCTTGAGCCTCTCAAGAATCTTTCAGCATAATGACCTTGAGACAAAGTGATGCCTTCAGCGGTGCGTGTAATCTTTATGCCAAGGATAACATCCGCAAGACCCATGCCAAGGATAACATCCGCAAGACCCATGTCTTTCATGTCAAATTGACCACTAAGCATTATCTTGGTTTGTTGGATGATATCATTGTTACTTCCTATGATGAGCATGTCATCAACGTATAGACACAACAAGATGTATCCGTGAGGAGTACACTTGATGTAAATGCACTTATCACACTCGTTTATGCTGAAACCATTTGACATCATTACATTGTCAAATTTTCCATGCCCTTGCTTCGGTGCTTGTTTCAGACCATACAATGACTTCACCAGTCTACAGACTTTGTGTTCTTGACCAGGGACCATAAATCCTTTAGGTTGTTTCATGTCAATCTCCTCTTCTAAGATCACCATTTAGAAAGGCAATTTTTACATCCATCTGATGGATTTCCATACCTCTGAGGGCTGTAATTCCTATCAGCATTCTGATTGAAGTTATTCTCGTCACTGGAGAATAGGTGTCAAAGAAGCATAGACCTTCTTTCTGTCTGAATCCTTGAACCACAAGTCTGGCCTTGTACATCTCAATTGATCCATAAGTCTTCAACTTGGTTTTGAAGATCGATCTACACCCTAGTGGCTTGAAACCTTGAGGTAAATCAGTGATCTCATAGGTATGATTCTGCATTATAGAATCAATTTCACTATTGACTTCTTCTTTCCAAAAAGGTACATCAGGTGTAGACATGACTTCCGTGAATGACATCGGCTCATTCTCAGCGAGAAATACCATAAAAAAATCATCACCAAAAGATTTTTCCTTGCGTGCTCTTTTGCTCCGTCTAGGTTCATCTTCTTCATCTTCTGCTTCATTTACTGAAATTCCAGAAGTGCTCTCCTCATTTACAGAGATACTAGCGTCTCTTTCATCATGAGTGCGTTCTTGCTTTGTTTATCTTTACAAGGAAATATGTTTTCAAAGAAAGACACATTCCTAGATTCCGTTATCGTGTTGACATGGATATCCAGTACATCTGACATGTGTACTAGGAATCGATAAGCACTGCTATTGTGTGCATATCCGATGAAGATACAATCAACTGTTTTAGGTCCAATTGTTAGTTTCTTAGGAGGTGGCACATCGACCTTTGCTAAGTACCCCCACACTTTGAGGTATTTGTACGAAGGTACATTTTCTTTCCAAAGTTCATATGTCGTTTTACCAGTTATCTTGTGTGGAATTTTGTTGAGGACGTAGTTTGTGGTGAGCAAAACTTCCCCCCACAGATTATGGGGTAACCCAGATTCCTGCAACATTGCATTCATCATCTCCTTCAGAGTGCGATTTTTTCTCTCTGCAACTCCGTTAGATTTTGGTGAGTAGGGAGCAGTTGTTTGATATATGATGCCTTTTTCTTGACAGAAAGCGTTGAATGGGCCATTATACTCACCTCCTCTATCACTTCTAACCATCTTTATGGTTTTTCCCAGTTGGTTTTCAACTTCGAGCTTGTACTCTTTGAATTTGTCCAAGACTTCGTCTTTACTTCGCAGTAAGTAGACGTAACAGTATCTTGTGCAATCGTCAATGAAAGTCACGAAGTACTTCTTACCACCTCTTGTTTGTATATACTTTAAATCACACAAGTCAGTGTGGATTAAGCCAAGAGGTTCGGTTGTTCGATCAACATGAGGAAATGGCGTTTTTGTGAGTTTTGATTGCACACAAACTTCACACTTGTCTTTGCTAATTTTGCACTTGGGAATTAGGTTCAAATTCATCAGTCTTTGTACAAACTTATAATTCACATGTCCTAATCTTTCATGCCAAATATTAGAAGACTCAACCGAATAAGTAACTGGGTTCTTATTCATTTTAACATTGGAAACAGGTACATCATTTTTCTTGAGGATTGCCATTACACACATTTTGACTAATCTTTCCTTAACAAATCCTTTTCCATTGAAACCACCATTCTTTCTCATAATCAGCTGGTCCGACTCAAAGTTGACTACGAATCCATGCTTGCTCAGCAGCGTACCAGAGATCAAATTCTTCCTCATGTCTGGGACATGCTTCACGTTTGAGAGCGTGATATCCATTCCTGATGTCATCTTCAGCACCACCTTTCTGGTACCTTCAATCTTAGAGTGGGACACATTTCCCATCAATAAATGTTCATCAGCTTTGCACTTTTGATAGGTAGTGAACATCTCTCTATCAATGCAGATGTGAGTAGCGGCAGTATCGTACCACCATGCCTTCGGGTTAGCTTCAACCATGTTAGCTTCTGTTACCATTGCACACATATCAGTTTCAGTTAGGATGGCTTGATTTGCACCGTTAGCCTTACTGCGACACTCTGTAGCACAGTGTCCCATCTTGCCGCAGTGGTTGCACTACCCAGAGAATCTCTTGTATGGACCTTGAGCTTTCTTCTTGAAGTTCGTAAGGGCTTGATTAACAGGTTTGTGGATCGCAGCCTTAGGAGGAAAGCTCTTCCCTTTCCCCTTCTTCTTAAGCTCAGCCACATTCGCATCATGTGTCTGAGGTGGTGCAGTCTTGTCACCTTTTTGTGACTCATTCTGCAGCCTCGTGATCAAGTTCGCCAAAGTGATAGGCTTCTGCTTGTAATTGAGGTAGTTCTTGAAACCTTCCCAGCTAGGGGGTAGCACCTCCATGAAGCAGTTAACCGTGAAGGTCTCACAAGCTTCATGCCTTCATCTGATATCTCCTGAAATATCGTTTGTAGCTCATGCACTTGGTCCATGAGGGACCTTGAGTCTACCATTCGGAAGTTAAGGAGCTTCGCAGTTGCAAATTTTCCATAACCCACATTGAAGGTCTTGTATTTGTTTTCGAGAGCAATCCACACATCTCTGGAAGTCTCGTAACCCTCACTGTACAAATTGTACAACTTATCTGCAAGGTTTTTTAGAATGTAACCTTTGCAGAGGAAGTCTGCATGGATCCACGCATCCACAGTAGCAAGTATGTGAGGATCACTGTTATTAGAAGGAAGCACTAGTTTAATCTCAGCGAGATACTTTGCCAGTTGTAACGTTGACAGAAAGAAGTGCATCCTTTTCTGCCTCTGCTTGAAGTTCGTCCCATCAAACTTCTCTGGTTGAAGTCCAGATGTTCGAATTGATGTAACCGCGTGTGGTAGACCATTCCCGTGTTGGGTTGTTGCTCACTTGTGTTCTTTGGAAGTCCATCGACACCACCGGTAGACATTCTGAATATGTTCACAAAAAAATGAATTAGATTAGTTTTTGAGAACTCAATCCAGATAAGCGATTAAAACTTTTTAATTCGCTAATAAACGTTCACAGAAAGCGCTTGAAGGCGTTCTTTAAAGGTAATAGTCATTCCCAGAAATCACCTAAAGGTGTTCTTAAACGCTATGTATCAGATCGTATAGATCGTATTTAGACAAACGTTTCGCGAACCTGCCTAGGGCTGACGCGGAAATCGTTTTTCTGTCTTTATGATAATCGTCTGTTTTTTTTAAGATCACACGTTCTACGGTTGGCTATAAGGCAATCGCATAAGTGTTGTAGATCGATCAGAAAACGTTTTAAATATCGTTTTATGATCTTTTTTGAAATATTGTTCGCAATATTCAATCTGATTCAAGCGATTAGCAGGAAATGGATTTAAATAATTAAGATTGTAGGACCGCAAAAATTTAGATTGAAAATCACGAATCAAAGAACGATTGAAATCAATAATAAACGATTATTAAGTATAAAAACGGTTTAAAAAAACCTTTAAGGAAAGACGATACGCAGAGTCGAGATATGATCTCTTTCCTTTATTCTTTAAATCTCCCGCAGTGTGGCGGTTTGTAGAGATTCAGAACCCCATGATACAACCGTGTTTGAGACTAAAGTTGCATCACTCGACTATAGAATCTGCGAACTAAAGATCTACGCTATACTCTCGAGACTCACCCTAAAACTGTAGTGACGAGAGGGATTTGCTGGATATTTGTGTTTACTCGAAAGCTATGTGTTTCGATGATCTGGTGATCTGTGTTTGGATGATTTGAAAAGAGAGGTTAACCCATCATATATATACTATGAGAGAGAACTTGAAAATATTTCAAGTTTCCAATGTATGATATTCACTACAAGAAAACATGGCTTTTGCCACGATTTTTTACGAGAAAAAATAAATCGTAGCAAATTAGCATTGAATTAACGACGAATTTACGAGAAAAACGATAAACGTCGGTAATTCGTCGTAAAGAGGGATGAAAATAAATCGTCATAAATTCGTCGTAAATATCAATGAATTTACGACGAATTAACGACGTAATATAGTGCCGTCGTTAATTCGTCATTATATAACGACAAATTAACGACGAATCATATTTGTCGTGGATTCCTTGCAATTTCGTCGTAACTTCCAACGAATTAGCGAGAAAATAATTCGAAACAATATACCAACGTATTAGAGAGGAAAATAAGGTAGATGAAAACGTGTTTTACTGGTTTTTTTGCCACGAAAATATTTTTTGTTAATTCGTTGGTAATTCGTTGGTAATTCTATGTAAAAAAAAAGTCTATATATAGAACCTACACTTCACAATGAAAACCTCAAAAACAAATACTTCTCTCTTCACCTACAAAAAAACTCTTCAAAAAATAAAACGCTTGTTAAACACTTTTTCAATATCTTCTATTTTTTCTGAAAAGGAAAAAATATTTTCTTATATACCGAAAAAAATGTCAATATACGAATTACGAAGTTGGATGTATAATCGTAAAGATTCGGAGGGATCGCTGACGAATGAGTTTCAAGACGGGCTAGAAGGATTCATGTATCAGGCGGGAAGTTTGCAAATTACCGTTGAAAGTGGTATGATGTACTGTCTTTGTCAAAAATGCATGAATAGGAAATTTCTTCGTATCTCAAAAGTGTTGTCGCATCTATTAAATAGAGGGTTTTTTCTGCACTACTATATTTGGTATAATCATGGAGAAGGGCATGGGGGAAATGCTGCTAGTAGTAGTGGTAATAACCAAGCAGTTAATATTGATGCTGAGTCGAATAATGTGCATCAAGTTGATGATCATGGTGAATATGGTGATCATGATAGGATTCATTATATGGTTACATATGCATTTCATGAAAACACGGGTACATTTCTAGCTGCTGGTCATGATAGTAATATTTACGACGAGGAACCCAATTTAGATGCCAAGAGATTTTATGATATGTTAGATGCTGCAAATCAGCCACTCTACGATGGATGTAGAGATGGGCACTCTAAATTGTCCTTGGCAGCTAGGATGATGACCATTAAAACTGATTATAACTTAGGTGAAATTTGCTTGGATGATTGGGCTGATTTGATTAAGGAGATTTTGCCTGAAGATAATTTAACTGCCGAGAGTTACTATGAGATACAAAAGCTGGTTTTTAGTCTTGGGTTACCTTCTGAGATGATAGACGTTTGTGTAGACAATTGCATGATTTATTGGAAAGATGATGACAATTTGCAAGAGTGTCGTTTTTGCCATAAGCCACGGTATAAACCGCAAGGTGCTGGTCGTAATAGGGTGCCGTACCAAAGGATGTGGTATCTTCCAATAACTGATAGGTTGAAAAGATTGTATCACTCGGAAAGGACTGCTGCATCCATGAGATGGCATGCTGATCATTTGCAGACAAATGGGGAGGTCAATCATCCGTCAGATGCAAAAGCGTGGAAACATTTTAAGACGGTACACCCCGACTTTGCTAGAGAGAAACGGAATGTATATCTTGGTCTTTGCACATATGGATTTAGTCCATTTGGTATGTCTGGTAGGCAATATTCTTTATGGCCAGTAATCTTAACGCCTTACAACCTTCCCCCAGACATGTGCATGCAAAGAGAATTTCTATTCATGAGTATATTAGTCCCTGGTCCCAAGCATCCGAAGCGGTCCCTTGATGTGTTTTTGCAGCCTCTAATAGCGGAGTTGAAGGAATTGTGGTTTAATGGGGTTCGTACGTATGATATTTCAAAGAAGAAAAATTTTACGATGCGGGCAGTTCTTATGTGGACAATATGCGACTTTCCCGCATTCGGGATGCTATCAGGGTGGACTACGCATGGACAGTTGTCTTGTCCTTATTGTCTCAATCGAACAGAAGCATTTCAATTGAAGTACGGTAGAAAAACAAGTTGGTTTGATTGTCACCGCCGAATTTTACCCTTGTCGCATACATACCGAAGAAACAAGCGGTTATTTAGAAAGAACAAAGTTGTCCGTGTTCCTCCTCATGTATGTGTATCCGGGGCAGATTTAGAAGCGCAAATTGATCATTACGGTGCACAGCAAACAGTCTTCCGAGGTGGAAATTGGCATAAGAAAAGTATTTTCTGGGAGCTTCCGTATTGGAAAGATCATCTGCTTAGGCACAATCTCGATGTCATGCACATTGAGAAATTTTTTTTGATAACATCATGCATGCAGTGCTAAACGTAAAGGGGAGAACCAAAGACAACGTAAAATCAAGACAGGACTTGCCTGACCTTTGTTCGAGGAATGAGTTGCATCTTTCAAGCAACGGGAAAGCACCAGTTCCAATATTTCGATTGGGTGCCTCAGAAAGGTCATCATTGTTCAATTGGACGACATCTGATGTGAAGTTCCCCGATGGGTACGTTTCGAATCTATCTAAATGTGTGGAAGGGCAAGGTCATCATTGTTCAATTGGACGACATCTGATGTGAAGTTCCCCGATGGGTACGTTTCGAATCTATCTAAATGTGTGGAAGGGCAAAAGTTTTCAGGGATGAAGAGTCATGACTGTCACGTAATTATGGAACGCTTGTTGCCTTTTGCCTTTGCTGAACTTTTACCCGCAAATGTACATGAAGTAATTGGAGGTAAAATTCTGACTTTTTAATTAATTACATATATATGTAAGTATGTCTAACTGACTCATGGCATTGATTAATTATTGATAAATTTTATACTTGTTGTTTTGTTATTGCAGGCATTGGGTCATTTTTTCGTGATCTTTGTACTCGTACTTTGACAGAAGATGTAATTGCACAATTAGATGCGAATATACCTATCCTTTTGTGCAACTTGGAGAAGATATTTCCACCAGCTTTTTTTGATGTTATGGAACATCTACCTATCCATCTTCCTTATGAAGCAGAACTTGGGGGGCCTGTTCACTTTCGATGGATGTATCCGTTTGAGCGATTTATGGGTCATTTAAAGCGGAAAGCCAAAAATCTAGCAAAGGTTGAAGGTTCAATCGTTGCGGGAAGTTTAACTGAAGAAACTTCTCATTTCACGGGATATTACTTTGCATCAAATGTGCGGACACGAAAAAGTGCTCCTCGACGATATGATGATTGAGTTGTAGGTCGAACATACCCGGTGGAAGGTGTCCCATACATTTTCTCATCAATCGGATGCCTATGCGGAAAGTTGAAAGAAGTATGGTTCGCCAACGAACATGATCATCATAGCGCACATACGTATATCCTTCTAAATTGCGAGGAAGTTAGTCCATTTGAAATGTAAGTGAAATAAATTTATATATCATATCATGTATATATATTTATATATCTTTATATAGTTTGGTTGGTCATTCACTCATATATATAATGTTCTTGCAGGGAATTCGATAGACAGGTACGTGAAGCTATTGACGGAGTTACAAATGATGAAATCAGCACTCGTAAAGATCGCCACTTTTCTCAGTGGTTAAAGTCGGAAGTAAGTTTATATATATATATATTAATTTACTAAATAATTCAATTAATAATTAATAACATTTATTTTTATTTTTATATTGGTTGCGGATGGAGATACGGCATACCCGCTCTGGTTTCATGAATTAATCAAAGGTCCGATTTGGAAAATCACTACTGCATCCATGTATTGTACACGTGGATATGTGTTTCATACATTCCAATACGGCAATCAAAGGACTACTGCAAACTACGGGGTTTGTGTGAGGGGCAAAATTGATTTTTATGGGGTGTTGCAAGACATAATTGAAGTTGAGTACCTCGGGTTGGTTGCAATGAAATGTGTTCTCTTCAAATGTGATTGGTTCGATCCAACTGTTGGTCGAGGTGTGCGTAAAAATAAAAATGGGACGGTAGACGTCAATAAATCACGGCGTTACAACAAGTTCGAGCCATTTATCCTTGCATCGCAAGCAGAACAAGTCGCCTTTGTTCCTTATCCCCGAGTTCGCACAACAGGCATCCCATGGTTAGCAGTTATTAAAGTTTCTCCAAGGGGAAAAATTGTTGATCTGCCAATGCAACAAGATCATTGCTATGATATTCTTCAACCAGATGAGAGTACCGGCGATATTCTTCTAATAGATCCGCAAAATAGGGAGGTTGATGAAGATCTTCCAGACGATACTACTGAAGAAGAAGAAGAGCCAGAGTTTGAAGAAAGTGATTCACCCGATGATGAAGAAGGTGAATCAGATGTATCGGAAAATGAATATGATGGAGATTTATAAAATCCATGTAATTTAAGCTATATATATGTTGTAATTTTCACTTCAAAAGTTATGGACAATAAAAATCTTATGTTTTTTATAAATTCGAATGATAACGTATGCTAAGAGTGATACTTCTTCTTAACGACTTTCTATTAAATATATAGTTACGACTTTTCATTTTATAAAAATTTAAAATTCTTTATGATATGTTTTAAACTATATGAGTATCTACATTATGTTTGATTTGAACAAAATATGAGATTTTAAACGTATAAAGAGTTTAGGGTAAAAAAAAAATTAAAAAAATACATTTTACGACGAATTTGCGAGGATTCCTCGCAAATTCGTCGTAAACCTCATACCCTAAACCCCAAACTTGCATAGTGTAGTTCAATATATTTGGTTATATAATTGTATAACTGAACTTGTTGTTTTTGCTTCTAAATGTATATTACATGAATAAAAATCTTATGTTTTTATAAATTCGAATGATAACGTATACTACGAGTGATACTTCTTCTTAACGACTATGATTCTTTATTGAATGTTACGGCTTTTCATTTTATAAAAATTTAAAATTCTTTATGGTATGATTTAAACTATATAAGTATCTATATTATGTTTGATTTGATCAAAATATGAGATTTTAAACGTATAAAGAGTTTAGGGTAAATTTTTTTTTTTTTAAATTACATTTACAACGAATTTACGAGGATTCCTCGCAAATTCGTCGTAAATGTCCACTTTTACGACGAATTTGCGAGTAATCCTCGCAAATTCGTCGTAAACCTCATACCCTAAACCCTCCTCCGTATGTTTGACCATTAGAGAATTTTTTATTATTGGGGATGACTTTGGGACGAATTAACGACGACTTGTAAGTTTGGGACGAATTACCGAGGAATCGTCGTTAATTCCTCGTAAAATGTGGCGTCGTAAATGCCTCGTAAATTTGGGACGAATTAACGACGACTAAGAGGGTATTCGTCGCTAATTCGTCGTAACTTGGGAGGAATTAGCGACGAATCTAAAATCTATATATACTTGCCGAGATTTCTCTCCTTCCCCTCACTTCTCAACTTTCTCTCAAATCTCTCTAGATCTCTCTCTCTCTCTAGAAACCTACTCGGATCTATCCCCAGATTTATCAAATATTAGAAGGTAACGATCTAAATTTATATTTTTTTTTTGATATATTTAGGTTTGGATAATGTTAGGATATCGAAATATTAGAAGAATGTTAGAATATCGGAATATTAGAAGAATGTTAGGATATCAGAATATTAGAAAAATATTAGAAATATTTTATTGTAAGTAGATTTTTTTTTAATTTAGAAATTTTTTAATTTTAGTTATTAATTATATTTATTAATTATTGTGCAGATGAGGCCTTCTCGTCGTAACCATTATTATCAGTTTTTACCTGATAATGGTGGTGGGACTTCGTCTGGGACAGTTCCGATTCCAGATTCGTCTCAGCCATACACTACTTCCGCTACTCAGTCGGAAGTTTCGCAGACACAGACCCAGGCCCCTGCACCAACGCCACACTTCCGGCCACCTGGTGTTCCTCTTCCATATGCCGATTTGTCGGTTGATGATTTGATTGCACAACCGGGAAGAACTAATGTTACGAGATTAGACCTGCGTCATATAACCGGACAATGGTACGTTTTTTAATTTAATATTTAATTTAATATTTCATTTTTATGTTTTCAATATGTGATTTAATTTTTTTTTTTAGGTTCGGGATCGAAAGCAAGATCAGACGGTCCGTTCCGGATATCATCAAGTCATTTTTCACCGAGCCTCACACAAATTTCTCTCAACTCTCGCCGGAAATCTTCGAAACTTGGTTCAAAATGTTTGTGGTAATAAATGTTTTTTTTAAATTATAAATTTTTAAAATTGATATTAAATAAATTTTTATTTAATTTTGTTTTTTTTAATTATTTTTGCAAAAATACACTTGGGATCATGTTGATACCCCGACCGTGCGGGAAGCGTTCAAGACGAAAGTGATGGGACGTCTCGCAGGCACCGCTTCGGACTGGAAAAGAAAATGGGAGGTCATAGGCGACGACGCAAAACCGATATACATCGAGACGTCGGTTTGGGACGGATTGGTTGGCTACTGGCGGGACCCCCACTCGGTCTTCATTTCTGCAAAGTGCTTATCTTCCTGTAATACCGTTGGTCCGGACAGTTTACCCACGGCATTGCCTCATACAGCCGGTCAAACGCCTTTTGCGGGCGTCCGTTTACAAATGGTAAATTATTAATTACTTTCACAAATTCATTTTCTATTTTTTAAAATTTTTACTAACAAAATATTTTACAAAAAATGTAGGCATCCGACAACGGAGGTGTTTTGCCTCCGATGACTGAAGTTTTTGCGAAGACACATCGCAAGAAGGCGTCGGGGCTCTTTGTCCCTGACAAGGCCGAGAGGATCTACAACGAAGTCACGGCGAGGATTGCCGAGCGAGAGTCCCAGATGTCTCAGACATCACCTGGCGGTTCTTCGGTGCAATCCGGGGGTTGACCACTCCCGACATCGATCGGATCTACGAGGAGGTATAATAATAATATATCTTTTATTATTATTTTTTTTCTAATCATAATTTGTTTATTTTTTTAAATCTAGGTTGCCCCTAAGAGGAAGGGGAAAGTCGTAGGGATGGGATCTATTCATCATGTCCCGTCTGCTTCGTCTTTTGCCCCTCAGCGGTCCGCCGAAGATGATTCGGTCGTCCTACGTGCCAAGATAGCGACTCTCCAACAAAATCAAACCGAATATCAAGAACAAGTCATGGCTGAACTTTCGGAGTACGACGCTATCTTCGAGATAATGGCAGTGGGAAATCCCCAGATCGCCACACTCTTGCAAGAGAAGCGGAGACGACGAGCGACAACAACACATGTCGGGCCCATCCATTCGACCGAGGATGACTTGAACGAGCAAGAACGCGAATCACGCCGCCTTGCGGCTGAAGCTACTGAAGAAGCACAACGGACTTTCCCGGATTTCGATTATGGCCTAGAGTAGTTTTATTTTATTTTTCTTAAAAACCAAAAATATATATTTTTTTTTAAATTTTAATTATAAATTTTAATTATAAAATTTTCTTTATTTTCTTTTTTGTAAATATTTTTTTTATTTTAATTTTAAAAGTTTACTACGTATTTACGACGAAAATGAGTTTGCCACGATTTAAGGACGAACTCTGTTGCAACGGTTTTACGACGATTGTTTAGTTTGCCACGAATTTACTACGATTGTTTTGCTACGAATTTACGACGATTTTTCATTTGCTACGAATTTACTACGATTTTTTCCCCTCATTTTGCCACGATTTTACGACGATTATTATTTTGCTACGAATTTACTACGATTTTTTCCTCTCAATTTGCCACAGATTTACGACGAACTCTGTATCTCACGATTTAACGACGAATTTACGACGACACTATTAACGACGATTTTACGACGAAATCTGGATCTCCCAAAATTAACGACGAATTTGCGACAAATTTGCTTTCGCGACGATCGATTACCTACGATTGAACTTTCGTCGCAAATTCGTTGCAAATGTCGATTTACGACGAATTTGCCACGAATTCGGCCCTCGTAAAAGGCATGTTTTCTTGTAGTGATTTTAAATTTCACAAAAAGTTATAGTTAATGGAAATTTTTCCATTTGTTTAAGTCTCTTCCACAAGGAATTATAGCTAATGAAAACTTTTCATTTATTTTAACCTCTTCCACAAGGAGCTATAACTAATGGAAACATTCCTTTTGTTTTAGCCTCTTCCATTTGTTTGGGTCTCAACCCATCTCTTATTCACACAAAACACAAAATAATAAAGTCCAATTGTCTTTATTAATTTTTTGTTCCAACAGAGTCCACAATAACATAGAAGTAATTGTTGCGGCACATAGTTATATGATACGGATGAGCATTATGGAGAAGTTCCTAAAGATATCTGATTATAAACAGATCGTGGCCTCTTGATAAGAAAGGACTGATCATAAAGATCTTTAGTGAGAATAACAAAAATTGAGAAAAAATCATTGTAATAGGAAAGAGAAAACCGAATCTAAAATCAGTTACGCATCAAATGTAGATCGAACAAACAATAACAACAAATTTATAACAAAGAATATACAAAGTGAAAATCATTAAAAACAGCTATTTATTAACCAAAGTAAAACCTAGCAGACAAAAAGAGTGGCCAATCATCGTCCCGTGCCCAAACACCAAACATGGTTGCATTGAGAAGTTCTCTTATGGCAAAGAATTAGTCCATGAGAAGGAATACGGTTTCGCTCTGTGCTAGTGTTCTGCACCAAACTGCAACTACATCGGTGTGTACGAGGATCTCTACAGCCACTACGATGCTACGTTGAATCGTTTCCGTTGTGGCTATTCCTACGTTTACAACGCATGTGTTGCATAAGTGGTCGCATTTTAGTCCTTCAGGAATATGGAGATGGTCCATTGGTTGTGGTTCAGAGCTTCAAGGAGCCACAAGGAGTGTATGTGAGTGTAAACTGTATAGCACATCTTCTGCTCCAGGATTTGGGAAGTGTTAGAATATATCCCACATGAAAAGTTTGGGAGATTTGTGGACAATATATAAGTATGTGGCAATCCTCCACTCTTGAGCTAGCTTTTGAGTGTGAGTTAGGCCCGTTACTAATATGGTATCAAAGTCCAAGGTTCTAATTTTCTCAATTGTGAGGCGCGCACCCGTGGATGTCTAGTCCCACAAACTTCACGCTCAGTTACGCATCAAATGTAGATCGAACAAACAATAACAACAAATTTATAACAAAGAATATACAAAGTGAAAATCATTAAAAACAGCTATTTATTAACCAAAGTAAAACCTAGCAGACAAAAAGAGTGGCCAATCATCGTCCCGTGCCCAAACACCAAACATGGTTGCATTGAGAAGTTCTCTTATGGCAAAGAATTAGTCCATGAGAAGGAATACGGTTTCGCTCTGTGCTAGTGTTCTGCACCAAACTGCAACTACATCGGTGTGTACGAGGATCTCTACAGCCACTACGATGCTACGTTGAATCGTTTCCGTTGTGGCTATTCCTACGTTTACAACGCATGTGTTGCATAAGTGGTCGCATTTTAGTCCTTCAGGAATATGGAGATGGTCCATTGGTTGTGGTTCAGAGCTTCAAGGAGCCACAAGGAGTGTATGTGAGTGTAAACTGTATAGCACATCTTCTGCTCCAGGAGTTGGGAAGTGTTAGAATATATCCCACATGAAAAGTTTGGGAGATTTGTGGACAATATATAAGTATGTGGCAATCCTCCACTCTTGAGCTAGCTTTTGAGTGTGAGTTAGGCCCGTTACTAATATGGTATCAAAGTCCAAGGTTCCAATTTTCTCAATTGTGAGGCGCGCACCCGTGGATGTCTAGTCCCACAAACTTCACGCTTCAGTAATTCTGAGCGTGGGGGGGGGGGGGTGTTACAATATGTCCCACATGAAAAATTTGGGAAATTTGTGGACAATATATAAATCTGTGGCAATCCTCCACTCTTGAGCTAACTTTTGGGTGTGAGTTAGACCCATTACTAATAGGAAGTTCTCCTATAATCTCACATATTCCATGGCATCTAGCTTTATCACGTTTGGATCGAGGGAGATGAATAGAATTCAGAAAGTGAGCTTCCAAACTCCTGAGAATGACTTCATGTTAGTTCCTTACTTTTTGAATTCGTTGGCTATGGTGAGGGAAAAGGGTCTTTTCCCACCTGAACAAACTGTGCGGTGCCTTTTCGTACCCAAACAAAGACTCGGTGCCTTTTCCCACCTAAACGATTTAAAAATTCAAAAATCCAACCCATACTCCGACTTTTTTGCGTAAAACAAAGTTGACCGTCACAAGGGTTAGTCAACCGTTAAAATTGCTGACTCAGCTCGCACACGTGGCATTAAAACGATGATGTGGCATTAAAAATAAAATAAAAATCATAAAAATCATAAAAATCGAAAACTCGAAAACAAAATTTAAAAATAAAAAAAATAAAATTTAAATATAATAAAAATAAAATAATATAATTTATAAAAAGAAAATTGGCAAAATACTCCAATTAAGAAGAATTGTAGGGATTAAAAAGAATGAATCAGAATTTACTTCGAAACATTGCAATTGCTGCGAAACTAAAAAGAAATGGTGAAAAGGAGAGAAAATAATGGTTGAACTACAAGTAGAAGACGATATCGTAAGTTTTTGCGTTATGTTGGCCAAAAATATATATTTTAATAGAATATGTTTTAGATAAATTTAAAACTAAGATTTATTATTTAAAAATAAAATAAAATCTCAATAGATATCATTCGATTCTAAAACATTTATTTTTTTTATTTTTATTAAATAATTTTAACGTTAATCGAACGACATACGAAAAATCAGATTTTCATAAACGAAGAGACGGTTGTAGAATCGGGACAATATAGTCATTTAGTCAATTCATAACATATGGTCTTGTTGAAGGCTTTTTGACTTGACTTCTACCGATCAACGACATTAGATTGACGAATATGAACCTTGCTTAAGAAGCTTGATTTCCACCACACATTCACGACATATACGTGTGGGTCATTTTTAAAGCGTTTAGGTGGGAAAAGGCACCGAATCTTTATTTGGGTAGGAAAATGCATCGCGCAGTTTGTTCAGGTGGAAAAAGACCCTTTTCCCGCTATGGTGATCCGCCGGCTAGAAGCCGAAGAAGAAGCTGAAGAAGAAGCTGAGGAGACAAGACAACAAAAGATAAATGTCTGTGTTTTTTTTAATCATCTTAGCATTTTTTCATATTGACTGTACCAAAAGTTTAGAAAATCCTACTTTATAAAGCAGATCCGATCTTAGATCCGGATACTTGACCCACCCTTGCTTATATAAGAGTAAGATGGGCTTTTTTTCTACATTGGCCCAATCGGACTCCAAAAAGAAGGGGCTTATAGTAATTTACAAGACTTTCCAAAGCGCGGGTTAGTGATAATAAAGGCATCCACGAAGCCCTACCGGTGGATCCCTATTTCTACTCTAAACTAATTCACCTTCGAAGCTTCTTCTCCCGAAAAAAAGGCTCCAATACCGGAGAGTCTCTGTTCCCGTAATCTATTAATCGCGGAGATAAACGAAGATGGGATCGAAAGGATGAGCTCGAATCTAAACTCGGATTTGGGCTTTTCTCCGAAAGGGGTTGGCTACTCACATTCGCATGTTTCGGACTCGATTCTTACAATCTATCGAAGATTTCCAGAATTATGATAAGGCTCACCTCGTTAATGATTTGAATGGAATAGGAAGTCGAAGCCACGTCGATATGAAAGACAAGTTGCTGATATCGAAATCGTTGAAAAAAGAGGATCTTCATCTTGTAAGTCAGTGAAGCATAACTTGTTTGAATTGGAGTCTGACTTCCTGAATCCTGATCATGCGGATTTGGTTAATCTGCCAGTTGATTTTTAGTTCCATTGTTTTCTCCATAGACAGGCATATTAAAATAAACTTGCTACAACATTTAGTTATTATCCGTTTTTTTTAAGTAACATGACGACCTCTTTTCTGATGAATGCAAGTTCTACTAGATGCAATTTAAATTGAAGGAAGGCTTTTTTATTGTAAAGTTTTATTAGGGAAATTCTTAGTCACAATGTTGACATGTTGTCGTGTTTCTAATTCTAGTCATCTTATTAGAAGAATCATTATTTGAAGTTTTGAACTTTGTTGCTTTCACAGATGAGTTTCTTTTACGTGTTGAACTTTTGTTTCTTTTCTTCTTTGGCCTCTTATGGTTTCATTGATCCATTCCATAATATATTTTCTCATGATTTTGTCTTGTTTGCAGCACTTCAACAGGACGTGCTATATATGATTTATACTGTCATGCATCATAGCTTATGTCTGCCGTGGTAGTTAATCTACAAGGAACTATTATCATCTGCCCTAGAGTCTAGAGAGACAGTTTAGAGATAGTTGCCAAGAATTGTCACTCGAGTGGAATGGTATGCTTTTCCAGGTGAGCTCTAAAATCATTACCGACAAACTTTACAATACAGACTGTTGGAAAGTAAACTTGATTTTTGGGTTAAGTTTAATTTTGGTCCATGATCAAAATAGTCTTAACTAAACTAAACCCAAAGCTGAGCCCAAGATCTATAAGTCTCTAGAAATATCTACGGAAAACTATCACCTCCTTTGATGTTCTAGATAGTTGTGGAAGAGTCGTAAGAATTAGACACATGTTTGGGTAATTAATAAGTAGAAATATCTAGATGAAGGTAGGTTTGTAAGTTGGAGGCTATAAATAGCCATCACCTCCACCACGTTGTAAGAAGAAGTTTGTAACCTAGTTCAAAAAAGTCTTCCTAAGAGTTTATAAAATTCATATAGAATAGAACTAAAATTCCTCTTCAAACAAAACACAAATAAACCACGTTCTAATATAGAATAGAACCAAAACCTCAGAAGAAGTATATAGAACGTTTATAAAGCGTTCCAAAACAGAGCTTAGAAAAGTTTCCTCTTCCAACAAAGTGGTATCAGAACCAGGTTATTCTCTCAAAGATGGCGAGTAGCAGTGTTCCCTTCCAAGTTCCTATGCTCACAAAAGGAAACTATGATAACTGGAGTCTAAGAATGAGGCCGATCCTAGGAGCTCACGATGCGTGGAGATTGTCGAGAAAGGATTCGTTGAACCAGATAATGATGGTGGTCTATCTCAAGCTCAAAAGGATAGCTTGAGAGATTCAAGAAAGAGAGACAAGAAGGCTCTCTGCCTAATCCATCAAGGATTAGATGAAGATACGTTCGAGAAGGTCGCAGAAGCAAAGTCAGCCAAAGAAGCATGGGAGAAGCTTCAAATTTCTTACAAAGGAGCGGAGCAAGTTAAGAAGGTACGTCTTCAAACTCTAAGAGGAGAATTTAAAGCATTGGAGATGAAGGAAGGTGAACTCGTCTCAGATTACTTCTCAAGAGTTTTGACGGTTACTAATAACCTTAAAAGAAACGGTGAGAAGTTAGATGAGGTGAGAATCATGGAAAAAGTTCTTAGATCGTTGGATCAAAAATTGGAGCATATCGTCACCGTCATTGAAGAGACGAAAGATTTGGAGACTATGACTATATAGCAACTTCTTGGGTCATTACAAGCTTATGAAGAGAAGAAGAAGACAAAGGAAGATATTGGAGAACAAGTACTCAAGATGCGCATTGATCCAGCTAAAGAAGAAGGTGGCCGAAGTCATCCAAGACGAGGTGGCGGTCAAACCCGAGGAAGAGGTCGTGGATATGGTTATGGACGAGGTTGGAGATCTTATGAAGACAACACCAACCAAAGAAGAGAATACACATCAAGAGGTCGTGGAAGAGGAGTTCCGAAATCAAGGTACGATAAATCAAACGTTAAATGCTACAATTGTGGGAAATTTGGACATTATGCTTCCGAATGCAAGGCTCCAAATAACAATAGAGTTGAAGAGAATTCCAACTATGTTGAGGAGAAAAATCAAGAAAATGATATGCTATTAATGGCATACAAGCAAGATGAACGAGATGAGGTCCACAAGTGGTATCTTGATAGTGGTGCAAGTAATCACTTGTGCGGGAAAAGAAGCATGTTCGTTGAGCTTGATGAGTCGGTGAAAGGAGACTTGGCTTTAGGAGATGAATCAAAGATGGAGGTAAAAGGAAAAGGAAATATTCTTATCCGAATGAAGAATGGAGATCACCAATTCATATCTAACGTCTACTACATTCCAAGCATGAAGACCAACATCTTGAGCCTTGGACAACTCTTAGAGAAAGGTTATGATATTCGGCTAAAGGATAATAGCCTTTCAATAAGAGACCAAGCCAACAATCTCATTACCAAAGTGCCGATGTCAAAAAATATAATGTTTGTTCTTAACATTCAAAATGACATCGCACAATGTCTCAAGATGTGCTACAAGGAGGAGTCTTGGCTTTGGCATCTACGTTATGGACATCTCAATTTTGGAGGTTTGGAGTTACTTTCCAAGAAAGAAATGGTGAGGGGACTACCTTGCATCAATCATCCTAATCAAGTTTGTGATGGATGTTTACTTGGAAAGCAATTCAAAATGAGCTTTCCAAAGGAGTCAGAAACAAGAGCACGGAAGCCATTGGAACTCATTCATACAGATGTTTGTGGCCCGATTAAACCAATATCACTCGGTAAGAGTAACTACTTCCTTCTCTTTATTGATGATTTTTCAAGAAAAACATGGGTTTAATTTTTGAAAGAAAAATCGGAAATTTTTGAAAACTTCAAAAAGTTCAAAGCCCATGTTGAGAAGGAAAGTGGTTTTGTGATCAAAGTCATGAGATCTGATCGTGGAGGAGAGTTCATGTCCAAAGAATTTCTGAAATATTGTGAAGATAACGACATTAGAAGACAATTGACGGTACCGAGAACCCCTCAACAAAATGGAGTGGCGGAAAGAAAAAACAGGACAATTCTCAAAATGGCGAGAAGCATGCTCAAGAGTAAGAAACTACCAAAGGAGTTTTGGGCAGAAGTAGTTGCATGTGCTGTTTATTTATCAAACCGATCTCCAACAAGAAGTGTTTCCGAAAAAGCACCACAAGAAGCTTGGAGTGGAAGGAAGCATGGTGTTTCATACCTACGGGTATTTGGGAGTATTGCTCATGCTCATGTACCAGATGAGAAGCGGAGCAAACTAGATGATAAAAGTGAAAAGTACATCTTCATTGGTTATGATGCCAACTCTAAAGGCTACAAGCTCTACAATCCTGAAACAAAGAAGACAATCGTTAGTCGAAATGTCATCTTTGATGAAGAAGGAGAATGGGATTGGAGTTCAAATGATGAAAACTACAACTTCTTTCCATTTGTTGAAGAAGATAATATGGAGCAGCCAAGAGAGGAGCCTAGTACACCACCAACTTCGCCAACATCAAGTTCTCAAGGAGAAGAGAGCTCAAGTGAAAGGACTCCACGTTTTAGGAGTCTACAAGAGATTTACGAGGTAACCGAAAATCAAGACAATCTTACTTTATTTTGTCTATATGCGGATTGCGAACCCATGAACTTTCAAGAAGCAATGGAGAAGAAGACATGGAGAAACGCAATGGATGAAGAGATTAAGTCAATACAAAAGAATAAGACATGGGAGTTAGCCTCACTTCCACATGGACATAAGGCGATTGGTGTAAAGTGGGTGTACAAGGCAAAGAAGAACTCTAGAGGAGAAGTTGAAAGATACAAAGCAAGATTGGTAGCAAAAGGCTATAGCCAAAGAGCCGGAATCGACTATGACGAAGTATTCGCTCCTGTTGCTCGATTAGAAACAGTTAGATTAATCATTTCATTGGCAGCCCAAAAAAGTTGGAGGATACATCAAATGGATGTAAAATCAGCCTTCTTAAATGGAGATCTTGAAGAAGAAGTTTACATTGAGCAACCACAAGGCTATAAAGTCAAAGGAGAAGAAGAAAAAGTCTTGAGATTAAAGAAGTCACTTTATGGGTTAAAACAAGCACCAAGAGCTTGGAATACTCGTATTGATAAGTATTTCAAGGAGAAAAGCTTCACCAAGTGTCCATATGAGCATGCACTGTATATCAAAAATCAAAACAATGATATATTGATTGCATGCTTGTATGTAGATGATTTGATATTCACAGGTAACAATCCAAGTATGTTTGAAGAATTCAAGATGGAGATGGCAAAAGAATTCGAGATGACCGATATTTGGATTGACGTCTTACTACCTTGGAATTAAAGTGAAGCAAGAAGATGATGGAATCTTCATTACTCAAGAAGGTTATGCTCAAGAGGTGCTGAAGAAGTTTAAGATGGATGAATCAAATCCAGTTTGTACTCCAATGGAATGTGGAGCGAAGTTATCAAAACAAGAGGAAGGAGAGAGTGTAGATCCAACACTCTTTAAATGTTTGGTTGGAAGTCTACGTTATTTGACATGTACAAGGCCCGACATCCTACATGCGGTTGGAGTTATGAGTCGATTCATGGAACATCCAACAACCACTCATTTCAAAGCAGCTAAGAGGATCCTTCGCTATATCAAAGGTACCATAGACTTTGGCTTGTATTACTCTATTTCTGATGACTACAAGCTTGTTGGATATAGCGATAGCGACTGGGGTGGAGACTTAGATGATAGGAAAAGCACAAGTGGTTTTGTGTTTTTCATTGGAGAAACAACATTCACATGGATGTCGAAGAAGCAATCTATTGTCACTCTTTCAACTTGTGAAGCGGATTATGTAGCGGCTACTTCGTGTGTTTGTCATGTTATTTGGCTACGGAACTTGTTAAAGGAGTTGAGTTTGCCACAAGAGGAGCCAACAAAGATCTTTGTGGACAACAAGTCAGCAATAGCTTTGGCAAAGAATCCCGTCTTCCATGATCGAAGTAAGCACATTGACACTCGTTATCATTACATTAGAGAATGTGTCACCAAAATGGATGTGCAACTGGAGTATGTGAAGACGAACGATCAAGTAGCAGATATCTTCACCAAGCCACTTAAGCGTGAAGATTTTATCAAGATGAGGAGTTTGCTTGGAGTGACAAAATCAAGTTTACGAGGGAGTGTTGGAAAGTAAACTTGATTTTTGGGTTAAGCTTAATTTTGGTCCATGATCAAAATAGTCTTAATTAAACTAAACCCAAAGCTGAGCCCAAGATCTATAAGTCTCTAGAAATATCTACGGAAAACTATCACCTCCTTTGATGTTCTAAATAGTTGTGGAAGAGTTGTAAGAATTAGACACATGTTTGGGTAATTAATAAGTATAAATATCTAGATGAAGGTAAGTTTGTAAGTTGGAGGCTATAAATAGCCATCACCTCCACCACGTTGTAAGAAGAAGTTTGTAACCAAGTTCAAAAAAAGTCTTCCTAAGAGTTTATAAAATTCATATAGAATAGAACTAAAATTCCTCTTCAAACAAAACACAAATAAACCACGTTCTAATATAGAATAGAACCAAGACCTCAGAAGAAGTATATAGAACGTTTATAAAGCGTTCCAAAACAGAGCTTAGAAAAGTTTCCTCTTCCAACACAGACTTGCATCTTTCAAGCTTTTCTGAATGCTATTCATCAGGTGGACTATGTTGAAAATCCTGAAGCTGCCAAGAAGATTATACAAAAAGCAATAAGTGAATACAGGTACAACTCATTTTCCTGATTACAGCATTGCATCCTATTTTATGTTTCCCTGACTTGTGAATCAGTTGGTCGTGCTTTTTCCTATTTAATTTATTTCTGCATGATACAGTTTTTCTTCTTACTTCATATTAGATAAATTTAAGTGGGAATGTAGCATCTAACAGCTTGGACGAAAGAGGCTCCTTGAATATATCACCCATTGAATTATACTCTCAAACCAATCTAATATTTTAGGTGCTAGTCTAGTAGTTGACTCTGTTAAATTAGCAATTCACACGTCACAAACATGCCATAGATTATTTCAGGCTTTGGTAAAGGGTAGTTTATTTTTTTATGTTTGCCACTATAATTGGGCAGTAATGGTAAAGCGTATTCTAATCCTCGTTGAGCGCGTTAGATCAAATTTAAATCTCAATCTAAATTTGAAATTTCCGTTATCCTGGAATATATTTACTAACTGATAGATTATATTAGATTTGGTAATATTCACGATTTTAACCATCTCTGACAAACCTAGACCTAATACAATGCAGTATATGCATATATATAGTTTCTAAGAGCGACAAACCTAGGAGTTTTTGTATTCCCCACATACCTAGTAGTTCTTGTATTCCGAAAAGATTTACACGCTTGATCTATTCCAGTAAGTGTTAATTTCGTGTCTCTGAAACTCTTAATTTAGAAGTACAGTAGTTTATATATTTATAGTTTAATCTTCGATCATGCCCTTAGGGATCAGATGATGCGTAGTTCTACAACTCTTCCTCGTAAAAGACCAGTATCCCATGGTGAGACACTAGGAGAGACCAATAGTATAAAAAATAAATATATCCATGATATCAATATTGTACCCTCTGTTTTGAAGAGAGAAGACGTGACTGATTTGCGGGTTCGATTTAAGGTCTTTGTAATGGTTGCGTTCCTCAGAACCAAATGAACCTTCTCATCGACCAGGTTTCCATGACGAGATTTGTGTGTATGAAGGCTTCCTCATGGCAGGGATGAGCCTTAGAGTTTCTCACTTGGTGGTAGAATTTGTTCATTACTATCAGATCTATCCGAGTCAATTTTCTCCGAATTCTTGGAGATTTTTGATTGCTGTAGAGGTACTCGGAGAACTATCCGAGGTGCAGGCCGGGGTGCCAGAAGTTCTTCATCATTACTATCTGACGAAGGTGGACGAAAGCAAATTGTTGCACTTTTTACATATTCGAAATAATAAACAAGTAATAGTTTCAGAGTTAGAAAAGGAACAACAAAAACTATGCGAGCCTACGAGTTAGCGGAATAGATTCTTATTTATGCGTGTTGAGCCAAATAGGCATTTCCCACCGTTTGGGCTCCTTTTGGTGCGTCTTTTTTTTTTCATATATAGATTGAGTAATCTCACATTCTTGCATTTTATTAATTTGTGCAAATACAAAACTGAACAAACCCAAATCTGACATTAAAGGATTAACTGAGCTTCACAATCTTCTCAATATCGTGGACACGGTTAATCCTTTATCGAGAAGATTGGTCAATTGATTTTCCACCGATATTCAGAAGATTGTGAATCCCAGTTATTCTTTTACCATCAGATTTGAGTTTGTTCAGTTTTGTATCTGCACAAATTAACAAAATGCAAGAATGTGAGACTACTGCAATCTATAGTTGAAGGAAAATAAGAGAGAGAGAGAGAGAGAGACGTACCAAAAGGAGCCCAAACGGTGGAAAAGGTCTCGTTTGGCTCAACACGCGTAAGTAAGAATCTATTCTGCTAACCCGCATGCTCGCATAGTTTTCGTTGTTCCTTTTTTTAACTCTGAAACTATTACTTGTTTATTATTTCGAATATGTAAAAGGTGCATTAGTTTACTCCTCTCCACCTTTGTCAGATAGTAATGATGAAGAACTTTTGGCACCCCGGTCTACACCTCGGATAGTTCTCCGAGTACCTCTACAACAATCAACAATATCTAAGAATTCGGAGAAAATTGACTAGGACAGATCTGATAGTAATGCACAAATTATGCCACCAAGTGAGGAATTCTGAGGTGCATCCCTGCCATAAAGAAGCCTTCATTACACACAAATCTCGTCATGGGAACCTGGTCGATGAGCAAGTTCATTCGGTCATGGGACTCGGAGCACAACTGTTTCAGGGACATTGAATCAAACCCGCAAATCAATCACGTCTTCTTTCTTCAAAATAAAGGGTAAATTGAAATCATGGATATATTTCTTTTTTACACTGTCGGTCTCACCATGGGATACTAGTCTTTTACGAGGAATAGTTGTAGAAGTACGTGTCATTTGATCTCCTATAGGGAGGATCGAAGATTAAATTATATATATAAAAACTAATGTACTTCAAATTAAGAGTTTCAGAGACATGAAATTAACACTACTTGGAATTGATCAAGTGTAAAAGCCCTTTTACATTTCTAAGAGCCACAAACCTAGCAGTTCTTGTTTTCTTGTTTATATATATATATATATATATAGTAGTGGGCGTTCGGATTACCGGATCGGGTCGGGTATTTTGGGTTTCAGATATTTCAGAACTGTTGCTTTTGGTACCGATCATGTATTATTTAATTTTGGATCGGATTCAGTTTGGTTCTCTCATGGTTCGGATCGGTTCAGATGTAATATTTCGAATCCGAGTTTCTTAGATTCCGTTCAAATTTGAGTACTTTTTTTTTCGAAAAGTAACCAAAAGAAACCAAAAATACTTGAAAGTAACCAAAAATATAAAAATGAAAATTCACAAGTAACCAAAGTAATATCGATTATAAAGTAAACTAAGCATTCAAAATTCAAAACCAAAATAAACATTAAAGTTTCAACTTCGAATTATCACCAAAGAACAAAAGTACAAAGAACATAAAACTAAAACAAACTTCAGTTTCTCCATGTCTCTAACTCCCTGTTACTTCAATATCAAATCGACTTATTATTATTGACATTAAATCGAGAAACAAAGTACCAACAAGGCAACATAAGGAGTTCAAACCGTGTACTAAGAGTTGAAAGTTCAAGACTAAGAAAATCGAGATAAAGGGAAGTGCAATCAAAGGGAAGAGAGACTGGGATTGGATCTTACAATTCAGATATTTCGGGTACAGTTTTGGGTATCAGATCGGATCGGGTATTACCTGGTATCCGAACTACATTGAAGATTACTCCCGATAGGATATTTGATGGTCCCGGATCGGATATTTTCGAATCCGGATAAAATTTCCAACTCTATATATATATATTGAGATAACTACTAATAAGTTATAGATAATGATGTATTTAACTAATCTCTATCTAAATCCAATCTATTCATTTTTTTTGGGTTCAATTAATTAGGATCTATTTGTGTATACCAAACTCTTAGAATGATAATAAACACGATTTCTATGCAAGTTAGGAAATCGACCTAAACTTCAACTAAACTTTTTTTCTACAAATTTTTCTTCTTCTACATCATAAATCATGTCGGATATCATATTATCATCGTCTCCATACGATCTACATCCATCTCATAACCCAAGTGCTCTCATCACCTCCGTTATACTCCGGAGCTCTCTAATTATTTGCAATAAGTATTTTCAGTATATTTGGTGGTGCTTTTAAATAACTAATCTGATCTTCTTGATTTTACTACCTCCAAAAATCAATGAGTTAGCTTATTTGTTAGACGAATTATATATAATTATTAAAAACTAGGGTTTTAATTAGGTTGATGCTAGAACAATGATGGTTTGCTAGTTCTGAGCCCACATCTGTCAAGGAAAGAAGAAATATAACGTTGATTTAAGTCCTCGCCAGCTGTATCTGGGTTCATTTTCCATCTGTATCTGGATTCATTTTGGCTTAATTGATCAGTTCAAATTACACTCAAGCTACGTAAGAAAAACAAAATTGTAGATTTCTTCTAAACGACTGTATATGTACAGATTATACAATAATGGTCAAAAATATTTTCTTTGATCTATATAATCATGAATTTGTAGTTGTCGTCTTCTTACAAGAAGAAGTTAGTTTTATAAAAGTTGAAAAAAAAGCTAACTTTACAAAATGCTGTTAACATTTAAGTTATCATTTAAAATATCTCAAATGGTTTTTTTTTTGAGAAAGAGCTTTCAAAAATGGGTCTTTTAACTGAATAATCATATTGAGACACAAAATTAAAGATATAGCCATATCAGTTTTTTACAAAGCACGTAATCAAAAACCCTAGACTCTACAATTTTTTGAGACGAAAATACCCTTACTGGCTGAAACTGTTTGCTCGGAAAAAAAATGAGAAAATTCTATACTATTTTCTCATTGTGAAATAGTGGTGGTGGCGGTTGACTAAATAAATTCCTAGATTCGTAGCGGGAAACAGGAATGTAACCGGTGTTGTTTGGGGTGAAACATAATATTTGGCAACAGGTTAGTTAGTTAGTTTGATTTTTGCCATTGGGGGGTTTGAATATGTTGTTAATGGGATGTAGTATAAACTGAGTTTAAGTTGATTCGATTTAGCTAATAACATGTAGTAGTGATGAAGGATATGAAGGTGTCGGGGTATTGTGCGTGTGTGGGTAAATACGGTGTGGAATAGGAACAACAGTTTGTTGTATAAATTTTACTTTGTCTCTATTATATAATGTTCACAGTACTTTCCCATTCTATTTGGACATATAGTATAGTACGTGGAGGAAGGAGAAGACGGCAAAATTACAAGGTTAATTCGCCATCGAATGTCGCATATCTTTCTCGAACCATTGATCTCCGGACGGCAAGGGGTAAGAGGCGCATGGGTCTTGGAGGACGGAGGTGGTTGGGTTGGAGTGAGGAAGCGGCGGCGATGGATCTGAAACTGTAAGAGGCAGTGGTGGATCTGGTGGCGAGGGTGGAGAATGATAATGAAATTGAAGAGGGGTGAAGATCATAATAATGGCGGAGAGTTTCGATCTGGTTGAAACTGGTTGTGTTTTATCTGAAAAAATTGGCGAGAGAGAATAAATTTTGAGAAAAAAAAAAGAACGAAGAAGTTGTCGGAGAGAAAGGAAAAGAAGGAATCAAGGACAGTTTCGCCATTATACATAATATACAAAGAATATCATGACCATGGTTTTACTATGGTTATAAACTCAAATAACGATGTCAATATGGATACTGAACCAAATTTCTCTTCAAAAATATCCCAAATGTTGATCTTTTTTTCCAACTACTTTTTATTAAAAACATAAGATATGATACATTGATAGAATACATTGATGGAATTCTAAGCCACGAAAACGAAGCCCCAAAACCAGAGGTACTAAGAGAATTTTCTAAACTAAAAACCGAAAGATAAAAGCTAAAACATACGGATCAAAAAAGGTAAAAGCAATTGAAACCTAAACTCTAACTGAAACACTGAAACAGAAGAGCAACCACAGCCAATCCTAAGAATCTGTTAACGACGGTGAAGAACCAAATGACAAAGAACCTCGAGAACAAACCAGAAACAACACCGACGGGACGGAAAGCAGACACCCAACTAAAACAAAGAACAACAGCAAACTCCAACAAAACAACATCCAAGAAGCGAAAGAAACGGGAGGAATTAGAGTCAAGACAAAGAACCTTGACATCCGACCGGGACAAGTCAAAGAAGAACGACACCTCAAACACGCGGACACATCGAGCTAACTTAAGCCACCTACAGACAAAAGCCAACCACCTCCTCGCAAGGGCTGAAGAGAAAACCGAGAGCACTGCAGCTTTTTGAACTCAACTTCAAAACCAAGGAAGCCTAAAAGAAGAGCTTATAGGTGCGACTGCAGCAAAATACCATCAGAGAGGCAAACCCAGAGAACGAACTAAAACCACCGCAACCTCCGCCAACAAGACGCCGATAAGCAGAGAAGAAGAAAATAGGAGACAACGCAAAGACCCGCCGCTGCTTCAAACTTAGCCGAAATGCCAGATCTATGGCACTCCAGAAAGGAACACCACTTGCAGAAGAAAGGATCGAAGACTAGAACTAAAAGCAAAGACCAGATCTAAAGATCTAGATCTAAGAAATTAACTCTAGAAATAAAATCCAACCGCCCGAAGAGAAAATCGGCAAAGAAGACAAGAGACAAACGAAAATTCCAGCCCCAGCGCTATGGAAGCCGCCGGGACTGTAGATCGGGATACGTTTGTTGGATGCGAAGAGAAAAAAACTGGGTTTGATGCGGCGGAGAAAAAAGGGGAAAAATGATTATGTCCCCAAATGTTGATCTTAAAATTATACAATTAACAATAAATCATATTCCTAACGTGATCTTCTTCTTTTTTTTCATTTTAATATTTACTAGGTGATACCCTGCGTATACACGCGGGTTTGCATATTATAATCTATTTTTAATTTGTGATTAATTTTCTTTTAAGTATAGTAGTGATATAATTCTAAAGGTGTTAACTTCCTAAATATATGAATATTGTTTGAATTAATCCATACACTCTCTCGCTTATAGTTTTATATGATATTTTAAAAATGTTTCTCATACTAAAGTTCTTTTTGAATTTCTTTGGTTTTTTTTGACGTATTTTGAATTTCTTTGTCTTAAACTTATTAAAAGGAGAAACTAATGGGCAAATGAGGAGTCATTTACATCTAAAGATACTTTCAAGATTTAATCTTACAAAAAAGACACTTTGAGCTATTAGGTGACTTTAAACACTATGTAAAATTTTTAATACCAAAATACCCTTTTCTCTTTCTTTGCCTTTGTAAATGTAGTTTGTGGTTTTTTAAAGTTTCTTCTTTCTTCTTCTATCTCTCGTTCTCTCTCTCCATCTCCAACAATAATAATTTCTCAGTTTCTATGGATCTTTAAACACTATTTGTCTCCTCATTTTAAGCTATCCCTCTCTTTTTCTCTCGCCTCCACCAATCTCAATTTAACCAATTGCTATGGATTCAATTTCTTCATATCTAATGTTCTCTGCATATCTCGATCTCAAAGATGTCGTTCACTTGGGTCTAGACTCTTTTTGATTTTTATAGATTTCAAGTAGGCACCGTAAATTTAAGAATCGAGCACATGGATTTGAACAAAAGATTGTTCAAAGAAACTGGTGGACACGAGACCGTGGATGGGATACTGTGGACAAAGTATTTGGATGAGGATATTTTGGATCGATAATTATGAATATCTTCTATGAAGAAGTAATCATGAATTGCTTCTAAGGTTCTTGGCGAAGACAACAGAGACAGAAGAGAATGCAAAGGGTTGAGATTGAGAATGTTGTTAGTATTTATATGTGGATGTTCATGTGTAGATGCAATGTTATGGATGTTTGAGATTTAGTGGTTTAGATCTATGATAGATATACAAAAATATGTATGGGGTGATGTTTTGGACCCAGATTTATTGTAATAGAAGCGTGGACAAACAAATATGGACACGATCTTTGAGTAGGCTCGTCAATATATCAATGTAGTAGTTGGTGGACAACATTTTGTGGACAATTATCAATGAAAATAAAATATGTTTGTACATTGTGTGGACATATAATTCTGGATATGAAAGCTGTTGTAGATGTGGGTTTGTTATTTTTGTGGACAAATAGTTATGGATACGAAACCTGTTTACAAATACATTTTTGTGGACATATAATTATGGATATATTGACATGTATTGTTACAATGGGTGTCTTTATAAATTTGGGGGTAAGGGGACATCTGTTCGAACACTATCTATTATAAGAGCAGTGGCATTTCCACAGATGACAAATGTAAGAGCATATGATGTATACAAGAGGACAAAATAAAAAGTGTACAGTTTGAGTCATGGACTTGTGGATGGTAGTTAGGGGACAAACATGTCCATTATTAGTTGACCACACAAACATGTCTATTATAATGTATCCACATATCATATACACATGATTAATTTTGTCCATTATATCGTGTTCATGATAATTTTTCCACCCATGCATCCAACACATTTGATTCTGGTAAACAGAATTTTGGGTGATACACGTCTAATGACAGTTTGTGAAGTACTGGTAATTGGTAGTTGCATCCACACCTATGCATCCAACACATTTCATCCAAACACAGTGCATCGAAACACTTTGCTGGTAATTGGTAGTTGCATCCATACCTTGATTGTATCTATGTTTTGTTGTCCATCTGTTCAACAATTTATAGTTTTCCCATTTGGACTTGTGACCGGATGTTGCATTAACATATGAGTGGAGCACATGTTAATAATAGTTGAATCAAGAAAGGAAAACATTCAATTGAAAATTTCAGACTAATGATTCTTAATTGCATATATTTAATTAAAAGTTCTAGAGCATGAAATATCCTCTTTCAAAAATTCTGATGGATGAATGATGTTATAGACATGTTACCGTGGATATGTTATCGTGGACACATGTAACATTTACAAAATCCAGCATCATATAAACAAAAGAAAATGGTCAGGGTTTTATGGAAACATTTAGGATCATGTAAACAACTAAAATTTGCTAAAAACGTAATCTGAAACAATATCACAAACACTTGGTGGATATGAACAAACAACACAAAAAACCGTTGTTTTAAAATTGTTCCTGCAATTAAAATAAATCATTCGCAGAGGTTGGGGAGAGAGAGAGAGAGAGAGAGAGGGAGAGAGGGAGAGAGGGAGAGAGGGAGAGAGGGAGAGAGGGAGAGTTTAATGTTGAGAAGGAGAGAGCTTGATCCAAATTCTTTGAAGAAAGATGGAGGCACGATGTTAGTGGTGGTGAGAACAAGCAACAAGAGATTTTAGAGATTCAAAGAATTTTAGGAAAACAAAGAGAAAGAAGAAGAGAGAATGAATAATGGTAACTAATTAAGTTAGATTGAGAAGTTAAGTTAAAGGTTAAAAAAGACTTTTACTTTGTAGAAAGTATGTCAAGAGTACAAAGTATATTTTTGTGTAATTTTAAACTCAAGAAGTGCCTTTGAGTGTAATAAACTCAGGCAAATGAGCTCTTACTCTATTTTATAGTAAAGTCGCCATTTTATAATAAGCATTGATGTCCATGACTTTATGCATACCTTTGTTTCAAAATGTCAAATTGGAATTGCGGTGAACCCGTAGGGAAAAGATACCAATTGAGATTTGAACCTTGTATGGCTCAAACTAATATTATTTTCCACATCTCCTATTTCAAACACAAACTTAAGATAGGTGTTTATTTTCTAGATCATACACATAAAAACCGATAACCAAGGCATTCTTTTTTGGGTCAATCCAAGCTTTTGTAAGACCAAATAAAAAAAAATAACATCTGAGTAAAACATTGAAGTTTGTTTGGGTCTTTCCATATTTACTAACATATTCTCTGTAAAAACAAATTACCACCACAAATTTATCTACGTCAACATAAAAACACATAATGTGATGGACCAAATGTACTATTCTTACCAGGTTCATTAGCCATAGATACCTCGTCATAACCCCAGGCTATGAACCCGCAGAACGATGCTCTTGAAACCAAGCATGATATCACGAGAGCTCATAAAGTGTGACGCATGTATCCTTTGATTGTTAAATTATGCTCTTGGAATCTAAATTTGAAGTTGATTGCTGATCTCCAACCATGTCTTTAAGTTGTCTCCATTCAATACATGATTAACTGAAAGATACAGAAATTATAGTATATGATTAGTTTAGGAACTCGTAACTAACCTTCAATCTATTCATCTTGCAGCAAATGGATTGTTTTTAATTTGACAACCAATCAGCTTGCAACAATCTTTTCCATACAAAAACAACACCGTAGGAATCAGAGGAAGCCAACAAGTTCTCATTACACATTACTGGAAACCTGTCACCCTGCAAGCATACATATTCTCAGAACTCATTACTCCGTTTTTCTATAAGTTTCAATCTATGCACAAAAGTTTCAGATATAAGAATCAGATCGGTCTCACATGTAGCTTGTTTACACATGTGTGCTTCGGTTTGGTTAGATGGTAGAAGTAGACATTGGAGGCTTTGGTCACAGCGACTATAGGTTTCTGAAAACCAAACAATAAGAATGGCAGAGAGAAATGATTTGGATTTTTTCTCAAGAGTTAGATTATAGGCAAATGAAAGGTTGAAATTGAAACCTATGTATTCTTCTTCCCACCAAATCGACCCTCTAATCGTCGATCCTGAGCTCAGTGGCTTTCGTCGTGAACCCTAAAACCGAAAACACAGAGGAAAAAACCTAAGAGAAAAGGACGGGGAAGGATTCGTACGTCCCACATTTGTCCAATCCTAATTTCTTCACTGCAATCTCATAAAAATCTTCTCTTTCCTTGAATGATTTTATCAAATTTGACAGCTAATTAGCTTCACACAATCGTTTAGGGGCCCATTTTTTTTCTAGAAAACGAAGATCCGAAAGGTTTTTTGAAATCCGTTAGAAGTAATACAATTAAGTAGGAGCATAATCCCTTTTGGTAAGTAGATTTGTAATTTGGCAGCCAATTAGCTTCACACAATCGTTTAGGGACTAAAATTTTTAGAAAATAAATTCAGTTTTTGGTGAGATACGAAATTAAATAGAACCTACCTTCGAAGGTGGAGTGAATTGGTTAACCAACGCCTTAGTGGAGGTTTTTTTTTTCTTCGGCAACAAACCTCTGAGATGGTTTTCACTTTTCACCACATATTTCTAATCAACCGAAGCTATATTTAGAAGCATATCGAGATGCATGTTTGAAGAACCAGACGCAAGCAATTGTCAGAGATCCCGTTTGTTTTTAGAAAACAAAGAGTAGGTTTAGGAGGTTGAAGAGGGGAGAAGAGTTTTCTCGAGAGAGAGTTTAAGAATAGGTTTCTTAGTTTCTATGAAGACAATAAGGGTTGGCTAGAAGACGAGGAGGCGAGAAGCGAGAAGCGTGAAACGCGAGAAGTCGATTTTGGAAAAATCTGTTTTTATTTTTATTTTTATTTTTAATTAAAATCATGTGCTGATGTGTCAGATAAAGGGGTGCTGACGTGTCAGGCTATTGTGAGATACAACTCAGTCTTTATATACTCCCTCCGTTTTTAATTATAAGAGGTTTTAGAGTTTTACACACAAATTAAGAAAGTTTGCAAAATATCTGTTTTAACCTTTTCTTTAATTGTTTCTTTGATAATTACTCCATCTTTAATGAGTCAAAAGATTAAAAAGAGAAGGACAAAATAAGTCATTTTATGCCAACTTTTGCATAGAAATCTGAAAATATCAGATATTTTTGAACAAAAATTTATCTCTAAAACCTCTTATAATTAAAAACGGAAGGAGTAATAGATTAGATTTTTATAGGGAGTCTTTCATAGCGTGTTTCCTTATGCCAAAAATCTAAAAATCAATTGACCAAAGATTATAGCGGGGTTGAAATTTAACCGGATGATTGTAAATATGAAAGAAATTGGTTTCATGTCCTCTTTTACTTTTAAGTTTTAATGTTTTAGTGGTGCTTTAAATACTGGCTTGATCTTCTTCTTTTTTATTTTAATATCTAGTAGGTTTTCATAGGAGGTTTTCATAGGAGTCTTTCATAACGTGTTTCCATGTGCCAAGAATCGAAAAATCAATTGACCAAATATTATAGTGAAGTTAGAATCTAAATAATGATTGTAAATATGAAAGAAATTAGTTTCCTTGAAAATCCTCTTTTACTTTTAAGTTTTATCATTTCGGTGGTGCTTTAAATACTGGCGTGATCTTTTTTTTTTTTCATTTTAAGATTTAGTAGGTTTTCATAGGAGTTTTTCATAGCGTGCTTCCCTGTGCCAATAATCTAAAAATCAATTGACTGTTATAAATCATTGAGGTTCGATCTCCATAACCGGCCCAGTCCATCAGACCATTGGCGTGAAGACAAAGGCCCAATGGCGTGAAGGCCCAATACCTTAAGACGGTCTATTAGATGTTTTCCTTATTCATGTAGGAAAAGGATATTACCTTTTCTACCCTTATGTAACTCCTATATAAAGAGACCTTATGGTCATAATAAAGAATCACGAATTCATAACCTTCACAACACGTTATCAGCACGAGCTTGCTCTGATAAACCCTAGCTACTAAAAACCCTAAACCGCCGTTAGCCACCGAGAAACCGCAGCCGCTCGATCTTCCGCCTAGCCGCGTGATCTTCCACCTCAGCCGCGCGTTTTCCCCTACCCGGAGAAAACCCTAGCCGCGCATCTCTCGCAGCTTCCCGATCCCGTGTTGCCGCGCATCCTTAGCCCGAGCATCCACGCGATCCGAGCTTCTCCTTGCCACGCGTTCCTCACGCTGCATCTTCCCGAACAGCCGCGCAACTCCCGCAGCTCGCAGCAGCTCGACCCGAACTTCTGCAGCAGATCATCGCGATCCAACCGCGTGATCCCTTACCGCAGCAGCTCGATCTCATCCCGAGCAGAAGCAGCACGACGATCCAGCCGCGCAAACCCTAGCCGCGTGCGATCCTACCCGACGATCCCGTGTAGCCGCGTGATCCTCTTCCCGCAGCAGCCGCGAGTTCCGCGTAGCTGATCCGACGAGTAGCCGCGAGTTCCGAGCAATCCAGGCGTGAGTTTACCGAGGTCTATTAGCTCCCGGTCCATTCCATTCAACCCAAAAGAAGGTTCAAAGGTATAAACAAATTTCTAAAACCCTAAAACTCAAGAACACCATAAAACCGAAATCTGACCTAATGTTTATGAAACCCTAAAATTCGGATTGATTGTTTAAACTTGTTTGATCTTTGAAAACCTATAAACCGAATTGAATCTAAGAAAATATGAAACCCTAAAACTTGGATTGATTGAATAACTTGTTTGCATGATTTCTTAGCTTCATGTTTAATGTTTAGAATTCGCATGATCATATTATTTACTAAAACCGAATTGAACATTAAACTTACATGAACCCTAAAAAAAAAAAAATTGTTTCATGTGATTGATTGTTTGATTGTTTAAAATTCGCATAAACCCTAGATAGAACTAGAGAAGAAGAAAATTTCCTTTTTCCATAAAACCCTAATCCTATTCCAATTAGGAAAACCCTAAAACGTTTTTCTATTGTTTAGATAAAACCCTAATTGAATTAGGAATCCTAATTGAACTAGGAATTGAATGAAGAATTTTCGGACCATTAAAATTTTGTTGGTAGAAACCGAAAACCATAGTTTTCCTTTTAGGATTGAATTTGGAAAATTTCCTTTTTGCTTGATCACATAGAAAATCGCATAGGAAGTTTCCTTATTTAGAATTTGGATTTTCTTGTTTCCTTTATCACATAGAATTCCTTGTTAGGATTAAATTGGAAACTTAATGGCATAAAATCGGAAATATAAATCAGCCATCTTGCTAAGGTTTTGATTTTATTTAAAAGCCCTAAATCGACCATTGTTCTAAGGTCTTGATTTTGTTAAAAGCCCTAAGAGATAGTTGGTGCATATTTTCAGATGTCTAAGGTTGCCAACTTAGACTATGCAGCCCTTGATCTCTCCGGAGATAACTACTTAAAGTGGGCGCTTGACACCAAGATCATGCTCAACTCGAAAGAGATTGGTGAATGTATCGTCGACGGAAACAATGAGTCCGTGAGAAACAGATACAAGGCGATTCTCATCATACGCCACCACCTCACTGAGAGTCTCAAGGATCAGTATCTTACAATTGAAGATCCGTTGGATCTATGGAAGGAATTGAATAAGAGGTACGCCCATCAAAAGACGGTTGTACTGCCGAAAGCCAGATTCGATTGGCTGAACCTAAGGTTCATGGACTTTAAATCCGTAGAGGAGTACAACTCGACTTTGTTTAAGATAGTTTCAAAGCTGAAACTATGTGGCGAGACCATCACTGAGAAGGATATGTTGGAAAAGACCTTCTCTACCTTCCATTCGAGTAATGTGTTGCTACAGCAACAATATCGCGAGAGAGGCTTCGCGACTTACTCAGATCTGATCGCTTGCTTGTTGCTTGCAGAACAAAACAATAGTCTTGTTCTGGCCAACAGCGAGATGAGACCAGCTGGATCAACCCCAATACCTGAAGCCCACGTGGCCGCTGAAACAAAAGAAACCGAGGCAAACTATGTCCATAGATACCAAAAGCATAATGGTCGCGGATCCAACTCTAACCGCGGACCAGGACATGGACATGGAAGAGGACGAGGGCGTGGTCGCTACCACCCGTATGGTCGAGGAAATGGACGCGGATCCAATTCTAACCGCGGTCCAGGACGTGACCAAGGACGTGGTCATGGGAACCAAACCGGACACAAGTCCGGCCCGACCAAGTCCGTTTGCCATCGGTGTGGGATGGATAATCATTGGGCCAAGACATGCAGGACTTCCAAACATCTCATTGAACTTTATAGAGAGAGTGTTAAAGGGAAGAATCCTGAGGCCAATATGATCCAGCATGAACATGAGCATGATGATGAGGGCGATTTTGATCATGAAAATGATGATGATCTCACTAAGTATGAGACATCCGATTTCCTAAAATGATTTCTAGACTTAGAGTTCTATTTGCTTTGTTGCTTTTATGTTTGCTTTTATGTTTGCTTGATTGATACTTCATAAATCTTATACTTAAAAGGGCAAACATAAGTGCTATAGCAGGACAGGCCAGCCTAATAGAAGGCCACGGCCAGGCTAATGTTTTAATACCTAAAAGGCACGCATCTAGAAATCTCGGATGCATTGTTTTCACCTAGCTCAAATCGTAACTTATTGAGTTTTAAAGACATTCGAATGAATGGTCCTCATGTGAAAACAATGGGCGGAGGAAATAGAGAATTTCTTCAGATAGTTAAAAACGCCCAAGGCCATAAGAAAGTCCTAGAGACTATACCTGCTATAGCCACTGGCATATATTGTACTAAGGTCAATATGATTGAGGCCAATGCCACCGCAAACCAAGAGTTTACGGATAGGTTCAACCTATGGCACGACCGGCTGGGACATCCCGGGTCGAATATGATGGGAAAATTGATTGCCAATACTTATAGGCACGCCTTGAAAGAAAGGAGAGTAATCCCAAAGAATTCAAGGAGACATATGCGGACCAATACACCCACCTTGTGGGACATTTCGATATTTTATGGTCCTCATTGACGCATCTACAAGATGGTCACATGTATGCTTATTGTCATCACGGAATATGGCATTTGCAAGACTCCTTGCTTAGATAATACGCCTAAAGGGCATGAGTCTCTCACCCATATAAAGCCCATTGAGTTATGAAAATGGTTTCCAAATAGAAACAATGGGCACAAAAGAAAATGATTGAGATTATACTCTACTGATCTAGACTATGCCAAAGATCAGTATGATAGAGGCAAAAGCCATGGTAACCACAGTTGGTATACCCCACGAAATTTACACTATATGGCATGACTGGACTAGCCATCCAAGTCCAAAACTTGAGGCATAGATTGATCATAAAACGGCACAAAGAGTTATCCCATAAAGTCTCACGTTGTGTTACATGTACACAAGTGAAACTCATTAGTTTTATTGTCCCAAGCATCACGAAACTATTGTATATTCATGAGGGGAAGTGAGGACAAACCCGTGGTCCATGACTATACTACAATTTCGATGATCATAATAAGACTTGGCTGAATTTTATAAACAAAGGCATTGCCTAAAGTTTATCAGCTTGGAGACATCACAAGTTTTACATGTATATAAGATCAATATGCATCAGGCCATATGAGTGAGCATAGATATTCCCATCTCATATTGAATACGGGTTATGAGCCATACATATACCATCTTAAGAGTTTTTGAATAAAACCACCACATACATATGTGCCGTCTAAGATGGAATCTCATAAGGAGATTGGAGAGTGGGAATATATATATGTTGGATAAGAAACGTTTTCTCCTACGAATTTAAAGAAACCTTTGAGCCAAATATGGGTGATATATTTAGTGGCCAAGGAACACGGATTACATGAGTTTTAAGTAAATCCGAATATCCAACATTATAAGGAGAAACGTAATAAGCTGATAAGAGAATTGATATGGTATAAACCATCGGTGTCTTGGCATGATCCTCGGACTAGAGAAAAGATTTAATGACGTCCAAATAATTAGATGCCAGACACATGAACCCGAAAAGAATGACTAAGTCATCTCAGCTTAAGCACCACGAAATTGATGTCATAGAGACACAATCAAGTTGCTACTGAGTCTATACAAGATAGACCAATAAGTTCCATAAGATAAGAAACCGCGGAAAATGGTGCATAATATCCGGGTTTATTAAGGAAACCAGACCAGACATTGAGATATAAAGGCTGGCCAGCTGAACATCTAAGGTACCATTCCATGTAGCTTGGGACGCCAAGCTGCAAGGCATTAAAGGTCCTGGATAATGAAATCTCAGATCGATCATATCATGTCTGGATCAATATAGGAACTATATAAGTGTGTTAACACCAAAATGTATAAGAAAGCGCGTATAATATAGTAGCACTTGAAAGAAAAATGCGAGGATCAAAACTCACGTCAATATATGAGTGCACTCAGCGACCTGATTGGATTAACTGGAAAGACGCTATAAACGTGGAGTTAAACTCTTTAAAGAAGAGAGAGGTTTTTGGTCCCATATCACGGACACCTCATGATATTAAACCAGTGGATAAAATAAGTCCTGTGAGAAAAGAAAATCGTGAGACCACATGACCTAAAGTGTTAATGTTTTACAAGCATTTTGAGATAGCTTGATTACACAAGGATACTCACAGGGACTAAGGAATATGTGGTTGGTGCTGCTATAAACTTGAAAGTTTATAATGTCTGGACATATAAGCAGCCTATGGTCCACTGGATAAAGAAATATATATGAAAATCCCAGAGGTGATAGAGCTGAAAGAAGTTCTCGAGACCAGCATTGTACTAAGCTGAATAAATCGCTCTATGGATTAAATAGTCAGGTCGCATGTGATAGAGGGCTATAAAACGATCCCATAATACTTGACAGGGATTCGTAATCATCGCGATGTATGTAGACGACCTGAACATCATAGGAACCTCTGAGGAAATATCTCAAACAGTTGAATACCTCAAGAACGAGTTTTGAGATGAAAGACTTATGAAAGACTAAGTCCTGTTTGGGAATATAACTTGAGTACGTCAATAATGAAATCCTTGTGTATCAAATGGCATATACAGAAAGGGTACTCAAGCATTTTAATATGAACCAGGCTCACCCACTGACTAGCCCAATGATGGTGAGAAGCCTTGGTCTGGACAACGATCCATTCGGTCCAGTAAAGAAGGACAAAAAGGTCCTTGATCCCGAAGTGCCATATTTCAGTGCTATAGGAGCGTTAATGTACTTGGCTAGTCATACTAGACCAGACATATGTTTTGACGTGAACCTCCTCTTTCAAGATTCAGTTCTTGTCCAATTCAAAGACACTGGAACGGGATTAAACACATATTTCGATATGGATATATTTTTATACTAACCTTAACAAAGAAGGATTAGTTTGGTTTTGCTGATGCAGGTTACCTTTCGGATCCACACAACGGTCATTTTCATTGATGAGGTTAATGACTCAACACATTAGACGAGATTGTGGGATGACAGAAGGGAAAGAAGAACCGACCAGCATGTACAGAGAAAATGCCGCATGCATAGCTCAACTGAAGGATGGATACATCAAAGGAGACAGAACGAAGCACATTCTACCGAAGTTCTTTTTCACTCACGATCTACAGAAGACCGGTGAAATCAAAGTGCTCCAAGTACGTTCAAGTGACAACTCAGCCGACCTATTCACAAAGTCACCTCCAACCTCCACGCTCAAGAAGCTCATGTATCCGATCGGCATGCGCCGATTAAGGGACCTTCAATGATGTCTAAAACAAGGGGGAGTAATACGTGCTGTACTCTTTTTCCTTCACTAAGGTTTTGTCCCACTGGGTTTTCCTTGGTAAGGTTTTAATGAGGCAGCATCCCCAAGCGTATTACTATGATCCATTCGTCACGACCGGTTATGTCAATCAAGGGGGAGTGTTATAAATCATTGAGGTTCGATCTCCATAACCGGCCCAGTCCATCAGACCATTGGCGTGAAGACAAAGGCCCAATGGCGTGAAGGCCCAATACCTTAAGACGGTCTATTAGATGTTTTCCTTATTCATGTAGGAAAAGGATATTACTTTTTCTACCCTTATGTAACTCCTATATAAAGAGACCTTATGGTCATAATAAAGAATCATGAATTCATAACCTTCACAACATTGACCAAATATTATAGTGAGGTTAGAATCTAACTAATGATTCTAAATATGAAAGAAATTAGTTTCATTGAAAATCCTCTTTTACTTTTAAGTTTTACCGTTTTGGTGGTTCTTTAAAAATTGGTGTGATCTTGTTTTTTTCATTTTAAGATTTAGTAGGTTTTCATAGGAGTCTTTCATAGCGTACATTCATGTGCCAAGAATCTAAAAATCAATTGACAAAATATTATAGTGGGTTAGGGTTTTAACCAGATGACTGTAGATATGAAAGAAATTGGTTTCATTGAAAGTCTTTTTTCACTTTTAAGTTTTAACGTTTCGGTGGTGCTTTAAATACCGGCGTGATCTTCTTCTTTTTCATTTTAATATTTAGTAGGTTTTCATAGGAGTCTTTCATAGCGTCAGTCTATATTTTTACGTTTTTCTAAACATTTATTAAATACTCCCTCATTCTTAAAAGATTGATTTTTTAGATTTTGCACAGATATTAAGAAACAATCATTGTTTATTTTTCTCTATTACTTTTTGTTTACTTTTTAATTTAAATTTACTTTTTCTATTACTTTTTATTTGTTTATTGTCTTGAAAAAAAGAATATATTAAATATAATCTAAAAAATCAATCTTTGTGGAACAAAAATAAAACCTAAAAAATCAAACTATCAGGAAAGGAGTGAGTAATAATGCACTAAAAACCATATATTCCCATTAAAAACCATGAGGACAACTTTGACTAAGATCACATAAAAATAAAGCCTCTCTCAAAATGCTCTCAAGCTCCTCTCTAGAGCTGAGTGTACGAAAATGGATAAACCTTGAAAGACTCTCATTTTCTATGAGAACTTTGCAATAAGTATTTTATAACTTGGCATCCAACTCTTCGTTTGCTTTAAGATTCAACGAATTTTTCCAACTTTGTTTGAATTTTTTTTCTCGAAATTCGGTTGAAGTGAAGGTGAATCATCGAAGTGGTCTTCATAAAACTGTTGAGGAGCACTAGTGAATTAGTCATGACCAAAATTCTTAGGTAAGATGCGAGGCTGAGAGTTCCATGTCATCTAACTGTAAGAACAAAAACTCAAAAATAAAAATTAGCAAAATATAATGACTTAGACTAAAACTTCAATCTGACATCTAGCGACACTGCGAAGACTCTCCGGCAACAGGGCCAAAAACTTGATGTGTATGTAAATTTTTTCCTAAAAACAAGACAATGTGAGGGCTGTAAGTGCACAACAATCAATCACAGTATCTTAGGTATCGAATCCATAGAGAGTCTTTAGTGCACAATGGTTCTAAAAATGAAACGAAAGCTAAGTCGAAATATGATTGTCGTTTTTGAATGCAAGTAAAGTAAATGACATAATTGAAATGATTGCGAATGGCAAGCAAATGGTGAATTCTGGAGATATAAAACTTAAAATTTTAAACGCTGGGATGACAGAATATCCTTAGGGGTCATGATTTAGATTATTCAGACTTGGCAAATTAGAGGCAAACACAAATATTTTCATTCTAGAGTCAAATCACATCCTAGTTCAATAATCTCCATTTAGTGGTGGCTTAAAATTGACTTACATCTAACAATCTAGGTTACATGTGTCAATTGTAAAACGGAAAAACGAGGCAGAGATGAATAAACAAGTTCGATATTCTCACTAAGACCCTTAGAGACAGCACTAGTGCTCTCAGAAGCTTAGCCTATCAATTTCGTTTCCGAATAATAATCAAGTAATGTGCGAGTAGAGATGTCAGACGGGCCGGTCCGCGTCCAAATGGGCTTGTCCGTGGCGGGTTCAGTTTTTTGCTTGTCCGTGGCGGGTTCAGTTTTTTGTTTGTCCGTGCGGATCAGCCCGCCGTAGGTTGCGGACAAGAAATATAAGCCCATACCCGCCCACCTTTATTTAGTCGGTTTGCAGGCTGTCCCACAAACATGTTTTTCCGGTTCGGTTTTTCCTTCGGTTTAGTTAATTTCCAGATTTGAAATGGTTTTTCGAAATCTGATGTTTTGTTATGGTGAATTAGAACTTTTACATTCACTTTATCACTTAACATTTATATAATCAAGAAGTTTTATAAAGAACACACAACACATTGCAAAAACAAGACGAGAAAAATATTTTTGTATTAAAATAATGAAGTACTTGGAGCCAGGGAAAACCGATTCCTAGGAAACCAATTCCCATTTCCTCAACGACAACTTTCACCTATTAAGGATAAGAGTATTGCTAATAATAATCTTTTAAATGACCTGATAAAGGTGTGAATTGACTTCAACACAAGTTTGGTGCGAAGTTGATGACTAGCTTTTTTAGCAAGTTTAATCAAACCTAAAGCATAGTTTTGTTGTTGTAGTATTTTAGGAGTCAATCCAAATTGGGGTGGTGAAAGGTACCAAAAATACAAGAGTTCAAGTAAAGCTAAGTAGAATTCGGGTTAATTGGGGAACAATTCTATGAAAATTACTTGCAGTGATTATACAGTCACAAAAAACTATTTTAAAATCCCTACTGAAAGGTTATAAAACTACTAGATAACTTCTAAACGATTAAACAACCGATCTACTAATTTTATAAAATCAAAATCTAAAACCGGATAAACTAGGCAATTTTTAGGTAAGTGACAAGATTTTCAAAAACTATTTCTAAAAATCTAACGACTACTAAGTCAATACCAGACAGTAAAATAAGACCCTAGGCAATTTCTGAAATACTAAAAATAGCAAAAACACAATTTTACAAATTTAGAAGACTCTATTGCATTATTAAGCTATCTAGGAGATTTTTAGGGAAAATAATTAAACTTTAAACACGAGAAAAATGGTTTTAAGTTTTGGAAAGTTTAAAACAGATTCAAGGTTGAGATTCATTCTTAGGGAGGTTGAAGATTCGAACTTGGGGTTTTAAAAACATAATTTTAAACACTTTAGTGCTATCTCTAAGCCTTAAGAAGCCATGACTAGATTTATCCATGGTGTGTGGTGTAAATCCTTTCTTTACCCTTTATTCCTAACCCATGATGTGTGGTGGAAATACAGGGTGAAGAACATGAAGCTTGGATCTTAAAATATGGCTTAACTAGCTCCCTAAGCATCCATGGCGTTTGGGAAAGGATGAGCTAGTCTCTTGGATTTGGTTTTAAGGGATTTCCTAAGTCTTGTTAGGATAAGGAAATCCCTAAGATTAAAGAGATCTACTTTGAGAATCTCTAGACTTTAAAACCCCCAAATCCAAGAAGAGAATTAGATGAAGAACAATAAAAGACCCAAGATTTTAGCCTTCACCCCCCATAATCATCCCAACCCCAAACCTTAGTGATCTACTCACAAATCATGTTCTTACCTCTCTTAAACATTAGTTTAAAGTTGTAGAACATGCTCGGTTTTTGCAAGAAGAAAGATTAGACTTAAGAAAACGAAAATACTTGATTCAAAATGAAAATTAAGGTTTTCCACACAAGAACACACAAGAACAAGAGAAAGCTTACAAGAACACTAAAAAGACTTTAAAAGAGGGAATAAGAAGACTTGATTAAAAACTGAATGAATATTACAAGCACACACACACTCCTTATATAGAGTTTTAAACATGGCTCTTGCCCTTAAAAGAGGGGTCAAGGGGCAAGGGACAAGGGGCAAGGAACAAGTGACTTATCTAATCCCGCTTTTACTAAAGCATAAACACTTTTTTAGAGCAACTTGCAAATGGTATCTTTTGGTTCGGGTACATGGATTGATCGATCTGTATCTTTTGGTTCGGGTACATGGATTGATCGATCTGTATCTTTTGCACTACTGCACCGTTTGACTTGAAATAACCACCAAATTAAAGCTAACACAATTTCCTAAGACTATCATGAAGACTGTCGAGGCTAAATCGCAATGAAAACCCTAAATCCGAGCTGATCGTTCAATTAACGAAATTGGTCGCCAAACTTCCAGACAGACATGTTGTTACTTAAATAGCCGTATCTTCTGAACCACTGACCATAATGACTTGAAATAACCTCTGCACGAAAGGTAACTCAATTTTATATGAGTTTTATGAAGATTGCGGAGGCTGAATTGGAATGGAAAGTCTTTGTAGGCTCTGATCTTTAAGTCGCTTTAGGTGGCATGGATTTGAATCGGTTGCAACATCTCGGTACAGCAAGTCAGATGACATCAGTTTGCTTCTTACTCTTCTCTACTTTTTCCTAGCTCATCATCTTATGTTTTCAGCTTCCACATTGTCGTCAAATCCATAGAATAACCTGAAATGATGCATATATACAAAAGAAAATGCAAATGCTAATGCAAATGTTTTAAATCCTATAAATGATCAAATACTATGATTATACTTAGCTATAAATGAAATATGAATGAAAAATTATTCTAAATGCATGATAAATATATAGAAATATGAGTATATCAACTCTCCCAAACTTGCCTTTTGCTTGACCTCAAGCAAACAAAGACAAACTAAGAGAAGATGATTGAAGGTGGGAGTTCATATCCAAAAGTGTTTTTCAAAAATGAATCAATTAAATGGTCCTTGTTCTCAACTCTAAGATGCAGAACACAAACTTTACTCAAAAGAACTTAGCCATATTCATCACATATTGAATTTCAAATCAAGACTTGTCTATTTAAAGCAATCCAAGAATCCTAACATTTAACATTAATTAATGCTCAAACCGTGAATCACACTTATGCTTTCAAAACCGAATACATTTGGCTAAGGGTCAAGGCTAAGAGATAAAGATGATCTCATTCAAGTGTGTACTCCAAGCAATGGTTTCTCTCAAGAAGAATTGAACTCATGCATAATTGATATCTCTGTAAATTGCATGTTCTTAACACATATTTCATGCTAGTTAGGACTTCATTCTTACACTTTCATCTTAGCTTTCATCACATTTTCACCATAGTTAGGTTAGGTTTCTGCATAGTCTTGCATGTTTGGAGTGTGTTCTCAGGTGCTTAGGATGGTTTGAAGAAGAAGCCAAGGAGGGAGATCACAAATGGAGGACGAGCCGGTAATATCGAGCATGGATCACGACCCCGAGGCCGATTTAGACAAGCGCACGACGAGTAGCAGCGACTTAGTCCCGAAAGGAACACCTCAGAGCGAAGATCCAGCAAGAGGATGCCACGAAGACGGATATCGGAGCAAGGCAACGGGAAGTATCCGATTCGAGTAACAAGGAAGGCGAGCCTTCCCGACATGATCCCGAAACACTTGCCCGATATGGAGACTGCCCGAAGAATCAGAAGAGTTAGCATATCGGCTTGCTCACAACGACTTGAGCCCGAAACGCTAAAATTCAAAATAGTACCATTTCGGGAAAGTGGTCCCAGCGTTTTATGTTTTTCCACTTTTGTGTATAAATATCTACCCTCCACCCTTATCCTTCTATCACGTTTTCTACTTTTATTTTCTGTCTTCTCTTTCAAACCGAGAATCACTTTTGTATTTCCACCATTGAAGCTTGTTCAAAGCTTTGATTTTTATGCAATCTTTAAGTTTTAAGTATTATTGCTTAGTACATTTCAAGAAAGTTTCTTCCTTTTCTTATTTTTGACTATCTTGCAATCCATGAGTAACCTTCTTATCCTTATGGATCTTGAGGTTTCTCAAATGGAGTGTGAGTAGTCTTTTTAGGATTTTGTTGGGTTGAAAGGACCAAGGGACTCTCGGGTTTATATTACTTGCTTAGCTAAAACATAAAGTTAGATTCTTTCTTGTTTATCATTCCCAAAGCTTAGTCTAGTCTGGCCATCTAGCCTAAAGTCCACAGGCGGCTTGACACGAACGCCACGTGCTTGCTTAGCCGGATCCATGAACAAGAGTTTGATTTCTTAGGCTAAGACTAACCATCTGTCTAAGAGTCTTACGGTTCAATATGGACTTTGTAGATGCTTGTTTCTTCTATTGTATCGCTATGCGAGAGCTAGTCTATGGTGATAGAGATTCAAAGAGTTTAGACCCAAACGCCATGGGCTAAACTATTTGAGGATCCCTTTACCTAAGAATCACCATCAAAAGATCAAGTCTTGATGTGATCCAAAAGCTTTAGCTTGATAAAGCGAAACCGAGAGTCACCTAGTTCATAAAACCCATCTAGATCCTTCTTTTACCTTGAAAGCTTATCTTTTTACCGTTTAAATATCTATTTCCTGCTTATTATCTTTAAAGTTCTCTTATTTATGGTCTTGAGTGACACAAGATCTATCCTTTAGCCGTTTTTAGTAGTAAAGTCTCAATCTTTATCTATTTCGAACTTGACTTATTACCCCGATATGACCGATCTGTTTAACTAACGCTCCCAAAATGGTTTGATACCCCATACGTTGTACTGCTTTCGGTTGATAGTGTTGTGACATTGCTAAAAGGAAGTAAAAACCTATTTGTCAATTGGCGCCGTTACCGTTTGGGAGAAAGTTTAGTCATTTCGGTACTAGGTCGTTATAAGGACAAGTTTCAATTTTTCCAGTCATTTAACATTTTTACTCGTATATCTATGTGTTGAAACATGTACATGAACCTACGTTCACACGGTACAATAAACCTTGTTCCCCCAATAGACGATATTCACCTGCTCGAAAGATCAGCTAGACGAAATCGGGAACAAGCCGAAACAGTTAACCGTGTGACGATGGAAAACCAACAAGGTGCTCAAGGAGCTGCGGGCGCAGCTGGTGCACAAGGACAACAAGGCAACCAGGGACCACAAGGTCCACAAGGACCACAAGGCGTAGAAGGACAACCTGGTGTTGCAGCTGCTCCAAGAGCTGTGAGGCAAATCGGTGCGGGAGATGCACCGATATCGACCGCAGGCCGACACGGTATCCAGCCACCACCAGTGCAGAACAACAACTTCGAGATCAAAAGTGGTTTCATCTCCATGGTGCAGAACAACCGATTCTTCGGTCTGCCCTTGGAAGATCCACTTGACCATCTCTACCAGTTCGATCGTGTGTGCGCCATGACCAAGATCAACGGAGTAAGCGAAGATGGATTCAAGCTGCGTTTGTTTCCCTTCTCACTGGGAGACAAAGCACACACATGGGAAAAGACTCTGCCCCACGGATCCATTACCTCGTGGGCAGATGGAAAGAAGGCTTTCCTGACAAATTTCTTCTCCACTTCGAGGACAGCCCTATTGAGAAACTAAATCAGTGGTTTCACTTATAAATCCAACGAGATTTTTGGTGAAGCCTGGTAGCGATTCAAGGGTTACACAACTCAGTGCCCTCACCATGGATTCAGCCAAGAATCACTCCTCAGTACACTATATCGGGGTGTCATTCCCAAGATTCGGATGCTGCTCGATACGGCGAGCAATGGAAATTTCCTAGCAATAGACGTTGAAGACGGTCTCGAGTTGGTTGAAAACTTAGCTCAGAGTGACTCCTCTTACCACGAAGACTATGACAGATCCAATCGTGGTTCCAAGGAAGAAGTGGATGGAAGCCTGAAAGTGATCAAAGAGCTCAACGAGAAGCTTGACAAGTTACTACTTGTCCAAACTAAAAAAGAAGTCCATTTCGTGGAAGAACTCACTCAAGTCCAAGAAGGGGAGGACGTTCAGTATGAAGATGTTAACTACATCAACGCTCAAGGAGGGTATAACACTTGGAACCCAACAACAACCTTTCCTACCGAAGCACGAACGTCGCAAACCCACAAGACCAGACCTACCCTCAACAACAAGGAGGAGAAGCAAAACAATTCGTGCCATACACGAATCAACAAGGCTTTGTACCGCGGTTCCAGAATCACAACGGCTACCCGCCACGACAACAAGCCGGTGCACCTCCTGGCTTCCAACAACAATAAGGCAACCCACCTGCTCAAGCTGGTTTCGACTTGGAAGGCACTCTAAAACAACTTCTACAAGGTCAAACACATATCCAGGCGGATATACACAAACGTTTTGCTGAAGTGCATAACAAGATTGATGGTGTTCACACAGAACTATCCGAGAAGATTGAAGCTTTGACCGCTCGTGTCAATACACTTGAAAACAACAAAGGCATTGCATCTACAAGCCAAACAAGCAACCTTCCTGAAAAATCCGTCATGAATCCAAAGGAGTAATGCCAAATGATCACCACTTTCGAAGAGGAAAAACGGGATCTGCCCGAAATCACTTCTCCAAAACGGGCTCAAGTCGATCAGGACATCGACATCCTAAGAAGGGGAGGGAGTTCTAAAAATTTGGCGATCCCTGAGAGAAAGCACCATTCCTGCGAGTCTACAAACCGCCAATTCCATACCCCCATATGCATAAGAAGCGTCTCATAGAGGAACAAGAGGCCGAATTAATCATTGAAGAAAGTTGAAGATCTCTTCAACAATGCCGACGAGACCAAGCCCATTCCAGATTTCCTAGTAGCTTTGAAGGACAACCTCTATGCTGATGCAATGGCAACAATAGGGAGGAATGCAGCAGCTCGTGAAGAGAAACCTAAGGAAGAAGCCTTAGTAGTGAAGAAGCTCGAAGATCCAGGGTCTTTCACTCTGCCATGCACACTCGGAGGAATCACCTTTGATAACTGTTTGTATGATCTTGGGGCAAGCATCAACGTGATGAGTCTAGCCACAGCTAAGCGTCTCGGCTACAACACTTATACCGACTGCAAGAAGCCGTTATCACTGGCCGAGGGGAGTGAAAGAAAGACTGTTGGGAAGCTGCTGGACCTACCTCTCATGATTGGGAACGTGCTACTGCCAAGCGACTTCCTGGTGATAGAAATGGACCAAGATGTCAAGGAAACTCTCCTGTTGGGAAGACCTTTCCTAGCCTCTGCCGGTTGCATGTTTGATTGCAAAAGCGGCAAGGTAGAGCTGAGACTAACTGGAAGCTTGGTAATGCACTTTGACACCAAAGGAAAGAGACTCAATGAGAAGGAACATGCCTACTCCCTTGTGCTCAAGAAGACGATTGAGAAGACCAAATATCCATCCTTGGAAATATGCTACGATGGGCTAGCTTTGATGGGGTCTGTCTCAATGCAATGTTCGAAAGACAACCAGAGGAAGCCCGAGAAGAACAAAAAAGGGTGATCACTTGCAAGAAGTCTCATGTTAAAGGACCAACCCTCGATGATCTTCTGGAAGGTATGACTCTCAAACCTGTTCTCTCTGCTGGTGGTGAGATGAGATCAAACTGAAATGCAAGGGAAATGTTAGACCCTTTGCTTACCTTAAGGTGATAAAAGACACCGATTTGACCAATCAAAAGGGTTCTAAGGCAAGCAAAGAGGGAACTTCCAATGTATTTCTGGCTGATTTCATCTTGATGATCAAGAAAAGTAAGGATCCTCCCACAGGATCGAGGGGTGTTTGTTTCCCCCTTTCACACTAAAAAGATGATCAAGAAAAGTCAAGTTAAGTGACTCAAAACAAAGCGCTCTTGGGAGGCACCCCAAGCTTATCCATGTACATATTAATGCTTTTTCTAGTTTAGTTTAATGATTTCAGGATCCCATGAAAGATAGGGTGGGGGTCACTCGCAATAAGAGGAGCTAAAACCTATGGAAAGTTGTCTAGCACAGCAACGGGATGCAATATCGGGTTAACACCACGATATTATCCCTGGGCATTCTCTGTCGAGCATGCACAACGGTGTGTAGCCGATATGGAACGAAGCCCATGCCAGACAATCTTTACCAGGGTTAAATATCGGGCACCAGCCGATATCTGAAACATCAATCACACCATATCAGAGTCAACCCGATATGGCCATCCAGGTAACAGGGTAATTAGGCTTAGCCAATCCGAGAAAAGCGCTCAAATTTATGGCCCACTTTTCCGGATAAGGCAAGAATACTTGGTTGGGGTTAACCAACAACTATTCCCCAAACCAAGAAACCCTAGTCAAACCCTTCTCTTCCCCATATCTCCTCTTTATAAAAACTATCGCCTCTCTCGTTTTCATTCCCCATCACTCTCAACACCAGAAAATTATCTTTAGCCTCTAATTTTGCAACTCGAATCTGTGCATCCTTCCAAGAATTTTTGCAAATATCGAGTTAAGGTAAAAATCTGCTATAGAACGATATGATTGAGCATTGCTTAGGATTGTTTAGATTCGCTGTATTAGGGTCTTGAGAGTTGATGGAGGAACGTTTGGAAAACAAATTTTGCGTAATCACTTTGTTTTTTTGTAGGATTTTCTAGAATTTTGGCATTTCTATTTTTGAAGAATAGCTTCACGGCTAAACTCTTTTGAAATGTTAAGATTCTGGAGATCCCCTTTCCCACCTTTTGCTTAACGCATGCTTGTCTAAATTCTGAATCTATGAGAACCAACTTATAAGAAACATTATTTATCTTTCTCGATTTAGGATTTACCCCGATCTAGTAATAATTCAAATATGTTTGCTTGGGTCTCTTTAGTCATGAACAGAGTAGCCTTAAGGTTTAAATATGCATGCAAGATAGCTTTTCCTTATGTTATTTTCTTTGTACTTACACACTTGCGAGTTTTTTAGGTACAATGGTGGGAGCAACAAGAAGCGGAGCTATTCTTGGGTGATCGAGGGATTACCAAACTGAGAAGAGGGAAGGAAAGAGACCAGTGGGAAGCTTCAGCCGAGCGCCTACAGTGCGCTCACCCACGCGTACATCGGCAAGAAGGAGTGCGAACTCCTGACCCACACTGGCCGATATGCGTGCATCATTCAGGCGAATGGAGTTCAAGGCCACACGTTACCCCCTTGAGAAAAAAATGACCGAGTTGGGCATTTATGAAGACTGACAGATCCTTTTCAACGCGATGGGTCTGAGGAAATTCATGGGGAACGCCTATGCATCTAATGACGAAGCGACTTTCCAGTTCCTGGCAACGCTGGAAGTGACTTTCTACGCCTTTGGAGAAGAGACTCCAGAAGAAGACGCTGACGGTTACATCCGATTCAAATATGGCAGCGAGACACACCGAATGTCATTTCGGGAACTGGAGTCGATATTTGGATTCAACTAAGGCGATATGCGAGAGATGACTCTCGACATCGAAAGGGAGGAGCTGGAGGCACTATGGGGACACATTGGGGTAGGCACTTATAAGCCCGGAGTGAACAAGAGTACCATGATAAGGCACCCAGCCTTGAGGTATGTGCAAAGAGCCATTGCACATACATTATTTGCAAGAAAGGAATGTGGGGCTGTCCTGACCAAGGAGCTGGAAATAATGGATGACGGCCTGGTAGAGATTATTCAAGAGACCCGAAATGGGAGGGAGCTGAAAGGTAGCAGACGGAGCACCGGCTTGATCACGATATTGCTCAAAGAGCTTCTCCACTACAAGTCGTGGATGATCTCCACGCCAAGTGAAAGGCCTCAAGTAGGCTGTGGAGGAGTCGTATCTGCCATCCTAAAGGGAGCTGGTGCCGATCTCAAGGAGCCAACGCACGGGATTCGCTGGATAGAATCGACTATTTGAAGAAGTGTCAATTTCTCGGGAAGCCATATCGACATGGACACCGATATCAGTTCACCCTTCCTTCAAACAGAGCGGCCGTGATGTTCCTGCCCAACCCATACCTGACAACGATAAGGGAACCTCAGCATCTTGATTTCGAGCCGCATGACGAGCATCTTTTCCCCTATGGAGTTGACTTCTATGGGGACTACGAGGAAGAATATCAGGAGGAAGCCGATATGGTCGCTCCAGAGGAAGAAGGAGATGATGACGACTATGAGGACCCTATAGACGAATACGGTTTCTGTAGCATCCGCGACCAGAAATCCTAAGTACGGTCGTGCGGGTCATGGGATGGCCGTTGTGTATACGTTCTGGTATGATGGAGGTTCGTCTGTTTCTGTAAATAAGTATGTACAGTGGTACGTCTGTGAGGTCAAGGACTGTACTGTGGTATGTCTGTGAGGTTAAGTATCGTACCATGGTTGGACCGAGTATATATTTTTGTGTGGAAATTGTCTAAGTGTTGGTAGACAAGGCTGTTAGGCCGTGGGACGTGGTTTTNGTGGTATGTCTGTGAGGTTAAGTATCGTACCATGGTTGGACCGAGTATATATTTTTGTGTGGAAATTGTCTAAGTGTTGGTAGACAAGGCTGTTAGGCCGTGGGCCGTGGTTTTTCTCGAGAGAATGTGGTTTTTCTCGAGAGAAAAAGGATTTATCTCGTGTTTGGCCTAGTGGTTTATGTCTGGCCGAGAGAAAAAGGAAAGTTGGCCGGTTTGGCCGAGAGAAACTTGATTTGAACCGAGAGAAAGTGAAACCGCGCGGGTTAAAGTCGGTTTGGACGGTCGAGCTAGGGCTTTTGGGGTTTTCTCTCTATAAATAAGCTTTCCTCTCGCGGCCGCGTGAGAGAATCACAAGTTATCCCGAGAGAAAATCCGAGCCGCCGAGAGAAATCTGAGAGCCGTCGAGAGATTGTTCTGTCCGTCGAGTTTCTGAGATTTCTGTCCGAGAGAAACGACTTGGAAGGGTCGATTTGCCGAGAGAAGTGTGTTCGGCCGTGGGATTTCTCGATCGGATCGCGAAGCATCCGAGAGATAATCAAGGTAATCCGTTTTCACCGAGAGAATTCTGTTTTGATGCGATTTTCACCGAGAGTTGATCGTGTAATCTGTTTGTAGGCAAGTTTGGGCCGAGTTATCCGAGAGTTTCCCGAGGGTTGTTCGATCGGATCGAAAGTTACCCGAGAGAAGGAAAATCAGTCCGAGAGATTTCGGCAAGTGATGAGAGATCACGAGTTTTATTGAGTTTCTGTCGAGTAACATCGAGTTAATCCTCATGTTTTGCCCTGTTTCCGAGGGAATACAGATTATTGCTCGAGGAAAAGTGAGCGGTTTGAAAGATAGCCGAGAGGAGATTGGATCTCACGGGTTTAGCCGTAGCGATAGCCGAGAGAACGCAAGTGCATCCGACTATCTCTGTTTCTGACCGAGAAATCACCGAGGTTCTTCCGACTGAAACGTTTGCCTTTGTGTTTAAGGTGAGTGTGTGACTGTAGCTTGTATCTGGAACCGTAGGATTGCTAGGTTATCTGATTTCATTGATTGCTTGTGTAAGTTAGTGTATGCTTAGCAAGGTCAATGTGTTTCTGTGATTGGTATTGGATACCGTGGTTTATACATGGTGTCTAACTAGCTGTGTGAATGTCCGGATCGAGTTGCTAGCTCAAGGGGATGTGTGATTCTCACTTGAGTAGAACCGAGGCCGTGAGGAAATTCACAAGTAGTTGAGATGATCATAGAACCGTGATTCTGTTTTTTGTGCTTGCTTGCTAAGTGTTAATGTGAATTATATAACTGATGTATGATTGCGTTTTCTGGTATTGGTTGGTGGTACGGGATGACCGTACTCACTAAGAATTTATGATAATGCTTATGCCTCTCTTATGTGTGGAGTGTGCAGGTAAAGATGTTATCCGGGACGTTTAGTCTTGAAGGCGGACTTGAAGGCAGTGAAGATAGATGTGGATTAGGACTGGGTTTGGGGTTTTTATTTTATTAAGACTTGTTCGGATTATCTGGCTTTGGTTTTATTATTTTATAACTTAGGTTGAATCTGGCTAAGTTAGTTTCTGTTTTATGAACCTTTGTTGTATGTGGGTTGGAATAATTATGCAATGAGAATGGGCTTTTTATGAATCGAATGCGTTGTTTAAGTTTAAGAAAAATCTGAAAAATATGCTAAGTATAGAATCTGGTTAGAGTTAGACTCGGGACGGCCGGCCTGGTTAGGATTATCGGGTTGGGTCGCCACAGTTGGTATCAGAGCATGGTCGATTCTAGGATAGTTCATTTGCATAGTTGGGGTTAGAAATATCCATCTTTCACTGCCGAGTCTCGCGGTCTGTTGTTTTCTGTGGAGTTTGGAACTCTTGTCAGGTGTTAGCTTCGGGCTAACATGTTCTGTTTTGACTTGCAGATGCCTCCAAGAAGGACAAGGAATGCAAGGTTGAATGGTGCTGTGAACTCGGGGAGTTCTGGAACTGGGAATGCGGTTGGGAACCAGCATGAGATTGAGACTGCTGCGACAGCCGAAGCTGCGGCTGCGGCTGCTGCTGCTGCGAACGCGGCTGCTGCTGCTGCGAATGTGGCTGCGGTTGGAGCTGGAAACGTGGCTGGGAATGCTGCGGGTGCTGTTCCAGACAGGCTGGAGGCTGTGCTGGGATTGCTAGCTCAAGTATTGGAGCGTTTACCGGTGGTTGCGCCTGTACCGGGAGTGGTACCGGCCGTGGCACCACAAGTGGTTGCGCCTGTACCGGGAGTGGTACCGGCCGTGGCACCACAAGTGGTGGATCCAAACGTTGGGAACGTGGCTATGGAGGAAGCGGATCAGGTCGTGGCGATCCCATCTTACCTCAAGGTTCTGGATCATATGGCGAGGTTGGGAACCAAGTTCTTTGCTGGAGGAACTGCGCCGATTAAGGCTGATGAGTGGAGGATGAGGCTTGAGAGGAACTTCGAGTCTATGCAGTACGAGAATGTGATTAGGTTGTGTCCTAATGCAGTACGAGAATGTGAGGGACTTGGTTGTGTCCTAATGCAGTACGAGAATGTGATTGCATATGCGTTAAGGCAGCTAAGGAAGCATGAGGCGAATTATCCTACGCATGACTTGGAGATGGCGGCCGTAGTCTTTGCGTTAAAGATATGGCGATCTTACTTGTATGGTGGGAAGGTTCAGGTGTTTACCGATCATAAGAGCTTGAAGTACATCTTCACTCAACCTGAACTGAATCTGAGGCAACGGAGATGGATGGAGTTAGTCGCTGACTACGATCTGGAGATAGCTTATCATCCGGGAAAGGCTAATCTTGTTGCTGATGCATTAAGCCGGAGAAGGGCTAGTGTATCATCTGCTAAAGACGTGGAAGGAGTTGTGAATCTCCTAAGGACGTTAAGGCTGAACGTTCTGACTGAGGATACGGAACCGTTGGGTTTGGGAGCTGCGGATCAGGCTGACTTGTTAACAAGGATCCGGTTAGCTCAAGAGGAGGATGAGAATCTGATTAAGATGTCAAAGGCTGACAAGACCGAGTATCAAACTTCAAACAATGGGACGATTGTGTTGAATGGCCGAGTATGTGTTCCTAACGTGAAAGAGTTAAAGGAAGAGATCCTTAAGGAAGCACATCAGTCTAGGTTTTCTGTTCATCCGGGAATGACCAAGATGTACCGCGACCTGAAAAGGTACTATCATTGGGTCGGGATGAAGCGGGACGTGGCCAAGTGGGTGGCTAGTTGTCCGACGTGCCAGTTGATTAAGGCCGAGAACCAGTTTCCGAGTGGTTTGTTGCAAACATTACCAATGCCGGAATGGAAATGGGATATGATCACAATGGACTTTGTGATGGGTTTACCGAAGACTAAGAATAAGCATGACGCGATTTGGGTCATTGTGGATCGGCTGACCAAGTCTGCTCATTTCTTACCTATGAAAAAGACGGATGGAGTGGCTAAGCTGGTGGAGTTATATGTCGATGAGATCGTGAGACTCCATGGCGTGCCAGTGAGCATTGTGTCTGATCGTGATCCGAAGTTTACTTCACGATTCTGGAAAGAGTTTCAGGAAGAGTTTGGGACGAAGGTACACATGAGTACTGCGTATCATCCGCAAACGGATGGTCAGTCTGAGAGGACCATCAGGACGTTAGAGGACATGCTGAGAGCGTGTGTACTAGACTGGGGTGGTAACTGGGATAGGCATCTACCGTTGGCTGAGTTTGCATATAACAACAGTTACCAAGGGAGCATTGATATATCTCCGTATGAGGCGTTGTATGGACGGCCATGCAGAACACCTTTGTGTTGGACCCAAGTGGGGGAGCGGAGTGAGATAGGACCCGCGATAGTCGAGGAGACGACTAAAAAGATTCGGTTTCTGAAAGTTAAGCTGAAAGAGTCTCAAGACCGGCAAAAGAGTTATGCCGATATGCGCCGTAAGGACTTAGAGTTCAGTGTGGGCGATCTGGTTTATCTGAAGGCTATGACCTACAATGGGAAAAGCCGAGCAATGTTTGATGCTAAGTTGAGTCCGAGGTACATGGGGCCGTACCGGATTCTGTAAAGGATTGGGGCAGTGGCGTATAAGTTGGACTTACCGCCGGAAATGAGTGCTTACCACAATGTGTTTCATGTGTCGCAGCTGAGAAAGCACATAACCGAATGTGAGAACGTGATATCTGAACCGCCTCCGGATCTGCAAGAGGATCTGACCGTGGAAAGTAGACCGATCCGTGTGGTTGGCCGGAAAGAAAAGGTTAAGCATGGTAAAGTGGTCAAGATGATCAAAGTTCTGTGGGACTGTAATGGCGACGAGCAAACGACTTGAGAAAAATAGTCAAGGATGAGTACAAGATTCCCGAAATGGTTTGAGAAACTTCCTGAGGAAGTGCCGGATTCGAGGACGAATCCAATTGAGTGGGGGAGAATTGTAGCATCCGCGACCAGAAATCCTAAGTACGGTCGTGCGGGTCATGGGATGGCCGTTGTGTATACGTTCTGGTATGATGGAGGTTCGGCTGTTTCTGTAAATAAGTATGTACAGTGGTACATCTGTGAGGTCAAGGACTGTACCGTGGTATGTCTGTGAGGTTAAGTATCGTACCATGGTTGGACCGAGTATATATTTTTGTGTGGAAATTGTCTAAGTGTTGGTAGACAAGGCTGTTAGGCCGTGGGACGTGNGGTTTCACTTGATAGGAAAGGATTCAATTCATGCTCTTTTCAACTTTAAGCCAAGAAAATTAAAACAAATGATCCAAGTATGGTTAGAACTTACTTTCAAAGTTTGCACAAAGCATCAAAGGACTACTAACTAGGGCCTTGAACCAACTCATGAGCTTAACACCTTACAAGGAAGGTCTATCATTGTCCCCTATGCAAGAATGCAATCCTATATGAAAGCTAGACTCAATCTTACTTATGTGACAAATGTAAATGCAACTACATGCTATTTTTTTAAAAAATTTCGAATTTTTTCCAATTTTTTTGTTTTTTTCTATGCCATAGATGAATGCATGAGACTCAAAGATGCATGAGAAAGAAAAATAAGATCACAAAACACAAGATCAAATACACCATACTCCCCCAAACTTAAATTACACAGTCCCTTGTGTAATAAAAGTTCAAGAGAGACCAAATCAACAAAAGCAAAATAAAAACAAAATGGTATATATAATGAAATAGAAAGAGGACCATACCTTGGCCCTAGCCTTTGTCTTGAGGGAGTTGGAGAGGAGCAGTAGTGGGACTCCTTGTTGAGGTGGTCATGGTGAGATGAGTTGCAAGGGATGGATCCAAGCTTGTGCCATGTGTGAGATTAAGCTTGAGAACCTTGGAGAGTAGCTCTTCAGCCCTTTCCTTGTCATTCTCCTTCATTGTTGAATGGCAAAGGACTTTGACACTTGCAAAGTGTTTAGGAATACCGTTGCACTTCACATTGTACTCAATGGCTCCATCTATGAGTCTAAAAGGGTGTAGACTCATAGTGTGAGAGGATGGAGAAAGAGTACGATGGTTGTATTGGTTTGTCTTCTTCTTGGCCATATTGTCTTTACCTATCTTCTGCCCCTTGCTATTCTCATTCTCATCTTCCAATGTGGTAGAGAAAAGAGTTTCCAAGCAAACTCCATCCAATGCTAAAGCTTCTTCAACATTACGATAACCCATAGCATTCTCTTCATGGGACTCTTTCTCCTTCTTACATGATTTTGGGGGTGAAGCTAAATCCTTTGTCTCACAATTACTCACATCCTTCTTGGTCTCCAATGAGGGAAAGAAGAAAGATCTTAGGCATTTTTCATTGAGAGCATATGCATCCCCTTTATTCTTCTCAAATACACTCTTCTCTTCATGAACCCATTGGATGGAAGGTAAACTATAGCTTAGAGCCTTGCCCACGTTTTTAGCCTCATATACTTGCTTTGGGTCTCCAATTTGTCCATTATAACCATTGGATATCCTTTCCTCATCAACCTCAACATCAACAATTGGGGAAATGACATAGTTTAAATCTTTTGGTTTCTTAGATGGCAAAGAGAGTTGAACCAATTTGGACTCTATGGTTTCCAAATATGAGGTTGATTGCTCAATCTTAAGTCTTAACTCATCATGCAAACCCACAATCTTGTCATCCATTGCTCCCATCATCTTGTCAATCCTAATATCATTCAATTGTTGACCTTCTAGGATTTGATGGAAAACCTTTCTTTGTTCCTCATCTTGGTTAGAGATTTGAGAAATCTCATGGTTTTCTTGGTAGCCTTGGTGATTTCCTTGGACTCCATGGTTAGACCCTTGATTGAGAAGCTTACTCCCTTGGTTGAAGTTCCCATTGTTGCCCACGAAATTTGCATCCTCTTGATGCTTCTCATGAACCAAACTAACTCCTCTTTGTTGCACACATAAGAGCTTTTCCATTCTATCCAATTTATCTTGCAAGTCCTTCAATGTGGTGTCTTCACATGATCTCTTTAGAGGTGTTGTATCACTCCCTTCACAGTAGCTTTCACTAGACTTGGCCAAGTTCTCAACAAGTAGCTCTCCTTCTTCTATTGTGAGGTTTGCAAAACGCCCTTTGCTAGCTACATCCAATGTCCATTTGTGATCCTTAGCAACTCCCC
>JAHZTW010000001.1:427887268-427908765 GCA_020283515.1 Alliaria petiolata
GACTTACTGATGAGTAGAATATTGATTTCCTCAACGGAATGAGTAACAAGTAATAGATGCTTCTCGTTCTACTATTAAGAGCCCCAAATGACTATTTCTCGTCTAGTTACTCCATTTAGTTTCTATGACTCATTAAAAGTTTGTTTTAAGCATTTTCGGCTATAAACATCAGTAACGGATCTTCATAGGACCCTTTTAAACTTATAATCCCCATTTGGACTTACTGATGAGTGATGTTTTGATTTCCCCAACGGAATAAGTAACAAGTAATATATGCTTCTCGTTCAACTATTAAGAGCCCCAAATGACTATTTCTAGTCTAGTTACTCCATTTAGTTTCTATGATTCATTAAAAGTCCGTTTTAAGCATTTTTGGCTATAAACATCAGTAACGGATCTTCATAGGACCCTTTTAAACTTATAATCCCCATTTGGACTTACTGAAGAGTGACGTTTTAATTTACTCAACGGAATGAGTAACAAGTAATATATGCTTCTCGTTCTACTATTAAGAGCCCCAAATGACTATTTCTAGTCTAGTTACTCTGTTTAGTTTCTATGACTCATTAAAAGTCCGTATTAAGCATTTTTGGCTATAAACATCAGTAACGGATCTTCATAGAACCCTTTTAAACTTATAATCCCCATTTGGACTTACTGAAAAGTGACGTTTTGATTTACTCAACGGAATGAGTAACAGGTAATAGATGCTTCTCGTTCTACTATTAAGAGCCCCAAATGACTATTTCTCGTCTAGTTACTCCATTTAGTTTCTATGACTCATTAAAAGTTTGTTTTAATCATTTTCGGCTATAAACATCAGTAACGGATTTTCATAGGACCCTTTTAAACTTATAATCCCCATTTGAACTTACTGATGAGTGAAGTTTTGATTTCCTCAACGGAATGAGTAAACAAGTAATAAATGGTTCTCGTTGTACTATTAAGAGCCTCAAATGACTATTTCTAGTCTAGTTACTCCATTTAGCTTCTATGACTCATTAAAAGTCCGTTTTAAGCAATTTCGGCTATAAATATCAGTAACAGATCTTCATAGGACCCTTTTAAACTTATAATCCCCATTTGGACTTACTGATGAGTGATGTTTTGATTTCCTCAAGGGAATAAGTAACAAGTAATATATGCTTCTCGTTCAACTATTAAGAGCCCTAAATGACTATTTCTAGTCTAGTTACTCCATTTAGTTTTTATGACTCATTAAAAGTCCGTTTTAAGCATTTTCGGCTATAAACATCAGTAACAGATCTTCATAGGACCCTTTTAAACTTATAATCCCCATTTGGACTTACTGATGGGTGAAGTTTTGATTTCCTCAACGGAATAAGTAACAAGTAATAAAAGGTTGAAGAAGTTTTACTAAGGAGAATGTGATTGATGAAATTTCTTTTGGGTTTATACTTGGCGTGTCTAGCCTTGTTGATTTTGGGTATCTCTAGAGGGTGAGTGAGCTAAAAAATGAATGAGAGGGGAATTATGATCATTGTTAGTCTATATGGGTAGGTGAGAGTCTAGTCATGTATGCATACATTTCCTTTTATCTTTAGCATTATGCATAAGTTCAATCCTTTTTGAGATAACCCAATGCTTGGAGTACCCACTTGAATGAGATCATTTTTATCTCATAACCTTGTCCCTTAGCCAAATGTATTTGGTTTCAATTGCATAAGTGTGATTCACGGTTTGAGCTATAATAAATGTTAAAGGTTAGGATTCTTGGATTGCTTGGAATAGACAAGTCTTGATTTGAGATTCAATATGTGATGAGTATGGCTAAGTTCTTTGGAGTAGAGTTTGTATACTGCATCCTAGGATTAAGAACAAGGACCATTGAATTGATTCATTTGATAAACACTTTTGGATATGAGCCCCCACTTTCAAACTTCTTCTCCTTGTTTGTCTTTGATTTGCTTGAGGACAAGGAAAAGGCAAGTTTGGGGGAGTTGATAGACTCATAATTTAGCATGTTTTAGCACTCATTTAGGATAGTTTTGCATTCATATTGCATTCATACTTAGATAATTTGTAACTTTTGTCTCATTTTTGGTCCTAGGATACTTTGCATTGGGATTTGCATATTTCTTGCATATATGCATCATTTTCAGGTTATTTGGTGTACTTGGACCTATCTTGGATGCTGAGCATGGACAAGGAGTCAAAAGAGGAGCTTAGGGATCACTTGGAATCAAGGGAAAGCTTGGAAAAAAGAGAAGAAGGAGAGATCGACCCCAAGATCGACCTCCCAGCCCGTTTGAGCTTAGATCGAAAGGAAGATCGAGCCGGCCAGTCGATTCATCCTTAGATCAAGCAGAAGATCGAGTCGGCCAGTCGATTCAACTTTGATCGAGCAGGAAGATCGATCAGGCCGTCCGATTGAACAAACAGATCGACCCCTAGATCGATTGAGTGACTCGATCTCTAGCTCAAACTCTCCTTCCCTCTTCTTTGCTTTTCAAACTTTTGCCAACTGTTTTTTGGCTTGTAGTAGGGGTACCATTTGTGGATAAGGCTTAGAAGAAGACAAGCCACCAACCTTGTAAAAGACCATCCACGAAAATATTCTGATTGTCACCTACATTTTTAGATCTAGTTTTTATTTCTCTCCTCCATAGTTGTACTTTTAAGCTTTCTTTAGTTTCGTAATTGAAATTTCGAATTTTAATAAAGAACTTGCATTTTAATCTTTCTTCTTGCTTAAGCCTAACATGTTGAACATCTCTAAACCAATGTTTAAGAGAGGTTTGAACATAATTAGTGAGTAAGTCACTAAGGTTTGAGGTTGGGATGATTAGGGGAGGTTTAAAGGTTTAATCTTGGGTTTTCTTCTTGTTCTTCATCTAATCTCTTCTTGGATTTGGAGGGCTCAAAGCCAAGAAACTCTTGAGAAAGATCTCTTTGATTTTAGGGATTTCCTTATCTAAAAAAGACTTAGGAAATCCCTTAAACCCAAATCCAAGAGACTAGCTCATCCTTTCCCAAACACCATGGATGCTTAGGGAGCTAGTTAGGCCATTTTTAAGATCTGAACTCCTTGTTCTTCAGCTTCTCTTTCCACCACGAACCATGGGTTAGGAGGAAAGTTGAGGAAAGGATTTATACCACAAACCATGGATAAATCTAGTTATAGCTTCTTAAGGCTTAAAGATAGCACTAAAAAGTGTAGACCTTTGTTTCTAAAACCCCAAGTTCGAATCTTTAACCTCCCTAAGCATGAATCCCAACCTTGAATCTATTTTTAGCTTTTGAAAACTTAAAGTTTGAGTTTTTGCTTTTAGTTTGTCAAGGAATCATCTAGTTAGCTTAATTTATGCATTAGGGTCTTTTAAATTTATAAAGTTGTGTTCTTGATGGCTTTAATATTTTGGAAATTCCCTAGAGTCTTATTTTACAGTTTGGTCATGAGTTAGTAGTCTTAGGATTTTTATAAATAGTTTTTAAAAATCTTCTCTCTTGCCAGAAATTTCCTAGTTTATCCGGTTTTAGATTTTTATTTTCTAAAATTAGTAGCTCGGTCTTTTAAAATCTTTTGGGTAGTCTAGCTTATGTTTAACCCTCAGTAGGGATTTTAAAATAGTTTTCGTAATCATTTCATAGCTGCAAGTAAGTTTCAAAGATTTTCTCCCCAAATTATCTGGATTTCACTTAGCTTTACTTTGAGCTCTTTTATTCCTAGTAGCTTTCATCAACTTGATTTGGATTGATTCCTGAAGACTATGCTTTAGGTTTGATAAAACTGCTTAAAAAGCTAGTTATCAAAACTGGGACCTTGGAGAGTAACCACCTGAATCTGAATCCCAGAGAAAGAGCTTCTCTGGTTGATTCCAAAACTTCTGCCCCTGAAAGCCACCTTCATTGACGAAATTGCAGTCTTCCTCTTGAACCTCAAAAGTTTGTTCGAAATGCTCCACTTCTGCAGAAAATTGGACTTGTTTCTTCCCCACTAGAAGGTTGTGCATAGACCCTAGCATGGCCTTAATCTCTGCGATTTGTCCTCCATCATTAGCGCCACCTGATGCTTTCCTTTGAAGATCTGCATTCTTAGTACTATTGCTAGACACCAAGTTCTCAATCAGCTTTACCGCATCTGCTGGGGATCTAGTGTTGAAGTTCCCATTGCTCACAGCATCTAGAGCCATCTGGTACCTCCAGTCTATCCCTCTGAAGAAAATACCCAGCAGTTGAACATCAGTGAATCCATGATGGGGGCAATCTCTCTGGTATTCCTTGAATCTGATCCAAGAACCCTTGAATGCTTCACTAGGTCCTTGAGAAAAGATAGAGATCTTCATTCGCAGCTCCTCGGACCTCACATCATCAAAGAAATTGTTGAGGATGACATTCTTAGTCTCCTCCCAAGTGGTCAAAGAACCAGGTTCCAACTGCTTCAGACAGTACGCAACATCTCCTCCAAGATAATAGGGGAAGAGCTTGCAATAGAGGTAGTCATCAGACACGCCATGTGCCTTGATACTGGATGCTAGGTCTTCAAATCTCTCCAGATGATACATTGGGTGCTCATGAGGAAGACCATGAAAACGGTGTTGAGACACAAGAGTATAGAATGCGGGCTACAGCTCAAGGTAATCCCTCTGGAAGGTGGGTAGGCGGATTGCACCTCTATTGGCGTAGAACTGATCTGGCCTGCTTAGTCGCCAAGGGTGCGCCCATTCTCTCCGTCATTGACTGGTTCAGGAATTACAGCCCTAGTGTCATCAAGACGCGCGCCTTCTTCGTTGCGCTTGTTTCCTTCTCGGTCTCATAGCAGACCTGCCGCATCTTGCATCAGTATTATAGCGTTCGGCATCTCTGTCTGCGAAGGGTGTCGATCGATGCTCTTGGTGGTGTCGATCGACGCTCTTGCAGCTTTTCGATTCGTACGCTCTATTTTCGGAAGTGCCTGGCTGTCGAGTACGGTTAGCTCTGCTTCCTTTTTGCTCCTGTTGGTGCGTTTATGCATTCACCTGAAACAAAAGAAAGTAAAGTAGTTAGTAAAATAGTTAGCTAAAACTTAGACAAAAATTCTAAACAAGAAATCTGTCTAGATAACAATCAATTCCCCGGCAATAACGCCAAAATTTGATATGCTCAAATTAACCCTGAGCTACTCTCTCAAATTAAGAGATCACAGTAGTACTTAGGGGTCGAATTCTACAGAGAATTGATATAACTAGACGAATTATAATTCAGTCTTTAAGCTAAGAGTAATGTAAGAAAGCAGTAAAAAGCAATAAAGTAAACAAGGCAAGTTCGATTTCAGGTTCTTAAAATCAAGGAGACAAAGCGCTAGGCAGTGAGGTATCGCAGGAAGATTCAAGATTGCAGACTAGATTACTATTAGGATTAATTGTTCTAGAACTCGAAGCACAGAAAACAAAATCAACTTTCGCTGCAGATGTTATCAATGTCTAAATCTAGAAAACCAACTTTCGCTGCGAGTTCAAAGATAGAGACATGCATTAATTTCAATTTCGATATTGTTCACAAAGACCTAAGCACACTGTCGTTGCGAACAGATTCAATGCTCATCTAAAGATCTGATCGTAGGTGATTAACTACACTTTCGCATCTGTTTAATTACATAGGGTTTCGAAATATAGGTGATCAATTATGAATTTCAGAGTTAAAACAATCTAAGATGAAGAACAAGCAAATAATCCCAATAGAAAACCAATTCTAATAACCTATCATCAATCCCTTGAATTCCCCACAACCTAAAAATGAAACTACTCAGGCATGGATGCAGCACACATCATAGAATAAGTAATTTGCATAAAAAGAATAGAAGAGATACAAGGGTTTCAAATCTCTCAAGAACAAAGTGAAGATTTATCTCCCTAAAAGCTCTCAAAACCTAAACTCTCTCTTTGTCTCTCTAAATTATATGGTGGTTGTCTAAAAATGGCATAAAAGCTCTATTTATAGGCCTAGGTACGAATCCTCAATTCCTTGGAAGATTAGGAAAAGTCTTGAAGATTTCCTTTTCTTTAACATTCTGGAATCTTCACACCTTCGGATCCGGAAAACTCGGTGTCGATTGACACCCACAGGTAGTGTCGATCGACACTCATCGTGCAACTTCAATCCTACTTTAACATTTTGTGACTTCATTCCATTATGCTCCAAAACGTATCCAAATCTCCAATTCAGCTCCAATTGTACCTGAACCTGCATAGACTCTAAATAGACTCGAAAATAATACTAAGACTCAATAAAAACACTTATATCATGGTCCAAAAATGGGTAAAAACCATGATATATCAATCATGTAGCTCTGGTCCATGTAGGCACGTTCGGTGCAGTCTTTAAAATCTGTTAAAACCACTCCGGCCCCTAGTAACAAAGGAGTGAGAAAACCGCCAATGAACACCGAGGACGCCTTTGCTCGTAGAGTCCACCCCTTATATTTCAGCAGTGAAGAGGCTAGAATACAGTAACAGTTTACGTTGTCCCCTAGATCATCCTCCATTGCTCCATCTTTGTTTTCTTCCTCATCGCATAGGATCCTCTTGAGCCCTTGGAAGACAAAGCAAAGCTCCTTCTTGGTCACTGTCCCGGTTGTGCTTCTCCCGGAGAAGGTGTTGGCGAGGAGCTTGAGGGTGTAGCGTATTAATGGGCTTCGTACCTTCTTCACCTTGGACGTGTCCCCCTTGTAATTCCCATCGCTTATGAGGTCCCAAAACTTATTCGCCGATTTGAAAGCTGGGAAGTCTACAAGTGTGGCATTTGGATTGAGACTGTAAGCCTCACACAACTCGGGGATGCTGAGATGGTAAGTTTGCTTCCTGATCTTGAAGATCAAATGACCCGTTTGTGGAGTGGGGGCGCTAGGATCTTCATACCCAAGGTTTAAGGTGGAGAAGAAATCACAGACTGCCTCGGGGTACGTGGGGTAGTCCATTGTTGATAAACACGCAAGCCCCATATCTTCGAGCAGCTTGTCAAACCCATCCAACAGACCAGCCTTCTCCAAGAAGTCACAGCTTGCAAACTTCGTGGGTTCGAATTGCAACCTTGAAAGCCTCTTTTTAGCGTTTCTCTCAACTTTGCTCCATTTGACCTCTTCTTCCACGACTTGGTGCTTGATGATTTGCTGCTCAGCATCACTGTTATTTCGTGGTGCCATTATGCCTGAAAGACAAAATCTCGAAAGGAGGATTAGATGGGAGCGATGGCTAGAAGCAAGAAGAGTATTTGAACTTTTAAAACCCTAAGCAATGCTCCAAAATTTTAGGGAATATTCTAAAATATTTATCTAAATCTAGGGAAGATTTTTTTCAAACACGGAAAATCTTAGAATTTTTCTCCAAACTTAGATAAGTTTCAAAATGTGAATATATACTAATAGGGCTCAAGTTTTACCCAAACAAAACAACACTGTAAGTGCACAGCAATGCAGTTGAAGTATAAGGGGTTATCGGATACCAAGGGAAGTAGATGCTACACTAGGGTTTCTAAGTCAGATTATGCTAGATCAAATTCGAAATAAAGTAAACTAAGCAATCTAAACGAATAAGTAAACAAGATTAATGTGGATTTAAGTTCAGGAGACTAAGGCGCTAGGCAAGGGTAATTATCAAGTTCAGGAGAATGCAGAAATTATTCTTATTAGGAATTTATTAAGAACCGTCTAGAACTCGAATCACTAAGTTAAAACCAATTAACTCTCGTTGCAGAAGTTATCTATGCCTAAATTCCAGAATTCCAAATCTCTTTGCAAATTCAAACAACTAAGGAAAGCATTAAAAACAGGTTCGATTGTTCACAAAATACCTAAAACAAATCTCTTTGTGAATTGATATTTTGCTCACCTATGATTAGTTCAAGTTACTAATAATTCTCTCGCTTCTATTAAATAACCTAGGGTATGATTTCTAAGTGATCAATTTCAGAAATCAAGTTAAGCACAAATAAGGTGAAGATCCTATTGTTTTCCCTAAAAGTCTAATGATTCTACAAACTCATCATCAACCCTAAATCACCCTAACCTAACTAGCAAACTACTCAGACATAAATATGAAAACACAAATCATGACTGAAATAAATTGCATAAAATTAGAATAGAGAATAATACAGGGGTTCGAAATCTGGCTCAGATGAGATAGAATTGTCTCCCCAAAAGCTCAGGATCAATCTCTCTCTAAGACTCAAAAACAGAAAATAATGATAAGGTGAATGGCTAAACAATGCCTGAAAACTATTTATAGAGGAAGATTTTCATCAGGGACAATCTTGTAATTCTTCAAAACTTGGACAATTTCCTTTTTCTTATGGAAATCCGAGTGCTTTGGCGGTCTTCATTGGTGTCGATCGACACTAGGTGATGGTGTCGATCGACACTAGGTGATGGTGTCGATCGACACCTTGCGTGTAATTCCACTCCGACTTCATCACTTCGACTGCTTCTCCAAAATGCTTCAATAAGTTCCAGAAACTCCCATTAAGCTCCAAATGCTCTCCATCCTGTAAAGACTCTAATAGGACTCTAAAACTAACAAAAGACTCTATAAAAACACTTATATCATGGTCCAAAAAGGGGTAAAAACCATGATATATCAACTCCCCCAGACTTAGATTTTGCTTGCCCTCAAGCAAAACAGAAACTTAGAATGAAGTAGAAGTTTGAAAACAGAAACTTTCGAGTACCTCTTCAGAATGCCACTTGGTTAACACTCTTGAATCCACATGCTATAGAGCCAGCCTTAGATAATATTTCAGTGTACTTACCACAAGCTTAGCAATCTCCCAGTTTGACAGGAACATCTTTCAAGATGCCTTCAGGGATCATTACAGAACGATCAGCAAGAACTAAGAAGATTCTGGTGGGTTTGAAGTCTGTCATATCCATCCTAAGAGAAACTGAAAGAGGTATCAAGTTGACACTTGAACCTAAGTCGCACAGAGATCTCCCCAACTTGCCTGAAAAGATGGAGCAATCAAGAACAAAGCTTCCAGGATCAGAGAGTTTTTCCGGAAGTCAGTTCTGAACGACAACACTAACTTGCTCTGATATCATCATCACTCCTTCCTCCATGTCCATATTCTTGGTCATCATCCACTTCAAGTATCTCTTTATCACTGGAGTAGTTCTAATGGCATCCATCAAAGGGATTTCAACCACTAGTCTATCCATGATAGCCTTGCATCTTGCATCAAGTAGCTCCTTCTTAGACTTCTTTGGTATCAAGGTGAAAGGGATCTTCGGTTTGTAGACCATCTCTGCTGCAGCATTCGTTGTCTTGGGCTGATCTGATGTCGTCTGTGGTAGGCGTCGATCGACACTTGCCTTTCAAGTCGAGTCCTTCGCGTCGGGTTCGTTCAATCCGTCTAGTTTCTTCATGGGTGTCGATCGACACCCATGATGGGTGTCGATCGACACTCTTCAGTAGTGTCGATCGACACTGGCTCCGCAGCATCTTCAACGTCTTCAAGCTCCTCGAATTCTTCAGCAATAAGTCATATTTTTTGCACAGGCTGAAGGTTCTTTCCACTCCTCAACGTGATGGCGTTCACATGGCGTTTGAGATTGGTATCAGTCTTCCCTGGAAGAAATCCTTCTTGCCTGTTAACAGCTTCTGCAATTTGAGCAACTTGAACATCCAGCTTCTTCATATGAGAGTTCAAGCTCTCAATCTTTCCATTGAGATCCTGGTACAGTGAATCAAGCTTCTCATTGAAATCCACTGCCATATTCGGTTGTCCTTCCAAGATTTTCTCTAGCATAGACTCCATCTTGTTGTCTTGTGCAGGAGGCTTTTGGTAAGAAGAATTTACATAGCTCCTTGTGTAATTGCTGTTGTTGTTCTGGAATGGGAGCTTTTGAGTATAACCAGAAGAGTTTTGATTTCCTGTGAAGGAGCTCTTCTGATAATTCCCATTGAAACTCATGTTCCCTTGCTGGTTCCCAAACCTTTGGCCTTGAAAGCCACCTCCGTTGATGTAGTTGACATCTTCTTCTTCACATTCTTCACTAGGTTCGAATGTCTCCACATCATTAGCAAAGTGGACTTTCTTCTTCCCCACCAAGAGATCCAGCTTCCTGTTAACTTCAGCAATTTGGCTTCCTCCATTTGCACCAGCAAGTTGTCTCCTTTCAAAGTTTGCGTTCTTGGTGCTGTTACAAGAGGCCAAATTCTCTATAAGCACCATCGCATCATCTGGGTATCTGGTGTTGAAGTTGCCAATTTTTGCTGCGTCTAAAGCCATCTGGTACCTCCAATCGATCCCTCGGTAGAAGATACCGAGAAGCTGTGGTTCGCTGAAACCGTGATGCAGGCAGTCCCTTTGGTGCGATCCGAACCTCACCCTAGAAGCTTTGAATGCTTCAGTTGGTCCTTGAGAAAATGCAGTGATCTTTGTCCTCAGTTCTTCGGATCTCGCATCGTCAAAGAAGTTGCATAAGAATGCATTCTTTGTTCTTCCCAAGTAGTCAAGGATCCTGGATCCAGCTGCTTCATGTGATAAACATGATTTTAACCAGTTTGATAATCAAAACCTAAAGGTCTTTTTGCAGTTGTAGTACTTTAGGTGTCAATCCAACCTTGGGGTGAAAGCTACTAAGATTACAAGAGTTCTATGAAGCTAAACAAAATTAAGATTAATTGGGGAAGATTTCTAAAACAATTACTTGAAATTATTAAATAGACATGAAAAAAATTTAAAAAAACTAAAAAAAAAATAAAAAAAAAAAAAAAAAAAAAAAAAAAAAAAAAAAAACAAAAAAAAAAATTAAAAAAATAAAAAAAAAAAAACAGAATTAAAAAAAAAAATTAAAAGAAAAAAAAAAAAAAAATTAAAAAAAAATTAAAAAAAAACAAAAAACAACAAACTCAACTCCACACAGTAAAATAAGACTCTAAGCAATTTCTAAAATATTAAAAAGAGCAAGAACACTATTTTACAGATTTATGAAACTATATTGCATAAATAAACTATTTAATAAGGAAATTAAATAAACACAAAACTAGAGGAAAAAGGTTTTTGGTTTTTAAAATACTAAAACAGATTTAAGGTTGGGAATCATATTTAAGAAGGTTGAAAGTTAAAACTTGGGGTTTTTGAAAATATATTTTTACTCTTTTTAGTTAATTCTCTAAAACTTAAGAAACCAAAGTAGAATTATCCATGATGTGTGGTATAATTCATTTCTTAACCCTTTCCTCCTAACCCATGATGTTTGGTGGAAAGATAGGGTGAAGAACATTAAGAATGGATCTTAAAAAATGGTTTAACTAGCTCCCTAAACATCCATGATGTGTGGGAAAGGATGAGCTAGTCTCTTGGAATTGGTTTTAAGTGATTTCCTATGTTTTGTTAGGATAAGGAAATCCCTGAATTAAAAAGATCTCCAAGGAGAATCTCTAGACCTTAAAACCCTCAAATCCAAGAAGAGATTTAAAATAAGCAAAAGATAAAAACAAACCAAGAATTTAACTTCCAACCTCCTTAATCATCCCAACCTCAAACCTTTGGTGGTTTACTCACAAATCATGTTTTTACCTCTTTTAAACATAAGTTTAGAGTTAAGAAACATGATTTATGAGGTTAAGAAGAAAAAGCTTTGGAAGAAGAATAATTTAAATACTAGCTAAAACGAAAATACAAGAATTTTTACAAAGTTTCAAGTAAGAATTAAGAAGAAAGACTTGACATTGGAATAAAAATTAAAAAGAGATTTTATAAAAACTATAAGTAACTTATATAGAAAAGCTGAGAATACTTAAAAATACTCAAGAACTAGAGAAACTTACAAGAACACTAAGAAGACTTTAAAGATAGAATAAGAATTTTTCTTGACTTATTTAGACTTAGAAGAGATGATTGAAAACTCAATGATTTTTACAAGCACATAAACACTCTTTATATAGAGTTTTAAACATGGCTCTTGGCCTTTAAAAGAGGGGTCAAGGGGCAAGAGACAAGGGGCAAGGGACAAGGGACCTATAAAATCCCACTCACTTAAAGTATAAACACTTTTCTGGGTCAACTTCCGACGGTTCGAGTGGTTTGGTCGATCGGCCAGTCGATTGGCTAGGGATCGACTCATCTTGGTCGATCTCTTCTTAGATCGAGTAGTTCTGCTCGATCGGCCTGTCGATCTTGGTTTCTTTGGTTTTGTCTGAGTTTTTCCTTGATTCCCGCCAACTCCTAGGTTCTTCTTTCATCTTCTTCTTAATGCTCAGCATCCATCACAGCTCCAAGTACTCAAAACAACCTGAAAAAGATGCAAATATGCAAGAAACCATGCAAATGCTAATGCAAAGTGTTCTAGGACTTAAAATGGTACAAATGATGCAAATAAGTCTATTATGAATGATGTATGCATGAAAAACCTATTCTAAATGCAAGCTAAATATGTGAAATATATGAGTATATCATTCAGCTAATATGATGCATCTCCAGCAAGCGAGTAAGGAAAAGCTTGCAGAAGATATAATCATTGGACACTCCATTAACCTTAATGTATAATACCAAGTCCTCGAATCTATCAATATGGTCCATGGGATGCTCTTGAGGAAGACCATGGAAGGGATGCTGAGCCACCAGTGTGAAGTAAGCAGGCTTTAGCTCAAAGTCATTCCTCTGAAATGCAGGAGGACGGATCACACCTCTATTAGCATAGAACTGATATGGTCAGTTGTACTCGCCGAGAGTTCTTCCACGTCCAGCTTCTGCATGTGCAGCTTGTATCACTTGCTCAAATTAGTCTATTATGAATGATGTATGCATGAAAAACCTATTCTAAATGCAAGCTAAATATGCGAAATATATGAGTATATCAACTCCCCCAAACTTGCCTTTTGCTTTCCCTCAAGCAAATAAAATTCAAGCTAGGAAGAGATGATTAAAAATGGGGGCTCAAATCCAAAAGTGTTTTTCAAAAGTATCAATTCAAAGGTCCTTGTTCTCAGTTCTAGAATGCAGAACACAAAATCTACTCAAAAGAACTTAGCCATATTCATCACAAATTGAAATTCAAATCATGACTTGTTTATTCCAAGCAATCCAAGAATCAATACTTTTAACATTCATTAAGAGTTCCAAACCGTGAATCACACTTGTGCCTTTTTAAAACTGAATACATTTGGCAAGGGTTAAGGTTATGAGAAAAAAATGATCTCATTCAAATGGGTACTCCAAGCAATGGTTTCTCTCAAAAATGTTTGAACTTATACATAATGCTAAAGGTAAAAGGCAATGCATGCATACATGACTAGACTCACATCTACCCAAGTATACTAACAATGATCCTAATCCCTCTCTCATTCATTTTTATATTTTCCAAGCTCACTCACCCTCTAGAAACTACCCAAATCAACAAGGCTATTCACGCCAAGCTTAAACCCACAAGAACTTCATCAAATACTTTCTTTTCTTAGGGAAACTTCTTAAAATTTTCTTAAGGCTAGTGGTAAGATCATAAATATTAGCTCTTTTCTTTCTTTTGATAGCTTTATAAAAATATTTCTTTAATGCATTTGGCCTCTAGGGCTCTTTTTTCTTTGCTAGAGCTTTTTCTTATCACAATTCAAGATCAACCACTAGAAATATGTATCCCTTTTTCATCTTTTTTCTTAACATCTTCCTATTTTCAAACCCGTGAACTCGCAAATCCCAAACAAGCCTAAAAACTAGCTTCAAAATGCAAAGCTAGCAACATCATGAGAGCCTAAACATGTCGCCCAAAACCTAACACTTTATGCCAAGTTCAAACAGAAAATAAGGCCTCACAATTTGTAATCACTCATGAATTTTGGCTTGAAATAAGGTAAGGGTCAAGGTGAGGTATTCTATTTAGGCTTACAAAGAGTGGTAAAGTGAATAAGAAAGCCTAAATATTTTTTTTGTAATCCATGAATCCTTTTTCAAAAGCACAAGTATGATAATTAGATGTTCATTAAGGTTCCGATTTTAAGTATTGATTCAATTCATGCTTGTTTCAACTTTAAGCCAAGAAAATTAAATCAAATGATCCAAGCATGGTTAGAACTTAATTTCAAAGTTGCACAAGACATTAAAGAACTACTAACTAGGGCCTTGAACCAATACATGAGTTTAAAACACTTTTAAAGGAAATTTTTCATCATTGCCCCCTATGCATATGAATGATGCAACCTATATGATAAAAAATCTAGACTCAATCCTACAATATTTGACAATGCAAACGCAAGCTATATAAATTTTTTTGACATTTTTAAGAGTTTTTCTGATTTGTTTTTTTTATTTTTCTATGCAATTTTTTATGTTATGCATGAAGACTCAAAAATGAAAACACAAAATAAGATCAAATAAAATATGTCAAAGCACAAACTCTCCTCCCCCAAACTTGAATGACACCGTCTCGGTGTTAAACAAATTTAGGAGAAGACACAAAAAATAAAAATGCATGTTATATACAAAGTTTGGCGTTTTTGGTACCTTGGAGCTAGAGATGACCGGAGCTTGAGGTTGCTCCGGTTCTCCTGCTCTTTCTTGGCGTGTCATGGAGTACTCCCTTGTCCTTGTTCCTGGTTGGACGGTTTTGAAGAGAAGGACGTCCGGCTTGGAAATCGTCGGGTTCTCAGATTTGTATACCTCCGGTTGAGTGTCTTGCCGCCGTCATGTGTGCTTGTTCAGCTTCATCACTCAAGGTCATCTATGAAGAGCTCCTCCCTTGAAGGACCTTGACCTTCTTCACCAGTTTTTTGATCATCTTGCCTTGCCATTTGTTTACTTTGCCCTGAATCTCCACAACCGAGGCAAGGAACTTCTCTGTTTTGGTGCGTGGCTCGAAGTCCATCTTTGGGAGATCATAACTTCATGGCATCTCAGCATCAGTGGGAGGAGACTCGGGTGATGATTGGTCAAGTTGTGGTGTAGCTGGAACGCCCCCAAGAGGTGCATAACATTCTTCATCGGTTGGCAAGAATTCGATGTTGCCAACGCTATTAGGTAGCGTCTCTCCCGGGTGTGGTAAGATGCACGTCTTCTGTTCATGTTCCTCATTGTAGAACATGTATGCATAGTAACCTGGAGCTGGAGTAGGTCCCAAGGAATCGGTGTTGGTCATGTAGGCTTGATCCATGTAGGCACGTTCTGCGCAAGGTGTGAACTCGGTAAGTGGTACTCCTTCTTGCACAAAGAGTGGCGTGAGAAAGCCTCTAATGAGTGCTGATGTTGCCTTGCACTTGATGGCTCAAGCTTTGTATTTGAGCAAGGATGAAGCCAGGATGCATCCATAGTTGACGTTATCTCCAAGATCATCCTCCATCGGTTCATCACTCCTCTCACTATCGCATAGAACATGTTTAACTCCTTGGAAAAGGAAGCACAGCTCGTTCTTTGTCATTGTTGGCGTCGTAGATCTCCCACTGAATGTGTTGGCTAGCAGCTTCAGAGTGTATCTTAGCAAAGGGTTGCGCACCTTCTTGATTTTTGCGGTATTAGACTTGTAGTCTCCATCGCTAATCAAATCCCATAGCTTGCTTGCGGATTTGAATTCTGGGAACTCCNGCTAGCAGCTTCAGAGTGTATCTTAGCAAAGGGTTGCGCACCTTCTTGATTTTTGCGGTATTAGACTTGTAGTCTCCATCGCTAATCAAATCCCATAGCTTGCTTGCGGATTTGAATTCTGAGAACTCCACAAGGTCTGCTACTGAATTGAGTCCATAAGCTTGGCATAGCTCAGGGATAGAGAGGCGGTATGATTGCTTGCGGATTTTGAATTTGATAAGGCCCTCGGTTGGAGTGGGGATGTTGGGGTCTTCATATTCACACTCTAAGGTGGAGAGGAAGTGAAGGGTGGCTTCGGGGTATGTGGGACAGTCCATCCGTGAAAGACATGCTAGCCCCATGTCAGTGAGTAGCTCATCAAACCCTTCCAACAATCCAAGCCTTTGCAAGAACTCCCTACTTGCAAATTTTGTTGGCTCAAAACGCAACCTCTCTAGCTTCCTCCTTGTTTTCTTTTCCTCTTTGCTCCACTTAGCCGTTTCCTCAACTTTTAGCTGTGTTTCCTCTTGTGCAGCCATAGCTCTACTTCTCTTCTTTGGCGCCATAGTACCTAAAAATAAAAACTTAGAGCATCTCCATTGATGGTTTTAAAGGGTTTCTAAAGGAGTTCTTAAGAAAAAAATAAAGAAAATAATTAGTTAAAATGAAAAATAGTTTAGAAACGTATCTTAATCAAGATCTTTTAGAAAAGTTTAAAGACCCATACGTGTCACTTATTTGTTGGAAGAGTCTAATTTTAACAAAACCAAAAAAAATTTCCTTCTTTCTTGGGTTCCGATACGAAGAACATTGAGAAACCCATAAATAAAAAATGACCGATTCACAGTCGTCAATGTTCAAGCTCGAGGAGATGTCCGATTGATCAAGCGATTAAGCACTTACGTTGCTTTCAAGATGTCTAGCCTCTTCTCTACATCAATTCGCAATCTGGTTCTCTCTCTCGATCTCTCAATCTCTCTCTCTCTTGGCCTTTACACGGTTTCTGTAACACACAAAAAATCTGTGTGTCTAGGGTGCTTTGTTTTATTGATTAGCTCATAGATTAGTGGAAATAGTGGCTTGCTTGATGTTCATAAGCAGAGCACCAAATGCTAAGCCGAGACCTTGAGCAACAAGGACAGAATAGAGAACAACCAGTAGTGAGAGGATAAACGTTGTGGGTCAGGTTTAAGCCCACCCATCCAGTAAATTATGAACACAAAAGCAGTTGGAAGGGCGAGTTCCAAGGGCAGGTCTCCAACGTTTCAAGCCATGAAATATGAGGAAAGACGGTACATTTCGGAAGACCTCTCCTTGATTAGCATTCTTTTCTCTTGAAGAAATGTGAAAATCGCGTTGTATAGCGGGTAGAACCCCCAAAAGACGGAGAAGAAGAAGAGCAAGGCAGTTGATATGTCTATATTTTGCATCATTTTAGCATCCATTTAGTATAAGTTTTTCATCATTTAAGAGTTTAATATAGCATCATTGTATTGCATTTTGATCATTTAGAGTTCTAGGGTGTATTTGTATAGTCTTTGCATATTTTGGTGCATTTGGAGTCTTGATCAGGTGATAAGGATGCTATGGAGACATGAATGGAGTTGGAGAAGGATGGCATAGCAAAGGAAGGGCAATAAATCATCAAGAGGAGGATTAGAAGCAGCCAAATTAGAAGCAAAAGTCTTGAAGAAGCATATCAAGCATTTAGAGGTGCAAAATGTATGTGTCCGTATGAAGGCTTTTCACTTCGATTCAGACTCTGATGCCTTCTTAAGGGTTGTAGAGGATCCAGTGTGCTTTCTAGTGCCTTTTGAATCAAGTCATCCGGATCCCTGGTTAGAAAGTTACATCTATTTTAATTTGGATCGATGAGTTGGATCGACGAGCTCGACGAACCAAACTTCCAGGACGACGGATCGACGACACGGATCGATGAAGGACGCCGAAACAAAATTCCAGGGGTTTGGATCGACGACTTGGATTGACGAAGTTCGTCTATCCAAACCCAGACGAATCCCTTTTGTCACTTTTATGGGTCCCTCCTATAAATACTCTTTATACCTAATTTTTATCCTAAGTTTTTTTTTCTGTTTAGTCTTGTCAAGAACTTTTTAGCCTCTTTGGGCAAATAATTTGTTTAAGCTTGAATCTTTGAGTTAATGCAATATCTCTTTTAGATTTCTTGTTTAATCTTTCTCTAATCATGTTTTGCTTATCTTCTCTCTTTGATTTGATGGGCCTAATGATGATTAGTGAGTAGTTCTTTAGAAACTTGGGGGTGGGTTAGATTTAGGGATTTCTAATGGTTCAATCTTGCAATCTAGGTTATATTCTTTCATCTCTCTTCTTATTAAGTTGTTCCTAATGCCAAATAGCTAATCTTTGCTATTTTTGGATCATAAGCATTTCACACACCCACCAAGTGTTTGATGAAATGCTTGAACCAACTTTCTAAGAGATTTACATTCCTAGCCTAAGACATTAGTTGCCTAGGGTGTTTATCATGCCATTTAGACTTGTGTTTAATGCTTGCTAATCATTTTAATGCTAAAACATCATTAGTTCATTAGGGTGATTAGTAAAGGGATTAGTGCCACACATCATGTATTAGTCTTTATTAAGTGTTCTAGGCATAGAGATGGCTTGTTTAGTTGCTTAAATGATTGCAAGGTTGTCCATTTGATTGCCCAAATCAATGATTCCATCCCTAGGTTTCGTTTTTAGTTAATTAGTGATCTTGATTAGTAGTTAATTGCTTGATTAGTGCTTGATTAGTGATAATTAAGGTTTAGTTTCATATTATTGAACTTGTAGTGTCTCTCTTAGCTTGTGGTTTGCTTTTAATAGTTCCTTGTCACTTGAATTTCAAATTTGTCTTAGCTTAGATAGTTTCATGTATTCCTAGTGTTGTTAATCTTAGCCCCTATGGATTGACATCTCAAATACTACAATGACATGAGTAGTAGAGATTAATTGAAGTGGAAAAATCTTACTATCAATTTGGCGCCGTTGCCGGGGAGGGTTTAGCATTAACCATTAGGATTTTGAATCTATTTGAGACTAAGCTTTTATTTTACCTTGTTTTCAAATCTCTATTTGAGATGATGTATTTTTTCTTATTTGTTGTTACTAACTTGTCTTCCTTAATTCTCTTGTGTTTTCATAGGTACCAAAACAAAAAGAGGAGAAATGGAAAGACAAGCTCATTTGAGGTGTTTGAGATGGACAACCAAAGAAGCATGACTAAAGCTCCACAACCTCAAGAATTGGTCTCCACTCCTACCCAAGCTCAAGAGAACAAGCCAACAATTGGGAGCTTTGATACTCCTCATTCTCATGGGTTGAGATTTGGAATCCATCCTCCTCCAATAGAAGCCAAAGCCTATGAGATCAAGCCAAGCTTTGTGAGGTTAATTCAATGCTCTAAGTTCTTAGGGAATGGAATGGAGAATCCTTATAATCATGTGGAGTCCTTTGAGAAGTTGTGCAACTTGTTTAGCATTGATGGTGTGCCCCAAGATAGCATCAAGCTCATTCTATTTCCATTCTCACTTGGAGAAAAGGCTCAAAAATGGGAGAGAGCTCTACCATCTCATTTGGTGCAATCTTGGGATGATTGTCAAAGGGTCTTCCTTCAAAGGTTCTATCCAACTCAAAAAACAGTCCAAAAGAGGAGGGACATCTTAAGCTTCAAGCAAAGCATTCATGAGACCTTTCATGAGGCATGGGAGAGACTGAGAGGATACACTAGGGATTGTCCACATCATGGGTTCAAGAAAGATGCAATCCTTAGCATTTTCTATAGGGGAGTTGCTAAAGATCACAAATGGACATTGGATGTAGCTAGCAAAGGGCGTTTTGCAAACCTCACAATAGAAGAAGGAGAGCTACTTGTTGAGAACTTGGCCAAGTCTAGTGAAAGCTACTGTGAAGGGAGTGATACAACACCTCTAAAGAGATCATGTGAAGACACCACATTGAAGGACTTGCAAGATAAATTGGATAGAATGGAAAAGCTCTTATGTGTGCAACAAAGAGGAGTTAGTTTGGTTCATGAGAAGCACCAAGAGGATGCAAATTTCGTGGGCAACAATGGGAACTTCAACCAAGGGAGTAAGCTTCTCAATAAAGGGTCTAACCATGGAGTCCAAGGAAATCACCAAGGCTACCAAGAAAACCATGAGATTTCTCAAATCTCTAACCAAGATGAGGAACAAAGAAAGGTTCTCCATCAAATCCTAGAAGGTCAACAATTGAATGATATTAGGATTGACAAGATGATGGGAGCAATGGATGACAAGATTGTGGGTTTGCATGATGAGTTAAGACTAAAGATTGAGCAATCAACCTCACATTTGGAAACCATAGAGTCCAAATTGGTTCAACTCTCTTTGCCATCTAAGAAACCAAAAGATATAAACTATGTCATTTCACCAATTGTTGATGTTGAGGTTGATGAGGAAAGGATATCCAATGGTTATAATGGACAAATTGGAGACCCAAAGCAAGTAGAGGAGGCTAAAAACGTGGGCAAGGCTCTAAGCTATAGTTTACCTTCCATCCAGTGGGTTCATGAAGAGAAGAGTGTATTTGAGAAGAATAAAGGGGATGCATATGCTCTCAATGAAAAATGCCTAAGATCTTTCTTCTTTCCCTCATTGGACACCAAGAAGGATGTGAGTAATTGTGAGACAAAGGATTTAGCTTCAACCCCAAAAGCATGTAAGAAGGAGAAAGAGTCTCATGAAGAGAATGCTATGGGTTATGGTAATGTTGAAGAAGCTTTAGCATTGGATGGAGTTTAATTGGAAACTCTTTTCTCTACCACATTGGAAGATGAGAATGAGAATAGCAAGGGGCAAAAGATAGGTAAAGGCAATATGGCCAAGAAGAAGCCAAACCACTACAACCATCCTACTCTTTCTCCATCCTCTCACACTATGAGTCTACACCCTTTTAGACTCATAGATGGAGCCATTGAGTACAATATGAAGTGCAAGGGTATTCCTAAACCCTTTACAAGTGTCAAAGTCCTTTGCCATTCAACAATGAAGGAGAATGACAAGGAAAGGGCTGAAGAGCTACTCTCCAAAGTTCTCAAGCTTAATCTCACACATGGCACAAGCTTGGATCCATCCATTGCAACTCATCTCACCATGACCACCTCAACAAGGAGTCCCACTACTGCTCCTCTCCAACTCCCTCAAGACAAAGGCTAGGGCCAAGGTATGGTCCTCTTTCTATTTCATTGTATATACCATTTTGTTTTTATTTTGCTTTTGTTGATTTGGTCTCTCTTGAACATTCATTACCCAAGGGACTGTGTAATTTAACTTTGGGGGAGAGGTTGAGAGATTTAATCTTGTGTTTTGTGATATTATTTTTCTTTTTCATGCATCTTTGAGTCTCATGCATTCATCTATGGAATAGAAAAATCCAAAAGAAAATTTAAAAATTTCGAAAATTTTAAAAAAAATAGCATGTTGTTGCGTTTACATTTGTGATATAAGTAGGATTAAGTCTAGTTTTCATATAGGATTGCATTCATGCATAGGGGACAATGATGATGTTTCCTTGTAAGGTGTTTAGCTCATGAACTAGTTCAAGGCCCTAGTTAATAGTTGTTTGATGCTTTGTGTGCAAATTTTGAAAGTTAAAGTTGAACCCTACTTGGACCTCACCATTTGAAATTCAAGGTTTAATTGAAGCAAGCTTTGAATAGAAACCAACTCTCTTGAACTTGAACCTAATTTGAACAAGTAATTATCATGGTTATGCATTGCTAGAGAACTTGTGGATACCACATACATATTTGGGTTATCTTCTTTCCTTTTACCACTCTTGTTAACCTAAATAGCCGACTCTCATCTTTAGAGCGGTTGAAAACGAATTCCCCTAACTAAGCTTCCTTTGAAACCTCTTCCTTATTGAGCGCATTAGGCCTTTTTCATCTTGTGAACTTAGCAAAAAGTGTTGAGTTTAGAGCGACAAGGATAGGCTTCCATGTA
>JAHZTW010000001.1:427925962-427953625 GCA_020283515.1 Alliaria petiolata
TTATCTTCTCTAATTATGTTTAGTCTTTCTCTAATCTTTGATTTGATGGGCTTAAACATGATTAGTGAGTAGTTTCCTTAGGAACTTAGGGATGGGGTAGATTTAGGGAATTTTATTGGTTCAATCTTGCAATCTAGGATAGATTCTTTCTAATCTCTTCTTATTAAGTACTTCTTAATGCCAAATGGCTAATCTTTGCCATTTTGGGAACTTAGGCATTTCATCCACCCACCAAGTGTTTGATGAAATGCTTGAACCAACTTAATAAGAGATTTACATATTCTAGCCTAAGACATTAGATGTTTAGAGTGTTTATCATACCGTGACTTCTTGGCAACCCTTAGCTGTCTTGGCGAGTGTATCCTTCAGAAACTTGGCGTACTTCGGCACCATGGCTAAACAATCGAGTAGTGGCAATTTCAGCTCCACGTTTCTCAAATGTTTTTTTGAACAAAGCTCTCTGCTTTTCTACTAGCTGCTTCTTGAAACGTTCAGGGAAGGGGAGCTTTGGTTTGTAAGGTGGAGGTATGAAAATATTTTTATCATTGCTTGTTTCCCCCACTTCTTTTTCCAAAACTGCTTCCTTTCCTTTCTTTGCCCTTTCGATGTAGACATTGTCAAAGGTGATCTCTTGATCATTTGAAAGATCACTCTCACCCTCTTGAACCACAATGTCCTCATTTTCTTTTGCTGTAGACGTTGGGGCTACTTCCTTACCACTCCTTAGAGTGATAACATTTGCATACTCCTTGGGATTTGTTTCGCATTGGCCGGGTAGTGTAGCTTGGTTGCTTGTACTTCCTTTTCCTTTCTCCAACTGGCGAATCTTGTTGTTGATGTTGCTTATCTGTGTAGAGACTTCAGTAAGGGAGGAATCTAGCCGGTTGTTCATGTCCACAATATTTTTATTTGTCGCGGCTTGGCCTTGGATAAGTTGTTAAAACATCGCTTGTGTTGGATCATGATGTGGCGGTTGATGTTGTTGTTGCTGTGGCACGAAACCAGGAGGGTAAGCTTTGTTTCCAGACTGCTGGTTCCCTTGGTAGTTTCCTTGTCTTTGACCTTGGTACCCACCGTTCTGTAAAAAACCACCTTTGTTGTAAGGAACAAACGGTTTTGCTTGATTGGTTTGTTGTGGAGGGTAGACTTGGTCCTTTGGATTTTCCACATTTGTGCTTCTATAAGACAAGTTGCTGTTGTTTCCTTGGTACCTTGGGGCGTATCCTTGTGGCTTAGGATAGTCTTGGCCTCCAACTCAATTTGCTTCCTCAAATTCTTCTTCACTTCTTCTTTGAGACAAGTCCGCGGCTTCATCCACGAAGTGGACATGTTTGGTGTTGGCAAGCATCATCTTGTCGATTTTCTCATGGAGTGATTTTAATTCCTTTTTGTGCGCCTTCAGTTCATGTCCTCTTGGTGCTCTGTCATAGTCTTCAGAGTAATTGCCATCACTCAAAGCGAGGTTGTCAATAAGCTCCATTCCGTCGTTGACGTCCTGACCGAGAAAGTTCCCCCGGCTTGCCGTGTCAAGTAGCATTCGGATTTTGGGCAAGGCTCCACGGTAGATAGTGCTCAAGAGAGTCTCTTCAGTGAAGCCGTGGTGAGGACACTGGATAGTGTAGTATTTGAAGCGCTCCATTGCTTCACTGAAGCTCTCATTGTGTCTTTGAGTGAAGCCACTTATCTCGCTTCTAAGTCGAGCTGTTCTATTGCTTGAGAAGAATTTTGAGAGAAAGGCTTTCTTGCACTCTACCCAGGACATGATGGTTCCTTGTGGTAATGTTTTCTTCCAATGTCTTGCTTTGTCCCCAAGAGAGAAGGGAAAAAGGCGCAGTTTGAAGGCATCCTCGGATATGCCGTTGATTTTGATCATGCCACACACTTGGTCGAAGTTGTCCAAGTGCTCAAATGGGTCTTCCATAGCCAGGCCATGAAATTTGTTGTTTTGCACCATAGAGACGAAGCCAGGCTTGATCTCAAAATAGTTGTTTTGGACTGGTGGGGGCGTGATGCCGAAGCGGTTGGTGTGTGTGTTCGGTGCATCACCGGCTCCAATTATGCGTGGTGGCCTTTGTGGATGGAAAGGCTGTCCCATTGCTCTGCCAGCAGCAGCGTGTTGAGGTGGATCCTCCACCTGATCATGGTCAGCCATCACTTCTTGATGGTACTCTTCTATATCAAGAAGTAATCTCTCCCTCCTATTTCTTGCGCTTCCTAATTGGTGGATGTTGTCTAGTGGTGTGAGTAGGTTGTTGTAACCTCTAGACCTTAGGTTCATGTACCTGAATACACAATCACAGTAGTAGGAGGATTAGGAACAAAAATAGAAGAGAAAAAACTTAATCTCCTTAAATCTCCAAATCCTAATAAGTTCACTTCAAACCCAAGTTTGGCAACGGCGCCATTTGATAAACAGGATTTTAACCAGTTTGATAATCAAAACCTAAAGGTCTTTTTGCAGTTGTAGTACTTTAGGTGTCAATCCAACCTTGGGGNCAAACCCAAGTTTGGCAACGGCGCCATTTGATAAACAGGATTTTAACCAGTTTGATAATCAAAACCTAAAGGTCTTTTTGCAGTTGTAGTACTTTAGGTGTCAATCCAAAGCTACTAATATTACAAGAGTTCTATGAAGCTAAGAAAAATTCGGATTAATTGGGGAAGATTTCTATAACAATTACTTGCGGTTATTAAATAGACATGAAAACAATTTTAAAACCCCTAGAGAAGTGTTATACAACTATAAGATGACAAATAAACAATATAACAACCGATCTAATAATTTAATAAATTCAAAATGTAAAATCGGATTTATAAAACAGATTTGATGGTGAGTAGCTAGATAATTTAAAAACTATTTATAAAAATCAAACGACTACAAACTCAACTCCACACAGTAAAATAAGACTCTAAGCAATTTCTAAAATATTAAAAAGAGCAAGAACACTATTTTACAGATTTATGAAACTATATTGCATAAATAAACTATTTAATAAGAAAATTAAATAAACACAAAACTAGAGAAAAAAGGTTTTTGGTTTTTAAAATACTAAAACAGATTTAAGATTGGGAATCATTTTTAAGAAGGTTGACAGTTCAAACTTGGGGTTTTTGAAAATATATTTTTACTCTTTTTAGTTAATTCTCTAAACCTTAAGAAACCAAAGTAAAATTATCCATGATGTGTGGTATAAATCCTTTCTTCACCCTTTCCTCCTAAACCATGATGTTTGGTGGAAAGATAGGGTGAAGAACATTAAGAATGGATCTTAAAAAATGGTTTAACTAGCTCCCTAAACATCCATGATGTGTTGGAAAGGATGAGCTATTCTCTTGGAATTGGTTTTAAGGGATTTCCTATGTCTTGTTAGGATAAGGAAATCCCTGGATTAAAGAGATCTCCAAGGAGAATCTCTAGACCTTAAAACCCACAAATCCAAGAAGAGATTTAAAATAAGCACAAGATAAAAACAAACCAAGAATTTAACTTCAAACCTCCTTAATCATTCCAACCTCAAAACTTTGGTGGTTTACTCACAAATCATGTTTTTACCTCTTTTAAACATAAGTTTAGAGTTAAGAAACATGATTTATGGGGTTAAGAAGAAAAAGCTTTGGAAGAAGAATATTTTAAATACTAGCTAAAACGAAAATACAAGAATTTTTACAAAGTTTCAAGTAAGAATTAAGAAGAAAGACTTGACATTGGAATAAAAATTAAAAAGAGATTTTATAAAAAATATAAGTAACTTATATAAAAAAGCTGAGAATACTTAAAAATACTCAAGAACTAGAGAAACTTACAAGAACACTAAGAAGACTTTAAAGAGAGAATAAGAATTTTTCTTGACTTATTTAGACTTAGAAGAGATGATTGAAAACTCAATGATTTTTATAAGCACATAAACACTCTTTATATAGAGTTTTAAACATGGCTCTTGGCCTTTAAAAGAGGAGTCAAGGGGCAAGAGACAAGGAGCAAGGGACAAGGGACCTATAAAATCCCACTCACTTAAAGTATAAACACTTTTCTGGGTCAACTTCCGACGGTTCGAGTGGTTTGGTCGATCGGCCAGTCGATTGGCTAGGGATCGACTCATCTTGGCCGATCATTCGGTCGATCTCTTCTTAGATCGAGTAGTTCTGCTCGATCGGCCTGTCGATCTTGGTTTCTTTGGTTTTGTCTGAGTTTTTCCTTGATTCCCGCCAACTCCTAGGTTCTTCTTTCATCCTTTTCTTAATGCTCAACATCCATCACAGCTCCAAGTACTCAAAACAACCTGAAAAAGATGCAAATATGCAAGAAACCATGCAAATGCTAATGCAAAGTGTTGTAGGACTTAAAATGGTACAAATGATGCAAATTGGTCTATTATGAATGATGTATGCATGAAAAACCTATTCTAAATTCAAGCTAAATATGCGAAATATATGAGTATATCATTCAGCTAATATGATGCATCTCCAGCAAGCGAGTAAGGAAAAGCTTGCAGAAAATATAATCATTAGACACTCCATTAACCTTAATGTATGATGCCAAGTCCTCGAATCTATCAATATGGTCCATGGGATGCTCTTGAGGAAGACCATGGAAGGGATGCTGAGCCACCAGTGTGAAGTAAGCAGGCTTCAGCTCAAAGTCATTCCTCTGAAATGCAGGAGGACGGATCGCAGCTCTATTAGAATAGAACTGGTCTGGTCGGTTGTACTCGCCGAGAGTTCTTCCACGTCCAGCTTCTGCATGTGCAGCTTGTATCACTTGCTCAATGATAACAGCTCCATTATCATCAAGTATTTGTCCTCTGGCGTTCCTTCTGTTGCCTTCTCCGTCGAACTGGTTGCCTTCTGTGTCGCGTACCAAAACCACTGGCTCAGCCATTGTTGTCGACGCAGGGTGTCGATCGATGCTAGTGTTGGGGTCGATCGACACTCGTGCGGATCGTCGGTTCGTACGTTCCAAACGACCGAGCTCCTGGTTCAGTGTGACCAGTTCCTTTTCCTTGTTGCTTCTGGTACTGGGCATGCACCTGAAACCAAAGATAAGAAACTAAATTAGTAACCAAAATAAAAACAAAACCTAGTCAAAATCCTAGTACTAGATTTCGTAGGCAGCTATTACTACCCCGGCAACGGCGCCAAAAACTTGATAGGGCTCAGGTTTTACCCAAATAAAACAACACTACATGTGCACAGCAATGCAGTTGAAGTATAAGGGGTTATCGAATCCCAAGAGAAGTAGATGTTACACTAGGGTTTCTAAATTCAGATTATGCTAGATCAAATTCGAAATAAATTAAACTAATCAATCTAAACGAATAAGTAAACGAGATTAATGTGGATTTAAGTTCAGGAGACTAAGACGCTAGGCCATGATAATTATCAGGTTAAATCAGAGAATGCAGAAATTATTCTTATTAGGGATTTATTAAGAACCGTCTAGAACTCGAATCACTAAGTTAAAACCAATCAACTCTCGTTGCAGAAATTATCTATGCCTAAATTCCAGAATTCCAAATCTCTTTGCAAATTCAAACAACTAAGGCAAGCATTAAAAACAGGTTTGATTGTTCACAAAATACCTAAAACAAATCTCTTTGCGAATTGATATTTTGCTCATCTATGATTAGTTCAAGTTACTAATAATGCTCACACATCTATTAAATAACCTAGGTTTGATTTATAAGTGAATAATTTCAGAAATCAAGTTAAGCACAAATCTAGGTGAAGATCCTATTGATTTCCCTAAAAGTCTAATGATTCTACAAATTCATCATCAACCCTAACTCACCATAACCTAACTAGCAAACTACTCAAACATAGAGATGAAAACACAAATTATGACTGAAATAAATTGCATAAAATTAGAATAGATAATGATACAGGGGTTCAAAATCTGGCTCATATGAGTTAGAATTGTCTCCCCAAAAGCTCAGGATCAATCTCTCTCTAAGTCTCAAAAACAGAAAATAATGATAAGGTGAATGGCTAAACAATGCCTGAAAAACTGCAATTTCTATAGCCTCGGCATGCATAGTAACGAGATGGTTACTATGGTTATGTCACCATTGTTTAAGCTTCCGCCTGTGTCATTGCTTTGATAATTATTGCATGATGTGAGCATGCATTTTTTTATTTTTGGGGTTTGGGTTGGGATTCAAACGATTGTATAGAGGGTCCTCAATTCACTGGATAATCTTAGATTGCTCATGCCTCACCCTTTTGTTTTCAGGTAACCCGTAGATGGGATAAGTAAGAGCGGCGTGGAACGTTAGGAGACCGGAGTAGATTGGCGTTGCCTTTTGTAAAACCGGTTGGTTGTATAATATATGTATAATCTTTTAGCTCTAGGCCTCAGCTGAAACTTATATAATGTTTGGAATGATATAATAAATGGAGTATGTTTCGGTGAAAGTGGCTTGTGTTAAATGGTATTAGCTAGTCCAAGCTAACACAACTTCAAACCTTGGTACGGGTTGAAAAGCCTTAGGCCGAAGATGTAGAGGTTAGATTGCTGAAAGTATTTAGTGTTTAGTCTCTGATCCGTTGTTAGTACTACGACCTTAATGCTCTCGGTGATCATACTATGGTGCTTTAGGTTCATCTATGTCTAGATCGAATCGGGGGTGTTACAGCCGCCGACGCTTCTACCACACGAGTGCTTCACGCCTCGCCCACAAGGAGGATTCCCACCTCCTATTATCCACGGAAGAGAGAGTCTCCACCTCCAGACGCCACCCCCTGCCTAGAACGATAAGAAAATCACGCCTGCTCCCTCATATCAGCAAGTGGAGAACCTTATCGAGGCGATAACAGTGATGACTGATTATCAAGCTAAGTCTGAGAGATCTTTACGCGCCCGGATGGACTCCATCCAAGGTGAAGTCTTCCACAAGCTCCAGGAAGTCGCCAACATAGTGAAGGAATTGGAGAACCGCACCTTTGGCAACATCAACAAACTATGCAGAACTTCCGAGGACTTGGCGGATCACAGAGGGGTCCTAAACCGCGGATTAGGCGATGTCCGCGCCCTGAGGTACGAGTTCAAAGAAACTTGCGGGACCACCTACAACATCATGTGCCGAATGGAGAAGGACATCCAGGAGATGGAACACGCCCAACACAAGGTTGAATCACAAGTCGAGGACTTGAAAGACGAGGTTCAGAACATGGGAAAGACTCAAAAGAAGAACAAGGCCGTTTTGGCTAGACTATCCAAGGAACAGAAGCGGCACGACGGGCTCATGAATAAGCTTATAGGAGAAAGGGGAGAACACGAAGCCCTAGCCGTTGGAGTCGAGAAAGCACATTGTTGCTTCATCCAGCCTCACCTGCCGCACGAACCAATCCCTCGTGAAGAGTCACCCGAGCTCGCTGAAGACGGACCTACCACATGCATTATCACCCACGTAAAAAGACCTCTTACCCTGCATATCAAGATGGAAAGATTGGTGGAATTCCACAAGAAGATGGAGGGAATTCCGGTAAGAATAAGATTCGATGAAGCATGGGGAAGTTATGGCTTAAACGAGTACTTTGAAGACATCTTGGAGAGTAAGAACGAGATTAAAGTGTACTTTGGTCAAGCAAGGCGTTCGATTACCTCGGCCAGAGCGCCTACTTCTCCCGAGCCGAGAAATACGAGAGCTACAACAAAAGGATAACTCGAAGGAACCTCGGCGAGTTCAACAAAGTAGTTCGAGGTCTTCCATCGGGTATCACGTTCATTGAAGCATGGACGGAATATCTTATTGGCCACTATTTCTATGAAAGAAACGAAACCATGCTGGAGATACAAGATCTCTTCACACGAGCAAGGTTAGGAAGGGTACTTCGCACCATGCACAAGACAAGGGGATCAAGGTCGAGGCGTTGTGTGACCCAGGCTCGACTATCAGCATGCTACCTAGCCACGCAGTCCAAGAACTCAGGATTAGGCATTACCACACGACGATAGTAGTGATTGGATTGGTGGACCAATCTGTCACGACCCCGAGAGGAGTCATTTATGATCTCCCGGTCATCATTGGTGATTGTAGAATCCCGGTAAACTTCTACATAGTCGAAACACGCCATGAAGAAGCTGCACCTCTCATCATGGGATGGCCGTTCTTAGCTACCGCAGGAGCCATCATGGATTGGCCAAACAGGCGAGTCTCGTTCGCCAATATCGACGGGAAGAAGTTTTATCCCGCTGTGCCTTACTCCATGGAGAAACATCTTCTAGAGAAGGATGAAGATGCTATCATGGAGAGACTCGAGGAGCCATTAGCAGAAGAGGCCGCACAAAAGGCAAAAAGACCATTCCTAAGGTCGAACTCCACCTCCAATTAAGCTCCAAACTACCAAAGTCTAGCTAAAAGTCTCTAAACAAGAGCGGCTCAATGGGAGACAACCCATTTTAGATACTCTCTTTCTCATCTCCTTAACCATACTAATTTTTAGTTTTAGTTTCTTCTTAGTTTACAGCATTTTCGTAAACCCCAAAAGTACAAAAAAAAAAAAAAAAAATCAGAAAACCAAGAAAAGTATAAAAAATCAGAAAAACCGGAAAAGACCAAAAATATGAAGAAGGAGGCTCGAAGAACACTCACCGGGCGACGAACCGCCCGTGGGCCGGCCATAAGGAGCCTGGCCGCGCCACGAGCCATGATGGCGTGGAGGCGAGACGCCTGGCCGCGGCCGAGACAACCCGTCGCGCGGCCGGCCGCCGTCGGAGACGTTCCCCATCTCGACCTCACCAAACCGGTTCTCCTTCAACCTGTTTCAAGCCTTTCAAGCATCCTCCTTGATTCAATGGCCTGAACACATCTTAAAGACCGCAAAGATCACTTCCACAACCGCGGCACATTGCTGTTGCATCTAAGACGGCGAAACAAGACGAGACTCCAACCAAGTCAAGTTAAGTCAATGATCCATCTCTCTACTTACTTCGTCTAGCACATTCAACGGACCTGTATCCATGAAGACGAAGAAGAATACAACGGTTTTAGAGGATGAAAACCGTTGTACAAGCTCCAGAAGGAAGAAGATGCAACTTCCTTCACCAAACCGCGAAGAGAAAAGTTCCTAAAAACTAGCTTCTCTCTTCCGCGACCAAGAGCTTTACCGAAGCCAAGTAAGGATTCCATATGGCATTGAAGTTCATGCTAGCAACACCTGTCTTCCGGGATCCCGAATATATCACTGGATAGGCCAGCATAGACCCAAACTTCAAGTTAATTTTATGAGGTGACGTAATCTTCAAGACGCAAGAACTTCTAATTTCGAATTAAGCTAAGAAGAAGTAATTAAAAGTAAAAGACAGCAGGTAAATAAAAACGAGGTAAATTCCGGAGACGAAACGCTAGGTTCTGGGAAATTCTCAGATGATCTAAATTGCAGGTCTAGACAGAATGTTAGGAATTATGAAGAACTGTTCTTGAACTCGAAACACTAATGTAAAATCAACCAACTCTCGCTGCGAAGATTATCTATGTCTAAACCATAGAATTCCAAATCTGTTTGCAAATCCTATCAATTCAAACAAGCATTAAAGTTCAGGTTCGATTGTTCACAAAATCATAAACCAAGTCTCTTTGCGAATAGGTATTTTGCTCATCTAACATTAGTTCAGGCAATCAATAACACTCTCGTGTCTACCAATTAACCTAAGATCAGATTCTAGGTCATGAAGTTAAAATCAGCATTAAACAAAAATCCAGATAAAGAACTCTAATGATTTTATCCTAACAGTTTAATTCGACCTAACAATTCATCAATCACCTTTAAAAAACTCTAAACCTAACAAGCAAACTACTCAGACATGATCAATGAAACAGAAATCATAATTTTAATAGAAAGCATAAGAGAAATTAATAGAAAAAATAAAGGGGTTCAAAATCTCTCTAGAACAGAGTATAGGATTTTTCTCCCCAAAAGCTCTCTGAAATCTCTCTCTAAAATAATGTGCAGAGCCTAAACAATAGCTGAAAAACTATATTTATAAGCTAAAACACGAGCTGGAGCACTTTTGTAAATAAGGAAATCTTCTGGGCAAATTTCATTTTTCTTCAAAGCTTGTAAAATCATGCGGCTTTAGGAATCCACGATTGGTGTCGATCGACACCAATGTAGTGTCGATCGACACTCATTCCAAAATCTGGCTCTTTGACTTCATCACTTTGCAGCTTCTTCCACAATGCTCCAGAATGATCCAAAATCTCCAATTATGATCCAAACGTAGTCCAACCTGCAAAGACTCTAATAGGATTCTAAAAATACCAAAAGACTCTATAAAAAGACTTATATCATGGTCCAAAAACGGGTAAAAACCATGATATATCATCCCCGAACAGATCAATGGATAGGCCAGCATAGACCCAAACTTCAAGTTAAGTTTCTGAGGTGACGTAATCTCCAAGACGCAAGGACGGAAGATTTTTCATCTCTCATTCACGGTGTTATCAAAGGTCAAGGAACAAAGACGAGTACTCAACAACCGGAGTACGTGTTCTGCCCCAATCATCATCATCAGACGCCAACATCACCACCACACGCACACCACCACCATCCGAAGCAAGGAAGCTCAACCGCGCAACACATTTCCTTTCGAGCTAAGTTTTCGATTTCTTTTGTTCAAATAAATCGTTTCTAAACAGAGACATAAGGAGAATGATCAAGTCCTTAGCTCAATCATAACACACGCCCATCCACCCATACCAATCCCAACGCCACTTGCAAGTAAGTCTTCACAAGCTTGTACTTGAATTTACCTATCTTTTTCACCTCAACACGATTTAAACAAACTGGGGACAGTTTGATTTAAGTCTTGGGGGGTTTCTTATATTACTAACTTTACTTTTATTTGATGAGTCTTATGCATACTTACATCATTTATCGAGTCGTTTTATAGAGTCAAAACTTTTTTTTTCTTTTAGTCGAAAACTATGAACTTTTCTAGGTACAAGTCGTTTCGAACAAGGAACCTTAATGACCATTCACACGGGTATAGAAGCAAGGTTTACTTAGTTGAACACGGCGAGTGGATCATTCCAACGGAGAAAGTTCTAATCGCTAGAGTACTCGAAAGATCTTGCGTTGACTCCGCACCTAATGAATCAAAAGTCTCGTCAAGGGGCTTGAGGTACTTCAAACTTTGCTCCTCTTTTAGACTCTAGCATGACTAAGTAGATGCAATGCAACCTCTCCTTGATCTTCTCTTGTTATAGAAAAAAAAATATATATAGAAAAGAAATGTCCGGAAGAGCATGAGAAGCATTTGAGGATTGTTCTAGGGAAGTTGCGGGAGTAGAAGTTGTTTGCCAAGTTGAGCAAGTGTAGGATTGTTGGGTCACATTGTTTCGGACAAGGGAGTGTTCGTGGATCCTGAAAAGATTAAGGCCATTGCGGATTAGCCGAGACCTGAGAATGCCACTAGGATTGGCTGGCTACTACAGGCGTTTTGTTAAGGGCTTTGCCAGCATGGCTCAGCCGATGACGCGTCTGACTGGTAAGAATGTTGAGTTCGTATGGACATCCGAGTGTGAGGAGTGTTTCTTGAAGTTGAAAGGAATGCTTACAAGTGCACAAGTGTTGGCTTTACCTGAGCCGAACGAGCCGCATGTGGTGTACACAGATGCTTGTGGGAAAGGACTAGGTTGTGTCCTAATGCAGCACGAGAATGTGATTGCCTATGCGTCAATGCAGTTAAGGAAGCATGAAGTGAATTATCCTACGCATGACTTGGAGATGGCGGCTGTAGTCTTTGCGTTAAAGATATGGCGATCTTACTTGTATGAGTGGGAAGGTCCAAGTGTTTACGGATCATAAGAGTTTGAAGTACATCTTTACTCAGCCTGGATTGAATTTGAGGCAACGTAGATGGCTGGAGTTAGTCGCAGACTATGACCTGGAGATAGCATATCATCCGGGAAAGGCTAGTCTCGTTGCAGATGCATTAAGCCGGAGAAGGGCTAGTGTATCATCTGCTAAGGATGTTGAAGGAGTTGTGGATCTCCTAAGGACGTTAAGGTTGAACGTTCTGGCCGAAGATACAGAACCATTGGGTTTGGGAGCTGCGGATTAGGCTGACTTGTTAACAAGGATCCGGTTAGCTCAAGAAGAGGATGAAAATTTGATTAAGTTGTCACAAGTTAATACGACCGAGTATCAGAATTCAAACAATGGGATGATTGTGTTGAATGGCCGAGTGTGTGTTTCGAATGTGAAAGATTTAAAGGATGAGATCCTAAAGGAAGAACATCAGTCAAGATTTTTGTTCATCCGGGAATGACCAAGATGTACCGCGATTTGAAAAGGTAGTATCATTGGGTCGTGATGAAGCGGGACGTGGCCAAGTGGGTGGCTAGTTGTCCGACGTGCCAGTTGGTTAAGGCCGAGAACCAGTTTCCGAGTGGTTTGTTGAAAACATTACCAATGCCGGAATGGAAATGGGATATGACCACAATGGACTTTGTGATGGGTTTACCGAAGACTAAGAATAAGTATGACGCGATTTGGGTCATCGTGGATCGATTGACCAAGTCTGCTCATTTCTTACCTATGAGAAAGACGGATGGCGTTGCTAGGCTAGTAGAGCTATACGTTGATGAGATTGTGAAACTTCATGGTGTGCCAGTGAGTATTGTGTCTGATCGTGATCCAAAGTTCGCTTCACGATTCTGGAAGGAGTTCCAGAAAGAGTTTGGGACGAAGGTACACATGAGTACTGCGTATCATCCGCAAACAGATGGTCAGTCAGAAAGGACCATCAAGACGTTAGAGGACATGCTGAGAGCGTGTGTTCTCGATTGGGGTGGTAACTGGGAAAGTTATCTACCGTTGGCTGAGTTTGCGTATAACAACATTTATCAAAGGAGCATTGATATGTCTCCGTATGAGGCGTTGTACGGACGGCCGTGCAGGACACCGTTTATGTTGGACCCATGTGGGGGAGCGGAGTGAGTTAGGACCTGCTATAGTCGAGGAGACTACAGAAAAGATTCGTTTTCTGAAGGTTAAGCTAAAAGAGGCTCAAGACCGGCAAAAGAGTTATGCCGATAATCGCCGAAAGGACTTGGAGTTCAGTGTGAGCGATCTGGTTTATTTAAAGGCTATGACTTATAAAGTAAAAAAGCCGAGCAATGTTTGATGCTAAGTTAAGTCTGAGGTACATGGGACCGTACCGAATTTTGGAAAGGATTGGAGCAGTGGCGTATAAGTTGGACTTACCGCCGGAAAAGAGTGTGTACCACGATGTGTTCCACATGTCACAGCTGAGGAAACACATGACCGAACGTGAGAACATTATTTCTGAACCACCGCAGGATTTGCAAGAGGATCTGACCTTGGAAGGTAGACCGATCCGTGTGGTTGGCCGGAAGGAAAAAGTCAAGCGTGGTAAAGTGGTCAAGATGATCAAAGTCGTTTGGGATTGTAACGGCGATGAGCAAACTACTTGGGAAGTAGAGTCAAAGATGAGTATTAAGTTTCCGAAGTGGTTTGAGAAACTACCAGAAGAGGTAACAGATTCGAGGACGAATCCAAACTAAGTGGGGGGAGAATTGTACCATCCGCGACCAGAAATTATGATTATGGCCGAGTGGGTCATGGGATGGCCGATGTAAGTATGTACTGAGTCGAGTGAGGTTTGACATTGTCTGTTAATAGTCGTCGGTTTTGTGACTATGTCTGCGAGTTATGGACGGTACAGTGACTGTAGTCGAGAGGAAATGGCTAAGTCCGAGTGAAAATGTAAAATTGTGGAAAAACGACTGCGTCGAGAGAGAAAAGGGCTAGGGCCATGGGCTTTAAGTTTGTCCGAAGAAAATTAAAGTTTTCCTAGTCGGAATAGAATTTCTCGCGAGTTGGTCGAGCGGTTTGGGAAACTGCCGAGAGAAAAGGAAATTATGGCCGGTTAGTCGAGAGAAAGTTAAAACGAACCGATTCTAACCGAGAGAAAAGGGAAAACATGCGTGGTTTGGCGGTTTATCACTAGGGTTTCGCGTTTATAAGCCAAGCTTAGGGTTTTATCTCGAGCAGCCTGATATATCATGGTTTTTACCCGTTTTTAAGCCATGATATAAGTGTTTTTATAAAGTCATTTGCTAGTTTTGGAGTCTTTTTAGAGACTTTACAGGATGGAGAGCATTTGGAGCTAAATGGAAGAAACTGAAACGTTTTGGAGCATTTTGGAAAAGCAGCCGAAGTGATGAAGTCAAGAGGCTGGATTTACGACCTGAGTGTCGATCGACACCATAAGTGTCAATCGACACCAAGGATGGACGGCGAAGTTTGATGGTTTCCAATCAGGAAAAGGAAAGAAGAGCAAGTTTGAAGAATTACAATTTTACCATTGGACGAAAAATCCCCTTCTATAAATAGTTTTCAGGCATTGTTTACCCATATACCTTATCATTATTTTCTGTTTTTGAGACAGAGAGAGATTGATCCTGAGCTTTTGGGGAGACAATTCTAACTCATCTGAGCCAGATTTCGAACCCCTGTATCATTCTCTATACTTTTATGGAATATTATTCAGCCATGTTTTGTGTTTGCATTATTATGTCTGAGTAGTTTGCTAGTTAGGTTAGGGTGATTTAGGGTTTGATGAAGAGTTTGTAGAATCACTAGAATTATTAGGGAAATCAATTGGATCTTCACCTTGATTTGTGCTTAACTTGATTCTCTGAATTGATCACTTAGAAATCAAACCTTAGGTTGTTTAATAGATGCGAGAGCATTATTAATAACTTGAACTAATCTTAGGTGAGCAAATTATCTATTCGCAAAGAGATTTGGTCTAGGTAATTTGTGAACAAATCGAACCTGTTCTTATTGCTTGCCTTGATTGTTTAAATTCGCAAAGAGATTTGGAATTTAGGGATTTAGGCATAGATAACTTCTGCAACGAGAGTTGATTGGTTTTACCTTAGAGTTTCGAGTTCTAGACGGTTCTTAATAAATCCCTAATAGACTTAGATTCTGCATTCTTGGATTCAAACCTGATAATTATCCTTGCCTAGCGCCTCGTCTCCTGAACTTTAATCCATCTAATTCCGATTTATTACTTGCTTTAATTGCTTAGTTTTCAATTTCATTATTCGACCTAGCATAATCTAAACCTAGAAACCATAAGTGTAGCTTTAACTTCCCTGAGGATTCGATACCCCTTATACTTCAACTGCATTGCTGTGCACTTGCAGTAGTTGATTATTTGGGTAAAACTAGACCCATATCAAGTTTTTGGCGCCGTTGCCGGGGAAGCTAATAGCTACCTAACGGGATCTAGTATTAGGATTCTGTCTAGGTTTTTGTTTTATTTTTGTTACTGATTTAGTTCTCTATCTTTTGTTTCAGGTGCATGCCCAGTACCAGGAGCAACAAGGAAGAAGAACTAGTCACTTTGAACCAGGAAATCAACCGTCTCGAACGTACGAACCGCAAGTCTGCACGAACGTCGAACGACACACCAGGCGTCGATCGACACACACAACCAGCATCGATCGACACTGTCTGTATCGATCGACACCTCGCGCGGACAGAGATGGCTGAATCGGTGATCATGATACGCAACGAGGCTGGCGACTTTGTTGACCTGTAGGGCAACAGAAGGAACACCCAAGGACAAAGACTTGATGAGGCTGGCGCCATCATCGTCGAAGCTGCAGAAGCTGGACGTGGAAGAACACTAGGCGAGTACAACCGCCCATACCAGTTTTATGCCAATAGAGCTGCGATTCGCCCTCCTGCATTTCAGAGGAATGATTTCGAGCTGAAGCCTGCTTATTACACTTTAGTGGCTCAGTATCTCTTTCATGGTCTTCCCAGTGAGCACCCTATGGACCATATTGAAAGATTCGAGGACCTCGGATCAAGCATAAAGGCCAATGGAGTGACCTACGACTACATCTTCTGCAAGCTTTTCCCTTACTCGCTTGCTGGCGATGCGTCCTACTGGCTGAAGCAGCTTGATCCAGGATCCTTAAACACTTGGGAAGAAACAAAGAATGCATTCTTATGCAATTTCATTTATGATGCAAGATCCGAGGAGCTGCGGATGAAGATCACTACATTCTCCCAAGGACCTGCTGAAGCATTCAAGGCTTCATGAGTGCGATTCAAGGCTTACCAGAGGGACTGTCCACATCACGGTTTTAGCAAACCACAGCTTATCGGTATCTTTTACCGAGGGATTGATTGGAGGTACCAGATGGCCTTGGACGCTGCAAGCAATGGCAACTTCAACACAAGGATTCTAGAAGATGCGATAGAGCTTATTCACAATTTGGCTTCTAGTAACATCACCAAAAACGCAGACTTCGAGAGAAGACAAAGCGCAGGAAAAGCTGGAGGAAACCAAATCGCTGAAGTCAACAAGAAACTGGACAACGTACACAATCTCTTGGTGGGGAAGAAGCAAGTCCATTTTGCCAATGAGGTGGAGTCATTCGAACCAGAGTCAGACTGTGAAGAAGAAGACGTGAATTACATCAACGGAGGAGGATTTCAGGGCCAGCGCTATGGGAACCAGCAGGGAAACAGGAGCTTCACTGGAAATTATCAGAAGAGTTCTTTCACAGGAAATCAAAACTCTTCTGGTTACACCCCGAAGCCCCCATTTCAGAACAGCAACTACACTAGAAGCAATGGAAATTCTTCATATCAGAAGCCTCCTCCTCAAGACAACAAAATGGAGGCAATGCTAGAGCATATCTTGGAGGGACAACAGAAGCTTACAGTGAATTTCAATGGCAAGATTGACTAACTGTACCAGGACCTGAATGGAAGGATTGAGAGCTTGAGTTCTCATATGAAGAAGCTGGATGTTCAAGTAGCTCATACTGCAGAAGCTGTTAGCAGGCAAGAGGGATTCCTTCCAGGGAAGACGGATACCAATCTGAAACGCCAAGTGAATGCTATCACATTGAGGAGTGGGAAGAACCTTCAGCCTGTCCAGAAGAGAGGGTTTAACATTGAGGAATTTGAGGAGCTTGAGGATGTAGAAGATGATGCGGACCCAGCGTCGATCGACACACCCCAGTGTCGATCGACACCCGAAGAAGAGAAAGACGATCCTGAACCTGAACCAGAAGCGAAGGAAACACCTTCTACGACGAGTGTCGATCGACACCAGGAGGGTGTCGATCGACGCCCACCACGGACTGAACCAGATCGAGCTAAAACCAAGATTGTTGCTGAAGAAAGGATCTACAAACCGAAGATCCCTTTCTCCTTAGTAACAAAGAAGTCTAAGAAGGAGCTGCTGGACGCTAGATGCAAGGCTATCATGGATAGACTAGTGGTTGAAATCCCTTTGATGGATGCCATTAGAACTACTCCAGTGATAAAGAGATACTTGAAGTGGATGATGACAAACAACATGGAGATGGAGGAAAGCATAATGATGATATCGGAGCAAGTTAGTGCTGTCATTCAGAACAGGCTCCCAGAGAAACTCTCCGATCCGGGAAGCTTTGTTCTAGACTGCTCCATCTTTTCAGACAAGTTCGGGAGATCTTTGTGTGATTTAGGATCAAGTGTCAACTTGATGCCTCTTTCAGTTGCTCTAAGGCTGGACATGACAAATTTCAAGGCCACAAGAATCTCCCTAGTACTTGTTGATCGATCCGTCAGAATTCCTGAAGGTGTTTTGGAAGATGTTCCTATCAAAGTGGGAGATTGCTTGATTCCCACAGACTTCGTGGTTTTGGCATATGATGAGGAACCCAAAGACCCTCTCATACTTGGTAGACCATTCTTGGCTACAGCTAGAGCGATCATTGACGTGAGGAAGGGTAGGATCGCACTGAGCCTTGGAGATCTGGTGATGAATTTCGAAATGGAGAAGCTGATGAAGAGGCCAACTATTGATGGACAAACCTTCTTTGTCGATTCACTCACCAACCTTGCTGAAGAAATTTTCCAAGAGGACCACCCTACAGACCCTCTGGAACGTGCATGGACCACTTCCACAGAGGACAATGAGTGCATGAACCCTGCGCGCACAACAACAAAAGCCACACTCGCTGATTGGAGTGAGGCTAAGGCACCTAAAGTCGAGCTTAAACAGCTCCCTGCCGGGCTAAGGTACGAATTTCTTGGTCCTAACTCCACATATCCTGTAATTGTTAATGCTTCTTTGAACAATGTAGAGCTCACGTTGCTGCTAAGCAAGCTGCGTAAATATCGCAAAGCTCTTGGCTATTCTCTTGATGACATTTCAGGTATCTCACCAGACTTATGCATGCATCGGATTCACCTTGAAGATGAGACCAAGTCGTTAATTGAACACCAAAGGAGGCTAAATCCGAACCTGAAATAAGTTGTAAAGAAGGAGATCATTAAGCTCTTGGAAGCAGGGATCATCTATCCAATTTCGGATAGCACTTGGGTCAGTCCGGTTCACGTGGTTCCTAAGAAAGGAGGAGTCACAGTGGTGAAGAATGAGAAGAACGAGCTGATTCCAACAAGGACTGTGACTGGACACAGGATGTGCATAGACTACAGGAAGCTGAATGCCGCAACCAGAAAGGACCACTTTCCCTTACCATTCATCGACCAGATGCTTGAGAGATTGGCAAACCATCCATACTACTGTTTCTTGGATGGCTATTCAGGATTCTTCCAAATTACGATCCATCCAGATGATCAGGAGAAGACCACCTTTACATGTCCTTATGGTACATTTGCATATCGCAGGATGACATTTAGACTTTATAAAAATACTGCGACTTTTCAGAGGTGTATGATGACGATCTTCACGGACATGATTGAGAGGTTCATGGAGGTCTTTATGGATGACTTTTCTGTTTATGAGTCATCCTTCAAAGACTGTCTGGACAACCTATGCGCAGTGTTGCAGCGATGTGAAGAGAAGCACTTGGTTCTGAACAGGGAAAAGTGTCACTTCATGGTCACAGATGGGATCGTACTTGGACACAAGGTTTCAGCAGAAGGCATTGCAGTGGATCACGTAAAGATTGAGGTCATGACAACACTACAGGCACCAGATTCTGTGAAGTCAGTAAGGAGTTTTCTAGGACATGCTGGATTCTACAGAAGATTCATCAAGGATTTCAACAAGATTGCAAGGCCACTCACTGCTCTTATGTGCAAAGATGTGAAATTCGAGTTCACTGCAAAATGTCTTTCAGCCTTTGAACAGATCAAGCAAGCATTAGGGAGTGCTCCAAGTGTGCAACCTCCGGACTGGGATTTACCTTTCGAGGTGATGTGTGACGCCAGTGATTTCGCAGTGGGCGCGGTATTAGGACAGAAGAAGGACACGAAACTTCATGCCATCTATTATGCCAGCAGGACTTTGGATGATTTTCAGAAGAACTATGCAATTACGGAGAAGGAATTGTTAGCTGTGGTATTTGCCTTTGAGAAATTTCGGCTGTACCTTGTTGGCTCGAAGATGATTGTTCACACTGACCATTCAGCATTGAAGTACTTGATGCAGAAGAAGGATGCAAAGCCAAGGTTGCTAAGATGGATTCTACTTCTTCAAGAGTTCGACATAGAGGTCAAAGACAAGAAAGGAGTTGAAAACGGAGTAGCTGATCATCTTTCAAGGATCAGAATTGAAGATGATGTGCCCATTGATAACTTTCTACCTGAGGAGAACATATATCTTATTAAGAGTCGCTTGAAAGGCATGATCTCGGACCAGATACGCTTAGTGTCGATCGACACTAGGGGAATATCGATCGACACCCCGTCCGAATCAGAGAACGACAACTCTTGTGCCCGAGTGTCGCATGCTTCAGTTCAGTTCACCCTACGCATGCTTCAGTTCGCAAGCTCTTAGATGATGTGCTTCTACAACCAATCTTTGCTGTTCAAGATGCAACTCGACCATGGTATGGTGATATTGTGAACTACCTTGCTGCAGACATTGAGCCTAACCATCTCAAAGGATATGAGAAGAAGAAATTCATGAGGGAACTTAGAAGGTATTATTGGGATGAGCCACACTTATACAAGCATTGTTCAGACAATGTTTACAGAAGATGCACTGCAGAGAGTGAGGTTCGTGATGTCTTGTTCCATTGTCATGGTTCAGAGTATGCTGGACACTTTGCTACATTCAAGACGGTGTCCAAGGTTCTTCAAGCAGGCTTTTGGTGGCCTACTATGTTCAAGGATGCACATCTGTTCATCATGCAGTGTGATGTTTATCAAAGGAGAGGAAATATCAGCAAGAGGAATGAGATGCCACAGAACTTCATCATTGAAGTTGAGGTCTTTGATTGTTGGGGTATTGACTTCATGGGTCATTTTCCTCCATCGTTCGGAATGCAATACATCTTGGTGGCTGTGGACTATGTGTTTAAGTGGGTGGAAGCAATTGCTTCTAAGACCAATGATGCTGCAGTTGTTCTCAAGATGTTTCAGACCATCATTTTCCCACGATTCGGAGTGCCTCGGATTGTCATTAGTGATGGCGGATCTCAGCTCCACGAATTGGATGAACTTCGTTATCATGTTTATGAGAACTCAAAGCTCTACAAAGAGAGAACTAAATCATATCATGATAAGAAGATCATCTCTAGACAATTCGAGCCAAATGACCAGGTACTTCTATACAACTCTCATTTACAATTGTTTCCTGGTAAATTGTGTTCACGTTGGTCAGGTCCTTTCACCATCAAAGAGGTCAGACCATATGGAGCAATTGTCTTGACAAACTCCAAAGGAGAGGAGTTCACTGTGAATGGGCAAAGGGTGAAACACTATTGGGCTCAAGCCGAGATTCCAGACGGACACATTGTGTCCTTGGATGATGCACCGAACGCCTAAATCACGCAAGCACAGTCAAGCTATTGACGTTAAACGAGCGCTGAGTGGGAGGCAACCCACTGTTAGGTAAGTTTTTCTTTACATTTTGCATTTTGGTTTTACTAATTATTTTATTTTGGCTTTATAAAAAAAAAATATAGAGGGCATCACCACGATCAGTGTCGATCGACACCCACTGTGTTGATCGACACCAAGCGAGGATACGGGTAAGTTCTTCAAAACCCGGAACTTTCTTCTTCTTCCTCATATTTTTCAAACCGCGAGTTGGAGAGTATTTCCCCCAAAATCTCAACTTTCTTAAAACTTAACCAAATTGAGTGATTCAAAGCTCTAATTCGTGCGGATTCTTGCCCTCTTTCATAATCCATAGTCAATTCATTCGATTTACCAAGATGCCTCCTGTGAGTAAGAGACCACGACACACTAACGCCGAAGCCTCAGGAACGGCAAATGACGAAGCAATTCCGGCTCTTCCTCCATGGCCTAAGCCTAAAAAATTGAAGGTTCGTGTAACACGAAGTTGGGACGAGTCACCAGCTGCAGAGGTGGCAAAGGACGCATGCACTTACAGAGACATCAGCGAGTCATGGGGCGATTACGACACGCTGTTCTACAAAGCGTGGCAGCGAGTAGAGATCGCTCCAACTCGCTTCGCTTGTGAGAAGACGATGAGCGCGCTAGAAATCAAGGATGACATCCTTTCCTTGATGAGCAGAATTGGGATGGGCACCATAGCGACGAAGCAGTTCGATCTCTATCCAGACCTAATCCGCCAGTTCATTGCCACAGCCAGGGCCTACTACTGGAACGAGATCAACATGAATGCTCTGGAAGGCACATTGACATTCCTAATCCGCGGAATCAGATACCGCATTTCCCTTCCAGACCTCTGTGGGATCTATGGATTCGCAGACGAGCATGCCACTGGGGTCTCTCTTCAGACTCAGCTTCCAGATAACCAGGACTTCTGGTCGCACTTCGGGAATGGGAGGTATGATTCTAAGACCTTCACTCACACCGACATTCGTCATCCTACTCTGCGCTACTTGGTTCGATTGTTCTGCACTAGACTTCTGTGTAAGCACGAGCCAGGGAAGATGCGATTGTCTGAGTTGGTGTTGCTCTATCGAGGTCTCTGGTCTGAGATCTATGAGGATGATGACGCGCCAGTTAGCGCGAACCTTAGCGCGGTATTTGCTCATCATTTTGCATCCTTGAGGACGAAGCCTTTCAGCGGGACGAAGCTGAAGCCAGAGACCATAGGGAGTCTTCTTACACCCATCTTCCAGCACTGCGGGATAGACACTTCTACATGTTTCATTGTTACATCGCGTGCCTTGGTGGATATGGAGTACCTGAAGAGGACTCACTGGGTGACCGGAGAGAGATTGTGGGCATTTAGCGACGAGCAGAGAGTGCAGCGTTTGATTCAGCTACCTGACAGAGACCTCACTCACATTACCAGCGATCCAGGGCGCCTCGCATTTCAGCCTAGTCCGACCAAGCTCAGGGATGCTCCCGTTGCCAGACGCAGAGGTACTTCGTCACGCACAGCTGCGGATCCTCCACGACCATCCTCTTCTAGACGCAGAGCACCAGCTACTTTAGAGCCTATTGGACCGTATCACCTTCCAGACGCTCCTGAGATTCTCATGGAGCTGGCTGCTTTCCAGCGATACGTGGTTCAGAGCTTCCAGTCCATCTGGAACGCCATTGCCTCTGTGTCTACCTGCGTTCGACCACCTACGCCACCACGTTCCTCTCCACCACATGCTGATGACGACGAGTGACTTTCTCATCCTTTTTCTTTTTAGTATTTTGAGTCAGTTTTTCTTTTCATTTGAGTCTGCATTTTGTTTCATTTGATTCAATACCTTGTTTCAAACTTGTTGCAGTTATTGAGCTTATTGGATTATCTTGTGCTTTTAACCTTTTGTTGAGTTTTCTAACAGCTTGGAAGACTTCTAACAACAATCTGACTTAACAACTTCAATGTTCAAGTGGCAGAACTCTGTCTACGGACAGAGTGTCGATCGACACCATCTGTGTCGATCGACACCAACTTCAGACACATCATCGATCGATACCATCTGTGTCGATCGACGCTACACGCAAAAGTCAGGTAAGAATCCGATTTTTTCTCTTTATTGCAACAATATGGTACGAATTTTTTCTATCCAAACTCATTCTTAGTAACACTGGGGACAGTGTTGTTCAAGTCTGGGGGAGGTGGTTACTAATTTTGTGTTTTGTTTTGAGAGTCATTTGAGTCTTCAGTCAAAAGTTTTCAAAATCTGTTTTATTGAGTCAAAATTAGTCGAAACTTTCAGTTTTTCTAGGAACTAACCACAAAAAGTTGACGCTTGAAAGAACCATTGCTATAAGAGTTGATTGCAGGACTTACTAAGTAGAAAGCTACAAGTGGAATCAGTCTAACAGAGCGAGTTCAGATCCCCTTATAAGAACTAGGTATGCGCAGAACTTGATTCCTCTTTCAGTCCGAACAGATAGGCAATTGCAGTCTCTCCTTGATCTTCCCTTAAGAGAAAAGAAAAGAAAGAAAAAGAGTCTAAGTCTGGAATAGTGCCTTGTCATGAGCCTGTCTCCTCACAAGTAACAATATTAGTGATGCTCTTGAACACGTCTCCTCACAAGGAACACAAGTAAAGAGTAGCACTATTCCAGAGATCCCAAAGAGAATAATAAGAGTCAATGAAAAGATCTTAGAACACCCTGAAAATGGGCAGAAGTTGACTAAGGGAAGAGAAAATAGGGGAGCTACATGAGAATATCTTGTTTTGGTACTAAGGGAGGGAAAAGAATCAGAAAAGTTATATGGCATTACCAATGTTAGAGTTCGAATCTGTTACCAAGGAAAGGATCTGGATTTGAACTGGGAGATTGCTAAGCTTGTGGTAAGTACATTGAACATTTCCTAAGGTTGGCTCTAATATCATGTGGATTCAAGAAGTGTTAATCAATGTGGCGTTTTGAAAAAGTGATTGGAAGTTCCTGTTTTCAAACTTCTACTTTAGTCTAGGTTTCTGTTTTGCTTGAGGGCAAGCAAAGGCTAAGTCTGGGGGAGTTGATATATCATGGTTTTTACCCGTTTTAAGCCATGATATAAGTGTTTTTATAGAGTCTTTTGCTAGTTTTGGAGTCTTTACAGGATGGAGAGCATTTGGAGCTAAATGGAAGAAACTGGAACGTTTTGGAGCATTTTGGAGAAGCAGCCGAAGTGATGAAGTCAAGAGGCTGGATTTACGACCTGAGTGTCGATCGACACCATAAGTGTCGATCGACACCAAGGATAGACGGCGAAGTTTGACGGTTTCCAATCAGGAAAAGGAAAGAAGAGCAAGTTTGAAGAATTACAAGTTTACCCTTGGACGAAAAATCTCCTTCTATAAATAGTTTTCAGGCATTGTTTAGCCATATACCTTATCATTATTTTCTGTTTTTGAGACTTATAGAGAGATTGATCCTGAGCTTTTGGGGAGACAATTCAAACTCATCTGAGCCAGATTTCGAACCCCTATATCATTCTCTATACTTTTATGCAATATTATTCAGCCATGTTTTGTGTTTGCATTATTATGTATGAGTAGTTTGCTAGTTAGGTTAGGTGATTTATGGTTTGATGAAGAGTTTGTAGAATCACTAGAATTATTAGGGAAATCAATTGGATATTCACCTTGATTTGTGCTTAACTTGATTTTCTGAATTGATCACTTAGAAATCAAACCTTAGGTTGTTTAATAGATGCGAGAGCATTATTAATAACTTGAACTAATCATAGGTGAGCAAATTATCTATTTGCAAAGTGATTTGGTTTAGGTAATTTGTGAACAAATCGAACCTGTTCTTATTGCTTGCCTTAATTGTTTAAATTCGCAAAGAGATTTGGAATTTAGGGATTTAGGCATAGATAACTTCTGCAACGAGAGTTGATTGGTTTTAACTTAGAGTTTCGAGTTCTAGACGGTTCTTAATAAAATCCCTAATAAACTTAGATTCTGCATTCTTGGATTCAAACCTGATAATTATCCTTGCCTAGCGCCTTTGTCTCTGAACTTACATCGCTTTATAAAATCGTTTGCTTATTTCTGCATTGCTTTAGACTACTTTAAATTAATCGCCTAGCATAATCTAAACCTAGAAACCATAAGTGTAGCTTTAACTTCCCTGAGGATTCGATACCCCTTATACTTCAACTGCATTGCTGTGCACTTGCAATAGTTGATTATTTGGGTAAAACCTGAGCCCTATCACAGCCGTGCATTATTCGAGAGAAAAGAGTTTTTACCCGAGAGCTTGTGAGAGATCATCGAGAGATCTAGTTTCCGTGCGAGTTCTGCACGTTTTGACCGAGAGATTCGATCGGGGATAGTCGATTTGCCGAGGAAGGATCGAGTTATCCGAAGGTTTTTGGATTGGATCGGGAGGTAGCCGAGAGCACTTGTTTTCGGCCGATAGTTTTCGGATATCTTTGTTTGTGCGGCGATTTTGTCGGAAGTTATTCGACTAATCCGATTGTTTTGATCGGTTTACGAGGGAATACAGAGTTTGGTTCGAGAAAAAGTGAACGGTTCGTGAGTTAGCCAATAGCAGATTGGATCTCGCGGTACGAGTCGTAGCGATAGCCGAGGGGGCACGTTTTGTGTCCGACTATCTTTGTTTCTGATCGAGTTATCACCGAGTTTCCTTCGACCAAACCGTTTGTTTGATTGTGTAAGGTAAGTGCGTGACTGTGGCTAGGATCTATGGATTGACGGATTGCTAGGGATTTTGATGTGTTTATTGATCGCTTGTGTAAGTAGGGTTTTATGCTTAGCAAGGTCAATGTTTATGTGATTGTGATGCGGTTTGGAGACCGTGAGATAATGTGATGTCTAGCTAACTCGTGATCGAGGCAGGATCATTTCTTTGGCTTATGTGATGTGTTATTCACGCTAGTGCGGAACCGAGTGCATAAGACTAGATGGTCAGAGTTAGGTTAGATAGTCATGCATGTTTGATTGCTTGCTTGCTAAGTGTTTTTTATATCATGTTAGAATGCGTGATTAGTTGCTGGCTAAGGTGTTACGGGATGACCGTATTCATTAAGCATTTATGGTAATGCTTATGCCTCTATTATGTGTTGAGTGTGCAGGTAAAGAAGTTGTCCATGACCGTTAGTTCTGAAGGCGGACTTGAAGGCAGTGAAAAAAGGAGTGGATTTAGGATTGGGGTTGGGGTTTAATCATTTAAGTATTGTTTTGGTTCACGGCTTTGGTGTTATTTTATACTTAATCGAATTTGGCTAAGTTTATGATTTTATGGACCCCGGTTGTACGATTGGATTATTGGTTAATTATGCAATGAGAATTGATATCTCTGTAAATTGCATGTTTTGAACTCACATTTCATGATAGTTAGGACTTCATTCTTGCACTTTCATCTTAGCTTTCATCACATTTTCACCCATGATAGGATTAGATGCATTAGGTTAGGTTTCTGCATAGTCTTGCATGTTTGGAGTGTGTTCTCAGGTGTTTAGGATGGTCCGAAGAAGAAACCAAGGAGGGAGATCACAAATGGAGGACGAGCCGGTAATATCGAGCATGGATCACGACCCCGAGGCCGATTTAGACAAGCGCACGATGAGTAGCAACAACTTAGTCCCGAAAAGAACACCTCTGGGCGAAGATCCAGCAAGAGGATGCCATGAAGACGGATATCGGAGCAAAGCAACAGGAAGTACCCGATTCGAGTAACAAGGAAGGCGAGCCTTCACGACATGATCCCGAAACACTTGCCCGTTCCTTGCTTCTCGCTACTGGTTTTCCGACTATTAGTTTCCTGCAAAACAAAATGAGGGATGAGCGCTACTCGCTCAGTGAGTCATGGCTCCCCTAAACAGAAACAACAATGCCCCACCCCAAAACCCAAAATAACACACAACACGCAATTCACACAAAGTCAGCATTAGCAAAAACAATCACGTCGTCGCCACTCTTTCATCACCACACCATTACCAAGGCCTTGCGCATTCGATCCTGACCCATGAACACCCATCTCACAGCCACAAAGGCATGCGAGACAGAACATCACCAACCCAGGGTCCGAATTTATACGGCTGCCCCGGCTATCCCGTCGGATAGTCCTCGGCCATAGGCTGCAACCCCGTTCCTCCGAGTCTGCACGAGGTAGGATCGAACCGCCATCACATCACATCACACTCACCACAAAAACTCGGTTAAGTAGTCATAGAACCTGACACACAAATGAATAACTTAACAAAACTATAATAACTCATGCAACATCAATCAAACAAATAGCACCAATATCATATAATCTAGCAAATGAATCAAAACAAACAATCACACATCACTACAACTCACAGTGTTTTAAGCTGAACGGTTTTTAGACTAAACTTCACTACCACGGATGGATCCACCTGAATGTTCTCACCTCTGCTTTGCTCTAAAGCTCCACCTGAATGTTCTCACTTTCTCTCTTTAACAAAATCTCTCTCTCTCTAAGAGTTTTTCTCTAACTTTCAACATGAGGAAAATGACTTAGGAATGGAGCTCTAGGGGTCTATTTATAGAGGATGGATGGATAAGGACGTGGTGACCTGGCCAATGACAACGTGACACTAGTCACGACCAGCTTCAAGCTTATCTGCTGATATATGAGGACCAAATAGCATTCAAACTGATCTATAAGGACGAAATTGCCTTCCACCAGATGTATAAAGACGGAATAGCAGTCTTCCGGACGTATAAAAACGGAATAGCAGTCTTCCGGATGTATAAAGACGGAATAGCAGTCTTCCGGATGTATAAAGATGGAATAGCAGTCTTCCGGATGTATAAAGACGGAATAGCAGTCTTC
>JAHZTW010000001.1:427954761-427977486 GCA_020283515.1 Alliaria petiolata
TCAATCCTTTAGTCGTTTTTAGTAGTAAAGTCTCAACCTTTATCTATTTCAAACTTGACTTATAACCCGATATGACCGATCTGTTCACTAACACTCCCAAAATGGTTTGATACCCCATACACTGTACTGCTTTCGGTTGATAGTGTTGGGACATTGCTAAAAGGAAGCAAAATCCTATTTATCAATTGGCGCCGTTGCTGTTTGGGAGAAAGTTTACATTTCGGTACTAGGTCGTTATAAGGACAAGCTTCAATTTTTAGAAGTCATTTAACACTTTTACTCGTATATATCTGTTTTGACAGGTATATGAACCTACGCTCACACGGTACAACAAATCTTGTTCCCCGAATAGACGATATCAACCTGCTCGAACGATCAGCCAGACGAAATCGGGAACAAGCCGAAACTACAAACCGTGTGACGATGGAAAACCAACAAGGTGCTCAAGGAGCTGCGGGCGCAGCCGGTGCACAAGGCCAACAAGGCCACCAAGGACCATAAGGTCCACAAGGCGTACAAGGCGCTCAAGGACAGCCTGGTGTTGCAGCTGCTCCAAGAGTTATGAGGCAAATCGGTGCAGGAGATGCACCGATATCGACCGCAAGCCGACACGGTATCCAGCCACCACCAGTGTAGAACAACAACTTCGAGATCAAAAGTGGTCTCATCTCCATGGTGCAAAACAACCGATTCTTCGGTCTGCCCTTGGAAGACCCACTTGACCATCTCGACCAGTTCGATCGTGTGTGCGCCATGACCAAGATCAACGGAGTAAGCGAAGATGGATTCAAGATGCGTTTGTTTCCCTTATCACTGGGAGACAAAGCACACGCATGGGAAAAGACTCTGCCCCACGAATCCATTACCTCGTGGGCAGATTGCAAGAAGGCTTTTCTGACAAAGTTCTTCTCCACATCGAGGACATCCCGATTGAGAAACGAAATCAGTGGTTTCACTCAGAAATCCAACGAGACCTTTACTGAAGCCTGGGAGCGATTCAAGGGTTACACCAGTCAGTGCCCTCACCATGGATTCAGCCAAGAATCACTCCTCAGTACACTATACCGAGGTGTCATTCCCAAGATTCGGATGCTGCTCGATACGGCGAGCAATGGAAATTTCCTTGCAAAAGACGTTGAAGACGGTCTCGAATTAGTTGAAAACTTAGCTCAGAGTGACTCCTCTTCCCACGAAGACTATGACAGGTCCAACCGTGGCTCCAAAAAAGAAGTGGATGGAAGCCAGAAAGTGATCAAAGAGCTCAACGACAAGCTTGACAAGTTACTACTTGTCGAAACTCAAAAAGAAGTCAATTTCGTGGAAGAACTCACTCAAGTCCAAGAAGGGGAGGATGTTCAGTATGAAGATATTAACTACATAAATGCTCAAGGAGGGTTTAACACATGGAGACCCAACAACAACTTTTCTTACCGAAGCACGAACGTCGCAAACCCACAGGACCATACCTACCCTCAGCAACAAGGAGGAGGAGCAAAACAATTTGTGCCGTACACGAATCAACAAGGCTTTGTACCGCGGTTCCAGAATCAAAACGGCTACCCGCCACGACAACAAGCCGGTGCACCTCCTATCTTCCAACAACAACAAGGCAACCCACCTGCTCAAGCTGGTTTCGACTTGGAAGGCAGTCTAAAGAAAATTCTCCAAGGTCAAACACATATCCAGGCGGAGAACCCGATATGGCCGTCCAGGTAATAGGTATTTGGACTTGGCCAATCCGAGAAAAGCGCCCAAATTTATGGCCCACTTTTCCGGATAAGGCATGAATGCTTGGTTGGGGTTAACCGACAATTATCCCCCAAACCAAGAAACCCTAGTCAAACCCTTCTCTTCCCCACATCTCCTCTTTAAAAAAGCTATCACCTCTCTCGTTTTCATTCCCCATCACTCTCAACTCCAGAAAATTGTCTATAGCTTTTAATTTCGCAATTCGATTCCGTGCATCCTTCCAAGAGTTTTTGCAAATATCGTGCTAAGGTAAAAATTTGCTATAGAATGATATGATTGAGTATTGCTTAGGTTTGTTCGAATTCGCTGCATTAGGGATGTGAGAGTTGATTGAGGAATATTTGGTAGATAGTTTTTGCATAAAACTTAGGGTTTTTTGCAGGATTTTCTAGAATTTTGACATTTCTATTTTTGAAGAATAGCTAAGGCTTTTTGCTTGATTTTGCTTGATCTTGCGATGAATGTGGCTAAGGCTTTTTGGATAGGTAGAATTCGACTTGCATCCTAGAAACCTGAACTTAGACATTGAGTTGATTTCTTTTAAATGGCGTTTTGGATTCAAACTTACACCTTTTCTTTTAAAACCTCACCCCTCCGGTTGGCTTTTACTTGAGGACAAGCAAAAAGGCAAGTTTGGGGGTGTTGATATCTCTATAAATTGCATGTTTTTAACACACATTTCATGCTAGTTAGAACTTAATTCTTGCACTTTCATCTTAGCTTTCATCACATTTTCACCCATGATAGGATTAGATGCATTAGGTTAGGTTTTTGCATAGTCTTGCATGTTTGGAGTGTGTTCTCGGGTGTTTAGGATGGTCCGAAGAAGAAACCAAGGAGGGAGATCACAAATGGAGGACGAGCCGGTAATATCGAGCATGGATCACGACCCCGAGGCCGATTTAGACAAGCGCACGACGAGTAGCAGCAACTTAGTCCCGAAAGGAACACCTCGGAGCGAAGATCCAGCAAGAGGATGCCATAAAGACGGATATCAGAGCAAGGCAACGGGAAGTACGCGATTCGAGTAACAAGGAAGGCGAGCCTTCATGACATGATCCCGAAACACTTGCCCGATATGGAGACTACCCGAAGAATCAGAAGAGTTAGCATATCGGCTTGCTCACAACGACTTGAGCCCGAAACGCTAAAGTCCAAAATAGTACCATTTCGGGAAAGTGGTCCCAACGTTTTATGTTTTTCCACTTTTGTGTATAAATATCTACCCTCCATCCTTATCTTTCTATCACGTTTTCTACTTTTATTTTTCTGTCTTCTCTTCCAAACCGAGAACTACTTTGTATTTTCACCATTAAAGCTTGTTTCAAAGCTTTGATTTTCAGGCAATCTTGAAGTTTAAAATATTATAGCTTAGTGTTATTTTCTTAAAGGCTTCTTCCTTTTCTTGTTTTTAACTGTCTTGCAACCTATTAGTTATCCTCTCATCCTTATGGATCTTCAGGTTTCTCAAATGGCTTGTGAGTAGTCTTTTTAGGACTTTGATGGGTTGAAAGAACCAAGGGACTCTCGGGTTTATATTTCTTGCTTAGCTAAAACATAAAGTTAGATTCTTTCTTGTATATCATTCCCAAAGCTTAGTCTAGTCTGGCCATCTAGCCTAAAGTCCACAGGCGGCTTGACACGAACGCCACGTGCTTGCTTAGCCGGATCCATGAACAAGAGTTTGATTTCTTAGGTTAAGACTAACCATCTGTCTAAGAGTCTTACGGTTAAATAGGGACGTTGTAGATGTCTGTTTCTTCTATTGTACCACTATGCGAGAGCTAGTCTATGGTGATAGAGATTCAAAGAGTTTAGACCCAAACGCCATGGGCTAAACGATTTGAGGCTTATCTTTTTACCGTTTAAATATCCATTTCCTGCTTAGCATCTTTAAAGTTCTCTTATTTATGGTCTTGAGTGACATAAGATCAATCCTTTAGTCATTTTTAGTAGTAAAGTCTCAACCTTTATCTATTTCAAACTTGACTTATAACCCGATATGACCGATCTGTTCACTAACACTCCCAAAATGGTTTGATACCCCATACATTGTACTGCTTTCGGTCGATAGTGTTGGGACATTGCTAAAAGGAAGCAAAATCCTATTTGTCAAGAATGGCTGTTTTAAGAATCAAATCGTTGTTTAATTTTATGAGAAAAGGTGAAAATTCCGCTATGTTTTTATGTTGGCCGAGGGTTGTCTCGGGACCTCTGGCCGCGGTAGGATTACCGGGTCGGGTCGCCTCAGCTACTCTCTCAAATTAAGAGATCACTGTAGTATTTAGGGATCGAATCCACAGGGAAGGGATAGTCACACAACGAATTTCTAATTTCGAATTAAGCTAAGAAGAAAGATTTAAAAGTAAAAGACAGCAGGTAATTTAAAAACGGTGTAAGTTCAGGAGACAAAACGCTAGGTTCAGGAAAATTTTCAGGTGAATCCTAATTGTAAATCTAGACAAGATGTTAGGAATTATGAAGATCCGTTCTTGAACTTGAAACACTAATGTAAAATCAACCAACTCTCGCTACGAGATTATCTATGTCTAAACCCTAGAATTCCAAATCTCTTTGCAAATCCTATCGATTCAGACAAGCATTAATAACAGGTTCAATTGTTCACAAAATCCCTAAAGTAAATCTCTTTGCGAATAGGTATTTTGCTCATCTAACATTAGTTCAGGCAATCAATAATACTCTCGCATCTATTAATTAACCTAAGATCAGATTCTAGGTCGCGAAGTTAGAATAAGCATTAAACACAAATCCAGATGAAGAACTCTAATGATTTTATCCTAACAATTTAATTCGACCTAACAATTCATCAATCACCTTTGGAAAACCCTAAACCTAACAAGCAAACTACTCAGACATGATTAATGAAACAGAAATTATTATTTTAATAGAAAGCATAAAAGAAATCAATAGAAGAAAATAAAGGAGTTCCAAATATGCTCTAAAGGTGTCTGATTTTCTCTTCAAAAACCTAAACTTCTATGATTCTTAAAGTATGAGATTATGCCTAAACAATGGCTGAAAAACTATATTTATAGGCTCAGATTCGAATCTTCAATTCCTTGGAAGATTAGGAAAATTCTTGGAACTTTTCTTTTCTGCAAAATCTGGAAACTTCACGTCTTTGAAAATAGGAAAACCTGGTGTCGATCCATACCAACAGGCAGTGTCGATCAACACTCATCCTTCAACTCCAATCCTACTTCAACACTTCATGACTTCATTCCATTAAGCTCCAAAATGCATACAAATCTCTAATTTAGATCCAATTGTACCTGAACCTGCTAAGACTCTAATAGGACTCTAAAAATACCAAAAGACTCTATAAAAATACTTATATCATGGTCCAAAAATCAAGCTCAAATCCCTTTTTGCTTTCAAAATTTCGAAATTAAACAACGGTATTGACTAAAGGACTTACATATTCTTTCCCTTCCTTTGTGTCTGAACAAGATAGTCCTTCTACAGCTCCCCTATTTTCTCTTCCCTTAGTCAACTGCTGCCCATTTTCAGGGTGTTCTACAGATCTTTTCATTGACTTTTCTCATTCTTTTGAAGTCTTGGAATAGTGCTACTCTTACTTGTGTTCCTTGTGAGGAGACAGGTTCATGAGCTCTCACTAATATTTTTCCTTGTGAGGAGACATGCTCATGAGGATCTTTGCACTATTCCTTGATCAGACTTCTTTATTTCTTTTCTTTTCTTTTCTAAAGGAAAGATCAAGGAGAGACTGTAGTGTTCTTATCTTGCCAGTGCTGAAAGAGGAATCAAATCCAATGAATACCAAGCTCTAAGCAGGAATCTGAACTCTCTTTGTTAGACCTATCCACTTGCAGCTTTCTACTTAGTAAAACCTCCAATCAACTACTATGGCAATGGTCCTTCAAGTGTCAATCTTCTGTATTTAGTTCTTCTGAAAACTGAAAATTTCACTGATTTTGACTAAATAAAATAAAGTTTTTGACTGACTCAAATGACTCTCAAAACAAAACACAGAGTCAGTAATCACTTCCCCCAGACTTTATAAATAACACTGTCCCCAGTGTTATCAAGCCCGGAGTTGGTTAAAAGAAAGATTAGATACAACATAAAAGACCAGTTAGAAGACTTACCTTTGTCTGCGCGTGGTGTCGATCGACACTGTTCTGTGTTGAGTCCAATGTTGCCTTTTTTTTCAACTGACTGAAACTAGGACTTAGTAAAATCAAAACGAAATATAAAGAAAAACCTTACCTAACAGTGGGTTGCCTCCCACTCAGCGCTTGTTTTTAGTCATTAGCTTGACTGTGTCGGGGATCAGACGTCTGGTGGATCAGAGGGTGGCATCGAATGCTTCCCAGACGAATGTCTCCACATCCATGGTGGTGTATATGCATTACGTGCGTGAGAGCGACTGATAGGGCTCAGATTTTATCCAAATAATCAACTACTGCAAGTGCACATCAATGCAGTTGAAGTATAAGGGGTATCGAATCCCAAGGGAAGTGAAAGCTACACTAAGGTTTCTAAGTTCGAATTATACTAGGTCGGAATATATGAAATTAAAACTAAGCAATTAAACAAGTAAATAAATCGGATTTTAGATGGATTAAAGTTCAGGAGACTAAGGCGTTAGGCAAGGATAATTATCAGGTTGAATCCAAAAATGCAAAATCTAAGTTTATTAGGGATTTATTAAGAACCGTCTAGAACTCGAAACTCTAAGTTAAAACGAATCAACTCTCGCTGCAGAAGTTATCTATGCCTAGATTCCTAAATCCCAAATCTCTTTGCGAATTTAAAAACATAAGACAAGCAATAAGAACATATTCGATTTGTTCACAAAATACCTAAACCAAATCTCTTTGCGAATAGATATTTTCCTCACCTATGATTAGTTCAAGTTACTAATAATGCTCTCGCATCTATTAAATAACATAAGGTTTGATTTTTAAGTGATCAATTCAGAAAATCAAGTTAAGCACAAATCAAGGTGAAGATCTAATTGATTTCTCTAAAAGTTCTAATGATTCTACAAACTCTTCATTAAACCCTAAATCACCCTAACCTAAGTAGCAAACTACTTAGACATAATTATGCAAACACAAATCATGGCTGAAATAAATTGCATAAAAAGAATAGAGAATGATACAGGGGTTCGAAATCTGGCTCAGATGAGTTATAATTGTCTCTCCAAAAGCACATGATCAATCTCTCTCTAAGTCTCAAAAAAAGAAAATAATGATAAGGTATGTGGCTAAACAATACCTGAAAACTATTTATAGAAGGGGATTTTTCGTCCAGTGGCAGACTTGTAATTTCTTCAAACTTGCTCTCTTTCCTTTTTCTGATGGGAATCGTGAAACTTGGCCGACCTTGATTGGTGTCGATCGACACAAGTGGTGTCGATCGACACCTTGCTCGTAAATCCACTCTCTTGACTTCAACACTTCAGCTGCTTCTCCAAAATGATCCAGAAAATGCTAGAATCTTTTATTTAGCTCCAAATGCTCTCCATCCTCTAAAGACTCAAATAGGACTCGAAAACTAACAAAAGACTCTATGAAAACACTTATATCATGGTCCAAAAACCAGTAAAAACCATGATATATCAACTCCCCCAGACATAGCTTTTGCTTGCCTCAAGCAAAACATAAACTTAGAATGAAGTAAAAGTTTGAAAACAGAAACTTTCGAGTACCTCTTCAAAACGCCACATTGATTAACACTTCTTGAATCCACATGATATAGAGCCAACCTTAGGAAATGTTCAGTGTACTTACCACAAGCTTAGTAATCTCCCAGTTCGAATCCAGATCCTTTCCTTTGTAATATTTCGAACTCTAACAGTGGTATTTTCACACAACTTTTAGAGATTCTTTTCCCTTCCTTAGTGCCTGAACAAGACATTCTCATACAGCTCCCCTATTTTCTCTTTCCTTAGTCAACTTCTGCCCATTTTCAGGGTGTTCTAAGATCTTTTCATTGACTCTTCTTTTTCTTATGAAATCTCGGGAAATAGCGCTACTCTCTACATGTGTTCCTTGTGAGGAGACGTGTTCAAGAGCATCACTAATATTGTTCCTTGTGAGGAGACAGGCTCATGACAAAGGCACTATTCCCAGACTTAGACTCTTTTTCTTCCTTTTCTTTTTCTTTTCTCAAGGGAAGTTCAAGGAGAGACTGCAATGGTCTATCTGTTCAGACTGAAAGAGGAATCAAGTTCTGCGCATACCTAGTTCTTATAAGGGGATCTGAACTTGCCCTGCTAGATTGATTCCACTTGCAGCTTTCTACTTAGTAAGTCCTGCAATCAACTCTTATAGCAATGGTTCTTCAAGTGTCAACTTCCTCTGGTTGGTTCCTATAAAAACTGAAAGTTCCAACTGATTTTGACTTAATAAAACAAAATTTTTGACTCTCAAAACAAAATAAAATGTTAGCAACCACCTCCCCCAGACTTGAATAACACTGTCCCCAGTGTTACTAAGAAAGAGTTTGGATAGAAAAAAGTTGTGCTAAACTGTTACAGAACAAAGAGAAAATCGGATTACCTGACTTATGCGCGCAGCGTCGATCGACACAGATGGTGTCGATCGTTGCTGTGTATGATGATGGTGTCGCCGTGTCGATCGACACTCTGTCCGTAGACAGAGTTCAGCCACTCGAACATGATTGTTGTTAAGTCAGTTTGTTGTTAGAGTTATCCTAGCTGTTAGAAAAACTCAAACAAATGTTAAAAGCACAAGATAATCCAATAAACTCAATAAGTTCAACAAGTTTAAAACAAAGTACTGAAGCAAACGAAGCAAAATGCAGACTCGAGAGAAAAAGAAAAACTGACTCAAAGTACTAAAAAGGAATGAAAGAGTCACTCGTCGTCATCAACACGTGGTGGTGAAGGTGGTCGGATGCAGCCACAGTTTGAAACAACTGTGATGGCGTTCCAAATGGCCTGAAAGCTCTGCACCACGTATCTCTGAAATGCAGCTTGCTCCATAGGAATCTCAGGAGCGTCTGGAAGGTGATGAGGACCAATAGGCTCCAAAGTGGCATGTGCTCTGCGCCTAGAACATGAAGGGCGTGTCGGATCCTTAGCTAGGCATAAGTACGGTGTGTGGATCACATGGGTACGAAGACTCATGGTGATTTAGGGCGGTGTATCGGCGGCGTCCCGCTTTCCTGACCCAAATGGATACGAGAAACCCTCGGTTCATGATGGAAGGAAGACTCGGAGGGTACTTGGGTCGCTCCCTCGGCCGAGTATGCATGACGATGCAAGTGCCGTCGATTGTCATGAAGGACATAACGGACCGACTGTCGAGGCAAGGACATGTCGGCATTGATGTTCTCGCCTACGGTCCTCTGTGGTAAGTAGGGAGGTGTTCAAGTTAGGGAGCCGTGGACCGATACACCTAGAGGCCTCGACAACCCGCTTGGAGTGGAACATGCATAGCCGTGAAGGGCTAGGGTCATGTTTGGTAGCTAGCATTGAACAGGAATAGCCATGAAGGGCTCGGGTCCTGGTTCAATGTCTAGTCGAGTGTGGAACACAGGTAGCCATGAAGGGCTAGGGTGTGTGTTCCACGGTTGGGCTTAGTAATCTGCAGTTTGCTATAGCCCCGGCATGCATAGTAACGAGGAGGTTACTATGGTCATGCCACCATTGTTTAAGCTTCCGCTTGTGTTATTGCTTTGATATTGTTGCATGATGTGAGCATGTATGCATTGTTTTATTTTGGGGTTTGGGTTGGGTTTCTAACAATTGTATAGAGGGTCCTGGATTCAATGAGTAATACTAGATTACTCATCCCTCATTTTATTAATTTTTGCAGGAAGCCGTAGAAAGTAGACGGGCGCAGCGGACACTAGGATTCCGGGGTAGATTGCGGTATGTTTTTGTAAAACATATGTACAGTTTAGTTGTACAGTTTGTGTAGTAAGGATCCGCTTATATAGAGTTTGAATAAGTCGGATTTTGTATAAAGACTCGATATTTATAATAAAGGAGTTTTGTTGAAAGTAAGAGCCTTGTGTTGAAATGATATTAACTTGGTCCGAGTTAACACAACTCTTACCTAGGGTACGGGTTGGCAAGCCTTAGGCTCTAGGCGAGAGGGTCGGGCTATCACGGTGGGCCAGCCTTGGACTTGGATCCGTTCCGAGGGAGGGCCGGCCGGTCGGCGAACCTCGGCATAACTGCGGCGCTCCCGGCTCGCCTGGGTCTTAGGCCGAGTCGGGGGTGCTACAAGGTGCCTCTGCGTCTGGCAACGGGAGCAATCCTAAACTTGTTCGGACTGGGGTGAAATGCGAGGCGGCATGGATCGGTGGTAATGTTAGTGAGGTCTCTGTCAGGTAACTGCACCAAACGCTGCACTCTCTGCTCGTCGCTGAAGGCCCACATCCTCTCTGCCTTCACCCAATGAGTCCTCCTCAAGTACTCCATATCAACCAAGGCACGCGATGTATCAATGGTGCAGCTGGAAGTGTCAATCTAGAAGTGCAGGAAGATAGGAGTAAGAAGACTTCCTATAGTCTCGGGCTTGGTCTTCGTACCAATGAATGACTTCGTCTTCAAGGAAGCCAAGTGATGAGCAAATACCGCGCCAAGGTTCGCGCTATCTGGCGCGTCTGAATCCTCATAGATCTCAGACCAAAGACCGCAATATAGCAGTACCATCTAAAACACGCGCATCTTCCCTGGCTTATGCTTACACAGAAGTGTAGTAGAGAATAGGCGGACCAAGTAGCGCAGGGTAGGATGGCGAATGTCTGTCTGAGTGGAGGTCTTAGAGTCATACCTCCCATTCCCGAAGTGTGACCAGAAATCCTGGTTGTCTGGAAGCTGCGTCTGAAGAGAGACCCCGGCGGCATGCTCATCTGCGAATCCATAGATCTCGCAAAGGTCTGGAAGTGAAATGCGGTATCGGATCCCGAAAATAGGGAAGGTCAGTGTGCCTTCCAAAGCATTCCGGACTATCTTGTTCCGGTAGTAGACGCGAGCTGTGGCGATGAACTGGCGGACTAGATCGGGATACAAATCATACTGCCGCGTCGCAATAGTGCCCATCCCAATTATGTTCATCAGCTGCAGGACGTCGTCTTTAATGCCTAGCTCCCTCATCGTCTCCTAACATGCAAAACGAGTTGGAGCGATCTCTACTCGCAGCCATGCGTTGTAGAACAAGGTGTAATACTCATCCCATGTCTCGTTGACACCTCTGTAAAGACACTCGTCTTTTGTAACTTCCTTAGCCGGTGGATCTTCCCAACGCTGTGTAACTCGAATCTTTGCCTTTTCAGGTTTAGGCCACGGAGGAAGAGACGAAATCGCCTCATCACTAGCAGTCCCGGAAGTTGAGGCGTCATCATCTCTTGTTCTCTTAGGCATCTGCAATGAAAAGGAAAACAAAATCAAAACCAAAATTCAAGAAATGAAGCACAAGTCGTCACTTCAGGTCGGGTGTCGATCGACACCACATGGCGTCGATCGACACCATGCGTGGAATTCGAATCCGAACCAGAAATCACGATTGTAACTTCATGCAACAACAATTAGCATTCCTAAAAATCCCTATATCATCAATCGACCAAGTCTAGACCATAAAACCCAAAGAAAAATCCAAATTCGCAAAATGCATCATCAATTTCCAAAAATTTCGAAAATTTCAAATTATGCAATTTAGAGGATGAAAACAGTTGGGGAATGATCTAAATCATGTTATACAACCTAAACAACCATCATTCGACCAAGAAATCAAGCTAAATATGTTGAATTCGAAAATTTTCACCTTAGGTCCGAAAATGAAATTGGGAGATTTGAAAAACATACCTTGGTAGATCGAATGAATGGACAATGGATTATGAAAGAGGGATGAAATCCGCACGGATTAGAGTAAAGAAACACTCAATTCCATGAATGAATGGAAAATTTGGGATTTGGGGGAAAAATTGGTTCTAAGGTTCGAGTGTTTAAAAAATGAGGAAGAAAGGAAAAGTATAGGGTTTTAAGTACTTACCTGCGTCCCCGCGTGGTGTCGATCGACACAATGGGTGTCGATCGACACTGGTCATGATCGAGCTCTCCTTCTCTCTCTTTTTTTTTTATAAAAGGCAAAATAATTAGTAAAACCAAAAGCCAAAATGAAAAATAAACTAAGTACCTATCAGTGGGTTGCCTCCCACTAAGCGCTCGTTTAACGTCAATAGCTTGACTGTTCTCGCGTTTAGGCAGTTGGTGCATCATTCAGAGACACAATGTGTCCTTCTGTAATCTCGGCTTGAGCCCAATAGTATTTTACTCTCTGCCCATTCACAGTGAACTCCTCTCCTTTGGAGTTTGTCAGCACACTTGCTCCATATGGTCTGACCTCTTTGATAGTGAAAAGATCTGACCAACGTGAACGCAATTTACCAGGAAACAATTGCAAACGAGAGTTGTATAGAAGTACCTGGTCATTTGGTTCGAATTGTCTCGAGACAATCTTTTTGTCATGATATGCCTTTGTCCTATCCTTGTAGAGCTTCGAGTTCTCATAGGCGTGATGGCGCAATTCGTCGAGCTCATTTAGTTGTATTAGGCACCTTTTTGCAGCTGGCTTCAAGTCAAAATTCATCTTCTTGATAGCCCAATGCGCCTTGTGTTCCAACTCCACTGGAAGATGGCAAGCTTTGCCATAGAGTAGTTGGAAATGTGTAGTTCCAAGTGGCGTTTTGTAGGCAGTCCTGTAGGCCCAAACTGCGTCATCTTGTTTTGCGGTCCAACCCTTCCTTGTCTTGCCCACTGTCTTCTCCAGAATTTGATTGATCTGTCTGTTGGAGACTTCTACTTGTCCACTCGTTTGGGGGTGATACGGAGTAGCCACACGATGTTGAACACCATGTTTCTTCAGCAGCTTGTTGAATACCTTGTTGACAAAGTGAGAACCACCATCATTTATAACAATCTGAGGCACTCCGAATCTTGGGAAAATGATGGTCTGGAATAGCTTGAGAACCACCGTAGCATCATTGGTCTTAGAAGCACTTGCTTCCACCCACTTAGAGATATAGTCTACAGCCACCAAGATGTATTGCATTCCATAGGATGGAAGAAAAGGGCCCATGAAATCAATGCCCCAACAATCAAAGACCTCAACTTCAAGGATGAAGTTCTGTGGCATCTCATGTCGCTTGCTGATCTTTCCTCTCCTTTGACAAACATCACATTGAGTGATGAACAGCTGCGCATCCTTGAACATAGTAGGCCAGCAAAAGCCTGCTTGAAGAACCTTGGATACTGTCTTGAAGGTTGCAAAGTGTCCAGCATACTCAGAACAATGACAATGGAATAGCACATCACGGATCCCACTCTCTGCAATGCATCTTCTGTAAACATTGTCTGAACAATGCTTGTACAAGTGAAGTTCATCCCAATAGTATCTTCTGAGTTCCCCTGTGAACATCTTCTTCTCATAGTTCTTGAGATGTTTAGCCTCAATATCAGCAGTAAGGTAGTTCACAATGTCAGCATACCATGGTCGATTTGCATCATTAATGGCAAAGATTGGCTGTCGAAACACTTCGTCCAAGATCCTTGACAAATAGGGTTTTTGCCCTTTTTAGCAATGTCCCAACACTATCAACCGAAAGCAGTACAGCGTATGGGGTATCAAACCATTTTGGGAGCGTTAGTGAACAGATCGGTCATATCGGTGTCGTAAGTCAAGCTCGAAATAGATAAAGGTTGAGACTTTACTACTAAAAACGACTAAAGGAATGATCTTGTGTCACTCAAGACCGTAAATAAGAGAACTTTAAAGATGCTAAGCAGGAGATAGAAGTTTAAACGGTTAAAAAGATAAGATTTCAAGATAAAAGAAGGATCTTGATGAGTATCATGAACTAGGTGACTCTCGGTTTGACTTATCAAGCTAAAGCTTTTGGATCACGTCAAGACTTGGTCTTTTGATGGTGATTCTTAGGTAAAGGGATCCTCAAATCGTTTAGTCCATGGCATTTGGGTCTAAACTCTTTGAATCTCTATCACCATAGACTAGCTTTCGCATAGTGGTACAATAGAAGAAACAAACATCTACAACATCCCTATTGAACCGTAAGACTCTTAGACAGATGGTTAGTCTTAGCCTAAGAAATCAAACTCTTGTTCATGGATCTGGCTAAGCGAGCACGTGGCGTTCGTGTCAAGCCGCCTGTGGACTTTAGGCTAGATGGCAAGACTAGACTAAGCTTTGGGAATGATAAACAAGAAAGAATCTAACTTTAAGTTTTAGCTAAGCAAGAAATATAAACCCGAGAGTCCCTTGGTTCTTTCAACCCATCAAAGTCCTAAAAAGACTACTCACAAGCCATTTGAGAAACCTCAAGATCCATGAGGATGAGAGGGTAACTCATCGGTTGCGAGATAGCCAAAAACAAGAAAAGGAAGAAGCTTTTAAGAAAATAACGCTAAGCTAGAATACTTAAAACTTCAAGATTGCATAAAAATCAAAGCTTTGAACAAGCTTATATGGTGGAATACAAAAGTAGTTCTCGGTTTAAAAGAGAAGACAACAAAAATGAAAGTAGAAAAACGTGATAGAGAGATAAGGGAGGGGAGTAGTAGGTATTTATACACAAAAGAGGAAAAACATAAAACGTTGGGACTACTTTCACGAAATGGTACATCCGACAACAGTCCGATGCGAGCTTTAGCCAAGCAAAAAATAACGGGTCAATACCCGGTTTGTTCCGGGTTGACCCGGTCTGATCACTATTCACTATAAATACCTTTTAGACCTAATTTGCTGCCTTAACTTTTATTCTCTTGTTCTTAGCTTAAACTTTTAGCCACTTTGGGCAAATACTTTTTTTAAGCTTGAATCTTTGAGTTTAATGCATTATCTTTCTTAGATTTCTTGTTTTAAAATTCTCTAATCATGTTTAACCTTTCTCTAATCTTTGATTTGATGGGTTTAAGTATGGTTAGTGAGTAGTTCTTTAGAAACTTGGGGATGGGTTAGATTTAGGGTTTTCTAATGGAATAATCTTGCAATCTAGGATAGATTCTTTCATTCTCTCTTCTTATTAAGTGATTCCTAATGCCAAATAGCTAATCTTTGCTATTTTGGATCATAAGCATTTCATACACCCACCAAGTGTTTGATGAAATGCTTGAACCAACTTAATAAGAGATTTACATTTCTAGCCTAAGACATTAGTTGTCTAGAGTGTTTATCATGCCATTTACACTTGAATTTAATGCTTGTTGATTATCCTAATACTAAAACATCATTAGTTCATTAGGGTGATTAAGAAAGGGATTAGTGCCACACATCATGGTTTAATCTTGTTTAAGTGTTCTAGGCATAGAGTTAGCTTGATTAGTTGCTTAAATGATTGCAAGGTTGTCCATTAAGTTTCCCAAATCAATGATTCCATCAATAGATTTCGTTTTAGTTAATTTGATAATCTTGCTTAGTAGTTAATCTCTTGTTTAGTGCATGATTAGTAGTGATTAAGGCTTAATTTGATATTATTGCTCTAGTAGTGTTTCTTTTAGTTTGTGCTTTGCTTAAAACTGTCACTTGTTACTTGAATTTGCCAATTTGACTTAGCTTAAACTTGACTTTGTATTCTTATTGAATCATCTCCCAAGATGGATTGATACCTCAAGTATTGCAATGATATGAGCAATTGAGGAATTGCTTGCAAGAGTAAAAACTCTTGTTTCAATTTGTTTCAATTTGGCGCCGTTGCCATATTGGGATTGATTGATCATTAAGATTTAAGCTTAGTTTGAGACTAAGTGATCCTTTTGTGTTTATTGACCATCTACTTTTCTAGATTTCAGTTTTTCCTTGAATGCATTTGAGATCACAAGGAGACAACAACTTCCAAGGCTTTCAATACATTGATCAATTGGAAAGGGTTGCAAGGATTGCAAGAAGGGAAGCTGCAAGGTTAGAGAGGTTGAGAATGGAAAAACAACAAAGAGATCAAGTCCCTCCACCACACATGGCACAAGCACAAAGGGGCAATGGAAACCCCTTACATGCGCCACGATTAGGGAGGACTATTGGGGCTAGAGATGCTTCAAATACACATCAAAATCGCTATGGTATCAATCCTCCACCGGTTCAAAACAATACCTTTGAAGTGAAGCCAGCTTTCATCTATATGGTTCAACAAGACAAGTTACATGGGTTGCCAATGGAGGATCCTCTAGATCACTTGGACAACTTTGATAGAGTTTGTGGCTTATTCAAGATGAATGGTGTGAGTGAGGATGCCTTCAAGCTAAGACTATTTCCATTCTCTCTTGGGGATAGAGCAAGGCAATGGGAGAAAACTTTGCCTCAAGGTACTATCACTACATGGGATGAGTGCAAGAAAGCTTTCCTATCTAAGTTCTACTCCAACTGTAGGACCGCCAAGTTGAGTAATGAGATCTCAAGTTTCACTCAAAAGAATAATGAGTCCTTCAATGAAGCATGGGAAAGATTCAAGGTCTACACAATGCAATGCCCTCATCATGGCTTCACACAAGAGTCTCTACTAAGCACCATCTATAGAGGTGTTCTACCAAAGATAAGAATGCTTCTTGATACCGCAAGCAATGGGAATTTCTTGGGCAAAGATGTTGAAGATGGTTTGGAGCTTGTAGAGAATCTAGTCTTGAGTGATGGTAATTACAATGAAGACTATGATAGAGCTCCAAGGGTAGGTGATTATGATGCTCACAAGAAAGAAATGAAGTCTCTACATGACAAGATGAACAAGCTCATGTCTTGTTCCCAGAGGCATGTACATTTTGTTGAAGAGAATCAAGAGGAATGTGGTGATCAAGTTGAGTATCAAGAGGGTCAATAGGTGGTAAATTTCGTGAGTGGCCAAGGAGGATACAACAACAACTACAACAACAACTATAAGGGGAATAACAACCTCTCTTATAGGAGTACTAATGTGGCCAATTCTGAAGACCAAGTCTACCCTACTCAAACTACCCAAGGCAAACCTTTTGTAAGCTACAACAATTAACAAAAGGGTTATGCACCAAGGTCTAATTACCAAGGAGGAAACCAAGACAACTTTGGTGGGCAAAAGTATAACCAAGGCAACGCTCCACCAGGTTTTACTCACCCTCCACAAGGTCCCCCACAAGACAATGTTCAGCTTATGCTTCAACAAATACTTCAAGGTCAAGCACATAATGATGCTAATATGGGAAAGAAAATTGCTGAAATTAATACAAGGATGGATTCTTTACTCAATGAGCTTGCAACTCAAATAGGAGGTCTTCAACAAAAGTTCAAGCAACTTGAGAAAGGAAAAGCTTCTAGCTCCAATTCTCAAGGCACTTTACCCGGTAAACCCGAAGCTAACCCAAAAGAGTATTGCAACGCTATCTCCACTATTGATGAAGATGAGTATGAGCTTGTTGTGCTAGAATTTGAGAAACTATTTGAAGCTCCTTATGATAAATCTACATTCAACGAGGACATTGAAGTTCAAGATGGGGAGGTGGTCATTGAAAATGACTCTATAGTTGTTGCTACTGAAATGGGTAAAGAAGTGTTTGATGAACCCAAGACTTCTACAAAAGCAAGAGTTGAAGAGAGGGTAAGAGAAGTGGCTAAGAAGAGTGAAGTAGGAGCTTGTGATCCCTTTATCTATAAGCCACCACTCCCATATCCTGAGCGTATTTTGACTAAGGCACAAAAGAAAGTGCTCTCAAGCTTTAGAGGAAGTATGGAGAAAGTTGGTGCACCTTTGCCCAAGGGGGAGAGTTTTTCTCAGGTCAAGGATCAAATAAGGTTCATCAAAGACTTGCTAGCTAATAGGGAGGAGGTAGAAGATCTGATGGAAAGCCTTGATCCACCAAGCACAACAAAGGATGAGCCTAAGACTATTCCAAAGCTTGGTAATCCCGAAATTTTTTTGATTTCTTGCTCTCTTGGGAATTTGAAGATTAATGAGGCCTTGTGTGATAAGGGATCAAGTGTCAATGTGATGTCTCTTGAATTGTCAAAGAACCTTGTGATTACAAACCTAAAGAAGTATCCATCACCTATTACCTTTGTTGATGCTTCCTCAAGGCAACCAATAGGCCTTGTAGAAGATTATCCTTTGAAGATTGGTGAGTGTCTAGTCCCAACTGACTTCATAGTCATGGACATGGTAAAAGCAACATCGCTGCCTCTTCTTCTAGGAACCCCGTTCCTCAATACAGTTGGAGCGAGCATTGATTTTACTAACAAGAAGGTGGTTCTCAAGAGTGTTAATGATAAGATCTTCTATCCCATGAAGCCTTCTACCTTTGGTTTTTGTGGCACAATCACATGTGCTACCATGAAAATGGATGAAAAACCACCATATAAAAAGGAGCAGCTGATGGGATTCACTTGTGTGATGCTGAAGGGTAATGACACCTTGGACCACAATGAGTATGATGGGTCAAGCTTTGATGGTGTGAGTCTTCTTGCTATGTTTGATGGGATCAATGTGAGGGAACATATAGCTGAGCCACCAAAGTGGGCAAGAAGGAGGTCTAAGAAGAAGAAGAAGGTGTCAAGCATTGGAGCAAACACCATGCTCATCCAGAAGGGAAGAGGAAGCTCATGTCCTCTTCAAGATCCTCCACATGCCTAAGGGTTTGAAAAGTCAAGCTTAGTGACTTTAAACTAGCGCACTTGGGAGGCATTCCCATGGTATCCTTGTATATATTTGCATTGTTTAGTTTCAATAATTTGTCTTTAAGTGTTTGTGATCATCATGTTTGGATAAAAGAAGCAAGAGAGAAAGGAAAGTGGGTTGCAAAAATCGTCTGGGGTCGCATCGGACAAGGAAGCATCGGTTAACAAACCGATGCGACTGACTCCGAATTTGACATCGGACTGATGCATCGGTTAAAACCGATGCGCCTCAAACAGGTAAGTCAACCTTCCTTTTTCTGGCTTTGACCGGTCCAATTTGAGTAAACCAGCTTTTCCTAAACCGATTTTTACAGAAATTTGTCTGGTTTACTCCCTTCTTCTTCCCCAAAACTCATTTTCTCTCCCCCACAACTCATTTTCACGTTTTCTTACAAGAACTCTCTCAAATTTCAACAATTTTTTGTGTTTCAAATACCAACAAGCTCGAATTTCCATTCTTAAACCAATTCTTCAACCATTTTCGGTCATCCTCTTGCAACTAAACAAGGTATGCTTCTAATTTCCCTTTAAATCCATCATTCTCTCCCATGGTGCTTTTTGAGGTATGTGTTCCCAAAATGATCGAATTAGGATGCAAGTGGTTTGGGTTATGCTTGAGAATGGTTTATATGTTGATTTCGTGGGCTATTGCATTGTTAGCATGATGAAAGTTTGAAATTTTAGAAATTAGGGTTCATAAGTCCTAAAAGGTGCGAAATTTGCAATTAGTTTTGGGATTCTTGTTAGAATTTGGGGCTTTCAATTGCAACCACTTGCAATTCATCATCTATAATGCTTAGCACTTGTTAGCCAACAATTTTTGAGAGGTTGAAATTTTGAACTTTTGGTAAAAAATTTCTAAGTGTTGGAATTGCTTGATTCTTAGCAATTCTTAGCAATTCTTGTTGTGCTCATAAGCATTCCCTATTGTCGATAACTTTGCTTAATTTCCCATGTGCTAACTCTTGCCCAAGGGTGTCTATTTTATAGGTACCACTATGGGAAAGACTAGAAGTACAAATGAAGGAGAAGCTAACAACCAAAGGGAAGACAAGAGGAAAGGGAAACGGGAAATGGTGCAAGGCAGTGGCAGTGGGAAGGAAACACAAAGGAAAGAGCCCGGTGCTAATGAGATTTACAAAGCCTTTATGGCCTTGGAGCACCAAGGGACAAGATACCCCCACATGGAAACGCTTAGGAAGCTCGAGATATTTGAGGATGTATTAGCTCTCTTCACCAACATGGGAATGAGACAATTCTTCCAAATGGCTCACCCCACACATCAAGTCCCTCTTTGCCAATTTCTTTCCACATTGAAGGTGGAGTTCTATCCCCTTTGTGCTGAACCGACCGAAGAGGAAGAAGTAGATGGGCATGGTTATATAAAATTCAAGGTGGGGAGGAAGAGCTACAGGATGTCCTTTGAGGAGCTTAGTGAAGTGTTTGGGTTCCCCGAAGGATGGAGAAGAGGGAAGTTCTTGGAATTCCCAAGAGGAGAACTTACAGCATTGTGGAGCTACATTGGAGTTTGCAAGTTCAAGCCTGGGATGAGCAAGGGTGGCGCCATTACTCATCCAGCAGTAAGATACTCAAACAAGGTGCTAGCCCACATGTTTTTCGCAAGGAAGGAGTGCGGGTATGTTCTTGAAGATGAGCTGGAACTCTTGGACATAGGGATCAAGGATATTCTAAGGAGCATATGCGTTGATGGGAACACAACAATTTTGCGGGGTGATAGCTCGGGCATATGATTGATCTCTCTCCTTATGAAGAGGTTGTTGAGCTACAAGGAGTGGGCAACGACCACTACAGACCACACGCCACAACTCAGCATTGGAGGAGTTGTAACGCCCATTCTACTTGCTTGTGGAGCGGATCTTGGAGAAGTTACATGTGAGCCTAAGTGGATGGACATCCAATACCTTAGTAAGACAAGGTTCATCAATGGGAAGTTAGGACAAAGCTATGTCTACAAATTTTCCTACAGCGACTCTGAACAAGCCAGAGTCAAACTCACTTGCCCACACTTGACGACCATCGCCACGCCAAGGCACCTCGACTTCCGCCCTACCTCACTGATCTCTACGATCCTACAAGGGAACTTCCAGTTCAAAGTATAAGAAAGTTGACAAACAGGTTTTTCACCCTTTTAGCAATGTCCCAACTGCTATCAACTGAAGTAGTACAGCGTATGGGGTATCAAACAATTTTGGGAGCGTTAGTAAACATAACGGTCATATCGGTGTTATAAGTCAAGTTCAAATCGGGTAAAGACTAAGACTTTACTACTAAAAACTACTAAAGGATTGATCTTGTGTCACTTAAGACAATAAATAAGAAAACTTTAAAGACACTAAGCAAGAAATAAATGTTTAAACGGTAAAAAGATAAACTTTCAAGATAAAGGAAGGATCTTGATGAGTATCATGAACTAGGTAACTCTCGGTTCGTCTTATCAAGCTAAAGCTTTTGGATCACATCAAGACTTGGTATTTTGATGAGAGAGTAACTCATAGGCTTCAAGCTAATCAAAAACAAGAAAAGGAAGAAGCTTTAAGAAAATAAGACAAGCTATATAACTTAAAACTTCAAGATTGCATAAAAATCAAAGCTTTAAACAAGCTTTAATGGCGAAAAATAAAGTCTCGGTTCTTTGAAGAAGAAGAAGACAGAAAACTAAAAGTAGAAAACGTGATGAAGAGATAAGAGTGAGGGAGTAGGTATTTATACACAAAAAGGGAAAAACATAAACGTTGCGACCACTTTCCCGAAAGGGTACATTTTTGGCATTTAGCGTATCGGGTTCACGTCGTTATGGACGAGCCGAAACGCTAACTCTTCTAATTCTTCGGGCAGGCTGCATATCGGGTAAGGATTTCGGGGTCATGTTGAAGGCTTCCCTTCCTTGGTACTTGAATCGGGCACTTCCCGTTGCCTTGTTCCGATATCCGTCCTTTGGGCATCTTTTTGCTGGATCTTCACACCGAGGTTCTTCTTTCGGGACTAAGCCGCTACTACTCGTCTAAATCGACCTCATGTCGTGATCCATGCTCGATATTACCGGCTCATTCTCCATTTGTGACTTCCCTCCTTGGTCTCTTCTTCGGATCATCCTAAGCACCTGAGAACACACTCCAAACATGCAAGACCATGCAGAAACCTAACCTAATGCATCTAATCCTAACATGGGTGAAAATGTGATGCAAGCTATCACTAAAGTGCATGAATGAAGTCCTAACTATCATGAAACATATACTAAAATCATGCAAATTACAGAGATATCAACATCCCCAAACTTGCCTTTTTGCTTGTCCTCAAGCAAAGGGAACCGGAGGGGTGAGGTTTTAAAATAAAATATGTAAGTTCGAATCCAAAACTCCATTTAAAGGAAATCAACTCAATGTATGAGTTCAGGTTTCTAGGATGCAAGTCGAATTCTACCTATCCAGAAAGCCTTAGCCACATTTATCGCAATAATCAAGCGAAAACAGTCCTAACTTAGATGCACATTCAAATTCCCAATTCCCTTTCACATTCATTATAAAATTTTAAAACGTGGATCTCATCCATATCTGTCAACTAACTCATTTGGCTCAAGGTAAGGTAACGAGCTAAATATGAACTCCTGGCACGATCGGGTTAAGTGTTTAAGTGGGACCACTCATGAAAGGAACCTTCTTAATGCAAAATGCTAAGGGTAAAAACCAATGGATGCATACAAGGCTAGATTTCCATCTACCCAGAACATCTATTTTGTTTCCTACCCAAATCTAAACTGCTCCCTCGTAAGCTACCCTTTGTTTTGCCATTTCGCCTTATACCTGATATTACTCTTCGATATTACCTTTCTTGGTCATTTCTGGGGACTTCTTCTTTGTTGGAGATCGGTTTCAGCTTTCTGGCTTCTTTGTTGCGTTCCTTGCGTTTCACCTTTGGTGTTGCTGGACGGATTTAAATCTTGTTGATTGGCCTTCTTTTGCTTTCTTTTGAAATCGCCTTTTTCTTCTTTGCTTCCAAGCCTTTTTGGTGCTGCCATCTCCTTATTTCGTGTCCCCGTCTGACTCCTTGGTTTCCTTTCTTTTCCTTCTGTCGACTCATGATCAAGTTGGAATATAACCCCTTTTTCCTAGTCTACCCAGCAATATCGGCCTCCGATTTCGGTGTTAAGCCGTTTCAGTAACCAAACCACTTAACCTAGTGTTGACCCGAGATGTGAGCCAACGTCTACATGGAAATCTAACCTTGTCGATCTAAACCCAACACTTTTTGCCTAAGAAGATTCGAAAATGGTGCAAAGGCCTCACAT
>JAHZTW010000001.1:427993793-428026614 GCA_020283515.1 Alliaria petiolata
TTGCTTCTGGTACTTAGCATGCACCTGAAAGCAAAAAGTAAAAACTAAATTAGTAACCAAAAACAAAAATTAAAAACCTAGACAAAATTCTAATACTAGAAATCTGTAGGCAACTAATCTCCTTCCCCGGCAACGGCGCCAAAATTTGATATGGGTCAAATTTACCATAGAGGAACTCTCTCAAATTAAGAGATCAGTTGTAGTACTTAAGGATCGAATCCACAGAGAAGGGATAGTCACACAACCAACTTCTACTTTCGAATTAAGCAAAGTAGAAAGATGGAATTTAAAACACAGAAAGCAATTAAAAACGGTGTAAGTTCAGGAGACGAAACGCTAGGTTTAGGGAGATTCTCAGGTGATCCAAATTCTAGGTCTAGGCGAATGTTAGGAATTATTAAGCAATGTTCTTGAACTTGAAACACTAATGTAAAATCAACCAACTCTCGCTGCGAAGATTATCTATGGCTAAATTCCGGAAAACCAAATCTCTTTGCGAATTCAAACAATTCAGACAAGCATTAATATCATGTTCAATTGTTCACAAAATCATAAACCAAATCTCTTTGCGAATAGGTATTTTGCTCATCTAACATTAGTTCAGGCAATCAATAATACTCTCGCATCTATTAATTAACCTAAGATCAGATTCTAGGTCATGAAGCTAGAATAAGCATTAAACACAAATCCAGATGAAGAACTCTAATGATTTTATCCTAAGAATTTAATTCGACCTACCAATTCATTAATCACCTTTGAAAAACCCTAAAGCTAACAAGCAAACTACTCAGACATGATTAATGAAACAGAAATCATAACTTGAATAGAATGCATAAAATAAATCAATAGAATAAATAAAGGGAGTTCCAAATTTGCTCTAAGGGAGTCAAATTCTTCTCTCCAAAAGCCTAAACTTCTATGATTCTTAAAGTATGAGATAATGCCTAAACAATGGCTGAAAAACTATATTTATAGGCCTAGGTATGAGTCTTCAATTCCCAAAAGGATTAGGAAAAGTCTTGGAGATTTCCTTTTCTTCAAAATATGAAAACTTCTTGATTCTGGAAATTGGAAAACCTGGTGTCGATCGACACCATGCGTGTAATTCCAGTCTTGAGTTCATCACTTCGTGACTTCATTCCATTAAGCTCCAAAATGCATCCAAATCTACAATTTATCTTCAATTGTACCTGAACCTGTAAAGACTCTATATAGACTCGAAAAAAGCCAAAAGACTCTATAAAAATACTTATATCATGGTCTAAAAATGGGTAAAAACCATGATATATCACTAACCTCTATGCCTTCGGCCTAAGGCTTTTCAACCCGTACCAAGGTTTCGAGTTGTGTTAGCTTGGACTAGCTAATATCATTTAACACAAGCCACTTTCATCAAAACATACTCCATATATTATACCATTCCAAAATATGGTTCACACAAATATTATATAAGTTTCAGCTGAGGCCTAGAGCCAAAAGATTATACATATATCATACACCCAACCGGTTTTACAAAAGCCAACGCCAATCTACTCCGGTCTCCTAACGTTCGAAGCCGCCCTTACTAATCCCGTCTATGGGTTACCTGAAACAAAAGGGTGAGGCATGAGCAATCTAAGATTACCCGTGAATCCAGGACCCTCTATACAATCGTTAGAATCCCAACTCAACCCCCAAAAATAAAGCAATGCATGCTCACATCATGCAAATAATATCAAAGCAATAACACAAGCGAAAGCTTAAACAATGGTGGCATGACCATAGTAACCTCGTCGTTACTATGCATGTCGGGGCTATAGCAACTGCAGTTACTAAGCCTAACCGTTGACCACAAACCCTAGCCCTCCTAGCTATTCATGTTCAACCACTCAACCGGGTTTTCGAGGCCTCTAGGTGTATCGGTTCACGGTTCCCTCACTTCACCGTTGAACACCCGGACCTACTTACCACCAAGGACCGTAGGCCGAAACATCAACACCGACATGTCCTTGCCTCGACAGTCGGCCCGTTATGTCCTTCATGACAATCGACGGCATGCATCGTCATGCACACTCGGCCCCGGGCGCTACCCAAGTATACGTCGAGTCATCCTTTCGTCATGAACCGAGGGTTACTCGTATCCATTCGGGCTGGGAGGCGGGACACCGCCGATACACCGCCCTAACTCACACATGGGTCTTCGTACCCATATGTTCCACTCAACGTACTTAGCATAAGGGCTATTACGCCCCACCATGCCTCGTACCACATCAGTAAATATTTCTGCGGCATAACTCTTCATAGTTATCGCGGCATACTTATTCACAACAATTTATGCGACATAACTCTTCATATTTATCGCGGCATACTTATTCACAACAATTTATACGGCATAATTCTTCATAGTTATCGCGGCATACTTATTCACAACAATTTCTGCGGCATAACTCTTCATAGTTATCGCGGAATACTTATTCACAACAATTTCTGCGGCATAACTCTTCATAGTTATCGCGGCATACTTATAAGAATTTCTGCGGCATAACTCTTCACAAAACTCTCCTTTTCATGAAAGTTATCGCGGAAGAACCTCTATCACACAATAATAACTTAAGATGAACACGCCCGCCTAGCGTTCCATCCTTAAGTTAGAACCTGCACACAAATCCATTAGTTTGAAATCTATACTACCGGGACTCAAAGTTTCCAGAAGACTTGAACTGGCTAGCCTCACACCTAGCACTGGTCTTGACTGGCTATGACTGGATCTCTCCTAGACGGTCACTCTCTCTTGTTTTTCTAACCTCCTTCTCTCTCTACGAAATTCTATCTCTCTCTACAAGTTTCTCTCTAACTTTGAACATGTGGAAATGACTTAGGAATGGAACTTTGGGGGGCTATTTATATGGGATGGATGGATAAGAACGTGGTGGGTGTGGTCCAATGGCAGCGTGACACTAGTCACACTCCAGACGCATGTCTATCCTCTCATCCAGGAGGCCACACACTGCAGACACCTCATGCTTCAAGGCCACGCTTATCCACTTATCTATAAGGACGAAATAGCAGTCTCCGGATGTATAAAGACGGAATAGCAGTCTCCGGATGTATAAAGACGGAATAGCAGTCTCCGGATGTATAAAGACGGAATAGCAGTCTCCGGATGTATAAAGAGGGATAGCAGTCTCCGGATGTATAAAGACGGAATAGCAGTCTTCCGGATGTATAAAGACGGAATAGCAGTCTTCCGGATATATAAAGACGGAATAGCAGTCTTCCGGATGTATAAAGACGGAATAGCAGTCTTGCTGATGTGTAAAGACGGAATAGCAGTGCTCCGGATGTATAAAGACGGAATAACAGTCTTCCGGATGTATAAAGATGGAATAGCAGTCTTGCTGATGTATTAAGACGGAATAGCAGTCTTCCGGATGTATAAAGACGGAATAGCAGTGGACACCTCGTGCTTGATTGTCCTAGTTCGTCCCTTTCAGTTTGGCCGGCCACCTTGGCTATCCACCTTAGCCAAAATGATGGTCCTTGGCTATCTTCGGATTCATTCGATCATTCTTCCAAATTCTTCAACCGAAAAACGTTATTTTGGCCCAACATATCGATCCAATCCTTGAGTCGATTCTTCACTTTAAATTTTTGGACCTTTGTCTTGGCCAAAAATTCTCTCTCGGCCGTTTCTCGTCCGACCGCTCTCATCTATCGTCCGGGTTATTACACGCGTGGCTTTGAACTCCATTTGCCTGAATGTTGCAGGCATATCGGCCAGTGTGGGTCGGGAACTCGCACTCATCCTTCCTGATACACGCGTGGGTGAGCGCACTGTGACGACCCGGCTTGAACTTCCCACCGGTCTCTTTCCTTGTCTCTTTTCCGTCTGGTATTCCCTCACTACAAGAAAGCAGGGATTTTCCGACTGCACAAATAGTCGCAATGTAGTCGCTAAATCATAGAGTACGACTACGTAGCGACTAATACATGTAGTCGTAAATCGATAGTCGTTAAACACCGTAGACGTAAATATAGTCGGTTATTGACGACTACATGGCGACTATTATTCATTGTCGTAGAGTTAGTCGTATCGTAGTCGTTAATTGTTACGACTACATTGCGACTATTTAACGATTACTCCGCATGAACAGAAGTGGTTGGTGTTGTAGTCGGGCAGTAGTCGTAAACACTTTGACGACTATGTTACGACTAGGTTACGACTGTATAGCGACTATTTAGCGACTATTTAGCGACTATTTAGTGACTGTTTTGTGACTGTTTTAACGACTGTATAGCGACTATTAATATCATGATACTGTTCATATGGTTTTTTTTTCTGATTGGCATTTGGTTTTTATTTGTTATTTGAATTGGTTTTGTTTTTCCAAATTATGAAACCTTGATTTTATAAGAACCAAAACCACTATTCTAATGGAAACAAAACTAAGATTCAAGAAAAATTCAAAGAAATTTTTAAATGAAACAAATATTCTTACATGTCACAACATACACAAATAAACAGATAAAGAAACACATATATATAGAAAAGTGACAAGGTCATGAGAGTTAAGAAATGGAGAGTGATAGTTAACCTAAGAAGCAGATGGAGTTGAAGTTGGATCTGTTGGGGGAAGACCGGTTGTGTGAGGGTCGGTGGTTTGTTGTGCTGAATGAGTCGCCATGAAGTCCAGGAAGCCTGGATCAGTTTGGCGCAAATACTTTTCCACCAAGGACAAGTTCTCGAGCTTGTCCTTTTGCTCAGCCACAGTTCGGGAATGTTCTGCTTCACGGGCAGCAACCTCAGCATCACGTCTTGCATTGTAAGAAGCCTGCTCTTCGATTTTACGTTGAGCTTCCTTCAGTTGCTCTTGCAGTGACAGAAACGATTCACAGTCTCGCTTGCGCTTGCCAGTGAGAACATTCTCAAGATTTTCCTTGAGGCTTCCAACTCCATAAAGATTGCCTCGTGAATCCTTCTCCGTGGACTGTGAGAAAAAAGTGAAACACAAGAAATAAAGAGCATGACAAATTCCAAGACTCGGTGATTGAATATAACAAAGTGCCAATTCTAAATCATATGCGCCAAGTCTATATCAATGTCAAAGCAGTTAGGCGAGATTTCTACTTACTATACACCTAATCAAGTGATTAAAGGCTAATGTTACTTTACCTGAAGAAAGATGGCCGTATACTCATCTGTTGTGAGCTTCGGAGGCCGTGAAGCACCGTCTGAAACACATGAATTCACTGCCTCGATCTGAGACAGCTTCTCTTGCACGTTCTTCTCATAAGTTTGGGCAATTTTCTCAGCCTTCCGATCGACATACGTACCATCTGCCTTTGTATGTGTCTTAATGAAAACCTCACCAAGACTCACCGGTCTTCCCAATTTCTCTTCCTGCAATATTATAAAATAAAGAAGGATTATGAAGGTGCAAGAAAAATATCTAACAGATATATAAAAGTTACTTACCATCTCGTCTTGGATTTGTTGATACGACTTCGGCCCTGATAAGTGGATGTGAGGACCGAGACCATTACGATCAGACATACGAGCATCAGAATAGATGCTACTTCTTATCTGGGCTTCTTCAATATCCCAATACTCAACCATCGTTTTCCAGAGAGTATCATTGATCCATATAGGTCGTTGTCGACTAGTCCTCACGTTGCTAACCATGTCTTTCATCCGGCGTTGACATATCAGCTCAAAATAGTCTAGAACTGTCTTTGTTATCAAGGGATTCCATGTGTGGGTTTTCTACAAAACAAAGAGAATAGAATGATGTTACTAAAAGCAATACAAGTAAACGTAAATGTGAAGTCTAGAGGACAAAAAACAATACCGCGAACTCGAGGAAGTATCTTTCTTGTCTCTCCTGAGGCACACATGTCCAGCTATAGTAGGGGCCATCGAATTTGTTTGTAAAAACTTTAGTAATCTTCCGAACCAGCTTCGATTTTTTGTCGCGTGTAAACCTGCAAACACATGAAAACCAATCAAGTGGAGCATGTGTCTAAACTTACACATGAAAACTCAACCTACTCAGACATAAAAACATCATGTAAAGATGTTAAATAAGCAAACCAGAAGCATGTGTATACATCAAAAGTCAACCTACTCAAGCTACGATTAACCATCAGACATCAAAACCTCAGACAATTTGATAAACAATACAAACTATTTGATAAACAAAAAGCTGAAGAATAAGAGTCATACCAAGTCGAGTTTGGGATCGGTTCGGGAGAGAGGACCGTGGTAAACTTATAACGGTCTGGCACCATTAGCAGAGCATTTAGGGCCCTCAACGTGTCCTCCTGGAGATCCGGCAACACATTCAAAGAATCGTCCTGGAAGTTGTTACCTTGAGAAGATGGATGACTCTGAGTCTGAGAGTTATGAACTGGAGACCCAGGAGCGTCCTGCAGTGGAGTCATTTGATTCTGTCGATTGTTCTGGACATCCGTTGACGAAAGAGTCGCATCGTCTTGACGTTGTTGATTACCGGAGTTCTGGAAAAGCGACTGTGGTGGTGGAAAGTCCCGGAAATGTGGTGCTGCTGACGTTGATTGTTGGGGTAAATCGCGCAATGGCTCTTGGGGCGACTGAGGGGGAGGAATTTGTGCCGCCGGCGTGAAGTTGTATTGACTCGGTAAACGGCTCGATCCGGAGAGGTTGGTCTGTCTGGATCTCTGAGAAATGTTGCGAACTGTTGTTGCTCTCTTTCGTCCTCGCTGCTTAGTTGTAGACATCGTGTGAGAGATGGAGGAGTGAGAGATGGAGTGAGAGATCGAGGAGAGGATTCGGAAGTGAGAGATGGAGGAGATGGAGTAAAGGGTTCGAAGAAGACGAGAGGAATCGAAGAAGATGAGAGGAATCGGAAGTGAGAGATCGAGAAGAAGAATTGCAAGAGAGAGATGGAGGAGATGGAGGAGAGGAATCGAAGAAGATGAGAAAGCGAGAGATCTCGGAAGTGAGAGATGGATGAGATGGAGGAAAGGATTCGAAGAAGACAAGAGGAATCGAAGAAGATGAGAGGAATCGGAAGTGAGAGATCGAGGAGAAGAATCGCAAGAGAGAGATGGATGCGGGTTCGTGGCCGAGATGGAGGAGACAGATCGAAGAAGATGAGAAACCAGAGAGAATGAGATAGGGATTAGGTTTTTATTTTATTTTTTTGTTTTGGTTTTGATTTTGTGAAAAAAAATTGATTTTTATGAAAACCAAATCCAAATTGATTTTGGTTTTGTCAAATCAAATTGATTTTGGTTTTGTCAAATCAAATTGATTTTGGTTTTGTGAAATCAAATTGATTTTGGTTTTGTGAAATCAAATTGATTTTGGTTTTGTGAAATCAAATTGATTTTGGTTTTGTGAAAAACATAAAAATCTGGTTTGGGTTTTTTTAAAATTTGCATTTGGTTTTAATACAAATTAATTTGGTTTTAAGGATTAATTTTAGGTTTGGTTTTCATAAAAAATTATTTAGGTCCAATATTAAAAATAATGTGTTTTCAGTTTTAATTTTTAAAAATTATGAATTATGATAAAATTAAAATGTAAAGTTATAATTTTATTACAAACTGATGTAATTAAAAATATTAAACATCTTCTTCCATTTCATCATCATCAGATGATGATACATTACATCCAAATTCATCTTCTTGTTCAGCATCTCCGACATCGTAATCGAGATCTATTGGGTGTACTCCTTGTACCAAATTTTCGATTTCAATGTCCTCAATTGTAGTCAAAAGTACAACATCATCATTTTCTTGTTGCAAAAGAATCGGTTCCTTCTTTTCGTATTGTCCTGCAACATTTCCTCTCAGATTTACCTTTACAACATTTAGCCATGCCCGCTTTGGTTTCTTTGTGTATGGATATGGGATATAACAAACTTGATCCGCTTGAGAGGCTGCAATATCAATATAAAAAATATAAATACATAAATATATATTTATATATATATGATATCGACATTTAGAAAATATAAATACATATATAAGTACCTAGAATAAATGGTTCATATTTAGTGTATCTTCTCGATGAAAGAACGTCAACAATGCCACCATTGCTCCTCCGAGTGCCTCTACCAATAACAGGGTCATACCACTTACACTTAAAAAGTGTAATTTTCAAATTAACCATCCCCTCATACTCGATTTGTATGATGTCAAATAAAGTCCAAAAGAAATCAGCTTCGTCAGAGGCAATCATATAATTCTCTCCTTTAACACATACTCCATAGTTACATGTCTTTCGTCCCTCGCCGTAATTTTGCGTATGAAACAAATATCCTCTTGTGAAATAGATCGGCCATGTTTTGCCCTTATTCACGGGCCCATGCACTATCTCTTGAACCCAAGTAGGAAAAGGATTTGTGGCGTTCCAGTAAGTAACCTGCATATAGCTACAATATCAATATTTTGCAGAAATAATAGATCGTAGAAATAATAGCCCAAGTATAGAAGTATAAATACATACGTATATAATAGATCGTAGTTATGATTATTATTTAGACATACATAATCTTTTACCCATATAGGATATTCATCAGCTCTTTTCGCGGAGCGGTCTTTTTCAGAGAGTTCTGGATATTTTGCAGAAATATAATCTTCGAACATACTATAGAAAACCAACACAAATATGAGAAATCATATATGGATTATATTAAAATATTAGTTATAAGACATGCCATATTATACCTCTCAAATGGCTTAAAATAATCACAATTTCGCAGAACATAGGCATGTGCACATTGGTAGTCATTCTCTGAAAGCCATATTTCATGCATTTCCCCACTTGGACGACCTACGTGAGTAAATATGTCAGGTACTCCGGGGACATGATATACAGGGACTTCACCTTCATTAAATCTTGTTAACCTATAACCAAATGAGTGAAAATTAATTCACATTAGAATAGATAGCATGTGTCTGCAAATGTGACTAATTTTACCGTTTACCTTGATTTCGTTTGTATGTGATCGGCAAAGTAGTGCTCTGAGAAATAAGCTACCTCGTCATTGATATATGATTCAACAATCGATCCTGCCGCATATCTTTTGTTCTTTGCTTTTCCCTTCAATTTTTTGAAAAACCTTTCAAAAGGATACATCCACCTATATTGCACAGGACCTCCTAGTTCAGCTTCGTATGGGAGATGTATAGGCAGGTGCTCCATCACGTCGAAAAATGATGGTGGAAAAATCTTCTCCAAATTGCATATGATTAAAACTATGTTTTGCTTCAGAATTTGGATGTGGCTTTTCAGCAAAGTTCTAGAACATAAGTCACGGAAAAATCCTCCAATCCCTACAATATATATTCAAACAAAAAATTAATGGTTACTATAAAATACTATAATCATATTTAAGTGTCGCATCTTATAGAAATAAAAATAATTGGTACCTGATAACGCAAGGTGGACGTTACGGTCTAGAAGTTCTGCAAAGATAAATGGGAGTAGCCGCTCCATAAAAACATGGCAATCATGGCTCTTCATGCCTGAAAACTTTCTGTTAACCATATCAACACAACTAGCCAAGTCTGACGCATAACCATCTGGGAATTTCACCGCATGTTTCACACATTCCAATAAACTTGTTCTGGCTTCTTCTGTCAATGTGAATGCGGGAAAAGGAGCTTTACCATCACTATCAACATGTAAGTGTGGCCGAGAACAAAATCGTTCTATATCCCTTCGTGACATGACGGTGTCTTTTGATTTACCCTTCACACTCATAAGAGTATTCATGATGTTGTCAAAGAAATTCTTCTCTATATGCATCACATCAAGATTATGTCGGAGGTTGAGATCCTTCCAGTAAGGCAACTCCCAAAATATGCTTTCCTTGTGCCAGTTGTGCCAATTCCCATAGCCAGACTTCTTCTTTTCATGACCGTTTCTACCGCAGTTTTTTGTTTTCGGGGGATTAACACCATCTATCCGCTCGTAGTAAACTTGCTCACCTGTCAAAACTTGAGGTGGATACTTATTCAAAGCGTTTTTTCCTTTCAAGAAGTCTTTTTTATTCTTCCTCAGTGGATGATCACGAGGGCGAGGAAGAAATCTTCGGTGACAATCAAACCAACACGTCTTCCTTCCATTAGGGAGATAAAATGATTGTGTTTCTTCCATGCAAATTGGACAAGACAATTTACCATGAGTCGTCCATCCTGATAACATGCCATACGCCGGGAAGTCGCTTATCGTCCACATCAGCACTGCTTTCAGATTAAAATTTTGATTCAAGGATACATCGTATGCATCGACTCCAGTAGACCATAATTCTTTTAACTCGTCAATAAGAGGCCGGAGGAAGATATCCAAACTTGCTCGCGGATGATTTGGCACAGAATTCAAAATTGTAAGAAACAAGTACTCTGTATTCATGCACATACCAGGGGGTAAATTATATGGAGTCAAGATCACAGGCCACAAAGAATGATTACGAAACATTCCAAATGGATTGAATCCATCTGTACATAATCCAAGATAGACATTACGGAGTTCTTCTGCAAACCGGAGATGTAGGTCTTGAAAATTTTTCCACTCTGCTGCATCAGACGGATGACACATTTCTTCCTCATTTGCTTTGTGCTCAGCATGCCATCTCATTGCCGCTGCAGTCTTCTCGCTCTGATACATTCTCTTCAATCTGTCAGTAATAGGTAGATACCACATACGACTATATGGAACTTTGGTTCTCGGTCGTCCGTTGTTAGGCTTCCATCTTGGTGCATCACAAAATTGACACTTATCCCACTTTTCATCCTCTTTCCAGAAGATCATACAATTTTTAATACAAACATCAATTGTATAATATGGGAGGCCTAAATTGCGCATCAATTTTCATGTCTCGTAATGTGAACTGGTTGACTGGTTTCCGTCCGGTAAATACTCTGTCAACATCCCGCATATCGAATCCACACACTTTTCACTCATATTATAATCTGCTTTATTTTGCAGGATCCGAGCAGCTAAAGATAACTGCGAGTGACCTTCATGACAACCCTCGTATAATGCATTTTTTGCTCCTTCTAACAAGCTATAGTATTTTTTTGAATGGTTACGTACTGGCTCTTCTACATTCTGATAACTATCATCCAGATGATAGTTATCAAAATTGACGGTATCGCGAAGTGCATCGTTCACCATATCTACATGCCTATCTTCTACTACATTACCCACTTCTTCACTCCCACTTATATGCGTCGTATTTACATAACTCATTCCTAAATCCATATTGATTTCTTCTCCATGCTTATACCAAACATAGTAATCTGGCATAAATCCTCTACTATACAGATGATTACAAACTTTTGTCCCCGAGAGAAATTTGTCGTTTTTGCAAACAGTACAAGGGCAGTAAAACTTACCCCTATTGCTTTGCGCTAGAGGTTGGTTGTTTGCAAATGCCATGAATTGATCGACCCCCGCTTTAAACTCTGTTGAGAAATTCCCCGTCTCTTCATCGATCCTCTTATACATCCAATCCCGAAAATTATTATAATTGTAATTTCCCGACAATACAATTATATAATTTTTTTTTTACTCCAAATAATAATACTCTTTTTTTTTATCCTTTGAGTGTGTAACTTATGAGTGGAAGAGTGGATGAGAGGAAACAATCGGCGGTGGTTTGTATATATAGACAAATTTTGCGACTACAAAAGGACTGATTTACGACTACATAAGAAATTAGGTACACCAACCACCAAACGAAGAAAATGTGGTATACTGGTTTTTTTACGACTAATACGCGACTGCTTTGCGACCCGCCGAAACAGTCGCTAATTAGTCGTAAATTACCGACTGTTTTGCGACTAACCTTCCGCGAGGTCATTGTAGTCGTCAATTAGTCTTAATTTGACGACTAATGTACGACTAAAATGTGTAGTCCCCATTTAGCGACTGTTTTGCGACTATTTTGCGATTGTTATTTTAAAACTACGGAATAGTCGCAAGATAGTCGCAAAGCAGTCGTAAAATGTTACGACTATTTTTGTAGTCGTAAATAGTAGTCGCTAAATCGGTGTTTTCTTGTAGTGCCTTGATCTCCCAAGAATAGCTCCGCTTCTTGTTGATCCTACCATTGTACCTAACAATCAAAAACACTCGAAAGTGTGTAAGCACACGGAAAACCACTAAGAGCAAAGAATATCTTGCAAACATGCTTAAACTTAAGATAACTCTATTCATGACTAAAGAGACCCAAGCAAACATATTCGAATAATTACTAGATCAGGAAAAATCCTAAAGCGACAAGATGAGGAATGTTCTTTATTAGTTATTTCTCACAAATTTGGATTTTAGATAAGCATACATTAAACAAAAGGTGGAAAAGGGGGATCTCTAGAATCTCAACATTTCAAAAGAGTTTAGCCGTGAAGCTATTCTTCAAAAATAGAAATGCCGAAATTTTAGAAAATCCTACAAAAAAAATTAAGTTTTATGCAAAAACTATATACCAAATATTCCTTCATCAACTCTCAAATCCCTAATGCATCAAATTCGAGCGATCCTAAGCAATACTTAATCATAACGCTCGAAAGCATATTTTTACATTAGCTTGATATTTGCATAAACTCTTGGAAGGATGCACGAAATCGAATTGCAAATTTAAAAGCTATAAAGAATTTTCTGGTTTTGAGAGTGATGGGGAATGAAAACGAAAGAGGCGATAGTTTTTATGAAGAGGAGATATGGGGAAGAGAAGGTTTGACTAGGGTTTCTTGGTTTGGGGAATAGTTTTCGGTTAATCCCAACCAAGCATTCATGCCTTATCCGGAAAAGTGGTCCATAAATTTGAGCGCTTTTCTCGGATTGGCCTAGTCCAAATACTTTTTTACCTGGACGGCCATATCGGGTTGACTCCGATATGGTATAACTGACGTTTCGAATATCGGTTGGTCCCCGATATATTACCCCGGTGAAGGTTGCCTAGCTTGGGCTTCATTCTATATCGGCTACACACCATTGTGCCTGCTCGACAGAGAATGCCCAGGGATAATATCGTGGTGTTAACCCGATATTACATCCCATTGCTGTGCTAGACAACTTCTCACATTGGTTTTAGCTCCTCTTATGTGTAAGTGTCCCCACTCTATCTTTCATGGGATCCTGAAATCATTAAACTAAACTAGAAAAAGCAATAATATATACATGGATAAGCTTGGAGTGCCTCCCAAGAGCGCTTTGTTTTGAGTCACTTAACTTGACTTTTCTTGGTCACTTTTTAGTGTGAAAAGGGGAAATGAGCACCCCTCGATCCTGTGGGAGGATCCTTACTTTCCTTGATCATCGAGATGAAATCAGCCAGAGATACATTGGAAGTTCCCTCTTTGCTTGCCTTAGAACCCTTTTGATTGGTCAAATCGGTGTGGTTTATCACCTTAAGGTAAGAAAAGGGTCGATCCTTTCCCTTGCATCTCAGCTTGTATCTCATCTCTCCACCAGCAGAGAGAACAGGTTTGAGAGTCATACCTTTCAGAAGATCACCGAGGGTTGGTCCTTTCACATAGGACTTCTTGAAAGTTATTACCCTTTTTGGTTCTTCTTGGACTTCTTATGGTTGCCCCTCGAACATTGCATTGAGACAGACCCCATCAAAGCTAGCTCCATCATAGCATATTTCCAAGGATGGATCTTTGGTCTTCTCAATCGTCTTCTTGAGCACAAGGGAGTACGCATGTTCCTTCTCGTTGATTCTCCTTCCTTTGGTGTCAAAGTGCATTACCAAACTTCCAGTTAGTCTCAGCTCTACTATGCCGCTTTTGCAATCAAACATGCAACCGGCAGAGGCTAGGAAAGGTCTCCCTAACAGGAGAGTTTTCTTGACATCTTGGTCCATTTCTATCACCAGGAAGTCGCTTGGTAGTAGCACGTTCCCAATCATGAGAGGTAGGTCCAGCAACTTCCCAACAGTCTTCCTTTCACTCCCATCGGCCAGTGATAACGGCTTCTTGCAGTCGGTATAAGTGTTGTAGCCGAGACGCTCAGCCGTGGCTAGATTCATCACGTTGATGCTTGCCCCGAGGTCACTGATAGTTAGCATATTTACACCTTTTAAGCATCCATTTGAGATAGCATTTGCATTGTTTCATGCATATAACTTGTTCATTTGTTCTAGTTTGCATTCATTTAGAGTCCTAAGGTTTCTTTGCATGGTCCTTGCATATTTTGTTGCATTTGGAGTTTATCTTAGGTACTTTGGAGGCTATGAAGACTATTTGGAGATTGGTGGACAACTTGGAGTCAAGGAGAAGTTGGAGAACAAGAATGAAGATTTGTCTGGCATCACATCGGTTTGTGGCCCATCGGACAACAAACCGATGTGAGCCTCCTCGAGTTCAGGACGAGAGCCCCATCGGACAAACGCCATCGGACAACAATCCGATGCAAAGCCACTCGAGTTTTGGTACTTCATCACGGCTTGCATCGGACAGGTGCACATCGATCAACAGCTCGATGCGGAGCACACTGGAGTTGCCGATATGGGTCAAATTTACCCTAGAACTACTCTCTCAAATTAAGAGATCAGTTGTAGTACTTAGGGATCGAATCCACAGAGAAGGGATAGTCACACAGCAGTTTTCTAAATTCGAATTAAGCTAGGAAGAAAGATGGAATTTAAAACACAGAAAGCAATTAAAAACGGTGTAAGTTCAGGAGACGAAACGCTAGGTTCAGGGAAATTCTCAGGTGATCTAAATTGCAGGTCTAGACAGGATGTTAGGAATTATGAAGATCTGTTCTCGAACTCGAATCACTAATGTAAAATCAACCAACTCTCGCTGCGAAGATTATCTATGTCTAAACCCTAGAATTCCAAATCTCTTTGCAAATTCTAACAATTCAAACAAGCATTAAAGTTCAGGTTCAATTGTTCACAAAACCCTAAACCAAATCTCTTTGCGAATAGGTATTTTGCTCATCTAACATTAGTTCAGGCAATCAATAATACTCTCGCATCTATTAATTAACCTAAGATCAGATTCTAGGTCGCGAAGCTAGAATAAGCATTAAACACAAATCCAGATGAAGAACTCTAATGATTTTATCCTAACAATTTAATTCGACCTAACAATTCATTAATCACCTTTGAAAAACCCTAAACCTAACAAGCAAACTACTCAGACATGATCAATGAAACAGAAATCATAACTTGAATAGAAAACATGAAAGAAATCAATAGAATAAATAAAGGGAGTTCCAAATTTTCTCTAAAGGAGACAAATTCTTCTCTCCAAAAACTCTCTATAAATCTCTCTCTAAATTATTGTGTAAATTAAAGTGTAGCCTAAACAATGGCTGGAAAACTATATTTATAAGAGAGGATTTTCGTCCAGGGGCAATCTTGTAATTCTTCAAAGCTTGGGCAATTTCCTTTTTCTGATGGAATTGGGAAACTTTGGCCGTCCTTGTCTGGTGTCGATCGACACAGATGGTGTCGATCGACACCCTGTGCATAATTCTGCTCTTCTGACTTCATCACTTCGCAGCTTCTTGCAGAATGCTCCAAAAAGCGTCAGAATCTCCAATTATGCTCCAAACGTAGTCCAACCTATAAAGACTCAGAAAGGACTGGAAAACTAACAAAAGACTCTATAAAAACACTTATATCATGGCCTAAAAGTGGGTAAAAACCATGATATATCAACTCCCCCAGACTTAGCCTTTGCTTGCCCTCAAGCAAAACAGAAACTTAGACAGAAGTAAAAGTTTGAAAACAAGAACTTCCGAGTACTTCTTTAAAACGCCACAATGATTAACCCTTCTTGAATCCACATGATATTAGAGACAACCTTAGGAAATTTTCAATGTACTTACCACAAGCTTAGCAATCTCCCAGTTCAAATCCAGATCCTTTCCTTGATATAAATTTCGAACTCTAACATTGGTAATGCCATAGAACTTTTCTGATTCTTTTCCCTTCCTTAGTGCCTGAACAAGACATTCTCATACAGCTTCCCTATTTTCTCTTCGCTTAGTCAACTTCTGCCCATTTTCAGGGTGTTCTAAGATCTTTTCATTGACTTTTCTTATTCTTTTTGGGATCTCTGGAATAGTGCTACTCTCTACTTGTGTTCCTTGTGAGGAGACGTGTTCAAGAGCATCACTAATATTGTTCCTTGTGAGGAGGCATGCTCATGACAAAGACACTATTCCAGACTTAGACTCTTTTTCTTTCTTTTCTTTTCTCTTAAGGGAAGATCAAGGAGAGACTGCAATTGCCGCTTTCTACTTAGTAAGTCCTGCGCATACCTAGTACTTAGTAAGTCGTGCGCCTATCTGTTCGGACTGAAAGAGGAATCAAGTTCCGCGCATACCTAGTTCTTTGTAAGGGGATCTGAACTCGCTCTGTTAGACTGATTTCACTTGCAGCTTTCTACTTAGTAAGTCCTGCAATCAACTCTTATAGCAATGGTTCTTCAAGTGTCAACTTCCTGTGGTTAGTTTCTAGAAAAACCAAAAATTCTAACTGATTTTGACTCAATAAAACAAATTTTGAAAACTTTTGACTCAAGACTCTCAAAACACAAAGTCAGTAATCACCTCCCCCAGACTTAAACAACACTGTCCCCAGTGTTATCAAGCCCGAAGTTAGCTAAAAGAAGGATTAGAAACAACTTAAAAGACCAGATAGAAGACGTACCTTTGTCTGCGCATGGTGTCGATCGACACCTAGTAGTGTCGATCGACACCTAGTAGTGTCGATCGACACTGGTCAAGGTCGGGTCCAATGTTTCCTTTTGTTTCAACTGACTGAAACTAGGACTTAGTAAAACCAAAATAAAATAAAAATAAAAACGTACCTAACAGTGGGTTGCCTCCCACTCAGCGCTCGTTTTCAGTCATTAGCTTGACTGTGTCGGGGTTCAAACGTCTGGTGGGTCAGAGGGTGGCATCGAATGCTTCCCAGATGAATGTCTTCTCATCCATGGTGGTGTATAAGCATTAGGTGCATGAGAGCGACCAAGATAATGAGGAACAACAGCAGGGTGGAACTTGAGTTCGGGTGGGACACTTCGTTTTCCTGCAGAAACATCAAAAGAAACACCAAGCCTTCTACGAGAATCTCGTTGTTTGCATAAGTGTGAAACAGCTTTTGAACTTTTGATATTCTTATGAAGAGGACCAGAGGGTTTGGAATTCATTCCAGGAAACGCGTACCTTTGCTTTCTTCGAGGTGTCTGAGCTGTAGGATGTGAACGCATCTGCTTGACCAAAGATGATGGTATTGTAGCATTGGAAGCAGCTTCTGGTGTGATCCGCGAAGTGTGTCGATCGATACTACATGTGTCGATCGACACCAATATTGCAGCTCGAGTCTCTGCACCTTTTATCCACTTCAGCTCTGCAATCCTTGCTTCCATGATGAAAACGTCTTCTTCCATCGACTTGTCATTGACTTGAACATCTTCTCGGCTCATAGTCTTGAAGAGATGATCATTTCCACCCCAGTCTTCAAGCTCCACATTTTTCTTAAAATTTTCAGCTAATGCCTCTTGATAACCAGCTTGTCCTCTTGATTTTCAGTATCAAGATTCTTGACATACTCAATAGTAATGGCATCCGAACTTTCCATGATTGGACCTTCATCTACGGACATCTCTACTGAAAAATCTTGACCATCAATGGTGGATGGTCCTCTTAATTTGTCCATGTCAAAGTTCATGACAACTTCACCCAAATCAAGCTCTATATTCCCTTTCCTCACATCAATAATGGCACCAGCTGAAGCCAAAAATGATCTTACCAAAATAAGAGGATCTGCAGGATCTTAATCATACTTCAAAACCACAAAATCTGTAGGAATAATGCAGCCTTCAATATTCAGGGGAACATCTTCTAGAACACCTTCTGGGATTCTATTTGATCAATCAGCTAGGACAAGGGAGATCCTGGTTGGCTCGAAGTCAGTAATTCCAAATGTAACAGCTACAGAGTGTGGCATCAAGTTGATACTTGAGCCTAGATCGCAGAGAGAACGAGGAAACCTTCCTGTTGAGATTGAGCAATCTAGCACAAAGTTCCCTGGATCTGGTAATTTCTCTGGAATCCTCCTCTGAATCACATCACAGACTTGTTCAGAAACCCACACCTTCTTCTTCTTCCTTGGAACTATGTTCAAGAGAATTGCATTCATGTCTCTGGTAAGCAATGCTCCTTCTTCAGGACTCACACCGTTTGCAACCATTCTCTTGACATATCTTCTTAATGCAGGTGAAAGTTGGACTGCATCAACTAGGGGTATCTCAACCATCAGCTTACTCATCATCTCCTTGCATCTGGCTTCTTCTCTCTCCTGTTTAGATCTTCTGGGAGGCAGGGGGTAGGGTATCTTAGGCTTGTACACTTTTTCCTCTTGAGATGTTAAAGCTTCAGCTCGATCCATCAATGTCTGTGTAGAGTGTCGATCGACACCAGCCTTGTGTCGATCGACACATGGGCTCGAGCTCTCGATTTTGCGATGTTCTTCGGGTGTCGATCGACACTCTCCTGTGTCGATCGACACTGGATCTGCAGGGGCGTCCAGAGCTTCTTTTTCAATTTCCTCCAATTCCACAAGGTCTTCAGCACTTAGATTCTCCTTCTCCTCAGATTCCATCTTGCTTCTGCTCCTTGTCGTGATGGCATTCACATGGCGTCTGGGATTTGTATTAGTCTTTCCAGGAAGAAATCCTTCTTGCCTATGAACAGCTTCTGCTGTTTGAGCAACTTGAACATCCAATTTCTTGACATGGTTGTTCAGAGATTCGAATTTCCCATTCAAGTCTTGGTACATGGCGTCCATCTTTCCAGTCACATCTTGATATAATGTGTCAATCTTCCGATTAAAGGTCACTGTCATCTTCTGTTGCCCTTCTAGAAGCTGTTCTATCATAGATTCCATCTTATTGTCTTGTGCAGGAGGCTTCTGGTAAGAAGAAGAACCATAGCTTCTCTGGAAGTTGTTGTTCTGAAAAGGCTTCTGGTAAGAAGAACCATAGCCTTGCTGATTGTTGAACCTTTGACTTTGAAATCCAGCACCATTGATGTAGTTAACCTCTTCTTGTTCTGGCTCAAAAGTTTCCACTTCTGCAGCAAACTGAACTTGTCTTTTTCCCACCAAAAGACTGTGTACGTTGTCCAGCTTCCTGTTGACTTCAGCGATATGGGCTCCTCCATTCACTCCAGCGTGTTGTCTTCTTTCGAAGTCTGCGTTCTTGGTGCTGTTACTAGAAGCCAAATTCTCTATAAGCTCTATCGCACCTTCTGGAAATCTTGTGTTGAAGTTGCCATTGCTCGACGCATCTAGGGCCAGCTGGTACCTCCAATCAATTCCGCGGTAGAATATACCGATAAGTTGCGGCTCACTGAATCCATGATGTGGGCAGTCCCTCTGGTAAGATCTGAACCTCACCCAAGAAGCCTTGAATGCTTCAGTGGGTCCTTGAGAGAATGTAGTGATCTTCATCCTCAGCTCCTCGGATCTCGCGTCATCAAAGAAATTGCACAGGAATGCATTCTTTGTATCTTCCCATGTAGTCAAGGATCCTGGTGGCAACTGCTTCAGCCAGTATGATGCATCTCCAGCAAGCGAGTAAGGGAAAAGCTTGCAGAAGAGATAATCATATGTAACTCCATTAGCCTTGATGCTTGAGGCTAGATCCTCGAATCTCTCAATGTGGTCCATGGGATGCTCATTAGGAAGACCATGGAAGGGATGCTGAGCCACCAATGTGTAGTAAGCAGGCTTCAGCTCTAAGTCATTCCTCTGAAATGCAGGAGGACGGATCGCAGCTCTATTAGCATAGAACTGGTCTGGGCGGTTGTACTCGCCTAGTGTTCTTCCACGTCCAGCTTCTGCAGCTTCGACGATGATGGCGCCAGCCTCATCAAGTCTCTGTCCTTGGGTGTTCCTTCTGTTGCCTTGTAGGTCAACAAAGTCGCCAGCCTCGTTGCGTATCATGGTCACAGGTTCAGCCATCTCTGTCTGCGCAAGGTGTCGATCGATACGAAGTGTGTCGATCGATGCTGGTTGTGTGTGTCGATCGACGCCTGGTGTGTCGTTCGACGCTCGTGCAGACTTGCGGTTCGTACGTTCGAGACGGTTGATTTCCTGGTTGAGTGCGATTAGTTCTTTGTCCTTGTTGCTTCTGGTACTTAGCATGTACCTGAAAGCAAAAAGTAAAAACTAAATTAGTAACCAAAAACAGAAATTAAAACCTGGACAAAATTCTAATACTAGAAATCTGTAGGCAACTAATCTCCTTCCCCAGCAACGGCGCCAAAATTTGATATGGGTCAAATTTACCCTAAAGCAACTCTCTCAAATTAAGAGATCAGTTGTAGTACTTAGGGATCGAATCCACAGAGAAGGGATAGTCACACAGTAGTTTTCTAAATTCGAATTAAGCTAAGTAGAAATAATTAAAAGTAAAGACAGCAGGTAATTAGAAGCGATGTAAGTTCAGGAGACGAAACGCTAGGTTCAGAGAAATTCTCAGGTGATCTAAATTGCAGGTCTAGACAGGGTGTTAGGAATTATGAAGAACTGTTCTAGAACTCGAAACACTAATGTAAAATTAACCAACTCTCGCTGCGAAGATTATCTATGTCTAAACCCTAGAATTCCAAATCTCTTTGCAAATCCTATCGATTCAAACAAGCATTAATTTCAGGTTCAATTGTTCACAAAACCCTAAACCAAATCTCTTTGCGAATAGGTATTTTGCTCATCTAACATTAGTTCAGGCAATCAATAATACTCTCGCATCTATTTATTAACCTAAGATCAGATTCTAGGTCGCGAAGCTAGAATAAGCATTAAACACAAATTCAGATGAAGAACTCTAATGATTTTATCCTAACAATATAATTTGACCTAACAATTCATTGATCACATTTGAAAAACCCTAAACCTAACTAGCAAACTACTCAGACATGGTGAATAAAGAAAACATCATAAATAAAGAAGAATGCATAAGAGAAATCAATAGATAAATAAGGGAGTTCCAAATTTGCTCTAAAGGAGACAAATTCTTCTCTCCAAAACTCTCTATAAATCTCTCTCTAAATAATTGTAAAATAAAGCGTAGCCTAAACAATGGCTGGAAAACTATACTTATAAGGGAGGATTTTCGTCCAGGGGCAATATTGTAATTCTTCAAAGCTTGGGGAGTTTCCTTTTTCTGATGGAATTGGGAAACTTTGGCCGTCCTTGTCTAGTGTCGATCGACACAGATGGTGTCGATCGACACCCTGTGCATAATTCTGCTCTTCTGACTTCATCACTTCGCAGCTTCTTGCAGAATGCTCCAAAAAGCTTCAGAATCTCCAATTATGCTCCAAACGTAGTCCAACCTATAAAAACTCATAAAGGACTGGAAAACTAACAAAAGACATTATAAAAACACTTATATCATAGCCTAAAAGTGGGTAAAAACCATGATATATCAGTTGCCATCTGACAGAACACATCGAGCAACAATCCGATGCACACGCGTACGAACTTAGCCTGATTTCACCCTGGTCCGCATCGGACATGAGTACATCGGACAACAGTCCGATGCGAACACCATCCGAGCCAGAAAACCGGGTTGACCCGGTCCGATCACTATTCACTATAAATACTCTTTAGACCTAATTTTTATGCTTAACTTTTATTCTCTTTGTTCTAAGCCTAAACTTTTAGCCACTTTGAGAAAAAACTTGTTTATGCTTTGAATCTTTGAGTTTAATGCAATATCTCTTTTAGATTTCTTGTTTTATCTTTCTCTAATCATGTTTAACCTTTCCCTAATCTTTGATTTGATGGGTTTAAGTATGATTAGTGAGTAGTTCCTTAGAAACTTGGGGATGGATTAGATTTAGGGATTTCTAATGGTTCAATCTTGCAATCTAGGATAGATTCTTCCATTTCTCTTCTTATTAAGTAGTTCCTAATGCCAAATAGCTAATCTTTGCTATTTTGGATCATAGGTATTTCATACACCCACCAAGTGTTTGATGAAACGCTTGAACCAACTTAATAAGAGATTTACATTCCTAGCCTAAGACATTAGTTGCCTAGGGTGTATATCATGCTATTTAGACTTGTAATTAATGCTTGTTAATCATTCTAATGCTAAAACATCATTAGTTCATTACGGTGATTAAGAAAGGGATTAGTGCCACACATCATGGTTTAATCTTATTTAATTGTTCTAGGCATAGAGTTACCTTGATTAGTTTCTTAAATGATTGCAAGGTTGTCCATTTAGTTTCACAAATCAATGATTCCATCCCTAGGTTTCGTTTTAGTTAATTTGATAATCTTGATTAGTAGTAATTGCTTGATTAGTACATGATTAGTGATAATTAAAGCTTAGTTTCATATTATTGCTCTAGTAGTGTCTCTCTTAAGTTGTAGCTTGCTTTTAATTGTCACTTGTTACTTGAATTTGCCAATTTAGCTTAGCTTAAACCAAACTTTGTATTCTTAGTGAATCATCTCCCCCAAATGGATTGATATCTCAAGTATTGCAATGATATGAGCAATTGAGAAATTGCTAGCAAGAGATAAAAAAAACTCTTGTATCAATTTGGCGCCGTTGCCATATTGGGATTGATTTATCATTAAGATTTGAGTTTAGTTTGAGACTAAGTGATCATTTTGTGTTTATTAACCATCTACTTTTCTAGATTTCAGTTTTCCTTGAATGCATTTGAGATCACAAAGAGACAACAACTTCCAAGGCTTTCAAGACATTGATCAATTGGAAAGGGTTGCAAGTATTGCAAGAAGGGAAGCTGCAAGGTTAGAGAGGTTGAGGATGGAAGAACAACAAAGGGACCAACATCCTCCACCACACATGGCGCAAGCACCAAGGGGGAATGCAAACCCCTTACCTGCGCCTAGAAAAGGGAGGACTATTGGGGCTGGAGATGCTCCAAATACACATCAAAATCTCTATGGTATCCAACCTCCACCTGTTCAAAACAATACCCTTGAAGTGAAGCCAGCTTTCATCTCTTTGGTTCAACAAGATAAGTTCCATGGTTTGCCAATAGAGGATCCCCTAGATCACTTGGACAACTTTGATAAAGTTTGTGGCTTATTCAAGATGAATGGTGTGAGTGAGGATGCTTTCAAGCTAAGACTATTTCCCTTCTCTCTTGGGGATAGAGCAAGGCAATGGGAGAAAAACTTGCCTCAAGGTACAATCACCACTTAGGATGAATGCAAGAAAGCTTTCATATATAAGTTCTTCTAAAACTCAAGGACAGACAAGTTGAGAAATGAGATCTCTAACTTCACTCAAAAGAACAATGAGTCCTTCAATGAAGCATGAGAAAGATTTAAGGGCTACACAATGCAATGCCCTCATCATGGTTTCACACAAGAGTCTCTACTAAGCACCATCTATAGAGGTGTCCTTCCAAAGATAAGAATTCTCCTTGATACCGCAAGCAATGGGAATTTCTTAGGCAAAGAAGTTGAAGATGGTTTGGAGCTTGTAGAGAATCTTGCCTTGAGTGATGGTAACTACAATGAAGACTATGATAGAGCTACAAGGGGAGGTGATTATGATGCTCACAAGAAAGAAATGAAGTCTCTACATGACAAGATGGACAAGCTCATGTCTTCTTCCCAAAGGCATGTACATTTTGTTGAAGAGAACCAAGAGGAATATAATGATCAAATTGAGTATCAAGAGGGTCAAGAGGTGGTAAATTCCGTGGGTGCCCAAGGAGGATACAACAACGACTATAAGAACAACTATAAGGGGAACAACAACCTCTCTTATAGGAGTACTAATGTGGCCAATCCCGAAGACCAAGTCTACCCTACTCAAACTACTCAAGGCAAACCTTTTGTGAACTACAACAATCAACAAAAGGGTTATGCACCAAGGTCTAACTACCAAGGGGGGAACCAAGGCAACTATAGTGGCGCTAGAAACAATGCTCCACCCTGTTTTGCTCATCCCTCCCAAGGTACTCCACAAGACAATGTTCAGCTTATGCTTCAACAAATCCTACAAGGTCAAGCCAATAGTGATGCTAATATGGAAAAGAAGATTGCTGAAATCAACACAAGGATGGACTCCTCACTTAATGAGCTTGCTACTCAAATAGGGGGTCTTCAACAAAAGTTCAAGCAACTTGAGAAAGGCAAGGCTTCTAGCTCAAATTCTCAAGGTACTCTACCGGGAAAGTGTGAGGCAAATCCCAAGGAATACATCAATGTAATTACTTTGAAAAGTGGAAAGGAGTTGCCTCCAAGGACAAGTCTTTTGATCAATGAGGACATTGAAATTCAAGATGGGGGGGATAGCTTTGAAAAAGCTCAAGATGCTATAACTTTTGATGATGTGTATATTGCAAAGAAGAGCAAGGAAGTGGTAAAGGAGAAGCCAAATGAGGATGTGCACAAGAAGGAGTCAAGATTTGTTCCTCCACCTTACAAACCTAAACTTCCCTTCCCCGGGAGGTTTAAGAAACAATTGGTGGTGAAATACAAAGCTATGTTTGACAAGCAAATCAAGGACATTGAGCTCAAGATGCCTTTGGTGGATGCCTTTATGATGATTCCACAATATGCTAAGTTCTTGAAGGATACCGTGGCACAAAGAGCAAGGGATATCCAAGGAGTCATGCTAGTTTCTCAAGAGTGTAGTGCTATAATCCAAAGCAAGGTGATACCAAAGAAGCTAGGAGACCCCAGTTCTTTCACTAAACCATGCGCCCTAGGTCCTCTTGGGTTTGAAAATTGCTTGTGTGATCTTGGAGCTAGCATCAACCTTATGCCCTATTCAATTGCAAAGAAGCTCGGTTTCACCAAGTACAAAGAGTGTGGAATCTCCTTAATACTTGCAGATAGAAGTGTGAGGATGCCTATTGGAGTTCTTGAGGATTTTCCTCTCAAGGTTAGCAACTTCATCATTCCCACGGATTTCATGGTGCTTAAGATGGATAAGGAGCCAAAGGATCCTTTGATTTTGAGAAGACCTTTCCTAGTTACAGCTGGTGATATCATTGATGTTAAGCATGGGAAGATTGGTTTACATCTTGGAAAAGGGGTTGAGTTGAAGTTTGACATAAAGGAGACTTTGAGGAAGCCAACCATTGATGGTCAAGTATTCTACATTGAAACTATGGATGAGTTAGCCGATGAGTTGCTAGAAGAACTAGCTCAAGAAGACCATCTTGGTGTGGCTCTCACCAAACCACATGGAGAGAATGGGTACTTGGATGAGGAAACACAAGCATACATGCTCATGCTTGATTCACGCAAGTCTCTTGATGGGGAGTAAATCTTTACAAGATTGATAGCTTCATGTGAGAGTGAAGTGGAATTTGACAAAGACAAGGAGTCCATGAGGGTTGAGGTTCCAAGCCAAGGACAAGAGGAAAGGCTAGAGGAGCTTGAGGATAGCGATTTGTCTAAGGACCTTGATGAGGATTGGAGTGAACTCAAAGCTCCAAAAGTGGAACTCAAACCACATCCCATTGGGCCAAGGTATGCTTTCTTAGGCCCTAACTCTACTTACCCTATTATTGTTAATGAACAATTGAGTGATGATGAGCTCAACTCTCTCTTGAATGAGTTGAGGAAGTATAGGAGAGCTATTGGTTACTCACTAAGTGACATCAATGGCATATCTCCTATACTTTGCACTCATAGGATTCACCTTGAAAATGAGAATGCTTCCTCAATTGAACACCAAAGGAGATTAAACCCAAACCTCAAGGAAGTAGTAAAGAAGGAAATCTTAAAACTTTTGGAAGCAAATGTGATCTATCCTATTAATGACAGCACTTGGGTTTCTCCCGTGCATTTTATCCCTAAGAAGGGTGGAATCACTGTGATTAAGAATGATAAAGATGAGCTAATACCAACTAGAACCATCACCTGCCATAGGATGTGTATATATTATCGAAAACTTAATGCTTTCACTAGAAAAGATAATTTTTCTCTTCCCTTGATTGATCAAATGCTTGAGAGATTGGCTAACCATCCTTTCTATTGTTTCCTTGATGGATATAATGAGTTCTTCCTAATACCCATTCATCCTAATGATCAAGAGAAGACTACTTTCACATGCCCTTATGGTACCTTTGCATATCGAAGGATGCCATTTGGGTTATGTAATGCTCCAGCCACCTTTCAAAGGTGCATGATGAGTATCTTCTCCGATCTTATTGAGGAAATGGTGGAGGTGTTTATTGATGACTTTTCTGTGTATGGTGCCTCTTTTTCTGCTTGTCTTTCTAATATTTGTAGGGTTCTACAAAGATGTGAAGAGTCTCACTTGGAGCTGAATTGGGAAAAGTGTCACTTCATGGTCAACCAAGGCATTGTGTTGGGTCATAAGATCTCCGAAGATGGTATAGAAGTGGATAGAGCCAAGATAGATGTCATGGTCAAGATGGCGCCACCAATCAATGTGAAAGGCATAAGGAGTTTCCTTGGGCATGCCGGATTCTATAGGATATTCATCAAGGATTTCTCTAAGATTGATAGACCTTTGACAAGACTCCTTTGCAAGGAGGTGGAATTTCAGTTTGATGAGGAATGCTTGCAAGCTTTTGAGACAATCAAGAAGGCACTTGTGAGTCCCCCATTGTGCAAGCACCGGATTGGAGTCTCCCATTTGAGATCATGGCTTATGCTAGTGACTATGCCGTTAGAGCTGTTCTTGGGCAAAGGAAAGACAAGAAGCTTCATGTGATCTATTATGCAAGTAGAACACATGATGAGGCTCAAACCAAGTATGCTACAACAGAAAAGGAACTCTTGGCAGTTGTGTTTGCTTTTGAGAAGTTTAGATCTTACTTGGTGGGATCAAAGGTGATAGTATATACCGATCATGCTGCATTGTGCCACATCTATGCCAAGAAGGAGACCAAGACAAAGCTCCTTAGATGTATTTTGCTTTTACAAGAGTTTAACATGGAAATAGTTGACAAGAAAGGTGTGGAAAATGGTGTAGCTGATAATTTGTCAATGATGAGGATTGAGGATGCTTTGCCAATCAATGATTCTTTACCGGAGGAGCAAATTATGATGATCAAGAGTATTGCTAGTGCACATGGAGTTCGAAGGAAGCTTGAAGAGATTCAAGGTCTAGAGGACAAAGTTTTGCCTTTGTATGCCGACATTGTTAACTATTTGGTGTGCAAAGAAGAACCCACTCATCTCAACACTTATCACAAAAAGAAGTTTATGAGAGATGTGTCACACTTCTATTGGGATGAGCCCTATCTCTACAAGAGATGTGCTGATGGAATTTATAGAAGATGCTTGGCACAAGAGGAGGTTGAAAGTGTAATTTTTCATTGCCATGGGTCTAAGTATGGAGGGCATTTCGCTACATTCAAGACAGCTACAAAGGTGCTTCAAAGTGGGTTTTGGTGGCCTACATTGTTCAAGGACACTCATGAGTTCATTAAGAGATGTGAGCCTTGTCAAAGAAAGGGGAANTATGACTCATTAAAAATCCGTTTTAAGCATTTTCAGCTATAAACATCAGTAACGGTTCTTCATAGGATCCTTTTAAACTTATAATCCCCATTTGGACTTACTGATTAGTAGAGTTTTGATTTCCTCAACGGAATGAGTAACAAGTAATATATTCTTCTCGTTCTAAAATTAAGAGCCACAAATGACTATTTCTAGTCTAGTTACTCCGTTTTGTTTCTATGACTCATTAAAAGTCTGTTATAAGCATTTTCGGCTATAAACATCTGTTTTAGATCTTCATAGGACCCTTTTAAACTTATAATCCCCATTTGAAATTACTAATTAGTGGAGTTTTGATTTCCTCAACGGAATGAGTAACAAGTAATACATTCTTCTCGTTCTACAATTAAGAGCCACAAATGACTATTTCTAGTCTAGTTACTCCGTTTTGTTTCTATGACTCATTAAAAGTCCGTTATAATCATTTTCGGCTATAAACATCTGTTTTGGATCTTCATAGGACCCTTTTAAACTTATAATCCCCATTTGGACTTACTGGTGAGTGGAGTTTTGATTTCCTCAACGGAATGAGTAACAAGTAATAGATGCCTCTCGTACTACTATTAAGACCCCAAAATACTATTTCTATTCTAGTTACTCCATATAGTTTCTATGACTCATTAAAAATTCGTTTTAAGCATTTTCAGCTATAAACATCAGTAACGGTTCTTCATAGGACCCTTTTAAACTTATAATCCCCATTTGGACTTACTAATGAGTGGAGTTTTGATTTTCTCAACGGAATGAGTAACAAGTAATAAATGCTTCTCGTTCTACTATTAAAAGCCCCAAATGACTATTTCTAATCTAGTTACTCCATATAGTTTCTATGACTTATTAAAAATCTTTTTTAAGCATTTTCAGCTATAAATATCACTAACGGATCTTCATAGGACCCTTTTAAACTTATAATCCCCATTTGGACTTACTGATTAGTGGAGTTTTGATTTCCTCAACAGAATGAGTAACAAGTAATATATGCTTCTCATTTTACAATTAAGAGCCCCAAATGACTATTTCTAGTCTAGTTACTTCGTTTAGTTTCTATGACTCATTAAAAGTCCGTTTTAAGCATTTTCGAATATAAACATCTGTTTCGGATCTTCATAGGACCCTTTTAAACTTATAATCCCCATTTGGACTTAGTGATAAGTGGAGTTTTGATTTCCTCAATGGATTGAGTAACAAGTAATAGATGGTTCTCGTTCTACTATTAAGAGCCCTAAATGACTATTTCTAGTCTAGTTACTCCGTTTTCTTTCTATGACTCATTAAAAGTCTGTTTTAAGCATTTTCGGCTATAAACATCAGTAACGGATCTTCATAGGACCCTTTTAATTTTATAAACCCCANGGATCAAGATGTTATCAAAGGTCCCATGACCCGGTCTAAGACTAAGGCATTTCACAATGCCTTAGAAATATTGCTAAATCAAATACAAGACGATCCACATGATGAAGCAAAGGCTAGAGCTATCACATTGATATGCATTCAAGCCGGTGAATGATAAATGGGCTAGTAACATTTCTTGTGCTCTTTTTCCCTTAAAGAGTTTTGTCCCACTGGGTTTTCTCTTTAAGGTTTTTAACGAGGCAAGTGTGTTACTTTGTCATTGCCCATTTAATCATTCACTTGTCCAAGCCCACTTCTTTCTATCCCCGCGGCTTGGAAGTTCATGAGACAGTTTATTACTTAGTCGTTTTGAGTTTTTGAGTTTTGTTTTTGAATTCAAACTTTGGTCTTTGTCTTGCATGATCAGTCAAGGGGGTTTTTCCCGAGATTGACTCTTGAATTCATTGCTTCCGCGTCCCTCATCTCTCTTTATAACTTGGCCGAGAGATGAGTTTAGTTTTCATCTTTCTTTTAATAAAAACCTTTTCTAAGAAGATCACTCTCTTGGTGCGTCATATCCTTGAGAAACCCTGATTGAATCTCTGGTGCGTAATATCCTTAGATACATTCAGTTGTATACAAGAGCCATCCGCATCTCTTGTATGCTTTTCATCACTCACTCTTTCCCCAAAATCCCCCAAATCGTTTCATCTTCAAGTCTTCCGCAACAATCAATCATTCTATCGGATCATTTGGTGATTAAGTTAGCTTGTGAGGTTAAGATCATAGGAGGGATCATATTACTTTTTAGGCACAAGTAGAACAGGTACAGCGCAGGGACTCATGCTTTCTCTGATATGTCCCTTCTCCATTAGTTCTTCTACTTGTTTCTGCAGCTCTTTAGCCGGAAGCTACAGTTAGCCGTGAGAACAAATTAATCCTTGATGCTCTCACAAGCAGAATGAGAAAAATGTTTGAAACCGAGAGAGAAAGCATGAGGGAATGGTATGAGGAAAGGATCCCCGTTAAGGGACGGTCAGGCAAGGAGACCGATAATGAAGCAGAGAAGTCTAAGCATGACGATGAACATCATACTGATCAGTACTACAAGAGCAGTGGATCTTCTAGAAGTAACCGCAGAGGGTCTAGACAAAATAAGGATCGTGTGCAGGAGAGCATTCCGGGAATCAAACTCAAAATACCTTCATTTCATGGAACTAGTGATCCTGACGTGTACCTTGAATGGGAAAAGAAAGTGGAGCTGGTCTTTGACGCTCAACAATGCACTGAAGAAAACAGAGTCAGGGTTGCAGCTACTGAATTCTATGACTATGCTCTAAGTTGGTGGGATCAACTTGTTACTACAAGGAAGCGAAATCAAGATTTCCCTGTTAGCACTTGGAAAGAGATGAGGAGTCTCATGAGAAAGAGATTTGTGCCTAATCATTATCATCGGGAACTTCATCAAAAGCTAAGGAGATTAGCTCAGGGAAACCGTTCTGTGGAAGAATACTTCAAGGAAATGGAAACTCTTATGCTGAGGGCTGACATTTCAGAAGATAGAGAAGCTACTATGGCACGTTTTCTAGGAGGACTTAACAGAGAAATCCAAGATCGCTTGGAAACTGAACACTATGTGGAACTAGAAGAGATGCTTCACAAAGCTATTCTGTTCGAGCAGCAATAAAAGAGAAAGCAAACTCACCGTACTGGAGGAGCAAATGGAGGTTCATACCGATCAAACTATTCCAGAGATGAGAAACAAACCTATCCCAGGGACAACAAGCCGTTCAGTGTTACAAAGCCAGAATCCTCATCTTTGCTAGATGCTAAGGGAAAGCCAAAAGAGTATAGTACCAAATCCAGAGATGTAAAATGCTTCAAGTGTCAAGGCAGAGGACACTATGCTAATGAGTGCATCAACAAAAGAGTCATGGTGCTAAGAGAGAATGGTGAGATCGAATCAGAGGATGAATATCAAGAGAATATTAGTGAAGAAACTGAGCTCTTACCGGTCAAGGAGAATTGCTAGTAGCGAGAAGGACTCTAACTGTTCAAAACAAACCAGAAGAACAAGACCAGAGGGAAAACTTGTTCCATACTCGCTGTTTAGTGCAAGGAAAGGTTTGCAGTTTGATTATAGATGGAAGAAGTTGTGCGAATGTAGCAAGTAGAACTATGGTTAAAAAGCTGGAAATGCAAGTTACTCCCCATCCGAGTCCTTATAAGCTGCATTGGCTGAATGATAAAGGGGAAATGAAAGTTTCTGAGCAAGTGCTGGTTCCTTTGGCAATTGGGGAATACAAAGACGAGATTCTTTGTGATGTTTTACCTATGGAAGCAAGCCATATTCTGTTGGGAAGGCCTTGGCAATCAGACAGGAAAGTCATTCATGATGGTTTCTCAAACCGTCACTCCTTTGAGTATAATGGTAAGAGGAATGTTTTGATTCCTATGACCCCTCAAGAGGTTTACAATGATCAGAAACAAGCATCCAAGTCCGTTAAGCATCATAACTTCTTTGCTAAGGCAAGAGAGGTCAAGAAAGCTTTTCATAATCAATCTCTTATGCTCCTGTTTATTTATAAAGAAACACTAACCTCCATGACTGACCTTACACCGGTATATCCGAGTGAAATGAAAGCTTTATTGCAGGATTTTAGTGAGGTCTTTCCAGAAGAAACACCAGATGGATTGCCTCCCATTAGAGGAATAGAACATCAGATCGACTTCACTCCTGGAGCTTCTTTACCAAACAGACCAGCGTACCGTACCAATCCAATAGAAACAAAAGAGCTACAAAGGCAAGTGAATGAGCTGATGACTAAAGGCCATATACGTGAGAGCATGAGTCCCTGTGCCGTGCCAGTGCTCTTGGTACCTAAGAAAGATGGAAGCTGGAGGATGTGCGTCGACTGCCGTGCAATCAATAACATAACAGTGAAGTATCGCCATCCCATTCCTAGGCTTGATGATATGCTAGACGAGTTATATGGTTCTAATATTTTCTCTAAAATCGATCTTAAGAGTGGCTATCATCAGATTAGGATGAAAGAAGGGGATGAGTGGAAAACCGCTTTCAAGACCAAGCATGGTCTCTATGAATGGCTGGTTATGCCATTCGGGCTATCTAATGACCCTAGTACCTTCATGCGCTTAATGAATCATGTCCTTAGAGCATATATAGGCATCTTTGTAGTAGTTTATTTTGATGACATTCTTGTTTATAGCAAAGGCCTAGATGAGCATAAAGAGCATATCAGAATGGTTCTAGAATCACTTAGGCAAGAGAAACTATATGCTAACCTCAAGAAGTGTACTTTCTGTACTTCTAGTCTTGTGTTTCTTGGTTTTGTTGTAAGTACAGATGGTGTCAAGGTGGATGAAGAGAAAGTAAAAGCTATCAGGGAGTGGCCAAGTCCTAAAACCGTGGGCGAAGTAAGAAGTTTCCATGGTTTAGCTGGGTTTTATAGACGATTTGTAAGGGACTTCAGCACTATAGCAGCTCCACTCACTGAGATCATCAAGAAAGACGTTGGTTTTAAATGGGAATCAGAACAAGAAGAAGCATTCCAGAATCTAAAAGAGAAGCTTACTAATGCCCCTGTTCTTGTTTTACCTGACTTTCTAAAAACCTTTGAGATTGAGTGTGATGCCTCAGGAATAGGAATCGGAGCAGTTTTGATGCAGGAAAAGCAACCAATTGCTTACTTCAGTAAGAAGCTCAGTGGTGCTACTCTCAACTATCCTACGTATGATAAAGAACTATATGCATTGGTGAGAGCTCTTCAGACGTGGCAGCACTATCTTTGGCCTAAAGAATTCGTCATTCACACCGATCATGAGTCCTTGAAACATCTAAAAGGACAACAAAAGCTGAATAAGAGACACGCGAGGTGGGTTGAGTTTATAGAAACGTTTCCCTACGTTATCAAATATAAACAAGGTAAGGATAATGTGGTGGCAGATGCTTTATCAAGGAGGTACACTCTTCTCTCTACTCT
>JAHZTW010000001.1:428060823-428075095 GCA_020283515.1 Alliaria petiolata
CCAATTATTATACCTGGATGATGCAGCATTCGCTTCTGGGAATGGTGCAGATCCAGTTGGACGACTTTGATGGTTCATCATCACGAGTTCGTTATTCTGTTCTGCAACAAGAAGTACATGCATTAACTTCGAATAACGAATATATCTATTCGCCCGGTATTGTTGCTGAAGGACTACATTACTCGGGTGAAATGTGGAGAGAGTTTTCTCAATCATATCATAATCATTTATAGTTTCTCCAAATGATTCCGAACATCGCAGAATTATAATCACTAATACTTTTGTAGTCCTGAAACCGGAGATGTAACCACTCGTGTCTGGCTTTTGATAAGATCACATATTTCTGGTGATCAAACCTTTCTTTTAAAGATTGTCAGAGATCTGCAGCATCTTCTTTTATGATGTACTCATCTTTTAAACCATCGTGGATATGATGACGTAAAAATATCATGGCTTTTGCGTTTTTCTCATCTGACGTCATTTTCGACTTATCGATGGTATCCAAAAGCCTGTTTCCTCTTAGATTCATTTTCGCACCTACTGCCCATGTCATATAATTTTTTCCGGCTATATCAAAGGCATTAATCTCGAGTTTTGCCAGATTTGACATAATAATTGTATCCATAGAATAACAATTTATTTATTTAAATTTTATCAAAAATCCAATTTAAAAATGTGATTTGAAGTTCAATTTAAAATTTGCGCATAATAATAACAGAATTTAAAATAATAATTTAAAGCAATATTAGAACTTCATAAATAAATAAATAAATATGGGGGTTTTTAACCTCATAGTGCATAATAAATAAATAAATGTGGGGTTTTAATCTTTCACTGCATAAATATGATCCGAGGTGACATAGTCAACCATATGATCATTTGATCGTGAAGACAGAGCCTATCATAACGATCCGCTCGGAGAAGGCAGCCCCTATCATCCCGGCATAACGATATAATTTTTTTCCGATCGTTAAGGCATAGCCTATCATAAAGATCGGTTCGGAGGAGGAAAACATACCATCCCGGCATAATAATAATAAGAATTAAAATTAATGAAATATAAATAAATCTCACCTTTTCGGTATAGAATAGATCTAGAGATGTTCGTGCTGATAACGTATTATAAACTTTATGATATAAAGATGAGATTTTATATATAAATATGTATTTATATATGTGTTGAGTTTGATGTGGGGAGAAAAGAGAACTCGTGAGTAAATGGGAGAAGAAGGATTTCAATTGTCTGACTTATGGTTTGCACATTAACCGAGCGAGTATATTTATACAAGGGGAAAATTAAAAAACTAATAAAGGCGGTAAGTATCTAGGCGGTGGACGTGAAACATTTGGTAAAATCAAATGGATAATCAAATCCATATTTAACATAATTTATATTTTTATTAAAAAATTATTCATTATATACACATATTGTATATATATATATAGACTGAATATTTCAATCAATAATTAAAAATATTACAAAATCAAAGAGCAAAGGGATTGAAACGATTTTCCCAACGACTCGACACTCTAGAGTTCGTAGACAAGGATAAACATCCATTCAACGGACTGTGAAGCCACGAAGAACAAGGAGATGTGGATTGAATGGTCGCACAGAATCTGCGGAATACTCCTGATTTACCGGAAGATCGATTCTCTAGATATTATGCAGCAAAGAGGATCGACAAGCTTGTTGGATATAATGAACCAACAAGGGATGGATAGAAGATGGATCGAAAGATGCCACAAAGATTTGTGAAAGGATCTATGATAAGCCTAAACCAGCCATGAACATAGATATGACACACCATGAACATAGAGTTCCAAAAATAACAAGATATTACATCTTGAAAGAAAGAAACTTCTCTGATTTTACTGAAAACAAAATTTATTTTTATTCATGATTTTAAATGTCTATATATAGAGAAATACATCATAAACTATCATAAAAGTAGCCTAACATGCACAGTATGTTGAAAAACAAAATTCAAAGTCTAATGTGCATGTAGGAGAAAGAAACAACCATAAATAAATGCTGTGATTGCTGTCTTTGTTTTGGACGAAAATGAAACTTCTCTTGAAAGTCTTTGAATTTCAAATAAGATCTTTTCTTCATTAAATCCAGCCCATAAAGTTGCAAGCCTTCATAAAATATTTTGTTCCAACATCAGATTCGTCGATCTCATTTTGCTGCTGTCCAATATCAGGGACACGGATCTTTACAACTTTATCCTGCTAATTCAAACCATTTCGAATGCAATACAACTTAAATTAATATAAATAAAAGTTAACCTAGGTGTTTGTAATATTACAACCAATGTAGATAGTCTTAGTTCAGAAAATCAGTGCACTCTCCACTTAAATTCACAAGAAACTTTAATGATAAGCTGATGATGTCCAAATGGCAAGCATATCTTTTTTTTTTACTTAATCATTCTATTGTACTGTATTGAAGTTTTGATCAAGTACGTGATATTGAATAAATATTTTTGCAATCATTAATAAAATGTTATACAACCATTCAGTTTCCCAACCATTCAGTTCACTTTTCGTGAAACCATTCAGTTTCTCTGAAACTCTCTTCCTCTTTCTCGCTGGGTCAGCGAATTCACTGTAAAATCTTAATTTGTATATGTTTCTTTTGGGTATGAAGGGCAATAATACTCTGAAAAGGAAAAGAGTTGTTAAGAAAGACGACAAATACCACGAGGTCAGCGATTTCACTATAAAATATTTCTCCTTTGCTCATCAATCGTAGGCTACACAGTAATTTGTATATGTTTCTTTTGGGTATATTTAGGATAATGCAGAAAATTCGAGTCCAACATGTGTCATCAATGTCAAAAGAACAGTAAAGGGCGTGTTGTGCGGTGTCAGAACTGCAAGAAGAAGTGCTATTGCTTCACATGCTTAGCTACTTGGTATGCTCTTCTCACCATAGCATTTACCCCTACTTTTGGTTTCTTCCTACTGTCTTCCTCTCATGGTGTTAGAAGTTGATGATGTAGAGCTCCTTCTTGATGGTTTACTTCTGCAAACTGTGTATTCTTCTAGGCAGGATCAAGACTAAATGTTTAGCCTTTGAGCATCTATTCCTGTTGATGCCAGTTAAATCCCATCTATTTACGAACAGAAAAAAGATAAAAAAACTCTTTCAGTATAGATTATTCTGGGTTTAGTTAAATTGCGATCCACTTCTTAAATTGTAGTTTTGTTTTTTTTCCATAAGCCTGAAACACTTTTTTAATTGCTATTTATAGGTACCCCCGCACACCAGACGAAGACATTGCCAAGAAATGCCCGTTCTGTCTGAATACTTGCAATTGCAGATTATGCTTGTGTCTAGATACTAATGTGGACGTAAGTTTTCTCGCATCTAACATATCTTGCTTGGTTATTATTTTTAACTGAGCTCCTTCGCATAATGATTACTCCAATACTATGTAGGCGACAAATTCGGAGCTCAGCAAGGATGAATCAATACAATACTCCAAGTATATTTTACAGAGGCTTCTCCCATTTCTGAAGGAAATAAATCAGGAACAAATTGCCGAGAAGGAATTTGAGGCGAAGATATCAGGTACAATCCATGCTTGTAGTCCCTTCACGTTTTTGGTCGTTCTCATGCCATTACGTTTTAATCATGGATATGCATTCTGTTGTTGAATATAGCTGCATTTATTCCAAACAAAATTTCAAAGTGAATGTTAGTTTTTTCTCAACCGGGAAGTTGGAAGCTGATCGTTTTAAATTTTATATCTTACTCTTTTTTTCACAGGAGTGAAGGTTGAAGAGGTGAAGCCCCAAGACGCTGATTGTTCCCCTGATGTAAGACAATACTGGTAAATCACCCTGACGCTTTTTGTTTCAATGAATATGACAGGTTCCAATATTATTATGCTGACAGATTCAACTCTTTTGTACCTACAATGATTTATGCCAGACTGCGATCTTTGATCTCCACAAAAATTGCTTAGAATGTTCAGAAGATATCTGCGTTACTTGTTGCCTTGAGATCCGCAAAGGAAAGCTTCCCGATGATGAGCTGAACTGTGAAGACCATATGAAGCGCCTATCTAGGTGTAAAGTAAATGAAGCGCCTATCTAGGTGTAAAGTAAATGAAGCTGGCTTCATTACTTGCCGTTGTCTTGTTAGGCATTTAGAGTTGAAACGATCACTTCCTGATAATTGGGTAGCTGATTTGGTCAAAAAGTAGAAGAAACTGCTGAAGCCAGCAAGCTTCTGAATTCACCTGAAATGGTTATGGGGCAGTGCCCTTGTTTTAAATCTATAGGTCATATTGACATGAACAACAACAAATTGTTAAAGGCTGCTTGTCGAGAAGGTTCAGAAAACAATTATCTATATTTTCCAAGTGTTACAGATCTTCAAGACTATGATCTGAAGCATTTTCAGCATCATTGGGTAAAAGGCGAGCCTGTGATTGTGAGGAATGTACTTGAGGCTACATCTGGTTTAAGCTGGGTTCCAATGGTAATGTATCGTGCGTGCCGTCAGATAAGAAATGATGATGAAACACTTCGAAAAACTGATGCTATAGATGGTGACTCATGTAAGGTCAGTTTCCTCCTCAATAAATTGTATAGCATATGTTAGACCAAGAAATGTGTAGCATATGTCGATGGTTGAATAGTTGCAAGTCAAATTTATAATTAGACTTCGAAATGGTGAAAAGAAATTGCTGAAAACCTTAATCGGCTACAAAACAGCTTATTTGTTGCTCATCAGATTAGCAACTTCTTACTATGTTCTTCTTATGGATGCAGGAATCCGTCAATCTCCATGATTTCTTTACCGGTTATATAAAGGGTCGTTTTTGTCCCATGGGTTGGCCACAAGTTCTGAAACTGAGAGATTGGCCTCCACGTATGACATTCCAAGAAAGCTTGCCACGTCACAATGAGAATTTCTTATGCAGTTTGCCTTTTAAGCAGTACATTCACCCGCAGGATGGACCTTTGAATCTCGCTGTCAAACTTCCTGACGGTTGCTTGAAGCCAGACATGGGGCCGAAGTCCTACATTGCTTATGGATTTGCACAAGAACTTGGCCGTGGCGATTCTGTCACCAAGCTCCATTGCGACATGTCTGATGCGGTAAGTACCTATTTGATTTGTCTTTTCTCGTGCTTATTTTCTGACCATATACCATTTCGTAATAAATTCATACCAAGGTTACCTCACCAATTTAAAGAATTTAATTTTCAAGATGGTTTTGTTATGCAATACCCCTTGCTCCGTAGGGAGAATAATAAACTTATCTACAAATATTGATGTACTTTAATTTTCTAGTACATTTAGAGACACTTAGTATCGTGTTTTTTCATTTCTTCCTTCCCTGTTTAGTCTCTATACTTGTTTAGGACCAATCAATTTGTACAAATTAGATTCATGTAATAACAACAGGGGAAAAAACTAGATATCTGGATGGATTGTTACGGTTTATGTAAATTATGCTGCGGAATTTCCAAAGCACTCTTTTTTAAAGTTTGTTTTCAGTCTCTCATGATTGGGTCGAAATAAAGGCCATCTGGCTTTGTATATTTTATACGTTTTTAGTCCTCTTTTTATCTAAGCTTTTTCAATATTTTAACTGCTGTATTGGTAATTGCAGGTGTATGTGCTGACGCAAATATGTGAAGTTCCCCTTGATGAGAAAAACAAATCTGCAATAGTAAAACTAAAAAAAGAGCATGCTGAAGAAGATATCAAGGAGCTGTTTCCCTCACTAGCCAACTACAAGAAAGATATGGAGAATCTTGAAAACAGTAGTGAAGAAGAAGTCAAAAAAATTGAAGCTGATGGAGGAGCTCTTTGGGACATTTTCCGTAGAAAAGATGTTCTAAAACTAAAAGAATACCTAAAGAGTCATTGCGCAGAGTTCAGACATTTGCACAGTAGACCCGTGTCTAAAGTACACTGTATTTGCATACTTCACAACTTTCTTCGCATGCCCGAAAGTTTCAGTGGTTACATTGAAATATGTAGTGCATATTTGCTTCTAATCTCTCTTTATTTTTGTGGAATTTGCTTAGCTTACATATTCATCCATCTTCTTCTTTGTAGGTTGATCATCCAATACATGATTAGTCGTTCTATTTGACGCGATATCATAAAATGAAGCTGAAGGAAGAATATTGTATGCTGGATTTGATTGATAATAACCAATCGCATTTTCTTTGCTTCCACATAATCTTTGGCAGTTTTGGTCATATTTTTGTGGGATATATTGTGTAGCCATTGAACCATGGACCTTTGTTCAGAAGCTTGGAGATGCTGTTTTAATTCCTGCAGGTTGCCCTCATCAAGTCAGGAATTTGAGGTAAAATTTATACTTTTTGCTTAGGATACAGTGGGATTTGAGCAATTGGGCTTTTATCTCTCACTAATTGATCATTTGGTTTCTTGCAGTCTTGCACAAAGGTGGCGCTTGACTTTGTCTCACCTGAAAGTGTCAGTGAGTATCTTCGCTTGACAAAAGAATTTCGTCTTCTTCCACCTGTCCATCATTCAAAAGAGGACAAGTTGCAGGTATTTCTTGTTGCTTTTAGCAGCACATTTTAACAAACCAGCTCTAAATGGTTTTATTTTCGTGTATTTTTGTTTTAACTTTTAATAGATAAAGAAGATGGTAGTCTTTGCAGTCGATAAGGCTCTCAAAGACATGGACGATCCAAGTGAAAGAAATTGAGTTTGTACTTCATCCCACAAGTACTTGAATCTCTGTAAAGTGAGTGACGTGAGCTTGGTGTGAGATCTCTGTGAAGATGCAATATTTCTTGTAACAGAAATTGCAAATGGTGTTGGTCTTCATGATGATGTGGAAACTGGAAAACAGAACACAAAGCAAAAAGGAAACAATCAAAGATGGTTAATCAAAGCTTGTAAGCTAAAGGGAAAAAGGAAAAACAAGAAGAAAAGAAAATCAAGGGATAAGACCTAAAAGGAAATTAGTCTTATCTTAAGATTAGGAAATTGTAAAAGTCTTCGATTCTATGTGTATAAATAGATGTCGTTGGCTTCTTTAGAAAATCAGAGATTAAGAGTTTGAGTTTTCTAAAGACAAAAAGGTTCTTTGGTTTTTCTTGTAAGAAAAATCAATGGAGAGATTAGATTTTCTTTNATACGCAAATCTGCAAGACAGACGAAGAGAGATAACATGGTGCAAAACTAAAACGCAGTTTCTCCCACACTCTTTTCGCAGTAGCAACAAACTCTTCCGATGTATAATTAACAATTTTATACTAAGAAGAGAAATTGAAGGCTGTTATAAATCTGAATTTCATCCAAAATAAATCTGTTGCCTTACTTTTCAACTGCAAGATCTGTCGAATGAAGCAAAAAAACTTCTACACTTCCCATTGAAAATGTAATATCACTATAATATATTATAATACTTTATTTTCTACTGCAAGAGTAACCAATAAACATTGTTTTTATTTTCTATTCCAAGAGTAACCAATAAGCATTGTTGGTGTACGACGTTCATTGATCTCTTTGAAATTTGATAGGTAATATAAAAAAAGGCAGGCATGTAGTTTAGATCTTTGACCCAGAACAAGATACGAATCAGATAATCAGTTCAAAAATCTAAAGGAGGAAGTACTTTACAGGCTCAAACTGTGGAGGTTCTCCTATGGAAGCTCACTCGCTTGATGAGAGGAGGAATTATGAGGAAAACAAAACAGAATAAGAAGGGAGCCACAAAATCGACAAAGAAAAACAATTGAGGGGAAACCATTTATTTATATGTGATTCTCGATCTACATGCACTTCTTTCCTTCTGAGGCCTGAACAAATCGATGTAAGAAAATGCAGATTATCGTAAGCTGAAGCTAGCAAGTACCATCAAAAGAGAATGCTCGGTTGTTGAGAAACTATTCAATTTTGTTTGCCAAATTCGACATAATAACTAAGTGAATCTATGTAACCTGTAGAAGTGAAGATCGCCTCGTCACCACCAGGATGGCGTCCAAGAACTTTGTCACATCATAGACCTATATACCATGAAAATTTAAAAACAAAAGAAAACTATACACATCTACATACTGTAACATACATGCAAAGGATCTGTCATATTATCGTCCTTAAATCCACAAAATCAGAGATATAAGTTAAGTGGTTTTCAACTTTCCACACATCAAACTTACAGGAAACATCACTAGCTTTGGCTTATCCACAGATCCGTTCAAACAAAGATGGAATAGTTTCTTAGGCAACACCAACTGTCACATAAAAATAAGAATCTATCTAGAGTACGTTTTAGAAAACGGAGCAAAATTCTAAGTGATTTAGACATAGCAAACAAACATAAATCTCGCAAAGTAGATCAGATCTACGTTACAGCGGAGAGGGATACTATAAAACATACGCCTAGAAAAAGCTCAAGGATTTGGGCGCCAATAAATGGCCACCAAAAAAGACTAAGGGAAAAAGGAAAATCCGAAAAGAATTTTGATCACACTGAGAGAGAGTAGAAGAAGATATCGGAGTTAAGACCTTGCTGTCAATGACGATCCAAAAATCCTGGGTGCTACTGTTCAGCTGTGCTGAGAAACCTCCGCGAAGGTTAAAACTTTGCCGTCTCCGATCATCTCCGATGAACTAAATGATGAAAAAAGGTAAAAGTTTTCCGGTGGGAAGATGAGAGGAAGAAGAAGGTTTTATATGGAGAGAAGATGAGAAGCTGAGGGAGCGATGGTGGATTTAAAATCACCGGTTGCATTCAAAGTCCTATAGCCTCTTCGATCTCTCGTCGAACGTAAAAAACGTTTAAGTTAAATGAATGCTTCGAACGCAATAATGTACTTTTAATTGATATTGTGACAAGTGGAAACTTAACGTGGCAACCTCTGGAGAGTTCCCATCTACTTTCATATAGTAGATTAAATAATTTTATTTGAAAGTTTAATCGAAAGATGGAATGGCCCTAATACAAAGCTGTTTTTTTGTCGTCTAAATTTTATTAAAACACACAAAATATACAAAGATGAAATACATGGTTGGAATACAGAAGCCGGCAAGGATCGAAAAACAAAAACAACCCCTCCAGAAATCAAGCCGGCGAGTTTACAAACTTCCGGAGACAACAGCCTCAAACTGGGGAGACAAACAGAGGAAAAAAACCTTAAACAAAAGCTAACAAAAAACTGCAAATTCTTCAAACTTCAACCCATCTACTACTTTCCTGAGAGGAAAAGATGTTAATGGATAAACCATCAACACTAAACAAAATCTCCAGATCTTCTTATCCTCTCTTGAAATAGGTAGTCTTTGAAAGATGAAAATTTGGGCTTGCTAAGGTGGCTGGCGGGAGCACAGACGAAGCTGTAGAAACCCAGTAGCCTAATACAAAACTGTTATTTGTTCATGTTACTAGCCTTCCAGTAAAGTTATCAAATTATACATGTTCTCCCATGTAAACATATTATCAAAAAGTAAGCTGGAAACAAGAATTGTTATGTCACTGTTACTTCAGAGCTCCATCCTTCTTTGCTTGCTGCCTTTTTATCTTGGGTGTTATCATTTGTTGGACCACACAACACAAAAAGATATGTTAGGCATACAAAATTTTTCCGACATATATTTTGAAGCTTTGAAATGCAGAAACAAAGCTAATTATGATTATATAAACGACATATATGTTTTAAGTTAAGTGTTTGTAGGACAAAACAAGACGCCTAAGGCATTGAGTATTGGAAAACAGACCTCGGTCATATTAGCTTTTAGACCAGCTCGATCAACCCAAATTGGTGTCAGTTCCTCGACAATTGGAGTAAGTTTGCGACTGTTGAAGCAGCTTCTTTTGAATGTACGGTTACGAGGATTTCTTGTCTGGAATACGGAAGATTTCTACAAGCCAAAATACTATATATTGCCTTTGACGTTTAACAAATCAATACATCAAAATTAGTAATTTGAGATCACTAATTGCAAGTTCGAGTTTTTTCGTGATCTATAAATGAGACCATCAAAGTCACTGGCACAATCATGATCACATCAATAACGAACTAAAATCAACTAATAACAATCTGACTTAGTAGAACTTGAGAGACATACCCTGCGCACAATAGGAAACTTGGGTTTTACCACCATTACGGCATTACACAGCTGAGTAATATATCCTTCCGCTTTCTCTGTTTCTTCCTCGTTGCCTAAACCTCCCATTTCTCTGGGTCACAATCGAGGATGCGATTGCCGAATATGTGAGTTGTTTTTGAGTTTAGCCCGTGAAAGGTGGTGATACATGTATAGTCCTCAGAAAGTGCCATCTCAAGGCCAGAGAGGGAGCAAGAGAAAGTTCCGAGATTCCGGAGCCAACTAGCCAAAACAGCTTGAGACGGAAGCTTGGATTTGACCAAGTCGAATAGGGGTTTTAAGCGAAAGACACCGGCAATGCAGCTTGAGATTGCATTGACGAGAGATAGGAATCTAATTGGAGCCGTTGGTGAAGATTCATCATCTAGGGTTTTGTTGGGGTTAGCTAATTTGGGGGAAAAGGGAGATTTTGAAAGTGGTGGAAGATTTGAATGGAGAAATTCAGCCATTGAACACTAAATCCAGAAGAATAGAAGCAAAGAAGAGGAAGGCGAAGAAGAAGATAGCTGAAGGAGGGAAAATGGCGCAGCCAATTTTGTACGGGTGTTTAATCGATTTTCCAGTTTACAGGAGTAAACTGTAAAATAGTCAAAGACGCGTAACTGTGAAAAACAAATACAAATGTCGATAGTTGGAAGAGATCCCACGTACGATTCATTTGTCATTCTTTTAGTCTATTAAATAAAGTATGTGAGACAATTGTCTCCTCTCTCCGACCAAAAAAACGACACGTTTTCACAAAAAATATCTGAAAACCGTGGTTGCTTCTCAAATCACATAACTTTTCTTTTCTTTTCTTTTGTGTAGATGCTTCTTTTTCAACTCCTCTAGAAATATCTGAAAACGTTTTCTTTTTTCTTCGATTCTCTCCCATGGCTGCTTCTTCTACTTTCTTCTCACTCCTACGTGCACCACCGGCACTTCTTTCTGACCACCGCCCTCCGCCGCCGTGCAGATGCTCTATATTTTCCTCGTCAGATCGTCTCGTTTGGGTTTCACTGTACCTGAGAGGAGAAATCTCGTTGCGAATTCGACAATCAGCGAGGTATTGTATCGCGACCCGACGACATCTGGATCGGGAGGGGATAATCAAATTGAATCGTTGAAGCTCAAATTACTGGTGAGTCTCATCGAATTAGGAAGACAACATATGTGAATTAGAAGAATCAGCATAGCTGCGAGATTATTTCTTCGCAATGTCTCTGAAATTATGCTATGGGATTTTATTTCTGCAAACTGCGGTTAGAGACGCCGATGCCGACGCCGAATTCTCCTTTTTCGGTGCTGGTAATAGATCTTGGTGAAATGACTATCACTCTCTTTTCCCATCTTTTATTTAGATTCGGAAAACTCATTCATCGATTTCAATTCCCTTTACAGATTTTCTTCCTTAAAATGAAGATTCTTCGACTCATAATGCTTCTCTACTACTCGTTTGCATTCTCTTCCGGAGATACGACTATTCACACCAGCAATTGGACTGTCTAGATCTGCACTTCTCACTTTTGTTAAAATTCCAAATCTCTCTCATTCCCAAGAATTTGCAGCTAGATTGTGTTCCGTCTGGTTTTCCTTTTTCGGTTTTCCATGTCAATTGATAGCATATTAATCTACTTCTTCTGATAAGTGAGTCACACAATAAACATGAATTTCACAAATGGTGATAGGTTTTGGAGTTGAAATCTTCTCACCATACTCTCTAGGATTTGAGAGAGTTATGCTTTGCTTGATTGAGAGAGTTATGCTTGACTGAGAAATCTGTTCCAGTTACAAAAATTGTATATATCTATATATCTTTCTTTCTCAAGATTAACTACCGGCACATGGCCAATACGCTGTCCCTGTATAAGTGAACTCTCAGTTTTTTACTTAACTACCGGCACATGGCCAATATGCTTTGGATTCCAGTTTCAGTTTTTAATTGCAGATATCGCCAAATGATATTTCTGGAATCCCAAGTATGTCTTACTTTTAGCTTATATCAATATAGTTATAGGAGTTAGATTACAAGGAGGTGTTTATTACATCTATCCTCAGCTGATAATTCTCACAATGAACTCTTCATGTAGTAGTGAATGTTCTCTCTTGAGTAGGTATATTAGATGTATCTGCATCATAGCATTTATATTTCTAAGCAAATGAATCATTGAATTGCAATGAATCCGTGCCTTGGATAATTCTCTATGCTCTCTGCATCAAAATCATATATAGTATTAGAAAAAATTACATATAAGATATTCTTTATCATATATGTAATCTAAGTACATGTCTGATTAATCTTTCCTTGGTTTATTTTCAGATTTAGTTTCAATATGTTTTTGGTGAAGTTACTTCCAGAAACAGGTCAGTTGTTTCAGTTTTGTCATATATGTAATCTAAGTACATGTCTTATTAATTTCTTCGCAATGTCTCTGAAATTATGCTATGAGATTCCATTTCTGCAAACTGCGGTTAGAGACGCCGACGCCGAATTCTCCTTTTTCGGTTCTTCTTATTCTTATGTGTGATACTCTTGGCAAGTATCTGGTTACACCGTTGTATTTCTGTTGCAAGTTTCTAATGAATTTTCTAATTATGATTTTTTTTTATCACTGCTGAAGGTCCTGATGCTGTAAAATTTATTGTCAATGACGCAACTGTGCAACCCATTTTTTGTGTGGCATAGACGTTAACTCTGTAAGTTTATCTGCTTGAGTTTCCTTCTCTTTTTAAGTTCTTACCTGCACGTTTAGTGAGATTAAAAAAATTACTTTCTATCCCTTGCTAAAATCATTTGTGTATGTTGCCTCTGACGTCTCTTACTTAATTTCCATGTGGTAATAAACATTCATGGAGGTTCTCTTCACAATTTTGTTTGTAAGGTCATATTCTCTTTACTTGATGAAAAACAGGCAAGAGACTTCGAATACCAGATGAAAGGATAATTATGATGCTGGCTGATGATATGGCCTGTAATGCTAGAAATGAATATCCTGCTCAAGTTTTTAACAATGAAAACAACAAACTTAACCTGTACGGAGATAACGTTGAGGTAACTTCTATCCTCACCTGATAATTCTCACAATGAACTCTTCATGAAGTAGTAAATGTTCTCTCTTGAGTAGGTATATTAGATGCATCTGCATCATAGCCTTTATATTTCTATGCAAATGAATCATTGAATTGCAATGAATCCGTGCCTTGGAGAATTCTCTATGCTCTGCATCAAAATCATATATAGTATTAGAAAAAACTACATATAAGATATCTTTATCATATATGTAATCTAAGTACATGGTTTATTTTAAGATTTAGTTTAAGATTTAGTTTGTACACGTGCGGGCTATATCCTAAACATATTTAAAAACTACATATAAGATATCTTTATCATATATGTAATCCAAGTACATGGTTTATATTAAGATTTAGTTTCAATATGTTTTTAGTGAAGTATTACTTCGTTTTGTTATCTCTTAAGATTGTGTCATAAGGTATTTGCTCTGAATTGAAGTCATAAGTGAAATTAACTTGATGAAAACGTAGTAGTATTATACATCATAGGTTTTTTAAAAGATGAAAACAAAAGTTTGTAGGAGGTGATCTATAAGGATAAACCTTATAACTACCCAAAATTGAAACTCAGAAATCAAAAACGCAAATTTGAAACTAAGAAATAATAAACAAACTAACCATAAACCTTCGAACTTAACCATAATTTTTATTTTATTTTAATTTATGTATCGATCTTATAGCATACATGATGGTTTAAGATAAAGAAACAAAGAAAAAAAACAAAGAGGGACTTGAGCCCCTAAAAAAAAAAGAGGGAGAGAGAGAGAGAGAACGTACCATAACCTGTAAGCCCCATGAAAACTTGATTCCACAGCACCACAACTGTCCGTTCTGCCATTTGTATGGTTGCACCACCATTATCTTCTGAAGTTCTGATAGAATAGTTAAGCAATTAAACATATCAAATATTTTTGGTAGTGCTAATACAAAAATCTTCAACAGTAGACAAACATGACTCATCTAATATATCTAGATCTTGATATTTTACAATAATAATTCGAATTAATTCAAAAGAAAAATACTTACATGTTTGCAACACCACCACCACGATCCAATCCACTTTGCTGCCTTTATAGCTACAAACAAACAATATTCACCATTA
>JAHZTW010000001.1:428104815-428139457 GCA_020283515.1 Alliaria petiolata
AAGAACGTTTTATAGGAATTCAGTACGGGTGCAGACCCGGGGAGAACAATGGTTAATATATACAATCATTGGTTTTCTCTCCCAATGATTGTTAAATCACATAATCACGTTCATTTCGTTCGATTCATCTAAAGCACAAAATTCGACCAATTGCAAGCCTTCAACATCGCTTCCGTTGCTTCCTCTCGGTTTTCCACTCAAAACGGTATATAAATTTATATAACAAATTATCTGAATCGAATTCGAATCTTGTGAAATCGAACCGAAATAACTGAACTAACCAAAATGCACTAAAATTTTAATTAAATATACAAAAAAATTATATAGTAATAGTTAAAGTTAATTAATTAATCTTGTTTTGCATTAGGGACCTCGCACTTGTAGGAGAATTATCCTTCCATGTAGGGGACCTCACACTTTTTGAAGAATCATCCTTCCATTTAGCAAGGGTCTCGAATACGTCCACAGCGTATTTCTTGCGAGCAGCAGTGATGTCTCTCCCGGTGATTGCCGCCATTTCTTCAGTGCTGCCCATAATTTTTACAAATTTTTATGATTTTTACAAAAGTACTTTGCCCGCGCTCACGCGCGGGTGCTGATTCTAGTTTATTATTATTTTGAGAACCGAGGGAAGTACAGTATTTGTTTGTTTAGCTCCCCTCGTATACCTTCCTCATTATCTATCCACTATCCACCACCAAATCTTACGGCAACATGCTAACGGATAAATGTTTTCCCGTACACCATCCCGTACACCACCAATATTTGTTTACCAATTTATTTTAAATCTAATTAATTAACAGAAGAAAATTTTATATTTTTACAGAACAAAGCCCTAAAGTTTAGAACACGCTTCGTTTCATTCAGATTTCAGAAGACGATTCGTTTCACTCAGGACACGGTTAAAAATTTTACATACAAATTAATAAATTATTTAATTTTTATTTTTATTCAAAAATTATTTATAATACACATATTGTATATATATATATATATATATATATAACATTTCAGTCAATAATTAAAAATACCACAAAATATAAACAATCATAATAATATTATAAAAAATATTATATTTTTACTTAGAAAATTTAAAACATCATTTAATATTTATATATATGGTCCACAATTCCGCATTTCTGCGACAATCGCCGTGTGGCGTAGTGTCCCCATTCTCTTTACTGTAATATTTTCAGTAGTCATCAAATCGCCATTCATATATCTAAGTAATATCATAAATTAAAAAGGACATACCTTTTCTTTTCCTAAACTCGAAGAACAAGAGCTTGGAACAAACAAATTTTTATTGGGGCATTAACTTACTTTTATTTCACGGTATACAATCAGTTTACAAGCTCATTCTCCATATTGTTTTCTTACTTTTATTTCACGAAAGTAATGAAGTCAAAATTTGCATGATGACTAACAACAGATCACGTGAATTTACAGAAACATCTATTGGACGTAAAAAGGTTGGATCTGTTAAAGTACTGTAAAGTTGGTTTGCTTTTTGAAAATTGAGAACAAACATTTGAAATTAAAGCTGCACATGTATTTGGTAACCCAAAGCAATTACTAATACCGAGCTATCCGAAGATTTTTATTAACCAATTTATTGACTAATATTTTCAATTCTAACATAACAAGCATAAGACACTCATTATCTGTATATAAACCCCCTTGCAAGCTCTTCATCTTAAACAATAACTTTAACAAAACAAACCTAAAAAAACTGCTTTAAACTTATCTCCTACAAACATGCCAGGTTTCAATAGGATCACCGAATTGAGCTCTGAAAGGAATGATTGGACAATAAGAGTTAAAGTTCTAAAGAAATGGTTCGAGCTTACACAAGGAGGTAAAAAAAATTTGCATTTCATTTTGGTCGATGAAACTGTAAGTATAATTTCTATTTTTCAAAGTATGTGACTTGAAGATGTAACTTACTTGAAATTACTGCTGCATTCAAAACTACATGCTTTTTTTTCCCAGGAAGGCAAAATACAAGCAACCTTGCCATTTCAAACTCAAATTAAAAAGTTTGATAAACTACTTCATGAAGGCGAATGGAAAATAATCTCTGGTTTTACCGTCACAACATTAATCTATCCCTTCCTAACCATGTTCCCTTGGAGAATTATTTTTGTGGACAACACTTGGGTGCAAAGAACAAGTGAAAGGGGTAATAATGATCATTACTTGAAATTTCAAAGCTTTCCAGACATTATCCAAGGAAGACTAAGTGATGTTTATCCAATTGGTAAGCTATCTCGAAACTTTAAAGACTACTTAGAATATATGAAATTGCAATAGATTAGTAACATATCTAAAGTTTCGTTCATTGTTTTTCTTTGTTTGTAAAACAGCCATTCTTGGAAATGTAGTTGCTGTTGAGGTACTTGAAATAGTTTTGGATGCTTCTACTACCTATTCAGCTCTCAAGACGACACATCGGATCAAATTCCTTTTGCGGGACAATAAGTAAGTATAAATTTCATCCATCTACCTATCAGAAAAAAATCATTCATAATGACTAACATCCTCACTTTCTATAGTGGTCTACAACTTCATTGTTCTGCTCACGGAAAATTGGCTGTCGAATTAAATGACTGGTATTTTTCTCATGGTTTTGAGTTAGCGATTTGTGTGTTAAGTGATTGGCGTATTATCAAGAGAAGAGGTTAGATTCTTAAGCAAGTTGTTTATTACTAATACTCGCTGTTATCACAAACATAATATATTGTGATTTTTGTATTAGGTACATGGCAACTTACTGATTATGGAGGTGTATCTAGGTTTGAAATTGATCCTGAAATTCCTGAGGTCTCGGATTACCGGAATCATCTGTAAGTGTGGTTATTGGTGTTTTAAAAATTATAATATGTTTACCACAGATCTAATTTTTAAGTTTTATTTAGTGTTACTGGCAGTGAAGATGAGGTTGACAACAATGAACAACATTCGAGTGATGGTTAAAAAGTGGTTGGTAAAACAAGTGGAGAAGATGGACCAAATGGAATTAAATGAACTATGAAGTACTTTTGTAACGTATATTTCCTTGTTTTGGTTAATGACTTTTAGTTTAGTTATTTATGTTTGATGTTTTTAAACTCTAAGATTATGGTCATAAGTATGTTCGTTATTTTAATAGTATACGGTCTAATAGCTAACTTTACACCCCATTCAACTATTTAAGATAATTATTAAATACAGCTTATGTTAGTATAAGGCCTAATAACAAAATCTTAACAGATCTAACAGAACATACTTATAACTAAGTGGAGAGTGCACTGTTTTTCTGAACTAAGAATTTGCATTCGAAATGGTTGAATTAGCAGGATAAATTTGAAGAGATCCGTGTCCAAGATTATACGGACGATTACAAATGATAATATACATCCAAGATTATACGGACGATTCCACGATGACAGCTCTCCCCGTGACACATGATGTAACGACCCGGACCCGGCCCATTTGAATAAGTTTAAATGGATTGATTTGGCTACCTATGTCATCAAAGTGCACTTACATTTTCATGTCACTTACCCTAAGAGAACTCCAGAGTTAAGCGTGCTTATGCTGGAGTAGCACTAGGATGGGTGACCTTCCGGGAAGTTCTCTGCGGAACCGTGTGAGTGAGGTCAAAACACGGGAGAAGGTCACGTGGTGATTGCAGGGACAAGTAAATCAGTCGGTCGGGCCACCGAGAAAAATAACGCACCGACCGTCGGACAGGGGCGGGGCCCACGAGCCTGACGGAGGGATGGGTGACTCGCCGGTAGGGGCGGTCGGGGTGTTACACATGAGATTCAGTCGCCTTTAAACTAGAAAGAAACAACTCGGGAACGCCTCTTCTCCGTTTCTTCACCGCTGAATCGGAGAGTGTTTCCACAAAAGGTGGCAGCAAAAGGAAGAGAAAATCTGGTGAAACCCGATTTGTGACACTGACCGCCACACCAGCCAGTTTCAAACGTGGTAGGCTTTATTTTCCAATGTGGTTTGCTAGGTCTAACGGAATGGAGAGTGCAGGAGGAAAAATGAAAATGCCATAGGATTTCTACAAATCCATCCATTGCAATTAGTTGAAATTATATGAAATTTGCTTAACTCACTAAAAATTCAAAAAATCCTTGAAAATCTCTTAAAATATAATGTGTATCTAAATTAAATAAAACCGCTAATCCAAAATGTTGTGAATCATTTTCGCTGAAAAAACAATGGATGTTTATTTATGTGGATAATATCATTTTAGTATGTTTAAACTGATGTGGCAGTTTTTTATTAGAAGACTTTAAATCTTAGGTGAACCCTCTTTAGAAACCTCTACAAGAATCAATTTTTTTTTTTTTTGGTCGAACGAAAAATCTCTGTTTTTCGATTATCAGAGATTTAGCTCTCCTCGTATACCTTCCTCGTTATCTATCCACTATCCACCACCGGGGTTTGAGAGAAAATGCCGCAGTAAAAAAAAACGCCAGAGACTTGTCGGCGATTATTAAGGGTAAAGACAAAAATTGGTTCTGCTTCACTATTTCGTTTGGAGCCTGGAAAATCTCCCATTGATCTTTCGTATGTTGTTTCTTCTGTGCATTTCGTTCTTTAACACCTTACTCACTTCTTCCGTAGATTATTATTATTTTTGTTTTTTTGGACAAAACTTCTTCCGTAGATTATTTGGATCTTTGTTCGCTTTACCCAGTTTTTGTAAATGATGTATCGATTTCGTCTCTTTCTGTTGCTCTATCGGATGTTACAGTTCTTGCCTAGGGTTTATCTTGCTCTTGGGTTTTCGATTCTATCGACTCAGTTTACTAGAAATTTTCTCGTTTTGGGCTGTGTCCTCGAATTCCATCTTCATAATCATCAACAAAAATACGAATTTTTTTGCTTTCTGATGTGAAATACACACTTTACGTCAAATGTGTTTCGATTTCTTAGAGATTTTTGTTTAAATTGTTCGGTGAATGAATGATCCTCTTGATTGCTTTTTTTTTGGGGGGGGGGGGGGGTCAAAACTCTTGATTGCTTATTTTAATCGTTTCACTAGTAAAATTTTAATCTGAAGAAATGTCTCAACTGTGTTCCAGGTTAAGAAGGTAGGATGGGAATTTCATCTGATGAAGAGTCTGAGATCAGCGAGTCAGATATTGAGGATTACTCTGAAACACCGTACCTGCAATTGCAGAGCGGGAAACACAAGGTTAAGGTGAACGGAATGCTGAGATGCCCGTTTTGTCCAGACAAGAAAAAGCAAGATTACAAGTATAAGGAGTTACTTGCGCATGCTTCTGGGGTTTCCAATGGATCTGCCAGAAAAAAAGGCAAGAGTGAAGGCTAACCATCTTGCTCTGGCAAAGTACTTAGAGAATGAGCCTGCTGTTTATGTAGAACCTGTTCCACACCCTCCAGTTCTTCCGTTGAACGATTCTGAAGCAGAACCGGATAAGGTTTATGTATTTCCATTGATGGGGATTGTAATTAATCCTTTGAAGAAAACTGATGACAAGGAACTCCTACTTCAGTCAGGTTATTGGTTGAAAAGGCTTTCTAGGTTTAAGCCTGTTAAGGTGAATGCCTTTTGGGTCGAAGAAGATTCAATTGTTGGGGTTATTGCTAATTTTAACGACAAATTGAGTGGGTTTGCGAGTGTGACAGAGTTTGAGAAGGCATTTGAGAACGAAGGTTGCAGCAGGAAGGAGTGGACGGAGAGGAGAGGAGATTCAGAGTCCAAGGCCTATGATTGGTGTGCACGTGCAGAGGACTTCTACTCTGAAGGGCCAATAGGTGAGTACCTCTCCAAGGTGGGAAAGCTAAGCACCGTTTATGATATTTCTAAAGAAAAATCTCAGGGTCAAAACCGTGTTCTCGACAACATTTTAAGTAGTATCCACATGAATAACGAAGATCTGAGCAAGGTCCGAGACAGTTATGAGAAGAAGGCAATGTCATCGCAGATGGTCCTAGACGCGAAAAAGAACTTGCAAAAAGCTTTTGAAGACTGTTTTTTACTTAGACACTAATATGCTTATGATTCATATAGCATTTGGTAGCTATCTCACTATTGTTTCTATTTTATCTTCTCAGGAAGAAAGAAGATGCATCAGAAGTTGCTCCTCAATATCGAGAGGATCATAGCAGAAAAAGAGGCGCAACGCAAATATCTGTGCACCGAGATGGAGAAGATGGATGCTTGGTCCAAACAATTGGACGAATTGGAAGCAAAAAATATTAATGAAGCAGAGAATAAGATACTAATCATGGTCAGTATTGATGCATAAGAAACATTCAGTCAGTGCATATGCATGCATTTATCTTTTTTCGTGGTACCGATTACCATTTCATGTTTTCTTGCTTTGGCAGAATGATGCTATGAACATTTCAGTCCAGGACCTCGGAAAGGCTGACGAGAGCATGTTAAAACTTGTAGAAAAGCAGAAGGTATATTTCATAGTACACAACTCAAACTGTATAACAAGTTAATTCCATAATCGAGGAAATAGGCCTTCCCTCATTTGTGTCTTGAGTTTGAAACTCTCTCCTTAAACTTCAGATGCAAAGAAAAGATGCTTTGAACAAGATGCTTCAGTTTGAGCAGCAGCTAGACGCCAAACAGGCATTGGAAATGAAGATCCAAGAGCTGAAAGAAAAATTGCAAGTGATGAAACATTTGGGGGATGATGATAATGAAGCGGTCAAGCAGAAAATCAAGGAGATGACTGATAATTTGGGAGAAAAGAAGTCTGAGTTAGAAGGCCTAGAGCAGATGAACTCAGCTCTGATGACAAAAGAACGTCAAAGCAATTATGAGATACAAGCAGCGCGGAAAAAATTGATTGTCGTACAGATTTTTCATGCACTTCCGTTTTGCCATTAGCTGTTTATAACAAAATAATCCTAAAGCATTGTTTTTCCTTGTCTGAAATGGCACTTACTTGATCAAACACTATAGTTTATTGGATATCTTCACTTCGCAATTTAAACTCCAAGTTGTATGAACTGGTTGGTCAGTAAAACTGTTTGATGAGGATGAAGTCAAGGGGGTGGCTTCTCATACGCTATGGTCCATTTACTGATGTAGGACCCGATGATAAAATTGACAGAGACTTATTCCATTATATTGTCTATGAAATATGTTGCTGCCTGTACGAATGAATGTAAGGTGGACCAACCTGCTAGTGATTAAGTTGTTTCCTATGTTGTTTACGGTTTGAAAGCTCTTTTCTTCAGGGTTTAACTCGGCGGTTAGATGCCCAAACCGATATCGGGATAAAACTGATGGGAAAACTTGATCAGAAGCCCTTCCTGAATGTTTGCAAGAAGAAATATTCTGCAAATGAAGCTACGGCTGAAGCTGCTACCCTTCGCTCTAGATGGCAGGAGAACCTCGAGGATATAGCATGGCATCCGTTCAAAAGGGAAGGAACCGGGGACAAAGCAAAAGTATGTTCTTTGCCACTGTCACTATCCCACTTTGCAATTCTTTATCTCATGGATCGTTAGTGTCTGGTCTTTCTTTGTCTACCCTTTTGCACCAATGGTTAATCAAATACAAGAGAAAAACCTGTGAATGTGATACTTGCATCTATATGTTGGGTAAGAGGGAAAAGACCGGTGGAACTTCCTGTGAGTGTTAGCAGTAATGGTGTTACTTTGTTTTGGTTACAGGAAGTGGTAGACAAAGAGGATGAGCAGTTGAAGAAGCTTAAAGGAGAGTGGGGAGAAGAGGTGCATCACGCAGTTAAAACAGCCCTCGAGGAGATGAATGAGTATAATGCAAGTGGAGTCCGAGAACTTTGGAACTTGAAAGAAAGAAGGAAAGCAACATTAGAGGAAGTGATTACTTTCATTTCGAACGAAGTCAGAGGTTCCAAACGCAGAAGAACCTGAAGGTATGCTATATCTTGTCAGTTATATATGTTAAACAACAAGAACCACCTCTGCAAACTGAATGTCTGGTCTTGTTGAACCATGTATACAGTTTCTTTCAAATCACCATGTAAAAAGGCATTTTTCACATCTAGTTGCTTGATTTCCCATTTCTCTGTGGTTGCTGTATGTAGAATTGATCTCACCGTGGCTGTCCTTATGACTGGACTATATGTTTCCACACTCCTTTTTACACACTCTCCAACAAGTCAGATTTCAATTCAATTCATTCCTCCGAAATTTAAACAATGCTTAATTTTTTTTTTTTTGGAACTAATAAGAGAACAATGCTTAGTTTCACAGAAGAGAAAATTTAATTGGTAGTTTAAAGTTTAAACTGTATGAGGAATAGCAAGAGCAATGGTAGTTCTTAGAGAGGTTCTTCATACTATATATTAAACAATTATAAATTATTATAATAATGAATGAGATTCTTAAAAACTTAAGAAATTTACTCAAAATTCTTAAATAAGAAATTTTCTTACCTCCATTCATTATTATAATAATTTTTATTTATTTAATATATATTAAGAACTTCTCTAAGAACTACCATTGCTCTTTGCTCATGAAAAACTAAATCATTGGTGTACGGGAGGTAAAAAAATACTGGTCTACGTATTGGTGTACGGGAGGTAAAAAAATATTGGTGTACGCATTGGTGTAAATCCGCCGGTATTCGGATTGGTGACATTTAAGATGATAGCACAGAAAATAACAATTAGATCACTCCCGCAGAGTTCAGAACCTTTTAGACGAATTCCGTACGAGTGCGGACACTGAAGAACCTTTTCTAGGAATTCAGTACGGGTGCAGACCCGGGGAGAACAATTGTTAATATATACAGTTATACACAATCATTGGTTCTCTCTCCCAAAACCAATCAATAACTGTTCTTTTTTTTTTGAACTTATCAGTAACTGTTCTTTCCCTTAGGTATTTTAATGGGGCAATATAACACATTTGTTAAGATTAAAAAAGGTTCGGAACTAGGACAAAAAAAAAAAAAAAAAAACGTTCGGAACTAGGTTAGAACATGTGCTGCTTCCTCTTGATACGTTCGGACCAAAACCGAAAATCGGGTAAAGTAAATCCGAATCATCATCACATGATCACGGCGTTTTTTTACACTCGTTAATCAATAAAAACGCAGTGATCATGTGATGATGATTCGGATTTACTTTACCTGATTTTTTTATCAGTAACGTTTTTTTACACTCGTTAATCAATAAAAAAAATAAAATTATTAAGAGCAATTATTAATAGATACAATTATATACCATTTCGTAATAAATTCATACCAAGTTTACCTCACCAAATTAAAGAATTTAATTTACAAGATGGGTTTGTTATGCAATACCGTAGGGAGAATAATAAATTTATCTATAAATATCGTGTTTTCTCAATTCTTCCTTTCCTGTTTAACCAAATCGGAAGAGAAGGACGTAAATTTAACCAAATCCGACGATCTGCTTCCACCGGCGAATGGCAAAACGGTAAATACGGGAATTGTTGCTGTGACGAAAACCTTCGATGTTGGGTTTGGTAATAATAATGCGAAAAAAGAAGAAGGAATGATTCGTAAAATGTTGAAACCCAATGATTTATGGTTTGATTTTAACACAGAGGAATTTAATTCGAATTTTGATGGTCTAGAATTCGATTTTGTAGAAAATATAACATTTGGATCAGAGTTGCCGATGACAGATAATTTTCCGTTTGATGATATTTAGTTAGCTGATTTTCCAGTTAGATGATTTTCCGATGGATGATTTTCCAGTTGTTGTTATTAAGGTTTGTTTTGGGTTTTGATGGATTTTATCAAAGAGATTATCAAAATATACATATATTATTATCCATTTTCAACATTTTTTTTCCCCCTTCCATCTGAATAATTTTTTAATAGGAGGAACCAGATTTGATACAATACAATACAACTATTCGAAAAAAGCTACAAACAGCCTTTTTGTGTCGGACTAATAGGTAATGATGATACCGTGTTCAGTTTCACGGCGATTTGACCGTTGTTATTAATTTTTTTTGGACAGATATTACATCTTTTTAGAAAAAAAATATAAGTCCATTTCTTCTTTACTGGATTTGACAGATTGAATCATGTATCCCATCTTGTATTTCAACTTTGGTTTATAATAATAATCAGATGGAAAAAAAAAGACTGACTGAATCTATCAAAGAAATTTTATTGATTCTCTACGAACCCCCTAATAAATGTTGGTGGAGTACGGTGCGGTGTACAGTGCGGTGTACATGTTGCCTTTGGTGGTGGATAGTGGATAGATGATAATGAGGAAGGTATACGAGGGGGGCTAAACAAACAAATACTTCCCTCGGTTTCAAAATAATAATAAATGTTTAAAATTTTTACACACAAATTCATAAATTATTTAATTTATTATAAACTTTATGATATAAAGATGAGATTTTATGAATAAATATGTATTTTATATATGTGTTGAGTTTGATGTGGGAGAAAAGAGAACTCGTGAGTAAATGGGAGAGGAAGGATTTCAATTGTCTGACTATGGTCTGTACATTAACCGAGCGAGTATATTTATACAAGGGGGAAATTAATCCCCTATATATTAATTGAGAAACATTTTTAGAGAGTAGGCTAATTTTTTGAAATATTTACAGTGGTGCCATTTTGCTGAAGTGTCATCACCACACTTATTCTCTCATTATTTTAATATAATTTTTTTTTTTCATTTATTCATTTATTATTTTTAATATAACCAAAAAATTATGTTTTAATTTTTGGATTATTTAAAATCGAATTTTACCTTATGTGATGATTTATGATATACATCATATTACACAATACATTTCTTAAAAATGAATAAAACAATAGTTTTACAAAATATTATTTAATAAAATATAATTTATACACAATTTATGATATACACAATAATTTTTTTGATTACAAGCAGAAAATATGTTTATAAAATTTTTTTTTGTTTATATGGTTTCTTAATAGAACCAAATAAATTAACCAAAAAATATAAATATTTAAACTTGAAAACAAGTTAAAAATACTATGTCAAAAAGTTGAAATATTAAATTATATTATTCACATATATATAAAACTGATTAAATTATTTTTATTTTAAACAATTTCAAAATTATCTTTAATAAAATTATTTATAGATTTTTTCATTATTTATCACCTAGTAAACTAATAAAGGCGGTAAGTATTTAGGCGGTGGATGTGAAACGTTTGGTAAAATCAAATGGATAATCAAATCCATATTTAACACTCCCCCTTGATTATCCATCACTAATGATAAATTACGTACTGCCTAGTTAAAAACCTTATTATGAAAAAATTCAGAGGGATACAAACCATAACAAGAGGAAAAGAGTACAATGACATAATCTCTTCCTGAAAATGATGGATATCAACTTCTCTTCATAGATCTCTTAAATGACGCATTCCAATACTTTGAACGTGCTTTCTGAATGTTGTAGTAGGAAACGCTTTTGTAAATAGATTGGCTGCATTGTCACATGAACGAACATATTGAATATCCACTTCTTGATTCTTCTCGAGCTCTTGTGTGTAGGAGAAAAATCTTGGAGGGATATGCTTTGTTCGATCACTCTTGATATAACCGTTTTTGAGTTGTGCGACACATGCAGCATTATCTTCAAACACTTATGTTGGCTCCTTTTTTTGTCTCTATTCCGCTTGTTTCTTTTATGTGATGAATCAAAGATCTGAGCCATACACATTCCCTACAAGCTTCATAGTTTCTACATAATTTGAAAAAGTTGCAACTAAAGTCTGCCTTTGGGAACGCCAAGAGATCGCACTTCCACCAATTGTGAAAACATATCCAGTTTGCGATCGAGCCTTGTGCGGATCTGATAAATATCCCGCATCTGCAAAACCAACCAGACCAACATCGGAGTTTCTAGAATAAAATAAACCAAAGTCAATCGTACCTTGTAGCTAACGGAATATAAGTTTTATTTCGTTCCAATGTCGACGAGTAGGAGATGAGCTGTATCTTGCAAGTAAATTTGTAGCAAAAGCTATATCCGGCCGAGTGCAATTTGCAAGATACATAAGCCCACCGATAGCGATCATATAAGGTACTTCAGGACCTAATATTTCTTCGCTATCCTCACAAGGTCGAAATGGATCTATATTAACATCAAGCGATCTATTGACCATCAGAGTACTCAAAGAAGTCGCTTTATCCATATTAAAGCGTTTTAAGATCTTTTTCGTAATTTGATTGATGAACAAATATTCCGTCTTGCAAATGTTCTATCTGGAGCCCAAGACAAAACTTTCTCTTTCCAAGATTTTTCATTTCGAACTCTTTCATCATATGAGTTCTTGCATCATCAATCTCTTTTTGAGTTTCGATTATGTTCAGGTCATCAACATAAACAGCAATGATCACAAATCCAAATAAAGCTTTCGTAATAAAAATACAAGGGCATATCGCATTGTTGACGTAACCTTTACTCAACAAGTATTCACTTAAGCGATTATACCACATGCGTCCAGATTGCTTTAATCCGTAAAGTGATCGCCGTAATTTGATCGCACAAATCTCTTTCGAGTTTGATCTTAATGCTTCAGGCATTTTAAATCCTTCAGAGATTTTCATATATATATATATATCATTATCAAGTGATCCATATAAATATGCTGTCACAACATCCATAAGATACATGTCTAGGTTTTTAGATGCTGCTAGACTCATTAAGAATCTAAATGTTATTGCATCCATTACCGGAGAATATGTTACCTCATAATCAATTCCCGGTCTTTGAGAAAAATCTTGTGCCACAAGTCGGGCTTTATACCTTGTGACCTCATTTTTCTCATTTCTCTTTCTTACAAAAACTCATTTGTATCCAACTGGCATTACAAATCCTGGTGTTGTGATAATAGGTCCAAAGACATTTCTTTTATTGAGGGAGAATAATTCTGTTTCTATGACCATCTTCCATTTCTCCCAATAATGTCTTTTCTGATATTCTAATATGGACCTTGGATCTGGATCATCACTCTCATGATCAAGCTCTTTAGATACAGAAAAGTGAATATTCCATCAATATCTTTTATTTTATCTCTATCCATAATTCTCCATTTTGTGCGTAATTGATGGAAATCTCATATTTTTCTGTTTCATTTTCATCTTCTGGATTTTCTTCCAGATGAGGTTCTTCTGGAACCCTTTCATTTATGTCTTCTTGATATTTTTCTTTAAATGGTTCTTCTGGAACCATTTTACTTTATTCTCCCATATTCTTTTTCTTTCGGGGATTTTTATCTTTAGAACCCATCGGTCTTCCCCTTTTCAACTGAACCCTAGGTTCATTTGCTATATTCCCATCAATTTTTTCTTCAGGAACAATGATTCTTAATGGAACATTTGCAGCGGGGATATATGACTTTGTCACTCTCTTTGTATAAGTGAACGAATCTGGTTACTGATTTGCCATATTTTGTAAATGTACAATTTTCTGAACTTCCAGTTCACGTTGATTCGTAGGGGGATCAAGGTGCAATAAAGACGTTGTGCACCATGTAACATCCTTTGGAATTTCTTTAATTCCTCCCCCTAACGCTGGAAATTCTTCTTCATTAAAATGGCAATCGACAAAACGTGTCGTAAACATATCACCAGTTTTTGGTTCCAGATACCGAATTATATTTGGTGATGTATAACCGATATATATTCTCAGTCTTCTTTGTGACCCCATTTTTGTTCTTTGCGGTTGGGCTATCGGAACATAAACCGCACTTCCAAAAACACGAAGATGAGATATATTTGGCTCCTAACCAGATACTAACTGTAATGGAGAATATTCATTATATGCACTTGGTCGTATTTGGATCAGTGTCGCAGCATGCAAAATAGCATGTCCCCAAATATTAATTGGGAGCTTTGTTCTCAGTATTAACGGTCTTGATTGCAAGACCGTTTAATTAATGACTCAGCCATGCCATTTTGTGTATGAACATGCGGAACCGGTTGTTCAACATCGATTCCCAAAGACATACAATAGTCATTAAAAACTTGTGAAGTGAATTCACCAGCGTTATCCATTCTTACTCTCTTTATGGCATAATCAGGGAATTGTGCTCTCAACCTGATTATTTGGACAATGAATTTAGCGAAAACCGTATTTCGTGTTGTTAATAGACACACGTGTGACCATCTACTGGATGCGTCAATTAATACCATAAAATATCGAAACGGCCCGCATTGCGGGTGGATCGGCCCACATATATCACCATGTATTCTTTCTAAAAATTCTGGTGATTCATTCCCAACTTTGGCTGGCGATGGCCGAGTAATGAGTTTTCCTTGAGAACATTAATTACATAAAAACTCGCCCGTTTTTAAAATTTTATCGTTTTTCAACGGATGGCCATTAGAATTTTGCACAATCTTTTTCATCATGACTGAACCAGGATGCCCTAATCTTTCATTCCAGATTTTGATGTACTAGCAAACTTCGGTTTTACTGTAACATATGAATCAGTCGTATTTATTTTTGTGCAATATATTCCGGAGGATAACATTTTTAATTCTTCCAATATATGTTTCCTCTCCGATGTAATGCAAAGTTATTCAATGCCATTTTTATTCATAGTCTCTACATGATATTCATTCCTGCGAATATCTCTGAAACTTAACAAGTTTCTTTAAGACTCTGGGGAATATAACACATCATTTATTTCAAACTTTGTTCCCCTTGCCATTGAAAAATTGACTCTTCCGGAGCCCATAATAATTTTTGCATCACCAGATATTGTATTCACGCTTTCAGCGGAATCTTTCATTTTAAGACACGAGAAATACTTTTTATCTTTAATTATCGTGTGCGTCGTTGCACTGTCTGCCAGACATATATCTCTATCCTGAGTCTCAAATTCTGACATTTTCTTAATTTAAAATATTCATAGGAGATGCATTAATGAACGTTAATAAAAAGAAACTTATGTTATAAAAGTACATATTTTACAATAAAACATTTTTATAACAAAACATTAAAACATAACAAACATTAAACTTTTATTTTTTTCTTGTCTTCTTCACGAAGACATCATATTACATCGATTTTTTGTCGCTTCGTTTCAGTTGATTCTTCTGGATCAACCAGGAAATCTGTAACATCCAGATGAGTGTCATCATTTAGGCCATGAAACGAATGTCCGGGTTCACCAGAAATAAAGTTGGTTTGTCTTTCTTTCTCTTTTGCTTTCTGTGATTCCCGGTACAGATCGGCTAAATGTTTGGGTGTACGACAGGTACGTGCCCAATGTCCCTTCAAGCCGCATCTATAACATGCCGTTTCTTTTTTCTTCTTAAATTCTCGGCCTTCGTCGTTTCCTTGGAAATTTTTATTATTTTTTTCATTATTGAAATCATGAGGACGGTATCCTCTCCCTTGACCACGTCCTCGTCCACGTCCACAAACTCGGCCACAGTTATAACCGCGTCCGCGTCCACGTCCTTCCCAATTATTATACCTGGTTGATGCAGCATTCGCTTCTGGGAATGGTGCAGATCCAGTTGGACGACTTTGATGGTTCATCATCACGAGTTCGTTATTCTGTTCTGCAACAAGAAGTACATGCATTAACTTCGAATAACGAATATATCTATTCGCCCGGTATTGTTGCTGAAGGACTACATTACTCGGGTGAAATGTGGAGAGAGTTTTCTCAATCATATCATAATCATTTATAGTTTCTCCAAATGATTCCGAACATCGCAGAATTATAATCACTAATACTTTTGTAGTCCTGAAACCGGAGATGTAACCACTCGTGTCTGGCTTTTGATAAGATCACATATTTCTGGTGATCAAACCTTTCTTTTAAAGATTGTCAGAGATCTGCAGCATCTTCTTTTATGATGTACTCATCTTTTAAACCATCGTGGATATGATGACGTAAAAATATCATGGCTTTTGCGTTTTTCTCATCTGACGTCATTTTCGACTTATCGATGGTATCCAAAAGCCTGTTTCCTCTTAGATTCATTTTCGCACCTACTGCCCATGTCATATAATTTTTTCCGGCTATATCAAAGGCATTAATCTCGAGTTTTGCCAGATTTGACATAATAATTGTATCCATAGAATAACAATTTATTTATTTAAATTTTATCAAAAATCCAATTTAAAAATGTGATTTGAAGTTCAATTTAAAATTTGCGCATAATAATAACAGAATTTAAAATAATAATTTAAAGCAATATTAGAACTTCATAAATAAATAAATAAATATGGGGGTTTTTAACCTCATAGTGCATAATAAATAAATAAATGTGGGGTTTTAATCTTTCACTGCATAAATATGATCCGAGGTGACATAGTCAACCATATGATCATTTGATCGTGAAGACAGAGCCTATCATAACGATCCGCTCGGAGAAGGCAGCCCCTATCATCCCGGCATAACGATATAATTTTTTTCCGATCGTTAAGGCATAGCCTATCATAAAGATCGGTTCGGAGGAGGAAAACATACCATCCCGGCATAATAATAATAAGAATTAAAATTAATTAAATATAAATAAATCTCACCTTTTCGGTATAGAATAGATCTAGAGATGTTCGTGCTGATAACGTATTATAAACTTTATGATATAAAGATGAGATTTTATATATAAATATGTATTTATATATGTGTTGAGTTTGATGTGGGGAGAAAAGAGAACTCGTGAGTAAATGGGAGAAGAAGGATTTCAATTGTCTGACTTATGGTTTGCACATTAACCGAGCGAGTATATTTATACAAGGGGAAAATTAAAAAACTAATAAAGGCGGTAAGTATCTAGGCGGTGGACGTGAAACATTTGGTAAAATCAAATGGATAATCAAATCCATATTTAACATAATTTATATTTTTATTAAAAAATTATTCATTATATACACATATTGTATATATATATATAGACTGAATATTTCAATCAATAATTAAAAATATTACAAAATCAAAGAGCAAAGGGATTGAAACGATTTTCCCAACGACTCGACACTCTAGAGTTCGTAGACAAGGATAAACATCCATTCAACGGACTGTGAAGCCACGAAGAACAAGGAGATGTGGATTGAATGGTCGCACAGAATCTGCGGAATACTCCTGATTTACCGGAAGATCGATTCTCTAGATATTATGCAGCAAAGAGGATCGACAAGCTTGTTGGATATAATGAACCAACAAGGGATGGATAGAAGATGGATCGAAAGATGCCACAAAGATTTGTGAAAGGATCTATGATAAGCCTAAACCAGCCATGAACATAGATATGACACACCATGAACATAGAGTTCCAAAAATAACAAGATATTACATCTTGAAAGAAAGAAACTTCTCTGATTTTACTGAAAACAAAATTTATTTTTATTCATGATTTTAAATGTCTATATATAGAGAAATACATCATAAACTATCATAAAAGTAGCCTAACATGCACAGTATGTTGAAAAACAAAATTCAAAGTCTAATGTGCATGTAGGAGAAAGAAACAACCATAAATAAATGCTGTGATTGCTGTCTTTGTTTTGGACGAAAATGAAACTTCTCTTGAAAGTCTTTGAATTTCAAATAAGATCTTTTCTTCATTAAATCCAGCCCATAAAGTTGCAAGCCTTCATAAAATATTTTGTTCCAACATCAGATTCGTCGATCTCATTTTGCTGCTGTCCAATATCAGGGACACGGATCTTTACAACTTTATCCTGCTAATTCAAACCATTTCGAATGCAATACAACTTAAATTAATATAAATAAAAGTTAACCTAGGTGTTTGTAATATTACAACCAATGTAGATAGTCTTAGTTCAGAAAATCAGTGCACTCTCCACTTAAATTCACAAGAAACTTTAATGATAAGCTGATGATGTCCAAATGGCAAGCATATCTTTTTTTTTTACTTAATCATTCTATTGTACTGTATTGAAGTTTTGATCAAGTACGTGATATTGAATAAATATTTTTGCAATCATTAATAAAATGTTATACAACCATTCAGTTTCCCAACCATTCAGTTCACTTTTCGTGAAACCATTCAGTTTCTCTGAAACTCTCTTCCTCTTTCTCGCTGGGTCAGCGAATTCACTGTAAAATCTTAATTTGTATATGTTTCTTTTGGGTATGAAGGGCAATAATACTCTGAAAAGGAAAAGAGTTGTTAAGAAAGACGACAAATACCACGAGGTCAGCGATTTCACTATAAAATATTTCTCCTTTGCTCATCAATCGTAGGCTACACAGTAATTTGTATATGTTTCTTTTGGGTATATTTAGGATAATGCAGAAAATTCGAGTCCAACATGTGTCATCAATGTCAAAAGAACAGTAAAGGGCGTGTTGTGCGGTGTCAGAACTGCAAGAAGAAGTGCTATTGCTTCACATGCTTAGCTACTTGGTATGCTCTTCTCACCATAGCATTTACCCCTACTTTTGGTTTCTTCCTACTGTCTTCCTCTCATGGTGTTAGAAGTTGATGATGTAGAGCTCCTTCTTGATGGTTTACTTCTACAAACTGTGTATTCTTCTAGGCAGGATCAAGACTAAATGTTTAGCCTTTGAGCATCTATTCATGTTCATGCCAGTTAAATCCCATCTATTTACGAACAGAAAAAGATAAAAAAACTCTTTCAGTATAGATTATTCTGAGTTTAGTTAAATTGTGATCCACTTCTTAAATTGTAGTTTTGTTTTTTTTTTCCATAAGCCTGAAACACTTGTTTAATTGCTATTTATAGGTACCCCCGCACACCAGACGAAGACATTGCCAAGAAATGCCAGTTCTGTCTGAATACTTGCAATTGCAGATTATGCTTGCGTCTAGATACAAATGTGGACGTAAGTTTTCTCGCATCTAACATATCTTGCTTGGTTATTATTTTTAACTGAGCTCCTTCGCATAATGATTACTCCAATACTATGTAGGCGACAAATTCGGAGCTCAGCAAGGATGAATCAATACAATACTCCAAGTATATTTTACAGAGGCTTCTCCCATTTCTGAAGGAAATAAATCAGGAACAAATTGCCGAGAAGGAATTTGAGGCGTAGATATCAGGTACAATCCATGCTTGTAGTCCCTTCATGTTTTTGGTCGTTCTCATGCCATTACGTTTTAATCATGGATATGCATTCTGTTGTTGAATATAGCTGCATTTATTCCAAACAAAATTTCAAAGTGAATGTTAGTTTTTTCTCAACCGGGAAGTTGGAAGCTGATCGTTTTAAATTTTATATCTTACTCTTTTTTTCACAGGAGTGAAGGTTGAAGAGGTGAAGCCCCAAGACGCTGATTGTTCCCCTGATGTAAGACAATACTGGTAAATCACCCTGACGCTTTTTGTTTCAATGAATATGACAGGTTCCAATATTATTATGCTGACAGATTCAACTCTTTTGTACCTACAATGATTTATGCCAGACTGCGATCTTTGATCTCCACAAAAATTGCTTAGAATGTTCAGAAGATATCTGCGTTACTTGTTGCCTTGAGATCCGCAAAGGAAAGCTTCCCGATGATGAGCTGAACTGTGAAGACCATATGAAGCGCCTATCTAGGTGTAAAGTAAATGAAGCGCCTATCTAGGTGTAAAGTAAATGAAGCTGGCTTCATTACTTGCCGTTGTCTTGTTAGGCATTTAGAGTTGAAACGATCACTTCCTGATAATTGGGTAGCTGATTTGGTCAAAAAGTAGAAGAAACTGCTGAAGCCAGCAAGCTTCTGAATTCACCTGAAATGGTTATGGGGCAGTGCCCTTGTTTTAAATCTATAGGTCATATTGACATGAACAACAACAAATTGTTAAAGGCTGCTTGTCGAGAAGGTTCAGAAAACAATTATCTATATTTTCCAAGTGTTACAGATCTTCAAGACTATGATCTGAAGCATTTTCAGCATCATTGGGTAAAAGGCGAGCCTGTGATTGTGAGGAATGTACTTGAGGCTACATCTGGTTTAAGCTGGGTTCCAATGGTAATGTATCGTGCGTGCCGTCAGATAAGAAATGATGATGAAACACTTCGAAAAACTGATGCTATAGATGGTGACTCATGTAAGGTCAGTTTCCTCCTCAATAAATTGTATAGCATATGTTGGACCAAGAAATGTGTAGCATATGTCGATGGTTGAATAGTTGCAAGTCAAATTTATAATTAGACTTCGAAATGGTGAAAAGAAATTGCTGAAAACCTTAATCGGCTACAAAACAGCTTATTTGTTGCTCATCAGATTAGCAACTTCTTACTATGTTATTCTTATGGATGCAGGAATCCGTCAATCTCCATGATTTCTTTACCGGTTATATAAAGGGTCGTTTTTGTCCCATGGGTTGGCCACAAGTTCTGAAACTGAAAGATTGGCCTCCACGTATGACATTCCAAGAAAGCTTGCCACGTCACAATGAAAATTTCTTATGCAGTTTGCCTTTTAAGCAGTACATTCACCCGCAGGATGGACCTTTGAATCTCGCTGTCAAACTTCCTGACGGTTGCTTGAAGCCAGACATGGGGCCGAAGTCCTACATTGCTTATGGATTTGCACAAGAACTTGGCCGTGGCGATTCTGTCACCAAGCTCCATTGCGACATGTCTGATGCGGTAAGTACCTATTTGATTTGTCTTTTCTCGTGCTTATTTTCTGACCATATACCATTTCGTAATAAATTCATACCAAGGTTACCTCACCAATTTAAAGAATTTAATTTTCAAGATGGTTTTGTTATGCAATACCCCTTGCTCCGTAGGGAGAATAATAAACTTATCTACAAATATTGATGTACTTTAATTTTCTAGTACATTTAGAGACACTTAGTATCGTGTTTTTTCATTTCTTCCTTCCCTGTTTAGTCTCTATACTTGTTTAGGACCAATCAATTTGTACAAATTAGATTCATGTAATAACAACAGGGGAAAAAACTAGATATCTGGATGGATTGTTACGGTTTATGTAAATTATGCTGCGGAATTTCTAAAGCACTCTTTTTTAAAGTTTGTTTTCAGTCTCTCATGATTGGGTCGAAATAAAGGCCATCTGGCTTTGTATATTTTATACGTTTTTAGTCCTCTTTTTATCTAAGCTTTTTCAATATTTTAACTGCTGTATTGGTAATTGCAGGTGTATGTGCTGACGCAAATATGTGAAGTTCCCCTTGATGAGAAAAACAAATCTGCAATAGTAAAACTAAAAAAAGAGCATGCTGAAGAAGATATCAAGGAGCTGTTTCCCTCACTAGCCAACTACAAGAAAGATATGGAGAATCTTGAAAACAGTAGTGAAGAAGAAGTCAAAAAAATTGAAGCTGATGGAGGAGCTCTTTGGGACATTTTCCGTAGAAAAGATGTTCTAAAACTAAAAGAATACCTAAAGAGTCATTGCGCAGAGTTCAGACATTTGCACAGTAGACCCGTGTCTAAAGTACACTGTATTTGCATACTTCACAACTTTCTTCGCATGCCCGAAAGTTTCAGTGGTTACATTGAAATATGTAGTGCATATTTGCTTCTAATCTCTCTTTATTTTTGTGGAATTTGCTTAGCTTACATATTCATCCATCTTCTTCTTTGTAGGTTGATCATCCAATACATGATTAGTCGTTCTATTTGACGCGATATCATAAAATGAAGCTGAAGGAAGAATATTGTATGCTGGATTTGATTGATAATAACCAATCGCATTTTCTTTGCTTCCACATAATCTTTGGCAGTTTTGGTCATATTTTTGTGGGATATATTGTGTAGCCATTGAACCATGGACCTTTGTTCAGAAGCTTGGAGATGCTGTTTTAATTCCTGCAGGTTGCCCTCATCAAGTCAGGAATTTGAGGTAAAATTTATACTTTTTGCTTAGGATACAGTGGGATTTGAGCAATTGGGCTTTTATCTCTCACTAATTGATCATTTGGTTTCTTGCAGTCTTGCACAAAGGTGGCGCTTGACTTTGTCTCACCTGAAAGTGTCAGTGAGTATCTTCGCTTGACAAAAGAATTTCGTCTTCTTCCACCTGTCCATCATTCAAAAGAGGACAAGTTGCAGGTATTTCTTGTTGCTTTTAGCAGCACATTTTAACTAACCAGCTCTAAATGGTTTTATTTTCGTGTATTTTTGTTTTAACTTTTAACAGATAAAGAAGATGGTAGTCTTTGCAGTCGATAAGGCTCTCAAAGACTTGGATGATCCAAGTTAAAGAAATTGAGTTTGTACTTCATCCCACAAGTACTTGGGTCTGCGGCTTCAGATCAGTTCGGGTCGGACAATACTTAGGTCTGCGACTTCGGATCAGTTCGGGTCCGACAATCGGATTTCCGGATAGTTCGGTTTTTATAAACCCTACCGTAACTAACAGAAATATAAAGCGGTTCGGATCGGTTTATACCGAAATTTTCAGTATTATAATTATATGATTGGGCCAAATTTTGCTTTATCTTTTTTTGTTATATCTAATAATTTTATAACTGGGACAATTAGNTGAATATAAAGTCATCACTCAGAGACGGAAGAAGATAGAGTTCACGGAAAAATCAAACAAAAAAAAACAAGAGAGAAAAAGTGTGAGAGAAAAGCTAAGTAGAAGAGTGAATCCACTTATCTTTTCTTTGGTCTGAATCTCTGTAAAGTGAGTGACGTGAGCTTGGTGTGAGATCTATGTTGTACTCTGCATCCAGGATATTACCCTTGTGAGCTGGTGAAAGCTTACCGAGACGTACCGAGATCACGTTGATCTTGGGAACTCGTATATCTTGGTGTTCTTTAATTTTTGCACATCATCATCAAACACAAACAAATCAGCACAAGTATAACTAACTACCTGCAATATGAATCAATAAGAAGAATTGAATACTTGATCAAAACACCAACAGTTGCCTTACTTTTCAACTGCAAAATCTGTCAAATGAAGCAAAAAAAACTTCTACACTTCCCATTGAAAATGTAATATCACTATAATATATTATAATACTTTATTTTCTACTGCAAGAGTAACCAATAAGCATTGTTTTTATTTTCTATTGCAAGAGTAACCAATAAGCATTGTTGGTGTACGACATTCATTGATCTCTTTGAAATTTGATAGGTAATATAAAAAAAGGCAGGCATGTAGTTTAGATCTTTGACACAGAACATGATACGAATCAGATAATCAATTCAAAAATTTAAAGGAGGAAGTACTTTACAGGCTCAAACTGTGGAGGTTCTCCTATGGAAGCTCACTCGCTTGAGAGGTGGAATTATGAGGAAAACAAAACAGAATAAGAAGAAGGGAGCCACAAAATCGACAAAGAAAAACAATTGAGGGGAAACCATTTATTTATATGTGAGTCTCGATCTACATGAGGCCTGAACAAATCGATGTAAGGAAATGCAGATTATCGTAAGCTGAAGCTAGCAAGTACCATCAAAAGGGAATGCTCGGTTTTTGAGAAACTAATTCAATTTTGTTTGCCAAATTCGACATAATAACTAAGTGAATCTATGTAACCTGTAGAAGTGAAGATCGCCTCGTCACCACCAGGATGGCGTCCAAGAACTTTGTCACATCATAGACCTATATACCATGAAAATTTAAAAACAAAAGAAAACTATACACATCTACATACTGTAACATACATGCAAAGGATCTGTCATATTATCGTCCTTAAATCCACAAAATCAGAGATATAAGTTAAGTGGTTTTCAACTTTCCACACATCAAACTTACAGGAAACATCACTAGCTTTGGCTTATCCACAGATCCGTTCAAACAAAGATGGAATAGTTTCTTAGGCAACACCAACTGTCACATAAAAATAAGAATCTATCTAGAGTACGTTTTAGAAAACGGAGCAAAATTCTAAGTGATTTAGACATAGCAAACAAACATAAATCTCGCAAAGTAGATCAGATCTACGTTACAGCGGAGAGGGATACTATAAAACATACGCCTAGAAAAAGCTCAAGGATTTGGGCGCCAATAAATGGCCACCAAAAAAGACTAAGGGAAAAAGGAAAATCCGAAAAGAATTTTGATCACACTGAGAGAGAGTAGAAGAAGATATCGGAGTTAAGACCTTGCTGTCAATGACGATCCAAAAATCCTGGGTGCTACTGTTCAGCTGTGCTGAGAAACCTCCGCGAAGGTTAAAACTTTGCCGTCTCCGATCATCTCCGATGAACTAAATGATGAAAAAAGGTAAAAGTTTTCCGGTGGGAAGATGAGAGGAAGAAGAAGGTTTTATATGGAGAGAAGATGAGAAGCTGAGGGAGCGATGGTGGATTTAAAATCACCGGTTGCATTCAAAGTCCTATAGCCTCTTCGATCTCTCGTCGAACGTAAAAAACGTTTAAGTTAAATGAATGCTTCGAACGCAATAATGTACTTTTAATTGATATTGTGACAAGTGGAAACTTAACGTGGCAACCTCTGGAGAGTTCCCATCTACTTTCATATAGTAGATTAAATAATTTTATTTGAAAGTTTAATCGAAAGATGGAATGGCCCTAATACAAAGCTGTTTTTTTGTCGTCTAAATTTTATTAAAACACACAAAATATACAAAGATGAAATACATGGTTGGAATACAGAAGCCGGCAAGGATCGAAAAACAAAAACAACCCCTCCAGAAATCAAGCCGGCGAGTTTACAAACTTCCGGAGACAACAGCCTCAAACTGGGGAGACAAACAGAGGAAAAAAACCTTAAACAAAAGCTAACAAAAAACTGCAAATTCTTCAAACTTCAACCCATCTACTACTTTCCTGAGAGGAAAAGATGTTAATGGATAAACCATCAACACTAAACAAAATCTCCAGATCTTCTTATCCTCTCTTGAAATAGGTAGTCTTTGAAAGATGAAAATTTGGGCTTGCTAAGGTGGCTGGCGGGAGCACAGACGAAGCTGTAGAAACCCAGTAGCCTAATACAAAACTGTTATTTGTTCATGTTACTAGCCTTCCAGTAAAGTTATCAAATTATACATGTTCTCCCATGTAAACATATTATCAAAAAGTAAGCTGGAAACAAGAATTGTTATGTCACTGTTACTTCAGAGCTCCATCCTTCTTTGCTTGCTGCCTTTTTATCTTGGGTGTTATCATTTGTTGGACCACACAACACAAAAAGATATGTTAGGCATACAAAATTTTTCCGACATATATTTTGAAGCTTTGAAATGCAGAAACAAAGCTAATTATGATTATATAAACGACATATATGTTTTAAGTTAAGTGTTTGTAGGACAAAACAAGACGCCTAAGGCATTGAGTATTGGAAAACAGACCTCGGTCATATTAGCTTTTAGACCAGCTCGATCAACCCAAATTGGTGTCAGTTCCTCGACAATTGGAGTAAGTTTGCGACTGTTGAAGCAGCTTCTTTTGAATGTACGGTTACGAGGATTTCTTGTCTGGAATACGGAAGATTTCTACAAGCCAAAATACTATATATTGCCTTTGACGTTTAACAAATCAATACATCAAAATTAGTAATTTGAGATCACTAATTGCAAGTTCGAGTTTTTTCGTGATCTATAAATGAGACCATCAAAGTCACTGGCACAATCATGATCACATCAATAACGAACTAAAATCAACTAATAACAATCTGACTTAGTAGAACTTGAGAGACATACCCTGCGCACAATAGGAAACTTGGGTTTTACCACCATTACGGCATTACACAGCTGAGTAATATATCCTTCCGCTTTCTCTGTTTCTTCCTCGTTGCCTAAACCTCCCATTTCTCTGGGTCACAATCGAGGATGCGATTGCCGAATATGTGAGTTGTTTTTGAGTTTAGCCCGTGAAAGGTGGTGATACATGTATAGTCCTCAGAAAGTGCCATCTCAAGGCCAGAGAGGGAGCAAGAGAAAGTTCCGAGATTCCGGAGCCAACTAGCCAAAACAGCTTGAGACGGAAGCTTGGATTTGACCAAGTCGAATAGGGGTTTTAAGCGAAAGACACCGGCAATGCAGCTTGAGATTGCATTGACGAGAGATAGGAATCTAATTGGAGCCGTTGGTGAAGATTCATCATCTAGGGTTTTGTTGGGGTTAGCTAATTTGGGGGAAAAGGGAGATTTTGAAAGTGGTGGAAGATTTGAATGGAGAAATTCAGCCATTGAACACTAAATCCAGAAGAATAGAAGCAAAGAAGAGGAAGGCGAAGAAGAAGATAGCTGAAGGAGGGAAAATGGCGCAGCCAATTTTGTACGGGTGTTTAATCGATTTTCCAGTTTACAGGAGTAAACTGTAAAATAGTCAAAGACGCGTAACTGTGAAAAACAAATACAAATGTCGATAGTTGGAAGAGATCCCACGTACGATTCATTTGTCATTCTTTTAGTCTATTAAATAAAGTATGTGAGACAATTGTCTCCTCTCTCCGACCAAAAAAACGACACGTTTTCACAAAAAATATCTGAAAACCGTGGTTGCTTCTCAAATCACATAACTTTTCTTTTCTTTTCTTTTGTGTAGATGCTTCTTTTTCAACTCCTCTAGAAATATCTGAAAACGTTTTCTTTTTTCTTCGATTCTCTCCCATGGCTGCTTCTTCTACTTTCTTCTCACTCCTACGTGCACCACCGGCACTTCTTTCTGACCACCGCCCTCCGCCGCCGTGCAGATGCTCTATATTTTCCTCGTCAGATCGTCTCGTTTGGGTTTCACTGTACCTGAGAGGAGAAATCTCGTTGCGAATTCGACAATCAGCGAGGTATTGTATCGCGACCCGACGACATCTGGATCGGGAGGGGATAATCAAATTGAATCGTTGAAGCTCAAATTACTGGTGAGTCTCATCGAATTAGGAAGACAACATATGTGAATTAGAAGAATCAGCATAGCTGCGAGATTATTTCTTCGCAATGTCTCTGAAATTATGCTATGGGATTTTATTTCTGCAAACTGCGGTTAGAGACGCCGATGCCGACGCCGAATTCTCCTTTTTCGGTGCTGGTAATAGATCTTGGTGAAATGACTATCACTCTCTTTTCCCATCTTTTATTTAGATTCGGAAAACTCATTCATCGATTTCAATTCCCTTTACAGATTTTCTTCCTTAAAATGAAGATTCTTCGACTCATAATGCTTCTCTACTACTCGTTTGCATTCTCTTCCGGAGATACGACTATTCACACCAGCAATTGGACTGTCTAGATCTGCACTTCTCACTTTTGTTAAAATTCCAAATCTCTCTCATTCCCAAGAATTTGCAGCTAGATTGTGTTCCGTCTGGTTTTCCTTTTTCGGTTTTCCATGTCAATTGATAGCATATTAATCTACTTCTTCTGATAAGTGAGTCACACAATAAACATGAATTTCACAAATGGTGATAGGTTTTGGAGTTGAAATCTTCTCACCATACTCTCTAGGATTTGAGAGAGTTATGCTTTGCTTGATTGAGAGAGTTATGCTTGACTGAGAAATCTGTTCCAGTTACAAAAATTGTATATATCTATATATCTTTCTTTCTCAAGATTAACTACCGGCACATGGCCAATACGCTGTCCCTGTATAAGTGAACTCTCAGTTTTTTACTTAACTACCGGCACATGGCCAATATGCTTTGGATTCCAGTTTCAGTTTTTAATTGCAGATATCGCCAAATGATATTTCTGGAATCCCAAGTATGTCTTACTTTTAGCTTATATCAATATAGTTATAGGAGTTAGATTTCAAGGAGGTGTTTTTTTTTTTTTAATTGAAGACAACAGGTCTAACTCTCCTGCCCACTTCAAGTTTCAGCTGACTGCTGACGCAGTCTCTATTTTTCTACTACCAAGGATCCTCTGTTGGAATTTACTTTAGCAATCGACCAGAGTGGCTCATTGCTGATCATGCTTGTTCTTCTTATTCTTATGTGTCTGTTCCTTTGAATGATACGCTTGGCAAGCATCTGGTTACACCGTTGTATTTCTGTTGCAAGTTTCTTATGAATGTTCTAATTATGATTTTTTTTTTTATCATTGCTGAAGGTCCTGATGCTGTAAAATTTATTGTCAACGATGCAACTGTGCAACCAATATTTTGTGTGGCATAGACGTTAACTCTGTAAGTTTATCTGCTTGAATTTCCTTCTCTTTTTAAGTTCTTACCTGCACGTTTAGTGAGATTAAAAATGCCTCTGACGTCTCTTTCCTTAATTTCCACGTAGTAATAAACATTCATGGCGGTTCTCATCACAATTTTGATTCTTAGTCATATTCTCTTTACTTGTTGGTTTAAGATTAAGAAAAAAAAAAAGAGGGACTTTAGCAAAAAAAAAAACAAAGAGGGAGAGAGAGAGAACGTACTATAACATGTTAGCCCGATGAAAAATTGATTCCACAGCACCACGACCGTCCGTTCTGCCATTTGTATGGTTGCACCACCATTATCTTCTGAAGTTCTGATAGAATAGTTAAGCAATTAAACATATCAAATATTTTTAGTTGTGCTAATACAACAAACATGACTCATCTAATATATCTAGATCTTGATATTTTAGAATAATAATTCGAATTAATTCAAAAGAAAAATACTTACATGTTTGCAACACCACCACCACGATCCAATCCACTTTGCTGCCTTTATAGCTACAAACAAACAATATTCACCATTAGTCATCGATATTTTAATACCCGAAAGCAATGAAATTTTATAGACAATGGACAACGCAATCATGAAACTGTTTGGAGAGAAATCTAACTTGTTTTTATAGAGAATGGAAGTGTGTTAAACAATTTAGGTTTAACCAAAAAAAAAAAAAAATTGAGAATATTCATACAGATTAATTATTTTACATATCTCATCACGATTTTGGTATTAGTTATTTAATCTTTGAGATGCAAACAGATATTAAATATTAAATAAATCTTTATATTAGTTATTAATGATATTGTCCGATTATTAAGTATTTCTATATTTGTTTGCAAAAAAATTTTCAACCAAAGTTTCACATTTCACAATTTTAGTAGTAATTATTTAATTCTAGATTTGTTTAGATATGAAATCTTGTTAGGTTAGCTAATTATTAATGATACTGTCCGAGATTTTCTCAGTTAGAAACATAAATTCCTATATTGGTTTTGAATTCAAATTTGTCCGGGATTTATGATGGTAATTTTATTATTTCCGTTTATGTTGTAACAGGTAAAGGAAAGGATGATTATTGGTTGGATATTTTCGATTATTTCTATATCATATTTCTTTTAATAAACCAGGTAACAAAATCAAGCGAGTTAACCAATGTAATTATGAAATTTCATTTTCAAATTCTGTTTGATTTAAATGATAGTCTAAATAAAAATATAAAAACATTTGAGATTATCCGCGCTATAAAGACGTTTCAATAAAAAAAATTGGACCCTATGCTGAACCCAAACAAAAACTAAAAATTATAGTATGATGTTTTTAAATTTGGGCCCTATTTTATCTAAAAATAATTGGATCTTAAAAACCAAATAAATTTTGTCAGTAAGTGATCCAGTGAGCATTTCATGTGAAAATGCAGGGATTGTAAATGATGAGAGGAAGATGGAGGATTATTAGAATTTATTATTTGTTTTAGTGATAAATTTTTGGATGCTTAGAATGATGCACCGTTGTAATTGAATGCTTTGCCCATTCACTTCATGCTTATCTTCATTCTCGATTTTCCCTCAAAACATTAACTCCAAATTAAATGCTATAGTTTTTGTTTTAATTTATCAAAACTATTTTTTTTCACATGATTTTGGTCACGTATGTATTACATGCATAGATCGATCTATCTATCCATTTTAATATAGTAAGATTTATTTACAATGAGTTTTGAAATATTGTTTAGATATGTCACTTATATTTAAAAATAAAAACGTACAAATAAAAAATTAATATATATACTTTATAATTGTAAAAATTAATTTTTTTATCAATTTATTTTGTTGTTCTTAATTTAGTGATAATGTTATATAGATGAATAACCTAAAAAATTATAATTACCTACATCTTATTATATAAAATTGGATGCGTCAAAGTTGCTAATTTACATGATCGCGACACATGGCAAGTTAATCGATAAGATTTCGACAAGTGTTTTATTTTTTTAAAAAAATATACTAAATAAAAAATATACTAATCCTAAAATAAAAAGAAAAATACTACAATTTTTTTAAGATAAATAAATAAAATATAAGAAAAAATAAAAAATATATATTTCAATAAAAGTATAAATTTCAATTAAAAAAGGGAAATAAAAACAAAAGTAATAAGATATTTCAATTTTACTCAAAAGAAAAAATAAACGTCAAAGTTCGTAATTAATATGATTGTGACACGTGGTAACTTAATCAATAAAATTTTGACACGTATCAAGTTTATCGATTTAGATTTTGACATGCGTCTCGGTAACAACTGGTGCGGTGAGCGTGGATCACACGCGACCTCCATATATGGAAAATCAAATAAAAGAATTTAGTTCAATTTAAGAAAAAAAAATAAAAACAAAAAGTAAATTTGATTAACTAAGATATATTTCAGTTAAAAACAAAATCTAGATGCTAATGGTATGACATTAGATGATGATGAGCTAGGAAGAGGATAGCAAGAATCATGTAGAGAGACTTTTGATGCGAGTTTTGAGAAGCATAACTTCTCTAGAGAGCAAAGAGATCATATACGGAAGATGAATGTGAAGAGAAAGATAGACTTTAGTTGATTCAAGAGAGTTAATGGGAAGATCATTAACATATTCAAAGGACTCAAATTCTCAAGTTTAACGCAGCGAAACAGAAAAAAAATAGTTGATAAAGTGTGAACTATATGAGAAGTGAGTTAATGTTGCTTAGGATCCGCAACAGATTCTGTGTTTTGAATATTTTAATTAAAAATAAATAAGAATTAAAAAAACATAAATAATTCTTACGTTTCGATTTTGTGTGTTTTATATATTTTTCATAGTGATCAAAAAAAAAAATTATAATTATTTTAAGGGGTTTTAAATTTTATTATTATAAATCTGCGTATAGGCGGATCCTATTCTAGATTTTAATTATGATAAATCTAATTATGATAAAGTAGGATGATTAATTCATTAAAATTTTAGAATAAATATATATATATATATATAGATAAAGCATTAGAAATAAATCTAATTCATATATGAGTATTAAAACATATTTATTTGGAAATATTAATATAATAAAATTTTATTTTTTCTTTACAAATTATCCGATTTTGTTTTCAATTTATTTTTACGGATTTAAAATATCTTTTTTAAAAATCCGCATATATGCGGGTACTATTCTAGTAACTATATAAAAACATAATAAAGTTTTTTCATCATTAGTCTTGGAAATTTTGGGACGGGTCTTCCGTTCCCGCCTATACCGTCCCAAATTTTCCGTTCCATTCTCTATTCCGTTTAAAACAATTACCTTTTCGAGAGCATTTATTATATTTAAACTGATATGGAAAGGTACGAGGAGAGAATGTATATTTGCTCGGATACCCGAATTACCAGTTTAAAAATTAAAAATGTAAAAATTCTATATATATTTTTCAAATTATTTTGAAATTTCTTAGGACGTTTTTATCATATTTTCTTTTGTGAATTGTTTTCTAATTCACAAATTTTCAGTTTCCTTTCCATAGCCGTAGATTTTCATCCTAAGTCCCAAAATTTTCAGAGCTGACATACCTTCATCATACTTATTTACATTTGAAGAAAATACTGATCAACAAAAGAGAATAAAAAATTCAACTACACTAAATAATTAAATACAACCCACAAAAAAATAAAAATAAAAAACTGCAATAGAAATTCTACAACAATATATAAATAGCAAAAACAATACAACAATCTACAAACACAACTCACTTTTATTACCACACAAAATTCCAATAGAATATATACTATATGCATCACACTATCATATAATTTATTTCACTCAATCAACTGGAAACAAACTCCGTCTCAAAATCACACGTGCACTTCGTCAAAAATAGAACATCAAGTATACAATCTCTTTTAGCACCGATCAAATACTACAAGCAAATAAATGTACTTTCAAAAATATGACTAACTTCTACCTCACTTATGGATGACACAACATCAAGTACATTAACCGAAAGCTTAATAAACTTTATTCAGACATCTATACTATCACGTCGACCACATAACACACAATGACTCAAAGTCTTTTTTTAAATTGAAGATTTCAACCCAAATGCATCAAAAAACACTGTTGATTTTTTAATTAGAGATTAGAGATAACACAAATCTAAGCTACACAAGAAGAATATGATAATTGTGATATATGTCTTGATAATCTACAAATACCGAAAAATATTTTAACACTTTATTTTGCAGTCACAAATGTAGATTAGATTGGCTATACTACAAAACAACAAGTCTTTAATTGTTGTCGAAACAAAATAATTTAATATTTTATATGCTTACAATGAAATAAAATTTATTATTCAATATAAATATTATTATTTCACCAATATTTCAATACAAAATTTTAAAACTACATAATATTCACAAATTAGAAATTAATATTTATCCACAAACTTTTACTATTATACATTATAAAATAAATTGTAAGATTAAAACACTTAAATTATCACAAATCGGCGCAACGCACAGACCTTCTCCTAGTATAATTATATAGTACATACGGATCGGAACAGATATTTGGTCTTTTTAAAATTAATATTTGTGATTTGCTCTGTTTTTTACGGAAATTATATTTTACTATTTGCTTTTCTCCGAAAATTTACAGTTTTTTCGAGTCGAAACAAAATGAATATCGAATCGAAGCGGATTTAATGGATATTTTGTCCATTGGTGAGATACCCTTCTAATTTAATATAATTTAGTTGTACAGTTTAATTTTAATTTATGAAAATAAATTAAGTCAATCACATGAAGACAAGTGTTATATGGGTCTCTCATTTGAGAGACTCTTTCATTCTCTCTCTTCCTTTTTTGTTTCACATAATAAAATATTATTTTCTCTCTCTATTTTGTGAGAGAAGATACTTTGATGGAGGTGAACATGTGCAATTGTTAAAACTTAAGAATTGATTCTTAGTTAATATTTAATTATAAAAGGAAAGAGAGAGAGAGAATTGTAAGAGAGAGAAAAGAAAAAAGAAACTAAGAATTGGTTCTTAATTAAGAATCAAGTCTTCACTATTCATTCAATTTTAATTCTTTTTTTATTCTAAGAACCCACTTAAGAACCACCATATAAGACCATGTACAATGGGGATGTTGAATAAAACATTCAAGAGCTTAATATGGTGCAATGGGGGTGTTTAATTTTTTAAAAAAACACGTGGAATATCAGATGTTGAAAAGATTCAACATGTTGAATCCAAAGAAAACTGATCTGCGTCGCCACATGGCGAACCGTGAGAGGAGGAGTCCTTAGCGCGTTGAGCCCGCACCTGCAAAAGAAGGGAACACATATTTTTTTTTATTGGTTGTTTGTATTTGTAATTTTTTATCTCACCTACATTATTTGATCTCAATTATTTGTTATTAAACTATTTTATAATAAAATAAAAACTATATCAAAATTTATCATTTTTATGCTCTATAAAATGAGCCTACTCTCGTTTCATTTGGACATAAAAAAAAATCAATTTTTAACATAGTTTTCCATGTGTGATTTAAGAGCTTTATTGTTTGTGAGTTTATTATATTGTATTAATTATGTTATGTGTTTTTCATTGATATTTTTTTTTGTTGAAATGTTAAATTTATTGATCAACAAATAGAAATGTTATCTACAAATGAATGAATCAAATAGAAACAAATAAGGCCTCTAAGTATGATCTTAAGATTCCACACGTGATTGAAACCACCTCTGGAGAAGTTCCATAAGTCGAGTATTCTCAAAATACCGAAGAGAGGTGATCCTATTTCGGATCGTCTTGTCGATTTGGCGAGCTAGCTGGTGCACCGAACGGTAAGCCTATTATGCTTTCTTTCATTTCTCTCTCGTCAGATGTAGTAAATGGTACCTTGAAAAGCCAGGCGTAGCAAAATGATTGTCAAATAGTCACCATTACGTTGGGATATACTGTTAAGAGTGTGTTCCCAATCTGGATTTGCCTCCTCCCCTAATAAAGTCTTAACTACCTCAATCCAAAGCGTAAATGTGTATGGACACGCAAAGAACAAGTGATCGCGCGTCTCATCTGGTTCTCCACAAAACAGACATGGCTGAATACATCCCCATAGTCTTGATCTAGCACCTGTAGACAACCTATCTTTAATGGTTAGCCAGGTAATGAAAGCGAACCTCGGGACTCCTTGAGAAAACCAGACAACCTTGTTCCAAGTCTTCTTTTCCTTAGGCAGTCTCAACTGGTCCCACGTTTTGGAGGCTGAGAAACTGTTTTTAAATACATCCGGGGCATGACGCCATAACATCACATCCTCTCCGGATGCCGTATTCGGGACTGGGAGATCTCGAATTTGACCAATGAGTTGCTGCAGCGTGGCGTCTCGGCATCTTCTAGACCTCCATTAAAAACTCTACTCATCAGTAAGTTCAAATGGAGATTATCAGTTTAAAAGGGTCCTATGAAGTCCGAAACAAATGTATATAGCCGAAAAAGCTTAAAACGGACTTCTAATGAGTCATAGAAACAAAATGGAGTAACTAGACTAGAAATAGTCATTTGGGGCTCTTAATAGTAGAACGAGAAGCATCTATTACTTGTTACTCATTCCGTTGAGGAAATC
>JAHZTW010000001.1:428218058-428247390 GCA_020283515.1 Alliaria petiolata
TATTACTTGTTACTCAATCCGTTGAGGAAACCAAAACTCTACTCATCAGTAAGTCCAAATGGGGATTATAAGTTTAAAAGGGTCCTATGAAGATCCGAAACAGATGTTTATAGACGAAAAAGCTTAAAACGGACTTTTAATGAGTCATAGAAAAAAAATGGAGTTACTAGACTATAAATAGTCATTTGGGGCGCTTAATATTAGAACGAGAAGCATCTATTACTTGTTACTCATTCCGTTGAGGAAATCAAAACTCTACACATCAATAAGTTTAAATGGGGATTATAAGTTTAAAAAGGTCCTATGAAGAAGCGAAACATATGTTTATAGCCGAAAATACTTAAAAAGAACTTTTAATAAGTCATAGAAACAAAATGGAGTAACTAGATTATAATAGTCATTTGGGGCCCTTATTAGTAGAACGAGAAGCATCTATTACTTTTTACTCATTCTGTTGAGGAAATCAAAACTCTACTCATCAGTAAGTCCAAATGGGGATTATAAGTTTAAAAGGGTCCTATGAAGATCCGTAACATATGTTTATTGCCGAAAATACTTAAAACAAACTTTGAATGAGTCATAGAAAAAAATGGAGTAACTAGACTATAAATAGTCATTTGGGGCTCTTATTAGTAGAACAAGAAACATCGATTACTTGTTACTCATTCCGTTGAGGAAATCAAAACTCTACTCATCAGTAACTCCAAATGGGGATTATAAGTTTAAAAGGGTCCTATAAAGATCCGTAACAGATGTTTATAGCCAAAAATTCTTAAAACGGATTTTTAATATGTCATAGAAACGAGAATAGAGTAAATAGATTAGAAATAGTCATTTGGGGCCCTTAATAGTAGATCGAGAAGCATCTATTACTTGTTACTCATTGATATATCATGGTTTTTACCCATTTTTGGACCATGATATAAGTGTTTTTATTAAGTCTTTTGTTAGTTTTAGAGTCCTATTAGAGTCTTTACAGGATGTAGAGCATTTGGAGCTAAATGGGAGAATATGAAACATTCTGGAGCATTTTGGAGAAGCAGCCGAAGTGATGAAGTCAAGAGAGTGGATTTACACGCAAGGTGTCGATTGACACCCTATGTGTCGATCGACACCAATGAAGACCGACTCGCTGATCAGATTTCCATTACAAAAAGGAAATCATCCCAAGTTTTGAAGAATTACAAGTCTACCCCTGGACGAAAAATCCCCTTCTATAAATAGTTTTCAGGCATTGTTTAGCCTAATACCTTATCATTATTTTCTGTTTTTGAAACTTAGAGAGAGATTGATCCTGAGCTTTTGGGGAGACAATTCTTACTCATCTGAGTCAGATTTCGAACCCCTGTATCATTCTTTATTCTTTTTATGCAATTTATTTCAGCCATGATTTGTGTTTACATAATTATGTCTGAGTAGTTTGCTAGTTAGGTTAGGGTGATTTAGGGTTTGATGAAGAGTTTGTAGAATCACTAGAATTATTAGGGAAATCAATTGGATCTTCACCTTGATTTGTGCTTAACTTGATTCTCTGAATTGATCACTTAGAAATCAAACCTTAGGTTATTTAATAGATGCGAGAGCATTATTAGTAACTTGAACTAATCATAGGTGAGCAAAATATCTATTCGCAAAGAGATTTGGTTTAGGTATTTTGTGAACAAATCGAACCTGTTCTTATTGCTTGCCTTAATTGTTTAAATTCGCAAAGAGATTTGGGATTTAGGAATCTAGGCATAGATAACTTCTGCAACGAGAGTTGATTGGTTTTAACTTAGAGTTTCGAGTTCTATAATGTTCTTAATAAATCACTAATAGACTTAGATTCTTTATTCTTGGATTCAACCTGATAATTACCCTTGCCTAGCGCCTTAGTCTCCTGAACTTTAAACCCATCTTAATCCGATTTATTTACTTGTTTTAATTACTTAGTTTTAATTTCACATAATTCGACCTAGCATAATTCGAACTTAGAAACCTTAGTGTAGCATCTACTTCCCTTGGGATTTCGATACGTCTTATAGTACGATTGCATTTGCTGTGCACTTGCAGTAGTTTTATTAGGGTAAAACCTGAGCCCTATCAAGTTTTTGGTGCCGTTGCCGGGGAAGTAATAGCTGCCTACGGAATCTAGTACTAGGATTTTGACTAGGTTTTGTTTTTATCTTGTTACTAATTTAGTTTCCTATCTTTTGTTTCAGGTGCATGCCAAGTACCAGAAGCAACAAGGAAAAGGAACTAATCACACTGAACCAGGAACTAGGCCGTCTCGAATGTACGAACCGCAAGTCTGCCCGAGCGTCGATCGACATAAGTAGCATCGATCGACACCCTACCTTAGTGTCGAACGACACCACTAGCATCGATCGACACCTTGCGCGGACTGAGATGGCAGAACCTGTGATCATGATACGCAACGAGACAGGCGACTTTGTTGACCTTCAAGGCAATAGAAGGAACGCCGAAGGCCAGAGACTTGATAAGGCTGGCGCCGTCATCATAGAACCAGCGATGCAAATCGCCCCTGCAGAAGCGACGTGGAAGAACGTTAGACGAGTACAACCGCTCAGACCAGTTCTATGCTAATAGAGCTGCGATCTGTCCTCCTGCATTCCAAAGGAACGACTTCGAGCTGAAGCCTGCCCACTACACATTGGTGGCTCAGCATCCTTTCCATGATCTTCCTAATGAGCATCCAATGGACCACATTGAGAGATTTGAGGACCTCGCATCAAGGATCAAGGCTAATGGAGTGACCTATGATTATCTCTTCTGCAAGCTGTTCCCTTACTCGCTTGCTGAAGATGCATCTTATTGGCTGAAGCAGCTTGATCTAGGATCCTTGACCACTTGGGAAGATACAAAGAATGCATTCTTATGCAATTTCTTTGATGATGCGAGATCAGAGGAGCTGAGGACATAGATCACCACATTCTCCCAAGGACCCACTGAAGCATTCAAGGCTTCTTGGGTGCGATTCAAGGCTTACCAGTGAGACTGCCCACACCACGGGTTCAGCGAGCCGCAGCTTATCGGTATCTTCTACCGAGGGATTGATTGGAGGTACCAGATGGCTCTAGACGCTGCGAGCAATATCAACTTCAACACCATATATCCGCAGGACGCAGTGGTGCTTATAGAGAATTTGGCCTCTTGTAACAGCACCAAGAATGCAGACTTTGAAAGGAGACAACAAGCTGGTGCAAATGGAGGAAGCCAAATCGCTGAAGTGAACAAGAAGCTAGATCTCTTGGTGGGAAAGAAGTAAGTCCACTTTGCTAATGAAGTGGAGACATTCGATCCTAGTGAAGAATGTGAAGAAGAGGATGTCAACTACATCAACGGAGGTGGATTTCAAGGCCAACGTTATTGGAACCAGCAAGGGAACATGAGCTTCAATGAGAATTATCAGAAGAGCTCCTTCACAGAAAATCAGAACTCTTCTGGTTATACTCAAAAGCTCCCATTCCAGAACAGCAACATCGGTTACACAAGGAGCTATGAAAATTCATCTTACCAGAAACCTCCTGCTCAAGACAACAAAATGGAGGCTATGCTAGAGCAACTCTTGGAAGGACAGTAGAAGTTGACAGTGAATTTCAATGGCAAGATTGATTCACTGTATCAGGACCTGAATGGAAAATTGAGAGCTTGAACTCTCATATGAAGAAACTGGATGTTCAAGTTGCTCAAACTGCAGAAGCTGTTAACAGGCAAGAAGGATTCCTTCCAGGGAAGACTGATACCAATCCCAAAAGCCACGTGAACGCTGTCACATTGAGGAGTGGCAAGAACTTTAAGCCCATGCAGAAGAGAGGGATTAATGTTGAAGAATTCGAGGAGGTTGAAGATGTAGAAGATGCTGCGGAGCCAGTGTCGATCGACACCCATAAAGATTCACGACAAATCAGACGAACTCGACGCGAAGGACACAACTTCAACGAAGAGTGTCGATCGACACCAGGAGGGTGTCGATCGACACCCACCACAGACAACACCAGATCAGCTCACAACAACCAAGGTTGCAGCAGAAAGGGTTTACAAACCAAAGATCCCTTTCCCCTTGATACCAAAGAAGTCTAAGAAGGAGCTGCTTGATGTCAGATGCAAGGCTATCATGGATAGACTAGTGGTTGAAATCCCCTTGATGGATGCCATTAGAACTACTCCAGTGATAAAGAGATACTTGAAGTTGATGATGACAAAGAACATGGACATGGAGGAAAGAGTGATGATGATATCAGAGCAAGTTAGTGCTGTCATTCAGAACATGCTTCCAGAGAAACTCTCCGATCCGGAAAGCTTTGTTCTAGATTTCTCCATCTTTTCATATAAGTTTGGGAGATCTCTATGCGATTTAGGCTCAAGTGTCAACTTGATGCCTCTTTCAGTTGCTCTTAGGCTGGACCTGACAGACTTCAAGGCCACAAGAATCTCCTTAGTCCTTGCTGATCGTTCTGTCAGAATCCCTGAAGGTGTCTTGGAAGATGTTCCTATCAAAGTGGGAGATTGTTTGATTCCCACAGACTTTGTGGTATTGGAATATGACGAGGAACCCAAAGACCCTCTCATACTTGGTAGACCATTCTTGGCTACAGCTGGAGCAATCATTGATGTGAGAAAGGGGAGGATCGCACTGAATATTGGTGACTTGGTGATGAATTTCGACATGGAGAAGCTGATGAAGAGGCCAATAATTGATGGCCAAACCTTCTATGTCGATTCACTCACCAACCTTGCTGAAGAAATATTCCAAGAGGACCACCCTACAGACCCTTTGGAGCGAGCATTGACCACTTCCACAAAGGACATTGAGTACTTGGACGATGCAGCTGCTGGTTACACAAAGATGTTGGATGCAAGTGAGCAAGTGTTGCAATTAGTCGCACAGGACCTGTGTCGATCGACACCATGTAGTGTCGATCGACACCCTGTGAAATCAGCCAAAAACGCAACACTTGGCGATTGGAGTGAAGCCAAAGCACCTAAAGTTGAGCTTAAACAGCTCCCTGCCGGGCTAAGGTACGCATTCCTTGGTCCTAATTCAACTTATTCCTGTCATTGTGAATGCTTCCTTAAACAATGCAGAGCTCACTTTATTGCTAAGCAAGCTGCGCAAGTATCGCAAAGCTCTTGGCTATTCTCTTGATTATATTTCAGGTATCTCACTAGACTTGTGCATGCATCGGATTCACCTTGAGGATGAGACGAAGTCATCGATTGAACATCAAAGGAGGCTGAATCCGAACCTGAAGGATGTAGTCAAGAAGGAGATCATCTATCCCATTTCAGACAGTGCTTGGGTCAGTCCAGTTCATGTGGTTCCTAATAAAGGAGGAGTCACAGTGGTGAAGAATGAGAAGAACGAACTGATTCCTACAAGGACTGTGACTGGACACATGATGTGCATAGACTACATGAAGCTGAATGCTGCGACCAGAAAGGATCATTTTCCTTTGCCTTTCATCGACCAGATGCTGGAGAGATTGGCGAATCATCCCTACTCCTGCTTCCTTGATGGCTATTCAGGGTTCTTCCAGATTCCTATCCATCCGGATGATCAGGAGAAGACCACTTTTACATGTCCTTATGGTACATTTGCGTATCGCAGAATGCCATTTCGACTTTGTAATGCTCCTGCGACCTTCCAGAGATGGATGATGTCCATCTTCACGGATATGATTGAGAAGTTCATGGAAGTATTTATGGATGACTTCTCTTTTTATGGGTCATCTTAAAGACTGTCTGGAGAACTTATGCGCAGTGTTGCAGCGGTGTGAAGAGAAGCACTTGGTCCTGAACTGGGAAAAGTGTCATTTCATGGTCACAGATGGGATTGTACTTGGACACAAGGTTTCAGCAGAAGGGATTGAAGTGGATCGCGCCAAGATTGAAGTGATGTCGACTTTGCAAGCACCTGATTCTATTAAGTCAGTGAGGAATTTTCTGGGTCATGCTGATTTCTACAGAAGATTCATCAAGGATTTCAGCAAGATCGCGAGACCACTCACTGCTCTTCTCTGCAAAGACGTGAAGTTCGAGTTCACTGCAGAATGCCTTTCAACCTTTGAACAAATCAAGCAAGCCTTAGTGAGTGCAATAGTACAACCTCCGGACTGGGATTTACCTTACGAGGTAATGTGTGACGCCAGTGACTTCGCAGTAGGAGCAGTTCTGGGACAGAAGAAGGACAAGAAGCTTCATGCCGTCTACTATGCCAGCAGAACGTTGGATGATGCTCAGAAGAATTATGCAACAACGGAGAAGGAATTGCTAGCTTTGGTCTTTGCCTTTGAGAAATTTCGCTAGTATCTTGTTGGCTCAAAGGTGATTGTTCACACAGATCATTCTGCATTGAAGTACTTGATGCAGAAGAAAGATGCAAAGTCAAGATTGCTAAGATGGATTCTACTTCTCCAAGAGTTTGACATTGAAGTTAAGGACAAGAAAAGAGTTGAGAATGGAGTAGCTGATCATCTCTCAAGGATCATGATCGAAGATGACGTGCCAATTGATGATTTTCTGCCTGAGGAGAATGTCTACTTCGTTGAAAGTAGTTTCCAAGCTGTGCATTCAAAGCAGACAAGCCTAGTGTCGATCGACACTAGGAGAGTGTCGATCGACACTCAGTCCGAAAATTTAAAGATTGACAACTCATGTGCCCGAGTGTCGATCGACACCCGACGCGAACTTCACTTCGTAGGATCTTGGACGAAGTGTTTGGACAGCCAATCTTTGCCATTAATGATGCAACTCGACCATGGTATGTGATATGTCTATATTTTGCATCATATTCTCACTCATTTAGTGAAGTTTATCATCATCTAAGAGTTTATTTAAGCATCATTGTGTTGCATTTTGTTCATTTAGAGTCTAAGGTGTCTTCGCATAGTCCTTGCATATTTGTTGCATTTGGAGTGTTCCTTAGGTACATTTGGAGCTAAAGAAACCAATTGGAGCTTTGGGGATGAGTTCGAATCGAAGAAGAGTCGAGATAAAGTTTGACAGAAGTCGTCTGGCATCGCCTCGGTTTGCAGCACTTCGGTTTGCCAAACCGAGGTGAACAAGCCAGAGAATGCATCGGACTGGCGCCATCGGTTTGGACGCGCGGAGCAGCTCGAGACGAAGCCACCAGAACCTCCATCGGTCAAGCAACCTCGGACTGGCAAACCGATGAGGACATGCCAGAGACTTCATCGGTTTGGCCACATCGGACTGCAAACCGAGACGGAGCCACCAGAACCTCCATCGGTCAAGCAACCTCGGACGGACAAGCCGGGACGCGTCCTTCAGCCTGCATCGGTTTGGCAAACCGATGCGGCCTCTTTTCTCAGCCAAAACCGGGTCAATATCCGGTTTGTTCCGGGTTGACCCGGTCCGATCACTATTCACTATAAATACTTTTTAGACCTAATTTTATGGATGAACTTTTGTTCTCTTGTTCTTAGCTTAAACCTTGAGCCACTTTGGGCAAATACTTTGTTTAAGTTTGAATCTTTGAGTTTAATGCAATATCTTTCTTAGATTTCTTGTTTTATCTTTCTCTAATCATGTTTAACCTCTCTCCAATCTTTGATTTGATGGGTTTAAGTATGGTTAGTGAGTAGTTCCTTAGAAACTTGGGGATGATTTAGGGATTTCTAATGGATTAATCTTGCAATCTAGGATAGATTTTTTCATTCTCTCTTCTTATTAAGTGATTCCTAATGCCAAATAGCTAATCTTTGCTATTTTGGATCATAAGCATTTCATCCACCCACCAAGTGTTTGATGAAATGCTTGAACCAACTTAATAAGAGATTTACATTTCTAGCCTAAGACATTAGATGTCTAGAGTGTTTATCATACCATTTAGACTTGTTATTAATGCTTGTTGATTATCTTAATGCTAAAACATCATTAGTTCATTAGGATGATTAACAAAGGGATTTGAGCCACACATCATGGTCTAATCTAAATTAAGTGTTCTAGGTATAGAGTTAGCTTGATTAGTTGCTTAAATGATTGCAAGGTTGTCCATTTAGTTTCCCAAATCAATGATTCCATCCCTAGGTTTCGATTTAGTCAATTGATAATCTTGCTTAGTAGTAATCCTTGCTTAGTATCTTGATTAGTAGTGATTAAGGCTTAGTTTCATAGTATTGCTCTAGTAGTATCTCTTTTAGTTTGTGTTTAGCTTTCAATACTTGTTTGTGACTTGCTTTTATCATTTTAGCTTAGCTTAGACTTAACTTTGTATTCTTATTGCATCATCTCCCAAGATGGATTGATACCTCAATATATTGCAATGATATGAGCAATTGAGGAATTGCTTGCAAGACATAAAAAGTCTTGTTTCAATTTGGCGCCGTTGCCATATTGGGATTGATTGATCATTAAGATTTGAGTTTTGTTTGAGACTAAGTGATCTTTTTGCTTATTGACCATCTACTTTTCTAGATTTCAGTTTTTCCTTGAATGCATTTGAGATCACAAGGAGACAACAACTTCCAAGGTTTTCAAGACATTGATCAATTGGAAAGGGTTGCAAGGATTGCAAGAAGGGAAGCTGCAAGGTTAGAGAGGTTGAGAATGGAAGAACAACAAAGAGATCAAGCTCCTCCAATGAACATGGCGCAAGCACCAAGGGGGAATGGAAACCCCTTACATGCGCCAAGACTAGGGAGGACTATTGGGGCTGGAGATGCTCCAAATACACATCAAAATCGCTATGGTATCAATCCTCCACCGGTTCAAAACAATACTTTTGAAGTGAAGCCAGCTTTCATCTCTATGGTTCAACAAGACAAGTTCCATGGGTTGCCAATGGAGGATCCTCTTGATCACTTGGACAACTTTGATAGAGTTTGTGGCTTATTCAAGATGAATGGTGTGAGTGAGGATGCCTTCAAGCTAAGACTATTTCCCTTTTCTCTTGGAGATAGAGCAAGGCAATGGGAGAAAACTTTGCCTCAAGGTACTATCACTACATGGGATGAGTGCAAGAAAGCTTTCCTATCCAAGTTCTTCTCCAACTCTAGGACCGCCAAGTTGAGGAATGAGATCTCTACCTTCACTCAAAAGAGCAATGAGTCTTTCAATGAAGCATGGGAAAGATTCAAGGGCTACACAATGCAATGTCCTCATCATGGCTTCACACAAGAGTCTCTACTAAGCACAATCTATAAAGGTGTTCTACCAAATATAAGAATGCTTCTTAATACCGCAAGAAATGGAAATTTTTTGGGGAAAGATGTTGAAGATGGTTTGGAGCTTGTAGAGAATCTTGCCTTGAGTGATGGTAATTACAATGAAGACTATGATAGAGCTCCAAGGGGAAGTGATTTTGATGCTCACAAGAGGGAAATGAAGTCTCTACATGACAAGATGGACAAGCTCATGTCCTCCAACCAAAGGCATGTACATTTTGTTGAAGATAATGTGGAGGATTGTGATGACCAAGTTGAATAGCAAGAGGGTCAAGAGGTGGTAAATTTCGTGGGAGGCCAAGGAGGATATAACAACAACTATAACAACAACTATAAGGGGAACAACAACCTCTTTTATAGGAGTACTAATGTGGCTAACCCCCAAGACCAAGTTTACCCTCCACAAGCTACTCAAGGAAAGCCTTTTGTGCCCTACAACACTCAACAAAAAGGTTATGCACCAAGGTCTAACTACCAAGGTGGAAACCAAGGCAACTTTGGTGGGCAATGTTCAACCAAGGCAATGCTCCACCGGGTTTTAATCAAGCTTCACAAGGTCCACCACAAGACAATGTTCAGCTTATGCTTCAACAAATCCTACAAGGCCAAGCCAATAGTGATGCTAATATGGGAAAGAAGATTGCTGAAATTAACACAAGGATGGACTCCTCGCTCAATGAGCTTGCTACTCAAATTGGGGGTCTTCAACAAAAGTTCAAGCAACTTGAGAACGGCAAGGCTTCTAGCTCCAACTTTCAAGGTATTCTACCGGGAAAGTGTGAAGCAAATCCCAAGGAATACATCAATGTCATAACATTGAGAAGTGGAAAGGAGTTGCCTCCAAGGACAAGTCCTTTGATCAATGAGAACATTGAGATTCTAGATGGGGAGGATAGCCTTGAAAAAGATCAAGATGCTATAACTTTTGATGATGTGTATATTGCAAGGAAGAGCAAGGAAGTGGTAAAAGAAAAGCCAAAGGGGGATGTGCACAAGAAAGAGCCAAGATTTGTTCCTCCACCTTACAAGCCTAAGCTTCCCTTTCCCGGGAGGTTTAAGAAACAATTGGTGGAGAAATACAAGGTTATGTTTGACAAGCAAATCGAGGACATTGAGCTCAAGATGCCTTTGGTGGATGCATTTATGTTGATTCCACAATATGCTAAGTTCTTGAAGGATACCGTGGCACAAAGAGCAAAAGATATCCAAGGAGTTATGATGCTTTCTCAAGAATGTAGTGCAATCATCCAAAGCAATGTGATACCAAAGAAGCTAGGAGACCCCGGATCTTTCACAATACCATGCGCCCTAGGTCCTCTTGGTTTTGAAAATTGCTTGTGTGATCTTGGAGCTAGCATCAACCTTATGCCCTATTCCATTGCAAAGAAACTTGGTTTCACTAAGTACAAAGAGTGTGGAATCTCCTTGATACTTGCGGATAGAAGTGTGAGGATGCCTATTGGAGTTCTTGAAGATTTGCCTCTCAAGGTTAGCAACTTCATCATTCCCACGGATTTCATGGTACTCAAGATGGATGAAGAGCCAAAGGATCCTTTGATTTTGGGAAGACCTTTCTTAGCCACAACTGGTGCTATAATTGATGTTAAGCATGGGAAGATTGCTTTACATCTTGGGAAAGGAGTTGAGTTGAAGTTTGACATAAAGGAGACTTTGAGGTAACCCACCATTGATGGTCAACTATTCTACATTGAGACTATGGATGAGCTAGCTGATGAGTTGCTAGAGGAACTAGCTCAAGAGGACCATCTTGGTGTTGCTCTCACCAAACCACATGGAGAGAATGGATACTTGGATGAGGAAACACAAGCATACATGCAAATGCTTGATTCGCGCAAGGCTCTTGATGGGGAAGAAGGCTTTACAAGATTGGTAGCTTCATGTGAGGGTGAAGTGGAGTGTGACCAAGACAAGAGGTCCATGGAAGTTGAGGTTTCAAGTCAAGGACAAAAGGAAAAGCTAGAGGAGCTTGAGGATAGCGAATTGGCTAAGGACCTTGATGAGGATTGGAGCGAACTTAAGGCCCCAAAGGTGGACCTCAAACCACTTCCCATTGGACTAAGGTATGCTTTCTTAGGCCCTAACTCTACTTACCCCGTAATTGTGAATGATTGCTTGAGTGATGATGAGCTCAACTCTCTCCTTAATGAGTTGAGAAAGTATAGGAGAGCTATTGGTTACTCTTTGAGTGATATCAAAGGCATATCTCCTATGCTTTGTACTCATAGGATTCACCTTGAAAATGAAAACACTTCCTCAATTGAACACCAAAGAAGATTAAACCCAAACCTTAAGGAGGTGGTGAAGAAGGAAATTTTAAAACTTTTGGAAGCTAATGTGATTTACCCTATTAGTGATAGCACTTGGGTTTCTCCCGTGCATGTTGTCCCTAAGAAGGGTGGAATCACTGTGATTAAGAATGATAAGGATGAATTAATACCAACTAGAACCATCACCGGCCATAGGATGTGTATTGATTATCGAAAACTTAATGCTTCTACTAGAAAAGATCATTTCCCTCTTCCTTTTATTGATCAAATGCTTGAGAGATTGGCTAACCATCCCTTCTATTGTTTCCTTGATGGATATAGTGGGTTCTTCCAAATACCCATTCATCCTAATGATCAAGAGAAGACTACTTTCACATGCCCTTATGGTACCTTTGCATATCGAAGGATGCCATTTGGGTTATGTAATGCTCCAGCTACCTTTCAAAGGTGCATGATGAGTATCTTCTCCGATCTTATTGAGGAAATGGTAGAAGTGTTTATGGATGACTTTTCTGTGTATGGTGCCTCTTTTTCTGCATGTCTCTCTAATCTTTGCAGGGTTTTACAAAGATGTGAAGAGTCTCACTTGGTGCTTAATTGGGAAAAGTGTCACTTCATGGTCAATCAAGGGATTGTGTTGGGTCATAAGATTTCTGAAGATGGTATAGAAGTGGACAAGGCCAAGATAGATGTCATGATCAACTTGGCGCCACCATCAAATGTGAAAGGCATAAGGAGTTTCCTTGGGCATGCTGGGTTTTATAGGAGGTTCATCAAGGACTTCTCAAAGATTGCTAGGCCTTTGACAAGACTCCTTTGCAAGGAGGTGGATTTTCAGTTTGATGGAGAGTGCTTGCAAGCTTTTGAGACCATCAAGAAGGCACTTGTGAGTGCCCCCATTGTGCAAGCACCGGATTGGAGTCTACCTTTTGAGATCATGGCTGATGCTAGTGACTATGCCGTTGGAGCTGTGCTTGGGCAAAGGAAAGACAAGAAGCTTCATGTGATTTACTATGCTAGTAGAACACTTGATGATGCTCAAACCAAGTATGCTACAACAGAAAAGGAACTCTTGGCAGTTGTGTTTGCTTTTGAGAAGTTTAGATCTTACTTGGTGGGATCAAAGGTCATAGTGTATACCGATCATGCTGCATTGCGCCATATTTATGCCAAGAAGGAGACCAAGCCAAGGCTCCTTAGATGGATTCTGCTTCTACAAGAGTTTGACATGGAAATAGTGGACAAGAAGGGTGTAGAAAATGGTGTGGCTGATAATTTGTCAAGGATGAGGATTGAAGATGCTTTGCCAATCAATGATTCTTTACCGGAGGAACAAATTATGATGATCAAGAGCATTGCTAGTGTGCATGGAATTGGAAGAAAGCTTGAAGAGATTCAAGGCATGGAAGCAAAGAGTGAGCCTTGGTACGCTGATTTTGTTAACTACTTGGTGTGCAATGAGGAGCCCACTCATCTCAACACCTATCACAAAAAGAAGTTCTTGAGAGATGTGTCACACTTCTATTGGGATGAGCCCTACCTCTATAAGAGATGTGCTGATGGGATATATAGGAGATGCTTGGCACAAGAAGAAGTTGAGAGTGTGATCTTCCATTGTCATGGGTCCAAATATGGAGGGCATTTTGCAACTTTCAAAACAGTTACAAAAGTGCTTCAAAGTGGGTTTTGGTGGCCTACATTGTTCAAGGATACTCATGAGTATATCAAGAGATGTGAGCCTTGTCAAAGGAAGGGGAACATTAGCAAAAGAGATGAGATGCCCCAAAACCCTATCTTGGAAGTAGAATTATTTGATGTTTGGGGCATAGACTTCATGGGACCTTTCCCCTCTTCTTTTGGTAACCAATACATCCTAGTGGCTGTTGATTATGTGTCAAAGTGGGTTGAAGCCATAGCAAGTCCTACTAATGACTCCAAGGTTGTGCTTAAGATGTTCAAGAGCATAATCTTCCCAAGGTTTGGTGTTCCAAAGGTTGTGATTAGTGATGGGGGAAGCCACTTCATCAACAAGGTCTTTGAAGGGTTATTGAACAAGCATGGTGTAAAGCATAAGGTAGCCACTCCTTACCACCCTCAAACTAGTGGTCAAGTGGAAGTCTCAAACCGTGAGATTAAGGCTATTTTGGAGAAAATTGTGGGTCTAACAAGAAAAGATTGGTCAATCAAGTTTGATGATGCTTTGTGGGCCTATAGGACAGCTTTCAAGACACTAATTAGGAGGTCTCCTTTCAATCTTGTGTATGGAAAAGCTTGTCCTCTACCTGTGGAGATTGAGCACAAGGCTTTATGGGCTGTAAAGCTTCTCAACTACAACATAAAAACTGCCCAAGAGAAGAGATTGGTTCAACTCCAAGAGCTTGAGGAGATTAGGCTTGAGTCTTATGAAAGCTCAAGGATCTACAAGGAGAGGACCAAGGCTTTTCATGACAAGAGGATTGTGAAGAAGGAGCTAAGTGTTGGTGACAAGGTTCTTCTCTACAATTCAAAATTGAAGTTGTTATCGGGTAAGCTCAAGTCAAGGTGGGGAGGCCCTTTTGATATTAAAGAAGTGTTGCCATATAGAGCCATCACCTTGATTAGAAAGAATGGTGAAGATTTCACAGTTAATGGTCATAGGGTCAAGCCATTCTTGGTGAATGAGTCTAAGGAAGAGGCAAGCTCATGTCCTCTTCAAGATCCTCCACACGCCTAAGGGTTTGAAAAGTCAAGCTTAGTGACTTTAAACAAGCGCACTTGGTAGGCATTCCCATGGTATCCTTGTATATATTCTTGTTTTTCATTTCTAAAATTATGTTTTTGAGTGTTGGTGATTGTTAGGTTTGAGCCATATGAAGTGAACTTTGATGGAAGGCATGAAAAGAAGAAGTCTCTGGCTGCATCGGTTTGCAGCACCTCGGTTTGCCAAACCGAGGTGAACAAGCCAGAGAACGCATCGGACTGGAGGCATCGGACTGGAGAACCGAGGTGAACAAGCCAGAGAATGCATCGGTCTGGCTGCATCGGACAAGCAAACCGAGGCCAAGCTTCCCGAAAGTTCATCGGTTAGCGGCACATCGGTTTGCCAAACCGATGCAGTCCCAAAAGGTAAGTCAACCCCTTCCTTTCTCCCTTTGACCGGTTCAATCTGAGTAAACTAAGCCTTTTCTAAACCAATTTTCACAGAAATTTTCTTGGTTTAGTCTCTTCTTCTTCCCCAAACTCGTTTTTTCCTCCATTCTCCCTTTGTTTCACCATTTTGAGCATAACTCTATCAATTTTCACTCAAATTTAGTGATTCAAGAACCCACTTGCTTGGAATTCTATTATCTAACTGTTTCTATTCTAATTTCGGGCCACCCTCTTGTGCAAGAAACAAGGTATTTTTTTTCTCTATTTCTCTCCATATCCATGATTTCCCCTTTTTGGAGAACTTGAAGAGATTGGTAAATTGGAATCGAAATAGATTTCTAGAAGCTTGGGTTACACTTGGGAATGAAAGTCTTGTTGATTTGGTGAGCAAAAACGTGCATAATTTGAGAAATTTGGAAATTTTTGGCATTTAGGGTTCTAGTGATAGAAAAATTCCGAAATTTGAAAATTGGTACTCTAAATGTGGTCAAAATTTGGGGCTTTTGCTTGTAATTAGATGCATTACCCACGATTAAGCATAGCCCATCTTGAATTTGAGTTTTGACCAAATTGATTTTTTCTAGTTCATGCCAAAATTTTCTCTAAGTATGGAAATCTTTGTTATGTGGTTTCCTCTTGTTATTGCCTCTAAATAAGTAGCTAACTCTCTCTCAAGCGTTTTCCTATTCATAGGTACAAATGGTGAAAGTTAGAGGGCAATATGATGGAGAAACGGATCAACAAAGAGAGGATAGGAGAAAAGGGAAGAGAGAAATGGTTCATGGTGAGGGAAGCAAACGCGCATCGTCACGTGTGAAGGAAACCGACGGGAAAGAAGCCACTGCAAGTGAGGTTTATAAGATTCTCATGGACATGGAGCACAAAGGGACAAGGTTCCCTCACATGGAGACTCTTAGGGAACTTGGCTTGTTTGATGATGTGCTAGAACTCTACACACAAATGGGGATGAGGAAGTTCTTCCAAATGGCTCACCCAACCCATAAGGCTCCACTTTGCCAATTCCTCTCTACTCTCAAGGTGGAATTTTACCCCCTTTGTGAGGACCCAACTGAAGAAGAGGAGCTAGATGGGCATGGATATATAACCTTCAAGGTAGGCCGCAAACACCATAGGATGTCTTTCAAGGATCTTAATGAGGTGTTTGGGTTTGAAGAAGGATGGAGAAGAGGAAAACTTTTGGAGTTTCGACGGGATGAGCTTACAAGTCTGTGGAAGTATATCGCGGTTGGCAACTTCAAGGCTGGTGCAAGCAAGAGTGGCTCCATCACACATCCCGCAGTGAGGTATGCGCACAAAGCCCTAGCTCATACCTTCTTTTCAAGAAAGGAGTGCGGTTATGTGACTGAAGATGAGCTTGAGCTTTTGGACATGGGATTTAAGAACATCCTTAAGACCATAAGAATTGGGAATAAGGTGATAACTTTGCATGGGGATAGCTCCGGGATAGGCTTGATCACTCTCCTTCTGAAGAAGCTGTTGAGCTATAAAGAGTGGGCTGCTACAACTAAGGACTTTGCACCACAACTCAGCGTGGGAGGTATAGTGACACCCATTCTCGAGGCTTGTGGAGCGGATCTTGGGGAGGTTACACATGATATGGAATGGCTGGATATTTCATACCTTCGCAAGACAAGGTTCCTTAGTGGAACATCGGGAGGTAGATATGTCTACAAGTTTGCTTATGGCGAAAGAACGGAAGCAAGGATCCGACTCCCATGCCCCCATTTGACTAGTTTCAGCGAGAGGAGTAACATCCGTTTCTGCCCCCCAAGTGATGATCTCTACAACCCTTCAGTTGATCCTCCACTTGAGACCGGGAAGAAGGCAATGGGCTCCACGAGTCAAGCAAGCGCCGAGATTGACCCCGAGGAAAACCAAGAGGAGCCTATGAGTCCGAAAGTTGGGAGTGAGCGCTACTTCTTTGATGCTTATGAGCTAGCAGTTCCTTCCCAACCCCTTAGAGAAGCACATCATCGCATCAACCTCCTCCAAAGGTGGAACAAGTACCAAGATAAGACCATTAGGAAGATGGTCAAAACCATCAAGGGGATGGCAAAGGAAATCAAGGGCTTAAAGAACAAACTTGGGGGCGCTTCATCATCATCAAGAGCTCGCGAGGCTGCACATGAGGAAGAAGACATAGGAGAGAGTGCCATGGAGCTTGATAGGAGACACTCCTTCCACGAGCAAGGGAGGAACACTTCCCATGAGGAACCACCACGATCCTCCTCCTATGAGACTCGCCAAAGGAAGAGGAAACCAATGCGTTCCCCAACACCGGAGTCAAGCAATCAATCATACTCGATGGGGGAATCATCCTCCTCCTCAATCCAATTCTAGAGGTAACACTCCAAACTCCATTGTAAATACCATCTAGTCTTTTATTTTTGCATATTGAAATCTTCTCCAAGCTTGGATTACACAAGAGACTGTGTAATTTAAGTTTGGGGGAGTATGGTGTATTTGATCTTGTGTTTTGTGATCTTATTTTTCTTTCTCATGCATTCTTGAGTCTCATGCATACATCTATGGCATAGAAAAAACCAAAAAAATTGGAAAAATTTCGAAAATTTCAAAAAAAAAATAGCATGTAGTTGCATTTGCATTTGTTACATAAGTAGGATTGAGTCTAGCTTTCATATAGGATTGCATTCATGCATAGGGGACAATGATGATTTTTCCTTGTAAGGTGTTAAACTCATGAATTAGTTCAAGGCCCTAGTTAATAGTTGTTTGATGCTTGGTGTGCAAATTTTGAAAGTTAAAGTTGAACCCTACTTGGACCTCACCATTTGATATTCAAGTTTTAATTGAAGCAAGCTTTGAATAGAAACCAACTCTCTTGAACTTGAACCTAATTTGAATAAGTAATTATCATGGTTATGCATTGCTAGAGAACTTGTGGATACCATATACATATTTGGGTTATCTTCTCTCCTTTTACCACTCTTGTTAACCCAAATAGCCGACTCTCATCTTTAGAGCGGTTGAAAACAAATTCCCAAACTAAGCTTCCTTTGAAACCTCTTCCTTATTGAGTGCATTAGGCATTTTTCATCTTGTGAACTTAGCAAAAAGTGTTGAGTTTAGAGCGACAAGGATAGGCTTCTATGTAGCTAGCTCGAGATCAATGAGCTAGATGTTAGCATAGGATTCATGGGTGGGAATTTTGGCTTGATATTTGATATGGAACAAGTGAGTTGGTGAAAAGGGGAAAACGAAAATATTTAGAACAAGTGTTGGCTTTATATAGTGCTCTAAGTGTTAAGAAAGGAAAAAGAAAATCCTCTAGAAGTAAAAAGTAAAAGAGCCAAGAAAAAGAAAAAAATATGGCTAAGATGTTATAAGAGAGAGGATATAAATTTGTGAATGAAAAGAGAAAGAGCTTGAAGTAAAAGTGTGCCAACAATTGTGGTTGTAGAAGATGTTCCCCTAAGTGCTTAAAAGAGAAAAGGAAAAGAAGAAAGTGTTTGAGTCTCTATGGGGTTTGGCGAATTGCCTTGCAAAGGGTAACTTAGGTTGGGCTTGGTGAGTGAGCTAAAAGAGAATGAGAGTGAAAGCATTTGTGTTACAAAGGGTAGATGGAGGTTTGTCCTTGTATGCATAGGTTGCTTTTTACTCTTAGCATTTTGTCAAAGTTCACTTATTCATTGAGAGAACCCTTGCATTGGAACCCCTTGAAGTTGAGATCATTATCATCTCAAAACCTTACCCAAAAACCAAACAAGTTTTCTAGCATTGTATGATTCATGATCCATGGTTACTACTAAATGAATGTTAAAGGGTTGGTGAAAATGAATGCTTGTGTAGGTTGAGGCTTGGGTTCACTTGAATGAGTATGGGTATGGCTAGACCTTTTGAAGTAGAAATTTGCATAAAAGGCATCCTAGAACTACTAACTAGGACCATTAAATTGATTCTTTTGCTTAACACCTTTGGATTTGAGTCCCCACTTTCAAACCTCTCTCCTTGGCTTGTGTTTCATTTGCTTGTGGACAAGCAAAAGGCAAGTTTGGGGGAGTTGATATGTCTATATTTTGCATCATATTCTCACTCATTTAGTTTAAGTTTATCATCATCTAAGAGTTTATTTAAGCATCATTGTGTTGCATTTTGTTCATTTAGAGTCTAAGGTGTCTTTGCATAGTCCTTGCATATTTGTTGCATTTGGAGTGTTCCTTAGGTACATTTGGAGCTAAAGAAACCAATTGGAGCTTTGGGGATGAGTTCGAATCGAAGAAGAGTCGAGATAAAGTTTGACAGAAGTCGTCTGGCATCGCCTCGGTTTGCAGCACTTCGGTTTGCCAAACCGAGGTGAACAAGCCAGAGAATGCATCGGACTGGCGCCATCGGTTTGGACGCGCGGAGCAGCTCGAGACGAAGCCACCAGAACCTCCATCGGTCAAGCAACCTCGGACTGGCAAACCTATGAGGACATGCCAGAGACTTCATCGGTTTGGCCACATCGGACTGCAAACCGAGACGAAGCCACCAGAACCTCCATCGGTCAAGCAACCTCGGACGGACAAGCCGGGACGCGTCCTTCAGCCTGCATCGGTTTGGCAAACCGATGCGGCCTCTTTTCTCAGCCAAAACCGGGTCAATATCCGGTTTGTTCCGGGTTGACCCGGTCCGATCACTATTCACTATAAATACTTTTTAGACCTAATTTTATGGATGAACTTTTGTTCTCTTGTTCTTAGCTTAAACCTTGAGCCACTTTGGGCAAATACTTTGTTTAAGTTTGAATCTTTGAGTTTAATGCAATATCTTTCTTAGATTTCTTGTTTTATCTTTCTCTAATCATGTTTAACCTCTCTCCAATCTTTGATTTGATGGGTTTAAGTATGGTTAGTGAGTAGTTCCTTAGAAACTTGGGGATGATTTAGGGATTTCTAATGGATTAATCTTGCAATCTAGGATAGATTTTTTCATTCTCTCTTCTTATTAAGTGATTCCTAATGCCAAATAGCTAATCTTTGCTATTTTGGATCATAAGCATTTCATCCACCCACCAAGTGTTTGATGAAATGCTTGAACCAACTTAATGAGAGGTTTACATTTCTAGCCTAAGACATTAGTTGTTTAGAGTGTTTGTCATGCCTTATAGACTTGAATTTAATGCTTGTTGATTATCTTAATGTTAAAACATCATTAGTTCATTAGGGTGATTAAGAAAGGGATTAAGGTCACACATCATGGTTTATTCTTGTTTAAGTGTTCTTGGCATAGAGTTAGCTTGATTAGTTGCTTAAATGATTGCAAGGTTGTCCATTTAGATTCCCAAATCAATGATTCCATCCCTAGGTTTCGATTTAGTTAATTGTTAATCTTGCTTAGTAGTTAATCCTTGTTTAGTATCTTGATTAGTGTTGATTAAGGCATAGTTTCATAATATTGCTCTAGTAGTTTCTCTTTTAGTTTGTGTTTAGCTTCCAATACTTGTTTGTGACTTGCTTTTATCATTTTAGCTTAGCTTAGACTTAACTTTGTATTCTTATTGCATCATCTCCCAAGATGGATTGATACCTCAATATATTGCAATGATATGAGCAATTGAGGAATTGCTTGCAAGACATAAAAAGTCTTGTATCAATTTGGCGCCGTTGCCATATTGGGATTGATTGATCATTAAGATTTGAGTTTTGTTTGAGACTAAGTGATCTTTTTTCTTATTGACCATCTACTTTTCTAGATTTCAGTTTTTCCTTGAATGCATTTGAGATCACAAGGAGACAACAACTTCCAAGGCTTTCAAGACATTGATCAATTGGAAAGGNAGATGCATTGCAGAGAGTGAGGTTCGTGATGTGTTGTTCCATTGTCATGGTTCTGAGTATGCTGGACATTTTGCAACCTTCAAGACAGTATCCAAAGTTCTTCAAGCAGGGTTTTGGTGGCCTACTATGTTCAAGGATACTCAGCTGTTTATCACTCAATGTGATGTTTGTCAAAGGAGAGGGAAGATCAGCAAGAAACACGAAATGCCACAGAACTTCATCCTTGAAGTGCAGATTTTTGATTGCTGGGGTATTGACTTCATGGGCCCTTTCCCTTAATCTTTTGGGAACAAGTATATTTTGGTGGCTGTGGACTATGTCTCTAAGTTGGTGGAAGCAATTGCTTCTAAGACCAATGATGCTGTTGTGGTTCTTAAGTTGTTTCGAACCATCATCTTCCCAAGATTCGGAGTGCCTCGGATTGTCATAAGTGATGGTGGTTCTCACTTTATCAACAAGGTTTTCGATAAGCTGCTGAAGAAACATGGAGTTCAGCATCGCGTGGCGACTCCTTATCATCCCCAAAGGAGTGGACAAGTGGAAGTCTCCAACAGACAGATCAAGCAAATTCTGGAGAAAACAGTGGGCAAGACAAGGAAGGATTGGTCCGCGAAACTGGATGATGCACTTTGGGCTTACAGGACTGCTTACAAAACACCACTTGGGACTACACCTTTCCAGCTACTCTATGGCAAAGCTTGCCATCTTCCAGTGGAATTGGAACACAAGGCGCATTGGGCTATCAAGAAGATGAATTTTGACTTGAAGCCAGCTGCAGAAAGGCGCCTAATACAGCTAAATGAGCTCGACGAATTGCGCCATCACGCCTATGAGAACTCGAAGCTCTACAAGGAGAGGACAAAGGCATGTCATGACAAAAAGATTGTCTCCAGACAATTCGAACCAAATGACCAGGTACCTCTATACAACCCTCGTTTACAATTGTTTCCTGGTAAATTGCGTTCACAGTTGTCAGGTCCTTTCACCATCAAAGAGGTTCGACCATATGGAGCAATGGTCTTGACAAACTCCTAAGGAGAGCAACCCACTGGTAAGTATCTATTTATTTTGTTTTTGGTTTTACTTAGATTAATTTAGAATTTTCAGAAAAAAAAAAAAAAAAGGAAGGAGGAACGATCACGGTCAGTGTCGATCGACACCACTCGGGGACGCAGGTAAGTCTTCAAAACCCGACTGTTTGTCTTTTTGTTCTTCACAATTTCAAAACCGAGTTTTTAAGAGATTTTCCCCCAAATCCCAAATCTTCATTTCTTAACCAATTCAAAGCTCTAATCCGTGCGGATTTTCACACTCTTTCATAATCCATCGTCAATTCATTCGATATACAAAGATGCCTAAGAGACCAAGGGATGGTGACGCCTCAGCCTCAGGGACTGCTAGTGGTGCAGTGATTCCCTCTCTTCCTTCGTGGCCTAAGCCTGAAATGGCAAAGATTCGGATTACACGGCGTTGGGAAGATTCACCAGACAAGGAGGTGGCAAAAGACGAGTGTCTTTATAGAGGTGTCAACGAGACATGGGATAAGTATGACACCTTGTTCTACAACGCATGGCTGCGAGTAGAGATCGCTCCAACTCGTTTTGCATGTGAGAAGACGATGAGGGAGCTAGGAATCAAAGATGACATCCTGCAGCTTATGAACAGGATTGGGATGGGCACCATTGCGACGCGGCAGTATGACTTATATCCAGACCTTGTCTACCAGTTCATCACCACAGCTCGAGTCTACTACCGGAACGAGATAGTCTGAAATGCTCTGGAAGGCACATTGACCTTCCTCATCCGCGGGATCCGCTACCGCATTTCACTTCCAGACCTTTGCGGAATCTATGGGTTCGCAGATGAGCATGCCACTGGGTCTCTCTTCAGACGCAGCTCCCAGACAACCAGAATTTCTAGTCACACTTCGGTAATGGGAGGTATGACTCTAAGACCTCCACTCACACCGACATTCGCCATCCTACTCTGCGCTACTTGGTCCGCCTATTCTCTACTACACTTCTGTGTAAGCACGAGCCATGGAAGATGCGCGTGTCTGAGTTGGTGCTGCTATATCGCGCTCTTTGGTCGAAGATCTATGAGGATTCAGAGGCGCCAGATAGCACGAACCTAGGCGCTGTGTTTGCACATCATTTGGATTCCTTGAAGAGGAAGCCTTTTAGTGGGACGAAGACTAAGCCAAAGACTATAGGGAGTCTTCTCACTCTTATCTTCCAACACTGCGGGATAGACACTTCCAGCTGCTCCATTGTTACATCGCGTGCCTTGGTTGATATGGAGTACTTGAAGAGGACTCATTGGGTGAAGCCAGAGAGGTTGTGGGCTTTCAGCGACGAGCAGAGAGTGCAGCGTTTGGTGCAATTACCTGACAGAGACCTCACTCACATTACCACAGATTCAGGCCGCGTCGCATTTCACCCCAGTCCGAGCAAGCTTAGGACTGCTCCCGTTGCCAGACGTAGAGGCACATCCTCCCGACCAGCTGAGGATCCGACACGCCCTTCATGTTCTAGGCGCAGAGCACATGCCACTTTGGAGCCTATTGGACCTCATCACCTTCCAGATACTCCCGAGATTCCTATGGAGCAAGCTGCATTTCATAGAAATGTGGTTCAGAGCTTCCAGGCCATCTGGAACGCCATTGCTACTGTGTCTAGCTGCAGCTGCGTCCGCCCTCCCACACCAACACGATCTTCTCCACCACATTCAGATGATGACGAGTGACTCCCCCATTCCTTTTTAGTACTTTGAGTCGGTTTTTCTTTGAGTCTGCTTTTTGCTACATCTGTTTCAATACTTTGTTTCCAACTTGTTGCACTTATTGAGTTTATTGGACTATCTTGTGCTTTTAACGTTTGTTTGAGTTTTTCGGACAGCTAGGATAACTCTAACAACAATATGACTTAGCAACATTCATGTTCGAGTGACTGAACTCTGTCTACGGACACCATCATCATACACAGCAACGATCGACACCACCTGTGTCGATCGACACCATCATCATACACAGCAACGATCGACACCACCTGTGTCGATCAACGCTACACGCAGAGACAGGTAATCCGATTTTTCTCTTTATTCTGTAACAGTTTAGCACAACTTTTTTCTATCCAAACTCATTCTTTGTAACACTGGGGGCAGTGTTATTCAAGTTTGGGGGAGGTAGTTGCTAACATTGTGTTTTATTTTGAGAATCTATCTTGAGTCAAATTTTTTTTGAAAAATTTTGTTTTATTGAGTCAAAATCAGTTGGAACTTTCAGTTTTTCTAGGAACTAACCACAGGAAGTTGACACTTGAAGAAAGCTGCAGGTGGAATCAGTCTAACAGGGCGAATTCAGACCCCCTTATAAGAACTAGTTATGCGCAGAACTTCATTCCTATTTCGGTCTGAACAGACAGGCATTGCAGTCTCTCCTTGATCTTCCCTTGAGAAAAGAAAAAGAAAAGAAAGAAAGAGAGTTTAAGTCTGGGAATAGTGCCTTTGTCATGAGCCTGTCTCCTCACAAGGAACAATATTAGTGATACTCTTGAACATGTCTCCTCACAAGGAACACAAGTAGAGAGTAGCACTATTTCCCGAGATCTCATAAGAAAAAGAAGAGTCAATGAAAAGATCTTAGAACACCCTGAAAATGGGCAGAAATTGACTAAGGGAAGAGAAAAAAAGGGGGGGGAGCTGTATGAGAATGTCTTATTCATACACTAAGGAAGGGAAAAGAATCTCTAAATTTTTGTGGAAATACCACTGTTAGAGTTCAAAATATTACCAAGGAAAGGATCTGGATTCGAACTGGGAGATTGCTAAGCTTGTGGTAAGTACACTGAACATTTTCTAAGGTTGGCTCTATATCATATGGATTCAAGAAGTGTTAATCAATATGGCGTTTTGAAGAGGTACTCGAAGTTCCTGTTTTCAAACTTCTACTTCATTCTAAGTTTCTGTTTTACTTGAGGGCAAGCAAAAGCTATGTCTGGGGGAGTTGATATATCATGGTTTTTACCCATTTTTGGACCATGATATAAGTGTATTTATAGAGTCTTTTGTTAGTTTAGAGTCCTATTAGAGTCTTTACAGGATGGAGAGCATTTGGAGCTAAATGGGAGAATATGGAATATTTTGTAGCATTTTGGAGAACCAGCCGAAGTGATGAAGTCAAGAGAGTGGATTTACACGCAAGGTGTCGATCGACACTCTATGTGTTGATCGACACCAATGAAGACCGACTCGCTGATCAGATTTCCATTACAAAAAGGAAATCATCCCAAGTTTTGAAGAATTACAAGTCTGCCCCTAGACGAAAAATCACCTTCTATAAATAGTTTTCAGGCATTGTTTAGCCTAATACCTTATCATTATTTTCTGTTTTTGAGACTTAGAGAGAGACTGATCCTGAGCTTTTGGGGAGACAATTCTTAAACATCTTAGCCAGATTTCGAACCCCTGTATCATTCTCTATTCTTTTTATGCAATTTATTTCAGCCATGAGTTGTGTTTGCATAATTATGTCTGAGTAGTTTGCTAGTTAGGTTAGGGTGATTTAGGGTTTGATGAAGAGTTTGTAGAATCATTAGAATTATTAGGGAAATCAATTGGATCTTCACCTTGATTTGTGCTTAACTTGATTTTCTGAATTGATCACTTAGAAATCAAACCTTACGTTATTTAATAGATGCGAGAGCATTATTAGTAGCTTGATCTAATCATAGGTGAGTAAAATAGCTATTCGGAAAGAGATTTGGTTTAGGTATTTTGTGAACAAATCGAACCTGTTCTTATTGCTTGCCTTAATTGTTTAAATTCGCAAAGAGATTTTGGATTTAGGAATCTAGGCATAGATAACTTCTGCAACGAGAGTTGATTGGTTTTAACTTAGACTTTCGAGTTCTAGACTGTTCTTAATAAATCCCTAAAAGACTTAGATTCTGCATTCTTGGTTTCAACCTGATAATTACCCTTGCCTAGAGACTTAGATAGCGCCTTAGTCTCCTGAACTTTAAACCCATCTTAATCCGATTTATTTACTTGTTTTAATTACTTAGTTTTAATTTCACATAATTCGACCTAGCATAATTCGAACTTAGAAACATTAGTGTAGCATCTACTTCCCTTGGAATTTCGATACCCCTTATACTACGATTGCATTTGCTGTGCACTTGCAGTAGTTTTTTTAGGGTAAAACCTGAGCCCTATCACTCATTCCTTTGAGAAAATCAAAACTCTACTCATCAGTAAGTCCAAATGGGGATTATAAGTTTAAAAAGGTCCGGTGAAGATCCGAAACAGATGTTTATAGAAGAAAATACTTAAAACGGACTTTTAATGAGTCAAATGACTATTTCTAGTCTAGTTACTCCATTTTGCTTCTATGACTCATTAAAAGTCCGTTTTAAGCATTTTCGGCTATAAACATCTATTACGGATCTTTATAGGACCCTTTTAAACTTATAATACCCATTTGGACTTACTGATGAGTAGAGTTTTGATTTGCTCAACGTAATGAGTAACAAGTAATAGATGCTTCTCGTTCTACTATTAAGCGCCCCAAATGACTATTTATAGTCTAGTTACTCCATTTTGTTTCTATGACTCATTAAAAGTCCGTTTTAAGCTTTTTCGTCTATAAACATCTGTTTCGGATCTTCATAGGACCCTTTTAAACTTATAATCCTCATTTGGACTTACTGATGTGTAGAATTTTGATTTCTTCAACGGAATTAGTAACAAGTAATAGATGCTTCTCATTCTACTATTAAGCGCCCCAAATGACTATTTCTAGTCTAGTTACTCCATTTTGTTTCTATGACTCATTAAAAGTCCGTTTTAATCATTTTCGGCTATAAACATCTGTTTCGGATCTTCATAGAACCCTTTTAAACTTATAATCCCCATTTAGACTTACTGATGAGTAGAGTTTTGATTTCCTCAACGGAATGGGTAACAAGTGATAGATGCTTCTCGTTCGACTATTAAGGGCCCCAAATGATTATTTCTATTCTAGTTACTCCATTTTGTTTCTGTGACTCATTAAAAGTCCGTTTTAAGCATTTTTGCCTATAAACATCAGTTTCAGATCTTCATACGACCATTTTAAACTTAAAATCCCCATTTGGACTTACTGATGTGTAGAGTTTTGATTTCCTTAACGAAATGAGTAACAAGTGATAGATGCCTCTCGTTCTACTCTTATTAGCTCCAAATGACTATTTCTATTCTAGTTACTCCATTTTCTTTCTATGACTCATTAAAAGTATGTTTTAAGCATTTTCGGCTATAAACATTTGTTACGGATCTTCATAGGACCCTTTTAAACATATAATCCCCATTTGGACTTACTGATGAGTAAAGTAATAGATGTTTCTCATTCTACTAATAAGGGCCGCAAATGACTATTTCTAGTCAAGTTACTCTATTGTGTTTCTATGAGGCATTAAAAGTCCGTTTTAAGCATTTTCGGCCATAAACATGTGTTGTGGATCTTCATAGAACACTTTTAAACTTATAATCCCCATTTGGACTTACTGATGAGTAGAGTTTTGATTACCTCAACGGAATAAATAACAAGTAATAAATGCTTCTCGTTCTACTATTAAGGGCCCCAAATAACTATTTCTACTCTAGTTACTCCATTCTCGTTTCTATGACATATTAAAAGTCCGTTTTAAGCATTTTTGGCTATAAACATATGTTACGGATCTTTATATATAGGACCCTTTTAAACTTATAATCCCCATTTGGACTTACTCATGAGTAGAGTTTTGATTTCCTCAACGGAATGAGTAACAAGTAATAGATGTTTCTCGTTCTACTAATAAGGGCCGCAAATGACTATTTATAGTCTAGTTACTCCATTTTGTTTCTATGACTCATTAAAAGTTCGTTTTAAGTATTTTCGGCAATAAACATCTGTTTCAAATCTTCATAGAACCCTTTTAAACTTATAATCCCCATTTGTACTTACTGATGAGTAGAGTTTTTATTTCCCCAACGGAATAAGTAATAAGTAATAGATGCTTCTCGTTCTACTAATAAGGGCCCCAAATGATTATTTCTAGTCTAGTTACTCAATTTTGTTTCTATGACCAGGCCCAGCGTTATGCATGGGCTGAGAGTGCAAATGCACTGGGTCCACATCATTTTTTTAATTTTTTCATTACTATTTTAGGCCCTAAATTTTGAAGATTTTGTAATATAGGGTCCAAATTAAGTAAAATATTTGATTATAGCACATGGCTCAACTAAGTTTTGAGACGGGCCTGTCTATGACTCATTAAAAGTCCGTTTTAAGTATTTTCCTCTATAAACATCTGTTTCGGATCTTCATAGGACCATTTTAAACTTATAATCCCCATTTGGACTTACTGATGAGTAGAGTTTTGATTATCTCAACGGAATGAATAACAAGTAATAGATGCTTCTCGTTCTACTATTAAAGGCCCCAAATGACTATTTCTAGTCTAGTTACACCATTCTCGTTTCTATGACATATTAAAAGTCCGTTTTAAGCATTTTTGGCTATAAACATCTGTTACGGATCTTTATAGGGCCCTTTCAAACTTATAATCCCCATTTGTACTTACTGATGAGTAGAGTTTTGATTTCCTCAAAGGGAATGAGTAAAAAGTAATAGATGCTTCTCGTTCTACTATTAAGGGACCCAAATGACTATATCTGGTCTAGTTACTCCATTTTGTTTATATGACTCATTAAAAGTCCGTTTTAAGCATTTTCTGTTATAAACATCTGTTACGGATCTTCATAGGACCCTTTTAAACTTATAATCCCCATTTGGACTTACTGATGAGTAGAGTTTTAATTACCTCAACCGAATGAGTAACAAGTAATAGATGCTTCTCGTTCTACTATTAAGGGCCCCAAATGACTATTTCTAGTTTAGTTACTCCATTCTCGTTTCTATGACATATTAAAAGTCAGTTTTAAGCATTTTCGTCTATAAACATCTGTTTCGGATCTTCATAGGACCCTTTTAAACTTATAATCTCCATTTAGAATTATTGATGAGTAGTGTTTTAGTTTCCTCAACGGAATGAGTAACAAGTAATAGATGCTTCTCGTTCTACTATTAAGGGCCCCAAATGACTATTTTTCGTCTAGTTGCTCCATTCTTGTTTCTATGACATATTAAAAGACCGTTTTATGCATTTTTTGCTAAAAAGATCTGTTACGGATCTTTATAGGACCCTTTTAAACTTATAATCCCCATTTGGAGTTACTGATGAGTAGAATTTTGACTTCCTCAAAGGAATGAGTAACAAGTAATAGATGTTTCTTGTTCTACTAATAAGGGCCCCAAAAGACAATTTATAGTCTAGTCACTCCATTATGTTTCTATGACTCATTAAAAGTTCGTTTTAAGCATTTTCGGCAATAAACATATGTTTCGGATCTTCCTAGGACCCTTTTAAACTTATAATCCCCATTTGGACTTACTGATGAGTAGAGTTTTGATTTCCTCAACGGAATGAGTACAAAGTAACAGATGCTTCTTGTTCTACTATTAAGGGCCCCAAATGACTATTTCTGGTCTAGTTACTCCATTATGTTTCTATGACTCATTAAAAGTTCGTTTTAAGCATTTTCCGCTATAATTATCTGTTTCGGATCTTCATAGGACCCTTTTAAACTTATAATCCCCATTTGGACTTACTGATGAGTGGAGTTTTGATTTCCTCAACGGAATGAGTAACAAGTAATATATCCTTCTCGTTCTACCATTAAGTCCCCAAATGACTATTTCTAGTTTAGTCACTCCATTCTCGTTTCTATGACATATTAAAAGTCTGTTTTAAGCATTTTCGTCTATAAACATCTGTTTCGGATCTTCATAGGACCCTTTTAAACTTATAATCCCCATTTGGACTTACTGATGAGTAGAGTTTTGATT
>JAHZTW010000001.1:428249740-428277427 GCA_020283515.1 Alliaria petiolata
CGGATCTTCATAGGACCCTTTTAAACTTATAATCCCCATTTGGACTTACTGATGAGTAGAGTTTTAATTACCTCAACCGAATGAATAACAAGTAATAGATGCTTCTCGTTCTACTATTAAGGGTCCCAAATGACTATTTATGATCTAGTTACTCCATTTTGTTTCTATGACTCATTAAAAGTCTATATTAAGCATTTTTCGGCTATAAATATCTGTTTCGGATCTTCATGGGATCCTTTTAAACTTATAATCCCCATTTGGACTTACTGATGAGTAGAGTTTTGATTTCCTCAACGGAATGAGTAAAAAGTAGGAGATGCTTCTCGTTCTACTATAAAGTCCCCAAATGACTATTTCAAGTCTAGTCACTCCATTCTCGTTTCTATGACTTATTAAAAGTCTGTTTTAAGCATTTTCGTCTATAAACATCGGTTTCGGATCTTCATAGAACCCTTTTAAACCTATAATCCCCATTTGGACTTACTGATGAGTATAGTTTTGATTACCTCAAGGGAATGAGTAAAAAGTAATAGATGCTTCTCGTTCTACTCTTAAGGTCCCCAAATGACTATTTCTGGTCTAGTTACCCCATTTTGTTTCTATGACTCATTAAAAGTCCGTTTTAAGCATTTTCTGTTATAAACATCTGTTACGGATCTTCATAGGACCCTTTTAAACTTATAATCCGCATTTGGACTTCCTGATGAGTAGAGTTTTAATTACCTCAACCGAATGAGTAACAAGTAATAGATGCTTCTCGTTCTACTATTAAGGGCCCCTAATGACTATTTCTGGTCTAGTTACTCCATTTTATTTTTATAACTCATTGAAAGTCCGTTTTAAGCATTTTCGGCTATAAACATCTGTTACGGATCTTCATAGGACCCTTTTTAACTTATAATCTCCATTTGGACTTACTGATGAGTAGAGTTTTTATTTCCTCAACGGAATGAGTAACAAGTAATAGATGTTTCTCGGTCTACTAATAAGGGCCCCAAATGACTATTTATAGTCTAGTTACTCCATTTTGTTTCTATGATTCATTAAAAGTTTGTTTTAAGTATTTTCGGCTATAAACATATGTTTCGGTTCTTCATACGACCTTTTTAAACTTAAAATCCCCATTTGGACTTATTGATGAGTAGAGTTTTGATTTCTTCAACGGAATGAGTAACATGTAATAGATGCTTCTCGTTCTACTATTAAGCGCCCCAAATGACTATTTATAGTCTAGGTACTCCATTTTGTTTCTATGACTCATTAAAAGTCCGTTTTAAGCATTTTCGGCTATAAACATCTGTTTTAGATCTTCATAGGACCCTTTTAAACTTATAATACCCATTTGGACTTACTGATGAGTAGAGTTTTGATTACCTCATGGGAATGAGTAAAAAGTAATAGATGCTTCTCGTTCTACTATTAAGGGCCCCAAATGACTATTTCTGGTCTAGTTACCCCATTTTGTTTCTATGACTCATTAAAAGTCCGTTTTAAGAATTTTCTGTTATAAACATCTGTTACGGATCTTCATAGGACCCTTTTAAACTTATAATCCCCATTTGGACTTACTGATGAGNCAAGGCTAGACTTCCATCTACCCAGAACATCTATTTCGTCTCCTACCCTATTCTAAACCATTCCCTCCTAAGCTACCCGTTGCCTTGGCATTTCGCCTTAAACCCGATATCATTCCTCGGATTATGTTTGCCTGAGGGCAAGCAAAAGGCAAGTTTGGGGGAGTTGATTGACAAATAAGGTTTTTAGCCTTTCTATCAATGTCCCAACAGCTATCAACCGAAGTAGTATAGTGTATGGGGTATCAAACCATTTTGGGAGCGTTAGTGAACATAACAGTTATATCGGTGTTATAAGTCAAGTTCAAATCGGGTAAAGATTAAGACTTTACTATTAAAAACGACTAAATGATTGATCTTGTGTCACTCAAGACCATAAATAAGAGAATTTTAAGGAGCTAAGCAAGAAAAAGCTATTTAAACGGTAAAAAGATAAACTTTCAAGATAAAGGAAGGATCTTGATGAGTATCATGAACTAGGTAACTCTCGGTTCGACTTAACAAGCTAAAGCTTTTAGATCACATCAAGACTTGGTCTTTTGATGGTGATTCTTAGGTAAATGGATCCTCAAATCGTTTAGCCCATGATGTTTGGGTCTAAAATCTTTGAATCTCTATCACCATAGACTAGCTCTCGCATAGTGGTACAATAGAAGAAACAAGCATCTGCAACATCCCTATTGAACCGTAAGATCCTTAGACAGATGGTTAGCCTTAGGCTAAGAGATCAAACTCTTGTTCATAGATCCGGCTAAGCAAGCACGTGATGTTCGTGTCAAGCCGCCTAAGGACTTTAGACTAGATGGCCAAACTAAACAAAGATTTGGGAATGATAAACAAGAAAGAATCTAACTTTATGTTTTAGCTAAGCAAGAATTATAAATCCGAGAGTCCCTTGGTCTTTTTAACCCATCAAGGTCCTAAAAAAGACTACTCACAAGTGATATGGGTCAAATTTACCCTAAGCAACTCTCTCAAATTAAGAGATCAGTTGTAGTACTTAGGGATCGAATCCACAGAGAAGGGATAGTCACACAGCAGTTTTCTAATTTCGAATTAAGCACGGTGTAAGTTCAGGAGACGAAACGCTAGGTTCAGGGAAATTCTCAGGTGATCTAAATTGCAGGCCTAGACAGAATAATAGGAATTATTAAGCCCTGTTCTTAAACTTGAAACACTAATGTAAAATCAACCAACTCTCGCTGCGAAGATTATCTATGTCTAAACCCTAGAATTCCAAATCTCTTTGCAAATCCTATCGATTCAAACAAGCATTAATTTCAGGTTCAATTGTTCACAAAACCCTAAACCAAATCTCTTTGCGAATAGGTATTTTGCTCATCTAACATTAGTTCAGGCTATTAATAATACTCTCGCATCTATTAATTAACCTAAGATCAGATTCTAGGTCGCGAAGCTAGAATAAGCATTAAACACAAATTCAGATGAAGAACTCTAATGATTTTATCCTAACAATTTAATTCGACCTAACAATTCATTAATCACCTTTGAAAAACCCTAAACCTAACAAGCAAACTACTCAGACATGATCAATGAAACAGAAATCATAACTTGAATAGAAAGCATAAAAGAAATCAATAGAATAAATAAAGGGAGTTCCAAATTTGCTCTAAGGAGACAAATTCTTCTCTCCAAAAACCTAAACTTCTATGATTCTTAAAGTATGAGATTATGCCTAAACAATGGCTGAAAAACTATATTTATAGGCCTAGGTACGAGTCTTCAATTCCTTGGAAGATTAGGAAAAGTCTTGGAGATTTCCTTTTCTTCAAAAACTGGAAACTTCTCGATTCTGGAAATTGGAAAACCTGGTGTCGATCGACACTACATGGTGTCGATCGACACCTTGCGTGTAATTCCAGTCTTGACTTCATCACTTCGTGACTTCATTCCATTAAGCTCCAAAATGTATCCAAATCTCCAATTTGTCTCCAATTGTACCTCAACCTGTAAAGACTCTATATAGACTCGAAAATAGCCAAAAGACTCTATAAAAACACTTATATCATGGTCTAAAAATGGGTAAAAACCATGATATATCAACTCCCCCAGACTTAGCCTTTGCTTGCCCTCAAGCAAAACAGAAACTTAGAATGAAGTAGAAGTTTGAAAACAGGAACTTTCGAGTACCCCTTCAAAACGCCACATTGATTAACACTTCTTGAATCCACAGGTTATAGAGCCAACATTAGGAAATGTTCAGTGTACTTACCACAAGCTTAGCAATCTCCCAGTTTGAATTCAGATCCTTTCCTTGGTAAAAGTTTCGAACTCTAACAGTGGTAATGCCACAGAACTTTACAGATTCTTTGTCCTTCCTTAGTGCCTGAACAAGACATTCTCATGCAGCTCCCTTATTCTCTCTTCCCTTAGTCAACTTCTGCCCATTTTCAGGGTGTTCTAAGATCTTTTCGTTGACTATTCTTATTCTTTTGGGATCTCTGGAAATAGTGCTACTCTCTACTTGTGTTCCTTGTGAGGAGACGTGTTCAAGAGCATCACTAATATTGTTCCTTGTGAGGAGACAGGCTCATGACAAAGGCACTATTCCCAGACTTAGACTCTTTTTCTTTCTTTTCTCAAGGGAAGATCAAGGAGAGACTGCAATTGCCTATCTGTTCAGACTGAAAGAGGAATCAAGTTCTGCGCATACCTAGTTCTTATAAGGGGATCTGAACTCGCCCTGTTAGACTGATTCCACTTGCAGCTTTCTACTTAGTAAGTCCTGCAATCAACTCTCTTAACAATGGTTCTTCAAGTGTCAACTTCCTGTGGTTAGTTTCTAGAAAAACCGAAAATTCCAACTGATTTTGACTCAATAAAACAAATTTTGAAAACTTTTGACTCAAGACTCTCAAAACAAAACACAAAGTCAGTAATCACCTCCCCCAGACTTAAACAACACTGTCCCCAGTGTTATCAAGCCCGAAGTTGGCTAAAAGAAAGATTAGAAACAACATAAAAGACCAGATAGAAGACTTACCTTTGTCTGCGCGTGGTGTCGATCGACACTATTGGTGTCGATCGACACTGGCCTTTGTTGAGCCCAATGTCTCCTTTTTCAACTGACTGAAACTAGGACTTAAGTAAAACCAAAACAAAATATAAAGAAAAACGTACCTAACAGTGGGTTGCCTCCCACTCAGCGCTCGTTTTCAGTCATTAGCTTGACTGTGTCGGGGTTCAGACGTCTGGTGGATCAGAGGGTGGCATTGAATGCTTCCCAGACGAATGTCTTCTCATCCATGGTGGTGTATAAGCATTAGGTGCATGAGAGCGACCAAGGAAATGAGGAACAGCAGCAGGGTGGGACTTGAGTTCGGGTGGGACACTTCGTTTTCCTGCAGCAACATCAAAAGAAATTCCAAGCCTTCTACGAGAATGTCGTTGCTTGCATAAGTGTGAAGCAGCTTTTGAACTTTTAATGTTCTTATTGAGAAGATCAGGAGGTTTGGAATTGAATCCAGGGAGTGCGTACCTTTGCTTCCTTCTAGGTTTATGGCATGTAGGATGTGGAGGCATCTGTTGGATCAAAGATGATGGAATTGCAGCATTGGAAGCGACTTCTGGTGTGATCCGTGTGGTGTGTCGATCGACACTAGTGGTGTCGATCGACACCAAGCTTGCAGCTCGAGTTTCTGTGCTTTTTCTGCAACTCAGCTCTGCAATCCTTGCTTCCATGATGAACACGTCTTCCTCCATCAACTTGTCATTGATTTGAACATCCTTGCTGCTCATAGTCCTGAAGATATGATCATTTCCACCCCAGTCTTCAAGCTCCACAACTTCCTCAAAATTTCCATCCAATGCCTCTGGAACAGCCTCTTTGTTCACTTGCTCTTTAGAATCCAGCTCCTTGTCATTTCTAGCGGCAATGTCATCTGAATCCTCTTTGATTGGATCTTCTTCCACGGACATCTCTACTGAAAAAGCTTGACCATCAATGGTGGATGGTCCTCTTAACTTGTCCATGTCAAAATTCATGACAACATCACCCAAGTCAAGCTCTATTTTCCCTTTCCTCACATCAATAATGGCACCAGCTGAAGCCAAAAATGATCTTCCCAAAATAAGAGGATCTGCAGGTTCTTCATCATACTTCAAAACCACAAAATCTGTAGGAATCATGCAGCCTTCAATCTTCAAGGGAACATCTTCTAAGACACCTTCTGGAATTCTCTTTGATCGATCAGCTAGGACAAGGGAGATTCTGGTTGGCTTGAAAACAGTCATTCCAAGTCGAACAGCGACTGAGTGTGGCATCAAGTTGATACTTGAACCTAGATCGCAGAGAGAGCGAGGAAATCTTCCTGTTGAGATTGAGCAATCTAGCACAAAGTTCCCTGGATCTGATAATTTCTCTGGAATCCTCCTCTGAATCACAGCACAGACTTGTTCAGAAACCCACACCTTCTTCTTCTTCCTTGGAACTATGTTCAAGAGAATTGCATTCATGTCTCTGGTAAGCAATGCTCCTTCTTCAGGACTCACACCGGTTGCAACCATTCTCTTGACATATCTTCTTAATGCAGGTGAAAGTTGGACTGCATCAACTAGGGGTAGCTCAATCATCAGCTTATCCATCATCTCCTTGCATCTGGCTTCTTCTCTCTCCTGTTTAGATCTTATGGGAGGCAGGGGGTAGGGTATCTTAGGCTTGTACACTTTTTCCTCTTCGAGTTTTGAAGGTTTAGCGCGATTTGGTGAAGTCTGGGCATGGTGTCGATCGATACCAGCCTTGTGTCGATCGACACACGGGCTCGAGCTCTCGATTTCGCGATGTTCTTCGGGTGTCGATCGACACTCTTCTGCGTCGATCGACACTGGATCTGCAGGGGCGTCCAGAGCTTCTTTTACAATCGCCTCCAACTCTACATGGTCTTCAGCACTTAGATTCTCCTTCTCCTCTGGTTCCATCTTGCTTCTGCTCCTTGTCGTGATGGCATTCACATGGCGTCTGGGATTTGTATCAGTCTTTCCAGGAAGAAATCATTCTTGCCTATGAACAGCTTCTGCGGTTTGAGCAACTTGAACATCCAATTTTTTGACATGGTTGTTCAGAGATTCGAATTTCCCATTCAAGTCTTGGTACATGGCGTCCATCTTTCTAGTCACATCTTGATATAATGTGTCAATCTTCCCATTAAAGGCCACTGTCATCTTCTGTTGCCCTTCTAGAAGCTGTTCTATCATAGATTCCATCTTATTGTCTTGTGCATGAGGCTCCTGGTAAGAAGAAGAACCATAGCTTCTCTGGAAGTTTTTGTTCTGAAAAGGCTTCTGGTAAGAAGAACCATAGCCTTGCTGATTGTTGAACCTTTGACTTTGAAATCCAGCACCATTGATGTAGTTAACATCTTCTTGTTCTCGCTCAAAAGTCTCCACTTATGCAGCAAACTGAACTTGCCTTTTTCCCACCAAGAGATTGTGTACGTTGTCCAGCTTCCTGTTGACTTCAGCGATATGGGCTCCTCCATTCACTCCAGCGTGTTGTCTTCTTTCGAAGTCTGCGTTCTTGGTGCTGTTACTAGAAGCCAAATTCTCTATAAGCTCTATCGCAGCTTCTGGAAATCTTGTGTTGAAATTGCCATTGCTCGCAGCATCTAGGGCCATCTGGTACATCCAATCAATTCCGCGGTAGAATATACCGATAAGCTGCGGCTCGCTGAATCCATGATGTGGGCAGTCCCTCTGGTAAGATCTGAACCTCACCCAAGAAGCCTTGAAAGCTTCAGTGGGTCCTTGAGAGAATGTAGTGATCTTCATCCTCAGCTCCTCGGATCTCGCGTCATCAAAGAAATTGCATAAGAATGCATTCTTTGTATCTTCCCACGTGGTCAAAGATCCTGGATCAAGCTGCTTTAGCCAATATGATGCATCTCCATCAAGCGAGTAAGGGAAAAGCTTGCAGAAGAGATAATCATATGACACTCCATTAGCCTTGATGCTTGAGGCTAAGTCCTCGAATCTCTCAACGTGGTCCATGGGATGCTCATTAGGAAGACCATGGAAGGGATGCTGAGCCACCAATGTGTAGTAAGCAGGCTTCAGCTAGAAGTCATTCCTCTGAAATGCAGGAGGACGGATCGCAGCTCTATTAGCATAGAACTGGTCTGGGCGGTTGTACTCGCCTAATGTTCTTACACGTCCAGCTTCTGCAGGTGCGATTTGCATCGCTGGTTCGACTATGACGGCGCCAGCCTCATCAATTCTTTGGCCTCGGTCGTTTCTTCTATTGCCGTCCAAGTTCGTGAAGTTACCAGCCTCATCACGAATCAAAATCACAGGCTCAGCCATCTCTGTCTGCGAAGGGTGTCGATCGACGCTAGTGGTGTCGATCGACGCTCTTGCAGATTTTCGGTTTGTGTGTTCTAGACGGCTGAGTTCCTGGTTGCTGAGTTTGATTAGCTCCTTTTCCTTGTTGCTCCTGGTATTGCAATTATGCATACACCTGAAACCAAGAAATAAAAGCTAAAATTAGTAACCAAAAACAAAAATAAATAAAAACCTAGACAAAATTCTAATACTAGAAATCTGTAGGCAACTAATCTCCTTCCCCGGCAACGGCGTCAAAATTTGATATTAATGCTTATCTTTGCAAATCCTATCGATTCAAACAAGTATTAATTTCAGGTTCAATTGTTCACAAAATCCTAAACCAAATCTCTTTGCGAATAGGTATTTTGCTCATCTAACATTAGTTCAGGCTATTAATAATACTCTCGCATCTATTAATTAAACTAAGATCAGATTTTAGGTCGCGAAGCTAGAATAAGCATTAATCACAAATCCAGATGAAGAACTCTAATGATTTTATCCTAACAATTTAATTCGACCTAACAATTCATCAATCACCTTTGAAAAACCCTAAACCTAACAAGCAAACTACTCAGACATGATCAATGAAACAGAAATCATTATTTAAATAGAAAGCATAAGAGAAATCAATAGAAACAAAGGAGTTCCAAATTTGCTCTGAAAGAGACAAATTCTTCTCTCTAAAATCTCTCTAAAAATATCTCTCTAAATTATTGTGTAAAATAAAGTGTAGCCTAAACAATGGCTGGAAAACTATATTTATAAGGGAGAATTTTCGTCCAGGGGCAATCTTGTAATTCTCCAAAGCTTGGGCAATTTCCTTTTTCTGATGGAATTGGGAAAATTTGGCCGTTCTTGTCTGGTGTCGATCGACACAGATGGCCTGTGCGTAATTCTGCTCTTTTGACTTCATCACTTCGCAGCTTCTTGCAGAATGCTCCAAAAAGCTTCAGAATCTCCAATTATGCTCCAAACGTAGTCCAACCTATAAATACTCCGAAAGGACTGGAAAACTAACAAAAGAATCTATAAAAACACTTTTATCATGGTCTAAAAATGGGTAAAAACCATGATATATCAACAAGCCATTAGAGAAACCTCAAAATCCATAAGGATGAGAGAGTAACTCATAAGCTGTGAGATAATCAAAAACAAGAAAAAGGAAGAAGCTTTAAGAAAATAAGACTAGTTATAAGACTTAAAACTTCAAGATTGCATAAAAATCAAAGCTTTGAAACAAGCTCAATGGCGAAAATACAAAAGGTCTCGGTTCGAAAGAGAAGACAGAAAATAAAGTCGAAAACGTGATGAAGAGATAAGAGTGAGGGAGTAGGTATTTATACACAAAAAGGGAAAAACATAAACTTTGGGACCACTTTCCCGAAATGGTACTTTTTTGGCTTTTAGCGTTTCGGGCTTACGTCGTTATGGACGAGCCGAAACGCTAACTCTTCTGGTTCTTCGGGCAGGCTCCATATCGGGTTGGGATTTCGGGGTCATGTCGTGAAGGCTTGCCTTCTTTGGCACTTGAATTGGGCACTTCTCGTTGCCTTGTTCCGATATCCGTCTTCATCCAATCCTCTTGCTGGATCTTCGCACCGAGGTTCTCCTTTCGGGATTAAGCCGCTGCTACTCGTCTATATCAACCTTGTGTCGTGATCCATGCTCGATATCGCCGGCTCATTCTCCATTTGTGACCTCTCTCCTTGGTCTCTTCTTCGAGTCATCCTAAGCACCTGGAAACACACTTCAAACATGCAAGACTATGCAAAAACCTAACCTAATGCAGCTAATACTAACATGAACGGAAACGTGACGAAAACTATCACTAAAGTGCAAGAATAAAATCATAACTATCATGAAACATGTACTAAAATCATGCAAATTACAGAGATATCAACACCCCCAAACTTGCCTTTTTACTTGTCCTCAAGCAAAAGCCAACCGGAGGGGTGAGGTTTTAAAAGAAAAGGTGTAAGTTTGAATCCAAAACGCCATTTAAAAGAAATCAACTCAATGTCTAAGTTCAGGTTTCTAAGATGCAAGTCGAATTCTACTTATCCAAAAAGCCTTAGCCACATTCATCACAATAATCAAGTGAAATCAATCCCAACTTAGATGCACATTCAAATTCTCAATTCCCTTTCACATTATTATGAAATTTAAAACATGGATCTCATTCATCCCTGTCAACTAACTCATTTGGCTCAGGGTAAGGTCACGAGCTAAGTATAAACTCGTAGCGCGAACGGGTTAAATGTTTAGATGGGATCACTCATGAAAGGAACCTTCTTAATGCAAAATGCTAATGGTAAAAACCAATGGATGCATACAAGGCTAGACTACCATCTACACAGAACATCTATTTTGTTTCCTACCCTAGTCTAAATTGCTCCCTCCTAAGGTACCCTTTCTCTCGCCATTTCGCCGTTATACCGATATCATTCCTCGATATTACCTTTCCTGGTCATCTTCGAGGGACTTCCTCTTTGTTGGAGATCGGTTTCGGCTCTTTGGCTCTTTTGTTGCGTTCCTTGCATTTCACCTTTGGTGTTGCTGGCCGGATTTAGACTTTGTTGATTGACCTTCTTTTGCTTTCTTTTGGAATCGCCCTTTTCTTCTTTGTTTCCAAGCCTTTTTGGTGCCGCCATCTCCTTAATACATGTCCCCGTCTGCCTCCTTAGATTTCCCTTCTGTCAGAATGTGATCAATCGAAATACACCTCCCCTTTTTCCTAGTCTACCAAGTAATATCGGCTTGCTTTTTCGGTAGGTTGCCGATTTTCGTTTCTACACCACCTAACCTAGTGTTGACCCGAGATGTGAGCCAACGTCTACATGGAAATCTAAGCTTGTCGATCTAAACCCAACATGTTTTGCCTAAGAAGATTCGAAAATGGTGCAAAGGCCTCACATGCTCTCACAAAAGTGTTTATTGGTTTAAAAACAATGGTTTTGGTTTAGGGTGTGGTTTGGTACTTGGATTAGCAAGAGGGTGGTGAAAGGGAAAAGAAAGTCCAAGTGAAATCAATGAGCTATTTGACAGATATGAACGAGATAATTAGATTTTCAAATTAACTTTTCAAGTTTATTAGGGAAATGGTTCAAGTCGCAATGCATCAAGTCAAAACTGAATTTCACAGGACAAATTCCAAATGTGGTGCTGCCTTAAGCTCAGTCTAATCCAAAATGCATCAGACAAACAAGAACTAAGGCATTGAGTTCATGACTTAAAAATGGCTATTTACAAGGATTCGTCATACCTAACACCCTATGCGAATGCTTATGAATCCTAAATGAATGCATCTAGACTCAATCCTAACATGGAAGTGCAACTACATGAGTTCTTTTTGTGGGATAAATTTTCCAAAATTTTAAATTTTTTTTTTGTTTTTCTATGCAAATTTTATGAATGCATGATGTCTAATCTATTCGAATGCATGTGCTACATACTCCCCCAAACTTAAATCACACAGTCTCTGTGTGATAAAAGAAAGGAAGAATATGGTCCTATGATAATGCAAAGATTCAAGCAAAAATAATAGAGAAAAAAAATGCTTATGTACAAGAGTTTGGAGTGGTACCTTACTGCTCAGTGTGATGTGAGGACGTGGTGTCTTCACTGGTGGAGAAGGAAGGGTTGTCGGATTCCGGTATCGGGGACTGCCTCGCACGTCTCTTCCTCGATATGCTATCCTCTTGGCAGGAATGCCTTCCTGGATCATTCAGTTCGCGCTCCCTTAGTTCGAACGAGAAGGAATGCCTCCTTTGAAGCATTTGACTGTCTGCTTCATCGGAATCCTCGTCTTCAATTCCTTCTGCTTCCTCCGAAGACATATCGGCTTCATACCGTGGCGAAGATGTCGAGCCCTTCAGTTTTGAGGTGAGCGACTTGATTTGCCCCTTCAGGCCTTTCACGTGACCTTTGATTCCCTTCACCATGAAGACTAGCTTCCTGATCGAACGATCTTGCCACTTGCAGTACCGCTGGAGCACATTGATCCTATCGTGCGCCGTCTTGAGAGTTCGATGTGGTCCACTGGTGATTGGATCAAAATGATAGCGATCCGCCCCACAGAGAGGAAATCCAAACTCGTCAGTAGGGTCATCATAGGCGTATTCATCCTCATCTTCTTCTTCAGCAGCTATATCGGCTCCTTCCCGATATTCTTCCTCGTAATCCTCATCGAAGTAAGCTCTATATGGGAAGAGATGCTCATCCTGGGGGTTGAAATCCAAATTCCTTGGCTCCCTTATCGTGGTCAACCACAGATTCGGCAGGAACAATACTGCAGCTTGTCCTGATGCTCGGGTGAATTGATATCGGTGTCCATGCCAATATGGCTTCCCGATATACTGGCACTTCTTTAGATATGCAATATCAATCCACCGGATCCCGTGAGTTGGCTCATCGAGATCAATGCCAGCCCCTTTCAAGATAGCAGATACAACTCCTCCACAGCCTATATGAGGCCTGTCGCTTGGTGTGGATATCATCCACGATTTGTAGTGGAGAAGCTCCTTCATCAATAACGTGATCAACCCGGTGCTCCTTCTGCTTCCCCTCAGTTCAAACTCAGTCCGCGTCTCTTGAATGATTTCCACCAGGCCGTCGTCCATTATCTCCAGCTCCTTTGTCAGGACAGCTCCGCATTCCTTCCTTGCAAAGAAAGTATGTGCAATAGCTCTTTGCACATACCTCAAGGCTGGGTGCCTTATCCTGGTGCTCTTGTTCACTCCTGGCTTGTACGTCCCTACCCCAATGTGCATCCACAGTGCCTCCAGCTCCTCCCTTTCTATATTCAGGGACATTTCGCGCATATCGCCTTGGCTGAACCCGAATATCGACTCCAGCTCCCGAAATGTCATTCGGTGAGTATCATTTCCATACTTGAAGCGAATGTGCCCATCTCCGACTTCCTCCTGAGTAATCTCTCCAAATGCGTAGAACGTTACTTCCAGTGTTGCAAGGAACTGGAAGGTCGCTTCGTCATGGGACGCATAAGCGTTTTCCATGAATTTTTTCAGGCCCATTCGTTGAAGAATATCTGGCAGTCCTCGTAGATACCTAACTCCATCATAGTTTCTTCATGGGGGTAGCGTGTGGCCTTGAACTCCATTTTCATGAATGCTGCACGCATTTCGGCCAGGGTATGTCGGAATCCCGTACCTCTTCTTCCTGACGCACGTGTGGGTGAACATACTATCACCGCTCGGCTGGATTCTCCAACTGGTCTCTTTCCTTCGCTCTTTTCCGTTTGGTATTCCCTTGATCTCCCAAGAACAGCTCCGCTTCTTGTTGCTCTAACCATTGTGCCCATCAATCAGAAACACTCGGAAGTGTGTAAGCACAAGAAAAAGCTCTAAGAACAGAGACTATCTTGCATGTATGTTTAAACCTAAGGCAACTCTATTCATGACTAAAGAGACCCAAGTAAACATTTTTGAGTATCACTAGATCGGGGAAGAGTCTAAATCGTGAAGAATAAAGAGTGTTGCTTATAAGTTGTTCTTCACAAATCCAGATTTTTAGACAAGCTTGCTTTTAAAAAAAAAGGTGGAAAAGGGTCTTCTAGAATCTCGACACTTCAAAAGAGATTAGCCATGAAGTTATTCTCACAAATAGATGTGCCGAAATTCAGAAAAACCAAAACAAAAAACCTAAGTTTTTACGCGAAATCTGCCTACAAAAACGTTTCTCTATCTACTCTCAATCCCTAATGCAGCGAATCTGAACAACTCTAAAAGATTATCAAACATATCGCCATATATTAACATTTTACCTCAGATCGATATTTGCCAAAATCCTCGGATGAATGTTCAAACTCGACTTTGCGAAATAAAAACTCAAAAGCAATTTTCTAGGATTGAGAGTGATGGGGAATGAAAACGAGAGGGGCGAGGATTTTTATAAAAAGGGAGACATGGGGAAAGGAAGGGTTGACTAGGGTTTCTTGGTTTGGGGAATAATTGTCGGTTAAACCCAACTAAGTATTCTTGCCTTATCCGAAAAAGTGGGCCATAATTTGAGCGCTTTTTTCGGATTGGCCAAGCCCAAATACCCTATTACCTGGACGACCATATTGAGTTGACTCCGATATGGTGTGACTGACGTTACGAATATCGGTTTGTTCCCGATATGTGACCACCGTGATGGTTGTCTAGCTTGGGCTTCGTCTCATATCGGCCACACACCGTTGTGCCTGCCCGACAAAGAATACCTAGGGAGAATATCGTGGTGTTATCCCGATATTGCATCCCGTTATTGAGCTAGACAGCTTCTCCATTGGTTTTAGCTCCTCTTATATGAAGGTCTCCCCACCTTATCCTTCATGGGATCCTGAAATCATTAAACTAAACTAAGAAAAGCATTAATATGTACATGGATAAGCTTGGGGTGCCTCCCAAGAGCGCTTTGTTTTGAGTCACTTAACTTGACTTTTCTTGGTCATCTTTTATTGCGAAAGGGGAAAATGAACACCCCTCGATCCTGTGGGAGGATCCTTACTTTCCTTGATCATCGTGATGAAATCGGCCAGAGATACATTGGAAGTTCCCTCTTTGCTTGCCTTAGAACCCTTTTGATTGGTCAAATCGGTGTCTTTTATCACCTTAAGGTAAGCAAAGGGTCTAACTTTTCCCTTGCATCTCAGCTTGTATCTCATCTCACCACCAGCAGAGAGAACAAGTTTGAGAGTCATACCTTCCAGAAGATCGCCGAGGGTCGGTCCTTTCACGTAGGACTTCTTGCAAGTGATCACTTCTTTTGTTTCTTCTTGGACTTCTTCTGGTTGCCCTTCGAATATTGCATTGAGACAGACCCCATCAAAGCTAGCTCCATCATAGCATATTTCTAAAGATGGATCCTTGGTCTTCTCAATCGTCTTCTTGAGCACAAGGGAGTATGCGTGTTCCTTCTAATTGATTTTATTCCCTTTGGTATCAAAGTGCATTACCAGGCTTCCAGTTAGTCTCAGCTCTACCTTGTCGCTTTTGAAATCAAACATGCAACCGGCAGAGGCTAGGAAAGGTCTTCCCAATAGTAGAGTTTCCTTGACATCTTGGTCCATTTCTATTACCAGAAAGTTGCTTGGCAGTAGCACATTCCCAATCATGAGGGGTAGGTCCATCAGCTTCCCAACAGTTTTCCTTTCACTTCCATCAGCCAGTGATAACGGCTTCTTGCAATCGGTATAGGTGTCATACCCGAGACGCTTAGCCGTGGCGAGACTCATTACATTGATGCTTGGTCCGAGGTCACACAGACAGTTTTCAAAAGTTATTCCTCCGAGTGTGCATGACAAAGTGAATGATCCTGGATCTTCGAGCTTCTTAACTACTAAGGGTTCCTCCTTAGGTTTCTCCTCACGAGCTGCTGCATTCCTCCCTATCGTTGCCATTGCATCAGCATAGAGCTTATCCTTCAAAGCTACTAGGAAATCTGGAATAGGCTTGGTCTCGTCAGTATTGTTGAAGAGATCTTCAACTTTCTTCAATGTTTCAATTAATTCGGCCTCTTGTTCCTCTATGAGACGTTTCTTATGCTTCTGGGGGTATGGCATTGGCGGTTTATAGACTCGCAAGAATGGTGCCTTCTCTTCAGGGGTCGCCAAATTTTTAGAACTCCCTCCCCTTCTTAGGATGTCGATGTCCGCATCGACTTGAGCCCGTTTTGTAGAAGTTGTATCGGGAAGATCCCGTTTTTCCTCGTCGAAAGTGGTGAACATTTGGCAATACTCCTTTGGATTCATAACGGATTTTCCAGGAAGGTTGCTTGCTTGGCTTGTAGATGCAATGCCTTTGTTGTTTTCAAGTGTCTTGACACGAGCGGTCAATGCTTCAATCTTCCCGGATAGTTCCGTGTGGACAACATCAATCTTGTTATGCACTTCAACAAAACGTTTTTGCATATCCGCCTGGATATGTGTTTGACCTTGTAGAAGTTGCTTCAGAGTTTCTTCCAAGTCAAAGCCAGCATTAGCATTTGGGTTTCCTTGTTGTTGTTGTGGGCAGCCAGGAGGTGCACCGGCTTGATGTCGTGGCGGATAGCCGTTATGGTTCTGGAACCGCGGTACAAAGCCTTGTTGATTCGTGTAGGTCACGAATTGTTTTGCTCCTCCTCCTTGTTGCCGAGGGTAGGTCTAATCCTGAGGATTTGCGATGTTCGTGCTTCTGTAGGAAAGGTTGTTGTTTAGTTTCCAATTGTTATACCCTCCTTGAGCGTTGATGTAATTGACGTCTTCATACTGAATGTCCTCCCCTTCTTGGACTTGAGTGAGTTCTTCGACGAAATGGACCTCCTTTTGAGTTTGGACAAGTAGTAAATTGTCAAGCTTCTCATTGAGCTCTTTGATCACCTTCCGGCTTCCTACCACTTCTTCTTTGAAACCACGGTTGGATCTGTCATAGTCTTCGTGGTAAGAAGAGTCACTCTGAGCTAAGTTTTAAGCTAACTCGAGACCGTCCTCAACGTCTTTAGCTAGGAAATTTCCATTGCTCGCCGTATCGAGCAGCATCCGAATCTTGGGAATGACACCCCGATATAGTGTACTGAGGAGTGATTCTTGTCTGAATCCATGGCGAGGGCACTGAGTGGTGTAACCTTTGAATCTCTCCCATGCTTCACCAAAAGTCTCGTAGGATTTTTGAGTGAAACCACTGATTTCGTTCCTCAATCGGGATGTCCTCAATGTGGAGAAGAACTTCGTCAGGAATGCCTTCTTACAGTCTGCCCACGAGGTAATGGATCCGTGTGGCAGTGTCTTTTCCCATGCGTGTGCTTTGTCTCCCAGTGAGAAGGGAAACAAACGCAGCTTGAATCCATCTTCGCTTAATCCATTGATCTTGGTCATGGCGCACACACGGTCGAACAGGTCGAGATGGTCAAGTGGGTCTTCCAAGGGCAGACCGAAGAACCGGTTGTTCTGCACCATGGAGATGAGACAACTTTTGATCTCGAAGTTGTTGTTCTGCACTGGTGGTGGCTGGATACCGTTTCGGCTTGAAGTCGATATCGGTGCATCTCCGGCACCGATTTGCCTCACGGCACTTGGAGCAGCTTCAACACCAGGCTGTCCTTGAACGCCTTGTACGCCTTGTGGACCTTGTGGTCCCTGGTTGCCTTGTTGTCCTTGTGCACCAGCTGCGCCCGCAGCTCCTTGAGCACCTTGTTGGTTTTCCATCGTAACACGTTTAACCGTTTCGGCTTGTTCCCGATTTCGTCTAACTGATCTTTCGAGCAAGTGGATATCGTCTATTGGGGGAACAAGGTTTGTTGTACTGTGTGAACGTAGGTTCATGTACCTGTTTCAACACAGAGATGTAAGAGTAGAGTGTTAAAAGACTGAAAAATAAAAACTTGTCCTTATAACGACCTAATACCGAAATGACTAAATTATCTCCCAAATCGGCAACGGCGCCAATTGACAAATAAGGTTTTTAGCCTTTCTAGCAATGTCCCAACAGCTATCAACCGAAGTAGTATAGTGTATGGGATATCAAACCATTTTGGGAGCGTTAGTGAACATAACGGTCATATCGGTGTTATAAGTCAAGTTCAAATCGGGTAAAGATTAAGACTTTACTACTAAAAACGACTAAATGATTGATATTGTGTCACTCAAGACCATAAATAAGAGAACTTTAAAGACGCTAAGCAAGAAATAGCTATTTAAACGGTAAAAAGATAAACTTTCAAGATAAAGGAAGGATCTTGATGAGTATCATGAACTAGGTAATTCTCGGTTCGACTTATCAAGCTAAAGCTTTTGGATCACATCAAGACTTGGTCTTTTGATGGTGATTCTTAGGTAAAGGGATCCTCAAATCGTTTAGCCCATGATGTTTGTGTCTAAACTCTTTGAATCTCTATCACCATAGACTAGCTCTCGCATAGTGGTACAATAGAAGAAACAAGCATCTACAACGTCCCCATTAAACCGTAAGATTCTTAGACAGATGGTTAGTCTTAGCCTGAGAGATCAAACTCTTGTTCATAGATCCGGCTAAGCAAGCACGTGATGTTCGTGTCATGCCGCCTAAGGACTTTAGACTAGATGGCCAAACTAGACTAAGCTTTGGGAATGATAAAAAAGAAAGAATCTAACTTTATATTTTAGCTAAGCAAGAAATATAAATCCGAGAGTCCCTTGGTCCTTTTAACCCATCAAGGTCCTAAAAAGACTACTCACAAGCCATTTGAGAAACCTCAAAATCCATAAGGATGAGAAAGTAACTCATAAGCCGTTAGATAATCAAAAACAAGAAAAAGGAAGAAGCTTTAAGAAAATAAGACTAAGCTATAAGACTTAAAACTTCAAGATTGCATAAAAATCAAAGCTTTAAAACAAGCTTCAATGGCGAAAATACAAAAGTCTCAGTTCGAAAGAGAAGACAGAAAATAAAAGTAGAAAGCGTGATGAAAAGATAAGAGTGAGGGAGTAGGTATTTATACACAAAAAGGGAAAAACATAAACTTTAGGACCACTTTCCCGAAATAGCACTTTTTGGCTTTTAGCGTTTCGGGCTTACGTCGTTATGGACGAGCCGAAACGCTAACTCTTCTGATTCTTCGGGCAGGCTCCATATCGGGCAAGGATTTCGGGGTCATGTCGTGAAGGCTTGCCTTCCTTGGTACTTGAATCGGGCACTTCCCGTTGCCTTGCTCCGATATCCGTCCTTTGGGCATCCTCTTGCTGGATCTTCACACCGAGGTTCTCCTTTCGGGACTAAGCCGCTACTACTCGTCTAAATCGACCTCGTGTCATGATCCATGCTCGATATTACCGGCTCAATCTCCATTTGTGACCTCCCTCCTTGGTCTCTTCTTCGGATCATCCTAAGCACCTGAAAACACACTCCAAACATGCAAGACTATGCAAAAACCTAACATAATGCATCTAGTCCTAACATGAACGGAAACGTGATGAAAACTATCACTAAAGTGCAAGAATGAAGTCCTAACTATCATGAAACATGTACTAAAATCATGCAAATTACAGAGATATCATTGATGTATTCATATATTTCATACATTTAGCTTGCATTTAGGACATAATTTGCATACATATTGCATTCATACATAGGGAATTTGTAGCTTTTGTTCCATTTTAGGTCCTAGGGCATTTTGCATTAGCATTTGCATGTTTCTTACATTCTTGCATCATATTCAGGTTGTTTTGGATACACTGGAATTTTGAAGAACGCGTGGACAAGCTGAGAATCAAAATGGAGTCATGGACACTTGAGAGAACTCGTGCATCAGGAGGAAGATCCGAGATCGAGCTAAGGATCGAGACAGGCAGGTCGATCTTGAAAAGATCGACCACAAGATCGAGTCACGAGGCCATTCGGTGGAAGAAGATCGAGGTCAAAGATCGACCAAGATGATCGAGCTCAAGCACGGACGCGAATATAGAATGAGAGCCAGATCGAGTCCAAGACTCGATCATCCGAAGATCAAGTAGACGATCGACAGAGGTACCCGATCTTTAAGATTGGAACGACAAGGCGATCGAGCAAAGGAAGGCGTTCTACTGCCAAGATCGAGTAAGAGATCGACGACCAAGGTCGATCTCTAGCCTTATCCGGAAAGCTTGCATTTTGGAGTTTAGTGAGGGGACCATTACCCTTTTTGTATAAAAGGACCTTGACCTATTTTTGGCAAAGGATTCGAGATTTTACGTTTTGTCTCCTCCTTCTTTGAGCAAAACCACCATTGTTAGTCTTTTAAGCTTTTTATGTTGTAGAAAAACCTTAATCTTTCAAGTTTATCTTAAGTACTTTGTTTAATCGTTTTCAATCATGTTCAGCTTTCCTTCTTTTACGTTTTCAAGCGTTTTGATTATGCTTAGTGAGTAGTAGTCTTGTGGGTTTTCAGTTTGGGGTGATCAAGGGTTTTAAAGGTTTAAGCTTTGGACTTTTCTTGTTCTTAAAACCATTCTTTTCTTGGATTTGGGCGTTTAAGGCCTAGAGGATCTCGAGAGAGACATCTTTGATCCAGGGATTTTCTTATCCTAGACAGATTTAGGAGATCTCTTAAATCCAATTCCAAGAGACTAATCTATCCTTTCCCAAATGCCATGGTTGCTTAGGGGATTAGTTAAGCCACCTTTTTGAGATCTATGCATCATGCTTCTCATCCTTTCTTTCCTCCACGATAAATGGGTAAGGAGGAACGGATGAGGAAGGTTTCATACCACACGCAATGGATGAAACTATCTTAAGTTTCTCAAGGCTTAGAGAAAGCACAAAAGTGTAGATCTATGTTTTTAAGACACAAAGCTTGAATCTTGAACCCTCTAAGTTGATCCCCAAACCGTGAATCAGTTTCTTATCATCTGAAAACATAAAAAACATCCTCCTTTAGTTTAAAGTTTCAGTCTTTTAGCTTAAAACCATTTAGATGTTTATTTCTTACATCAAAGCTTATTAATTTGATAAAGTCGTGTTCTTACTCTTGCTAGTATTTTATAAATTCCCTAATATCATATTTAGCACCATGATAGAGTTTGAGAATCAGTAGATTTTTATTTCCGTTTCTTAAAATTCGTCCCAAGTCTTAGGAAATTTCCTGTTTTGTCAGTCTTTAGTTTTACATTTTCTAAAATTAGTAGTCATGCTTTTTAATCTTTTAAAAGTAACTTTCTAAATGTTTAACCCATTGGTCGGGATTTTAAAATAGCTTCTAAGTTCAGTAGATCGTCCTAAGTATTTTATTTCGGCTATTTCACCAATTTAATACAAAACTGCTTAACTTTACCAAAAGTTCTTGTATTCTTAGTATCCTTCGACTCTCCCAAATTGGATTGACCCTTAAGTACTGCAATGACATGAGCAAGATTAAGGTTTGACAAACACAGCAAAAACGTGTTATCACTCACCTAACACTAGTTCAGGCAATCAATAATACTCTCGCATCTATTAATTAACCTAAGATCAGATTCTAGGTCGCGAAGCTAGAATAAGCATTAAACAAAAATTCAGATGAAGAACTCTAAAGATTTTATCCTAACAATTTAATTCGACCTAACAATTCATCAATCACCTTTGAAAAACCCTAAACCTAACAAGCAAACTACTCAAACATGATCAATGAAACAAAAATCATTATTTGAATAGAAAGCATAAAAAAAATCAATAGAAGAAAATAAAGGAGTTCCAAATCAGCTCTAGAGGAGTCTGATTTTTCTCTCCAAAAACCCTAAACTTCTATGATTCTTAAAGTATGAGATTGTGCCTAAACAATGGTTTTGACAACTATATTTATAAGCTTAGGTTCGCATCTTCAATTCCTTGAAAGATTAGGAAAAGTCTTGGAGATTTCCTTTTCTTCAAAAACTGGAAACTTCACGCTTCTGGAAATTGGAAATCCTGGTGTCGATCGACACCACATGACATCATCATTTAGGATGCTTCTCCAAAGTGCTCCAAAAAGTTCCATAATCTCTAATTATGCTCCAAACATAGATAAACCTGCAAAGACTCTAATAGGACTCTAAAAATACCAAAAGGCTCTATAAAAAGACTTATATCATGGTCCAAAAATGGGTACAAACCATGATATATCAACTCCCCCAGACTTAGCTTTTGCTTGCCCTCAAGCAAAACATAAACTTCGAATGAAGTAGAAGTTTGAAAACAAAAACTTTCGAGCACCTCTTCAGAATGCCACATTGATTAACACTTCTTGAATCCACATGCTATAGAGCCAACCTTAGGAAAGTTCAGTGTACTTACCACAAGCTTAACAATCTCCCAGTTTGAATCCAAATCCTTTCCTTAGATAAATTTCGAACTCTAACAGTGGTATTGCCACATAACTTTAGAGATTCTTTTCCCTTCCTTAGTACCTAAACAAGACATTCTCATACAGCTCCCCTATTTTCTCTTCCCTTAGTCAACTTCTGCCTATTTTCAGGGTGTTCTAAGATCTTTTCATTGACTCTTCTTTTTCTTATGGAATCTCTGGAAATAGTGCTACTCTCTACTTGTGTTCCTTGTGAGGAGACGTGTTCAAGAGCATCACTAATATTGTTCCTTGTGAGGAGACAGGCTCATGACAAGGCACTATTCCCAGACTTAAACTCTTTTTCTTTCTTTTCTCAAGGGAAGATCAAGGAGAGACTGCAATTGCCTATCTGTTCGGACTGAAAGAGGAATCAAGTTCTGCGCATACCTAGTTCTTATAAGGGGATCTGAACTCGCCCTGTTAGACTGATTCCACTTGCAGCTTTCTTCTTAGTAAGTCCTGCAATCAACTCTTATAGCAAAGATTCTTCAAGTGTCAACTTCCTGTGGTTAGTTCCTAGAAAAACCAAAAGCTCCAACTAATTTTGACTCAATAAAACAAATTTTTGAAAACTTTTTGACTCAAGATAGATTCTCAAAACAAAACACAATGTTAGCAACTACCTCCCCCAGACTTGAATAACACTGTCCCCAGTGTTACTCAGAATGAGTTTGGATAGGAAAAAGTTGTGTTAAACTGTTACAAATCAAAGAGTAAATCGGATTACCTGACTTCTGTGCTCAGCGTCGATCGACACAGATGGTGTCGATCGTTGCTGTGTATGATGACGGTGTCGATCGACACAGGTGGTGTCGATCGACACTCTGTCCGTAGACAGAGTTCAGCCACTCGAACAATAATTGTTGTTAAGTCAGATTGTTGTTGGAATCTTTCTAGCTGTTAGAAAAACTCAAACAAACGTTAAAAGCACAAGATAATCCAAATATCGAATCCTCAGGGAAGTAGATGCTACACGAATGGTTTCTAGGTTTAGATTATGCTATGTCGGATTATATGAAATTAAAACTAAGCAATTAAACAAGTAGTAAATCGGATTAAGATGGATTAAAGTTCAGGAGACGAGGCGCTAGGTAAGGATAATTATCAGGTTGAATCCAAGAATGCAGAATCTAAGTTTTTTAGGGATTTATTAAGAACAGTCTAGAANTGGGCCTTAAGTTTGGGTGGGACACTTCGTTTTCCTGCAGCATAATCAAAAGAAACACCAAGCCTTCTACGAGAATCTCGTTGCTTACATAAGTGTGAAACAACTTTTGAACCTTTGGTATTCTTATTGATAAGATCAGGAGGTTTGGAATTGATTCCAGAGAGTGCGTACCTTTGCGTCCTTCGAGGTTTCTGCTCAATAGGACGTGGAGGCATCTGTTTGACCACTGGTGATGAAATTGAAGCATTGGAAGCAGCTTCCGGTGTGATCCGCGTAGGATGTCGATCGACACTAGTGGTGTCGATCGACACCAACCCTGCAGCTCGCATCTCTGCACTTTTTCTCCAATTCAGCTCTGCAATCCTTGCTTCCATGACAAAAATGTCGTCCTCTATCAACTTAGCAGTGATTAGAACTTCCTCTTCGCGTGTAATCCTGAAGAGATGATTATTTCCACTCCAATCTTCAAGCTCCACAGCTCTCTCATAATTTCCATCCAATGCCTCTGGAACAGCCTCTTTGTTCACTTTCTCTTTAGAATCTAGCTCTTCTCCAGCGATCACGGCAATGCAAGAGATGTGTTTGGATGTTCCAGTAGTAGGGATAGCTTTGTAGAAGACTCCTTTGGCAACATTAGAGAAGGATATTCTCTTATTCGGCATGTCTACAACTGCTCCCACTGTGGCCATGAATGGTCTTCCAAGGATGAATGGCATGACAAAATTCTTGCTCACTTCTACCACCTGAAAATCAGTAGGCACTAGACAGTTCCCCACTTTGACAAGCAAGTCTGGAATTGTACCATTTGGGACTGTGGTGGAAGAGTTGGCAAACTCGAGGGTCATGTTTGGAGGTTGAATGTCAGCAATTCCTAACCTCTCTGCAATGTCCTTTGACATGAGGTTAACACTAGCACCAGAATCGCAGATAGATTGTTGAAACTCAACTCCTCCAAAGGAGCATGGAACTACAAACATCCCATGATCTCCAATCTTCGGCAGCTGCTTCATTGGCAGTGGTGTACCCCTTGCTTTGTTGAAGAGTTCTTCAATTTCTTCAAGACTCTCTCTGCAATTCTTAAAGAAAACCCACAAAGGATAATCCTCCAAAGCTTCAGCAAATAAGAGCGCATTGGAGATCCTTCTCACTTTCTTGTTGAAACTGATGTAAAGGTTTTTATGCCTTTGGTCAATTCTCAAACACACATGTCATTGTAGTATTTGAGGTGTCAATCCACTTGGGAAGCTAATGACACTTGAGATATAGAATACTTGATAAGCTAAGCTAATAAAGAGGGGTTTTTAAATCTAACAACCTAGTGACAATCAAGGAAGCAAAAGAAAGCAAACAAAGAGCAATATGACGAAACCAAAGCAAAGATAAGAGCAAGAGAAAAGTAGCAAAAACAGAAAATAACTAAGCTTCAAAGATAAAAAGAAAGATTCAAGAACAAGGCAAACGATATAGGGTGATTCTTATTCATGTCTAAGATGTTCAAAGATGCAATACTAAGTACTCAACCTTAAGTAAGGAGCACAATTAAAGGTTAATCCAATCCCTTGGCAAAAACCCCTTTGCTAATCACATTTCTAACCCAATCCCTTGGTGTGAATATGACTAACAAGCTTTCAATCACAAGCTCCATAAAACAAAGAACTCCCTAGACATCTAATCCCTTAGGCTAGGATGAGTAATCTCTTATGCAATATTTTCAGACATTTTAATGACACTCTCATGCCCAATAAAAGTCTAGAGGCGATTTTCCATCAATATGGTACTAAGCATTTAAAACAATTTATATAAGAAATTATAGATGCAAAGAATCATGATTTCTAAACATCATTTTCAAAAATAAACTCATTCAAACATTTTATCAAACACCTTAAGTGCTCAACAAAATCCTAATATCAACTTCTCCAATAAAGAGGTACTTGGCTATTAGCACAATCACATAGGAAAAAGGGAATACAAATATCTAAGCTTTAAACATCTCAAACAATCATTAGAACCACTCTAATATACCAAGATCTCAAATCTAAGAACAACTACTCACTAACCATAGCCTTAACCAAGAAATCCATGAGGATAAGATGGCTAGACATGATTAGAGAGAGATAAACAAGAAGAAATTAAAGATAAGTGCAAGATTTAATTAAAAAGCAATGATCCAAATACAAAACTCAAAATTTGTGTTTCTTGTTCTTGAGAGAAAGAGAGAGGCACGAAAATAAGAGAGAAAAATAAGTGGATACAAGATAAGATCTAGGTTAAAGAGTATTTATACTAAAGTCCAAAAGAAGTAGGTAAAAAGTGGTCAAAAAGGTGGTCAAACTTCGGATAAGGTTTGCAACGGCTTCAAGCCATTGCACCTGGTCGATATGGGCTTCAACTGGCTCATCCCGTTGCATGAGGTCGTTTGGATTCTGCAACTGGGTCATACCGTTGCATCACCTCGATATGGGATCCTCAATGTACTCAAACCGTTATGCGAGGCCGATGTTCACTGTTTCCGCGGTAACTTCCGAACCGCTGATGATAATGCCTTCAAACTAACTCCATTCGAAATCTAACTCGATCCTCTAGAATTTTCTTGAAGGACGCGGGATCTGAATCGAGACGGAAAGCCTTCGTCCGGACTGATCTTTCCACAACGGGTTGTCTAGTGTGGTGCTAGACATCGTCTTGCTTCAAATCGGGATAAAATCGTTTTGGCTGGTCGACGTGGCTGGAGAAGTCTTCTATTTTGCTCCTTAATGCCTTGGCTTCTCAGTGGTTGTTCTCTCAAACTCCATAGAGCTTCCACAAGCTCCAAAAGCACCTGAAATGCACTCCATATGCAACAAAGTATGCAACTCTATTCCTAATATGAATGCGAATGGGGTACTTATATGCATGAAATGACACATAACTACTCTAAATGATGCACTAAAATGATGTAAATATGCGAGCTATCAGAAACCAGCCAGCTCTTTAGCACTAATGGGTGGCCTTAGGTGTTTGGAAATAGGAGGATATGGAACCTTGGTCTTGTACACCCTTTCCTCTGCAATTTGTGAAGCTTTAGGCGTGTCTGTCCAAGTCTGGGAAGGGTGTCGATCGACACTCATCTGGTGTCGATCAACACCGCTCGATTTCGGTCCGTCAGAGCTTGATGTCTCGAGTTTTCCTAGTGGTGTCGATCGACACTCAGTGGTGTCGATTGACACTTGCTCTTCAACCTGAAACTCCACGATTTCCTCAACATTTAGATCCCTTTTCAGCAATGGTTGAAAGCTTCTTTCACTGTGGATCGTGATGGCATTCACATGATGCCTCGGATTGGTGTCCGTCTTTCCAGGAAGAAATCTCTCTTGTCTCTTCAAAGCTCCAGCAGTTTGAGCAACTTGAACATCCAATTGCTTCATATGAGTACCTAGAGACTCAATTTTCCCATTCAGATCCGTGTACAGAGCATCAATCTTCCCATTGAAGTCCACTGTCATCTTCTGCTGTCCTTCCAGAATCTGTTCAATCATGGACTCCATCTTATTATCTTGTGCAGGAGGCTTCTGGTAAGAAAAAGAACCATAAGTTCTCTGGAAGTTGTTGCTCTGAAAGGGCTTTTGGTAAGAAGAACCAAAGCCTTGCTGATTGTTGAATCTCTGTCCTTGAAAACCAGCACCATTGATGTAGTTGACTTCTTCTTGCTCACGCTCAAAAGTATCAACTTCATTAGCAAAGTGAACTTGCTTCTTTCCCATCAAGACGTCCAACTTCCTGTTAACCTCCATTATTTGGCTTCCTCCATTTGCACGAGCATGTTGTCTCCTTTTAAAATCTGCGTTCTTGGTGCTGTTACAAGAGGCCAAATTCTCTATGAGCACCATCGCGTCGTCTGGATATATGGTATTGAAGTTACCATTGCTCGCAGCATCCAAAGCCATCTGGTATCTCCAATCTATCCCTCGGTAAAAGATACCGATAAGCTGCGGCTCGCTGAAACCGTGATGTGGGCAGTCCATCTGGTACGATCTGAATCTCACTCAAGAAGCCTTGAATGCTTCAGTAGGTCCTTGAGAGAATGTGGTGATCTTTGTCCTCAGCTCTTCTGATCTCGCGTCATCAAAAAAATTGCATAAGAATGCATTCTTTGTATCTTCCCAAGTGGTTAAGGATCCTGGATCAAGCTGCTTCAGCCAATATGATGCATCTCCTCGAATCATAGGACACTCCATTAGCCTTGATGCTTGATGCGAGGTCCTCGAATCTCTCTATGTGGTCCATCGGATGCTCCTTAGGAAGACCATGGAAAGGATGCTGAGCCACCAGTGTGAAGTAGGAAGGCTTCAGCTCGAAGTCGTTCCTCTGAAATGAAGGAGGACGTATCGCAGCTCTATTAGCATAGAACTGGTCTGGGCGGTTGTACTCGCCAAGTGTTCTTACACGTCCAACGTCTGCAGCTTGTATTGATGGATCGATGATGATGGCGCCAACCTCATCAATTCTCTGTCCTTTGTTGTTCCTTCTGTGCCCTTCCGCATCAACCAAGTGACCAGCTTCGTCTCGGGTTAGAACTATAAGATCTGGCATCGTGTTGTGCGACTGGTGTCGATCGATGCCAATGGTGTCGATCGACACTCGGGTAGATGCTCGGTTCCTGCGTTCGAGACGACCTAGTTCGTGGTTTAACGCGATTAGTTTCTTATCCTTGTTGCTTCTGGTATTGCGATTAAGCATACACCTGAAAATAAGAAGAAGAAACTAAAATTAGTAACTAAAAACAAATATTAAAAACCTAGACAAAATTCTAATACTAGAAATCTGTAGGCAACTAATCTC
>JAHZTW010000001.1:428297162-428310365 GCA_020283515.1 Alliaria petiolata
GAAACACTAATGTAAAATCAACCAACTCTCGCTGTGAAGATTATCTATGTCTAAACCCTAGAATTCCAAATCTCTTTGCAAATCCTATCGATTCAGACAAGCATTAATAATAGGTTCAATTATTCACAAAACCCTAAACCAAATCTCTTTGCGAATAGGTATTTTGCTCACCTAACACTAGTTCAGGAAATCAATAATACTCACGCATCTATTAATTAACACTAGTCCGAGTGATGACGCGGTAGTGTCAAGTTAAAACGGCTGTGTCGGGAAAAAGGGGCTATGCCCGTGGGCCGAGATTTCTCTCAATGAAAACCAGAGTTTCCTAGGCGGAAATATCGCGAGTATAACCGAGGCGGTTCGGTTTGGCCGAGAGAAAAAGGAAACTGGCCGAGAGAAAAAGGAAAACGGCCGAGAGAAAGGAAGCTGTGCTGTGGGCCGTGACTTATGTCGGCTCAAATCAGATTAATCGCGCGGATGGTCAAGCCGGTACGGGCTATAGTCGAGGAAAAGTCGGAATGAACCGGGATAAATCCTACTGGAACCAGGAAACGTCGGTTTGGCCGAGTCACCTAGGGTTTTGCGAGTATATAAGAGTTTTTGAGACTTCTCTCACGGCTGCCGCGTTATTTCAAGGAAATAGAACGAGAGAGAGAGAATAGTCGAGAGAAAACCCTAATATCCCGAGTGTTCCGAGAGATAGCCGAGAGAGATTGAGAGCTAGCCGTACAGATTTGACTATCGCCGAGAGAATTTGGTAATCGACCGGATATTTCTTTTAGTATCAAGTTTCGGTCGAGTAACGTTGGACTAATCAAAGTATTTCGTGGGGTTTTCGAGGGGATACAGAAGTTAGGTCGAAGAAAAGTGAACAGATCGAGAGATAGCCAAGGAGAGTAGGCTACGGAGGAGCGATAACCAAGGAATCTCTAGGGCGGTCGACTATCTTTGTTTCCAAGCGAGTGTTGATTACCATGCTGTTGCTGACCAATTACCCGATACATAAACATTTATAAATGTTTTGTTGAACATTTATAAGAGAGATAGATCGTTAACTGCAATTATTCAGGAATCGGCGGATTGCAAAAAACGTCACATTCAAAAAAAAAGGTCAGTATGGTTGACTTAGATATTGCTCCTCCAGGGTGGATGCATCTCTCACACGTGTGAAGTCTTCTTTTCATTATCCAAGATGTTATATAACCTTACTTAGATTAGTCAGAGTTATGTCATATGTGGACCGTTAATTGTGGCTTGTGGGGTTACAACTGGGAACGAATCTTTCTAATTGCAAGTCATAGATTGGGAGATAAATAAAATAAAATAGCATAATGTATTGTTATACACAAGTTATGGGATCCTATATATGACCAGTAAGTCCCAGTGAGCACCAATGTAGATAAAATTTGAGTCCTACGAATCTTCGAGCACTTATGTTGTTTTCTCTACTCATCAGTAAATCCAAATGGGGATTATAACTTTAAAAGGGTCCTATGAAGATCCTAAACAGATGTTTATAGGCGAAAATGCTTAAAACGGACTTTTAACGAGTCATAGAAACAAAATGGAGTAACTAGACAAGAAATAGTCATTTGGGGCTCTAAATAGTAGAACGAGAAGCACCTATTACTTGTTACTCATTCCGTTGAGGAAATCCTTTCTCTACTCACCGAGTTTTCTTCCGACTAATCTGTTCCTAGGCGTGTCAAGGTGAGTGCGTGGCTGTGGCTGGAGTCCATTGATCGAGGGATTGCTAGCGTTTTATGTTTATCATGATTGCTTGCGTGAGATTGTGTGTTTGATTGTTGTGTGCTTAGCAACTATTAGCGTGTTACATGATTGACGATTGTGTGGTGTTTACCGTGGCTAGGTTGATATATAACTAACTGCAGGGTACTCCGGATCATATGCTAGCTTAGGAGATGTGGTATTCTCGCTATAGTAGACGTGAGTCTTAAGAAGTGATTGACCGTGGGTTAGGATAGATGATCAAGGCCGAATGCGAATTGTTAATTGTCTTGCTTAAGCGTTTATGTGAATGTAGAATCTGATGCATGATTGCGTGATTGGTTCTAGTCAGGTGTTACAGGATGACCGTACTCACTAAGTATTTGTGATAATACTTATGCCTCTCTTATGTGTTGAGTGTGCAGGATCTAAGAAGTAAGTGGAGCGAGACCGGTGGAAGTGATGGACATAGATGTATCGGGGATTTGGGATTTATGTTTTGGTTATTTAATCGTTGGACATGTTGTTCGTTTATGGGCCTTGGTGTTTTCCGTTTAGGTTGAGCTAGATGATATGATGCATTGTTTAGCGAACCGTGTTGTTTCTTATTTATGAACCTCGAATCTTGCCAAGTGTTTTTATTCAAGTTTAATGAAAGGCATTGTTTGGTTAATCGCTTGTTGAACGGAACTGTTAAACAAATTAAAAACACGAATTTTGACTAAGTATAGAATCGCCGATAGGTGGTTCGGTTGGAGGCACGACCGCGGTATAGATAGCCGGGTCAGGTCGCCACAAGTTGGTATCAGAGCATTCACGTTTCTAGGACTAGATAGTGTTTACTGTTGTGTTTGTGTAGGGTTTAAGGGGTCCGATCCATTCTTCACTGCCAGGTCTTGCGGTAAGGTTTTGTTGAGTTGTGAACTCTGGTTTGGTTGGCTTCGGGCTAACCATGGTTTCTGAACCTGGTGAGGACTTGAGATTAGTGAGGGCGGCTGGAGGCCAGGTGATATACTCACTAGGGACGGTTAGTAACGTTGCGGTGTGGATAGGTGAAGTGAACATGCCGGCGGATTTAGTTATTTGCAATGTCAAGTCATACAATGTGATCTTGGGTATGGACTGGCTAGGCAAGAACAAAGCGCATCTGGACAGTGATATACTCATATATTCCGCATATTTAGCTTGCATTTAGAATAGGTTTTTCATGCATACATCATTCATAAATAGACTAATTTGCATCATTTGTACCATTTTAAGTCCTAGAATACTTTGCATTAGCATTTGCATGGTTTCTTGCATATTTGCATCTTTTTCAGGTTGTTTTGAGTACTTGGAGCTGTGATGGATGCTGAGCATTAAGAAGAAGACGAAAGAAGAACCTAGGAGTAGGCGGGAATCAAGGGAAAACTCGGACAAAACCAAAGAAGCCGAGATCGACTGACCGATCGAGCAGAATGACTCGATCTGAAGACAAGATCGACCGTATGATCGACCACACTCACACGATCAAGGTGTAGATCGACTAGAAGATCGACTGGATGACCCGAACCAAACACTGATCGAGTCAGAGATCGACCAAACTGACTCGATCAAAGTGTAGATCGACTGGACTACTCGAACCGACGGAAGTTGACCCAGAAAAGTGTTTATGCTTTAGTGAAAGTGGTAGACATACTTTCTGTCTCTTGCCCCTTGTCTCTTGCCTCTTGACTCTTGCCCCTTGACCCCTCTTTTTAGGCCAAGAGCCATGTTTAAAACTCTATATAACGAGTGTTTATGTGCTTGTAAAAAATCATTCAGTTTTTCATTCAAGTTATCAATCAAGTTTTATATTCTCTCTTTCAAAGTCTTCTTAGTATTCTAGTAAGCCTTCCTTTGTTCTTGAAGTGTTCTTGAGTTCTATAGTTCTTCTTATTTAGTTTCTTAAAAACTCTTATTTTTATTATATATATATTTTGTTTAAGTTATTCTAATGTCAAGTCTTTCTTCTTAATTCTTACTTAAGACTTTGTAAAAATTCTTGTATTTTCGCTTTAGCTAGTATTTAAATTATTCCTCTTCCAAAGCTTTTTCTTCTTAACCCCATAAATCATGTTTCTTAACTCTAAACTTATGTTTAAAAGAGGTAAAAACATGATTTGTGAGTAAACCACCAAAGGTTTAAGGTTGGGATGATTAAGGAGGTTGAAAGTTAAATTCTTGGGTTTTTTTTTATCTTGTGCGTATTTTAAATCTCTTCTTGGATTTGGAGTTTTTAAGGTCTAGAGATTCTCCTTGGAGGTCTCTTTAATCCAGGGGTTTCCTTATCCTAACAAGACATAGAAAATCCCTTAAAACCAAATCCAAGAGACTAGCTCATCCTTTCCCACACATCATGGATGTTTAGGGAACTAGTTAAACCATTTTTAGGATCCATTCTTACTGTTCTTCACCCTATCCTTCCACCAAACATCATGGATTAGGAGGAAAGGGTGAAGAAAGGAATTATACCACACATCATGGATAATTCTACTTTGGTTTCTTAAGGTTTAGAGAATTAACTAAAAAGAGTAAAAATATATTTTCAAAAACCCCAAGTTTGAACTTTCAACCTTCTTAAAGATGATTATCAACCTTAAATCTGTTTTAGTATTTTAAAAAACCAAAAGAAATAAAAACCTTTTTCCTCTAGTTTTGTGTTTATTTAACTTTCTTATTAAATAGTTTATTTATATAATATAGTTTCATAAAATTGTAAAAATAGTGTTCTTGCTCTTTTTAATACTTTAGAAATTGCTTAGAGCCTTATTTTACTGTGTGGAGTTGAATTTGTAGTCGTTTTATTTTTATAAATAGTTTTTAAATTATTTAGCTACTCACCATCAAATCTGTTTTATAAATCCGGTTTTACCTTTTGAATTTATTAAATTATTAGATAGGTTGTTATATTGTTTAATTGTCATCTTGTAGTTGTATAACACTTCTGTAGGGATTTTAAAATTGTTTTCATGTCTATCTAGTAACTGCAAGTAATTGTTTTAGAAATCTTCCCCAATTAACCGAATTTTGCTTAGCTTCATAGAATTCTTGTAATCTTAGTAACTTTCACCCCAAGGTTGGATTGACACCTAAAGTACTACAACTGCAAAAGACCTTTAGGTTTTGATTACCAAACTGGTTAAAATCCTGTTTATCAGACAGTCACCGAGGGAGGGTGCAGTTCGAGAGACACGGGAAGGTCTTGGTTTATCAAGGAGTTAGACCGACCTCGGAAAGTTTGGTGGTGTCGGCGATTCAAGCAGAACGCTAATAGAGAAGGGCTGTGAAGCTTATCTAGCCACGATCACTACCACATAAGGGGGACCAGATGTAGACTTGAGTAGTATACCGGTGGTGCGAGACTTTGAAGACGTGTTCGAAACATTGGTCGGACTGCCACCAGCTCGTTCAGATCCGTTCACGATTGAACTTGAGCCGGGGACAGCTCCATTGTCCAAAGAACCATACCGGAACTAAAGAAGCAGCTAACGGACTTGCTGGATAAGGGGTTTATTAGGCCGAGTAGTTCACCGTGGGGTGCACCTGTGTTGTTCTTGAAAAAGAAAGATGGAAGCTTCAGGCTTTGCATTGATTACCGCGGACTGAACCTGGTGACCGTAAAGAATGCCTCTCTTATGTGTTGAGTGTGCAGGATCTAAGAAGTAAGCTGAGCAAGACCGGCATCAGTGATGGACATGGATGGATCGGGGATTTGGGATTTATGTTTTGGTTATTTAATCGTTGGACTTGTTAATTCGTTTATGGGCCTTGGTGTTTTCCGTTTAGGTTGAGCTAGATGATATGATGCATTGTTTAGCGAACCGTGTTATTTCTTATTTATGATCCTCGAATCTTCTCAAGTGTTTTTGTTCTGTGTTGTTTCTTATTTATGAACCTCGAATCTTGTCATGTGTTTTTGTTCAAGTTTAATGAAAGGCATTGTTCGGTTAATCGCTTGTTGAACGGACTTGTTAAAGGAATTAAAAACGTGAATTTTGACTAAGTATAGAATGGCCGATAGGTGGTTCGGTGTGAGGCACGGCCACGGTATAGATAGCCGGGTCGGGTTGCCACAGTACTTATCCGTAGAAAAGAGGAGTTACATAAAAAAAAAAGAGAAGAAAGAAAAAGAAACGGGAAGAAAAAGCCTAAGAGTCTTAAGAGAATCGGAACATTCATAGAGGCAGAGTCTGGTCAATATGTGAGGAGTTTTAGACGCCACCCACCCCGAACCAGAAAGCAAGGAACCAAGTCTGGGGGTATGGCGATATCAAGTAGAACTCACGGATGTGTACGTGCGAAGAATGACAGGAAATCGTGGATCCCAACAGTTCCACCTTCTCTTGTTGTTTTGCATAATATCTCGCACCTTCCGAAGATTTATACGGTAACCCGAAACACTCTAAACCTCACCGATAAAGGCCTTTATGCACCTAACCTCGTTGAACCTAGCTTAATATCCCTTGACAAGGATCACGCCAATCTTAATACTACTTAGAGAGCTAGTTGACTGAAACCAGGGATTTAGATACTGAAAGCTTCATAAAGGACTAGTGTTGAAGGAACTATAGTGAGAATTTTCTAGGCTGAGCTTGGATAGACTTGTTCGATGACTTATGGTTTAGAAGGACGGTCACTGAGTTTTTGCTAGTTCCCATATTTTCAAACCTCTTTCCGAGATTTTATCTGCGTTTTGTTTGAGGACAAACAAAGGTTTAAGTCTGGGGGAGTTGATAACACTCATATTTTACTCCTAAAACCTATCATTTCAAGATCTCTTACAAGTTTTTTAACCCGGTTTTCAACAGTTTTAAAGTGATTTCCACATTTCCTAGTCTTAAGAGTCATTTTAGGGAAATTGGACAAAAAGAAGACATTTTGGAGCAAAACGGGAACTTCAAGGACAAGTGTTCGGAGCCATAAGTTCAGCATCAAACGACGACCTTCCCACCACAAGATCAAGCTCATATTTGGAGACAAGATAGCCCTTTCAGCTGTCTTTCATACCGAGGTGGCCTGAGTTCAATCCCACGCTTGGATCTCAAGTTACGAAGGAGGCAAGAAGGTCTGTCAGGCACATCCTCAGAAGAGGGACGGCCGCACCATAGAAGCTCAGAAGACCAGTGGCCGTGCCACGCCTGGTCGCTCTCGCGGCCAGACCATTTCGGCCCGTCCCGAGCCAGTTTGCACTTATCCGATATCTCCCGATGTTAAAACACGAAGCCCACTTTCTGAAGACAGTAGAGCCTATATAAGGAGGCCTTAGGGTTTCACAAAAGGCGTGACTTCACACATAACTTTTCGAGAGACACTTTTCACGCCGCCTGATATCTCTGTAAATTACATGTTTTTAACACATGTTTCATGCTAGTTAGGACTTCATTCTTGCACTTTCATCTTAGTTTTCATCACATCTTCACCCATGATAGGATTAGATGCATTAGGTTAGGTTTCTGCATAGTCTTGCATGTTTGGAGTGTTTTCTCAGGTGCTTAGGATGGTTCGAAGAAGAAACCAAGAAGGGAGATTACAAATGGAGGATGAGCAGGTGATATCGAGCATGGGCCACGACCCTGTAGCCGATATAGACAAGCGCACGATGAACCTCGACGAGTAGCGGGGGACCAGATGTAGACTTGAGTAGTATACCGGTGGTGCGAGACTTTGAAGACGTGTTCGAAACATTGGCCGGACTGCCACGAGCTCGTTCAGATCCGTTCACGATTGAACTTGAGCCGGGGACAGCTCCATTGTCCAAGGAACCATACCGGATGGCGCCAGCTGAGATGGCGGAACTAAAGAAGCAGCTAACGGACTTTATGCACCTAACCTCATTGAACCTAACTTAATATCCCTTGACAAGGATCACGCCAATCTTAATACTACTTAGAGAGCTAGTTGACTGAAACCTGGGATTTAGGTAGTGAAAGCTTCATAAAGGACTAGTGTTGAACGAACTATAGTGAGAATTTTCTAGGCTGAGCTTGGATAGACTTGTTCGATGACTTATGGTTTAGAAGGACGGTCACTGAGTTTTTGCTAGTTCCCATATTTTCAAACCTCTTTCCGAGATTTTGTCTGCGTTTTGTTTGAGGACAAACAAAGGTTTAAGTCTGGGGGAGTTGATAACACTCATATTTTACTCCTAAAACCTATCATTTCAAGATCTCTTACAAGTTTTTTAACCCGGTTTTCAACAGTTTTAAAGTGATTTCCACATTTCCTAGTCTTAAGAGTCATTTTAGGGAAATTGGACAAAAAGAAGACATTTTGGAGCAAAACGGGAACTTCAAGGACAAGTGTTCGGAGCCATAAGTTCAGCATCAAACGACGACCTTCCCACCACAAGATCAAGCTCATATTTGGAGACAAGATAACCCTTTCAGCTGTCTTTCATACCGAGGTGGCCTGAGTTCAATCCCACGCTTGGATCTCAAGTTACGAAGGAGGCAAGAAGGTCTGTCAGGCACATCCTCAGAAGAGGGACGGCCGCACCATAGAAGCTCAGAAGACCAGTGGCCGTGCCACGCCTGGTCGCTCTCGCGGCCAGACCATTTCGGCCCGTCCCGAGCCAGTTTGCACTTATCCGATATTTCCCGATGTTAAAACACGAAGCCCACTTTCTGAAGACAGTAGAGCCTATATAAGGAGGCCTTAGGGTTTCACAAAAGGCGTGACTTCACACATAACTTTTCGAGAGACACTTTTCACGCCGCCTGATATCTCTGTAAATTACATGTTTGTAACACATGTTTCATGCTAGTTAGGACTTCATTCTTGCACTTTCATCTTAGTTTTCATCACATCTTCACCCATGATAGGATTAGATGCATTAGGTTAGGTTTCTGCATAGTCTTGCATGTTTGGAGTGTTTTCTCAGGTGCTTAGGATGGTTCGAAGAAGAAACCAAGAAGGGAGATTACAAATGGAGGATGAGCAGGTGATATCGAGCATGGGCCACGACCCCGTAGCCGATATAGACAAGCGCACGATGAACCTCGACGAGTAGCGGTGACTTAGTCCCGAAAGGAACACCTCAAAGCGAATATCCAGCAAGAGAATTTTAGGAAGACGGATATCGGAGCAATGCAACGGGAAGCACCTGATTCGAGTAACAAGGAAGGCGAGCCTTCACGACATGATCCCGAAATGCTTGCCCGACATGGAGACTGCCCGAAGAATTTGAAGAGTTAGCATATCGGCTTGCTTATCACGATTTGAGCCCGGAACGCTAAAGTCCAAAATAGTACCATTTCGGAAAAGTGGTCCCAACGTTTTAGGTTTTTCCTCTTTTATGTATAACTACTTGTCCTCCACTTTTATCTTTTTATTACGTTTTCTAGTTTTATTTTCTGTCTTCTCTTTCAAGAACTGAGAACTACTTTGTATTTTCACCATTGAAGCTTGTTTCAAAGCTTTGATTACTATGCAATCTTGAATTTCTAAGTATTATCGCTTAGTGCAATTCAAGAAAGCTTCTTCCTTTTCTTATTTTTGACTATCTTGCAACCCTTGAGTTACCTTCTTATCCTTATGGATCTTGAGGTTTCTCAAATGGCGCTTGAGTAGTCTCTTTAGGATTTTGATGGGTTGAGAGGACCAAGGGACTCTCGGGTTTATATTTCTTGCTTAGCTAAAACATAAAGTTAGATTCTTTCTTGTTTATCATTCTCAAAGCTTAGTCTAGCCTGGCCATCTAGCATAAAGTCCTCAGGCAGCTTGACACGAATGCCACGTGCTTGCTTAGCCGGATCCATGAACAAGAGTTTGATTTCTTAGGCTAAGACTAACCATCTGTCTAAGAGTCTTACGGTTCAATAGAGACGTTGTAGATGCTTGTTTCTTCTATTGTATCGCTATCCGAGAGCTGGTCTATGGTGATAGAGATTCAAAGAGTTTAGACCCAAACGCCATGGGCTAAACGATTTGAGGATCCCTTTACCTAAGAATCACCATCAAATGACCAAGTATTGATGTGATACAAAAGCATTAGCTTGATAAAACAAAACCGAGAGTTACCTAGTTCATAAAACCCATCTTGATCCTTCTTTTACCTTGAAAGCTTATCTTTTTACCGTTTAAATATCTATTTCCTGCTTAATATCCTTAAAGTTCTCTTATTTATGGTCTTGAGTGACACAAGATCTATCCTTTAGTCGTTTTTAGTAGTAAAGTCTCAATCTTTATCTATTTTGAACTTGACTTATGACACAGATATGACCGATCTGTTTACTAACGCTTCCAAAATGGTTTGATACCCCATACACTATACTGATTTCGGTTAAAAGTGTTTGGACATTGTTAAAAAGGCGAAGGAAACCTATTTATCAATTGGCCCGTTGCCGTTTGGGAGAAAGTTTAGTCATTTCGGTACTAGGTCGTTATAAGGACAAGTTTCAATTTTTCCAGTCATTTAACAATTTTACTCGTATATCTCTGTGTTGAAACAGGTACATGAACCTACGTCCTCACGGTACAACAAACCTTGTTCCCCCAATAGACGATATTCACATGCTCGAAAGATCAGCTAGACGTAATCGGGAACAAGCCGAAACAGTAGACCATGTGACGATAGAAAACCAACAAGGTGCTCAAGGAGCTGCGGGCGCAGCTGGTGCACAAGGCAAACAAGGCAACCAGGGACCACAAGGTCCACAAGGCGTACAAGGCGATCAAGGAAAGCCTGGTGTTGCAGCTGCTCCAAGAGTTGTGAGGCAAATCGGTGCAGGAGATGCACCCATATCGACTGCAAGCCGACACGGTATCCAGCCACCACCAGTGCAGAACAACAACTTCGAGATCAAAAGTGGTCTCATCTCCATGGTGCAGAACAACCGATTCTTCGGTCTGCCCTTAGAAGACCCACTTGACCATCTCGACCAGTTCGACCGTGTCTACGCCATGACCAAGATCAACGGAGTAAGCGAAGATGAATTCAAGCTGCGTTTGTTTCCATTCTCACTAGGGGACAAAGCACACGCATGGGAGAAGACACTGCCCCACAGATCCATTACCTCGTGGGCAGATTGCAAGAAGGCTTTCCTAATAAATTTCTTCTCCACATCGAGGATTGCCCGATTGAGAAACGAAATCAGTGGTTTCACTCAGAAATCCAACGAGACCTTTGGTGAAGCCTGGGAGCGATTCAAGGGTTACACCACTCAGTGCCCTCACCATGGATTCAGCCAAGAATCACTCCTCAGTACACTATACCGAGGTGTCATTCCCAAGATTCGGATGCTGCTCGATACGGCGAGCAATGGATATTTCCTAGCAAAAGACGTTGAAGACGGTCTCGAGTTGGTTGAAAACTTAGCTCAGAGTGACTCCTCTTACCACGAAGACTATGACAGATCCAACCGTGCTTTCAAAGAAGAAGTGGATGGAAGCCAGAAGGTTATCAAAGAGCTCAATGAGAAGCTTGGCAAGTTACTACTTGTCCAAAATCAAAAAGAAGTCCATTTTGTGGAAGAACTCACTCAAGTCCAAGAAGGGGAGGACATTCAGTATGAAGATGTTAACTACATCAACGCTCAATGAGGGTATAACACTTGGAGACCAAACAATAACCTGTCTTACCGGAGCACGAACGTCGCAAACCCACAGGACCAGACCTACCCTCAGCAGCAGGCAGGGGAAGCAAAACAATTTGTAACCTACACGAACCAACAAGGCTTTGTACCACGGTTCTAGAATCAAAACGGCTACTCGCCACGACAACAAGCTGGTGCACCTCCTGGCTTCCAACAACAACAAGGAAACCCACCTGCTCAAGCTGGTTTTGACTTGGAAGGCACTCTAAGGCAACTTCTCCAAGGTCAAACACATATGCAGGCGGATATACACAAACGTTTTGCTGAAGTACATAACAAGATTGATGGTGTCAACACGGAACTATCCGGGAAGATTGAAGCTTTGGCCGCTCGTGTCAAGACACTTGAAAACAAAAAAGGCATTACATCTACAAGCCAAACAAGCAACCTTACTGGAAAATTCGTCATGAATCCAAAGGAGTGTTGCCAAATGATCACCACTTTCGACGAGGAAAAACGGGATCTACCCGAAATCACTTCACAAAAATGGGCTCAAGTCGATGAGGACATCGACATCCTAAGAAGGGGAGAGAGTTCTAAAAATTTGGCAATCCCCGAAGAGAAAGCAGCAGATGATCCACCGAAAGCACCATTCCTGCGAGTCTACAAACCGCCAATGCCATACCCCCAGAGGCATAAGAAGCGTCTCATAGAGGAACAAGAGGCCGAATAGATCGAAACATTGAAGAAAGTTGAAGATTTATTCAACAATGCCGACGAGACCAAACCTATTCCAGATTTCCTAGTAGCTTTGAAAGACAAGCTCTATGCCGATACAATGGCAACCATTGGAAGAAATGCAGCAGCTCGTGAAGAGAAACCTAAGGAAGAAGCCTTAGTAGTGAAGAAGCTCGAAGATCCAGGGTCGTTCACTCCGTCATGCACACTCGGAGGAATCACCTTTGATAACTGTCTGTGTGATCTCGGGGCAAGCATCAATGTGATAAGTCTAGCCACGGCTAAGCGTCTCGGCTACGACACTTATACCGACTGCAAGAAGCCGTTATCACTGGCCGATGGGTGTGAAAGAAAGACTGTTGGGAAGCTGATGGACCTACCTCTCATGATTGGGAACGTGCTACTGCCAAGCGACTTCCTGGTGATAGAAATGGATCATGATGTCAAGGAAACCCTCCTATTGGAAAGGCCATTCCTAGCTTCTGTCGGTTGTATGTTTGACTGCAAAAGCGGCAAGGTAGAGCTGAGACTAACCGGAAGCTTGGTAATGCACTTTGACACCAAAGAGAAAAAGGTCAATGAGAAGGAACATGCATACTCTCATGTGCTCAAGAAGACGATTGAGAAGACTGAAGACCCATCCCTAGAAATATGCTACGATGGAGCTAAGCTTTGATGGGGTCTATCTCAATGCAATGTTCGAGGGACAACCAGAAGAAGCCCGAGAAGAACCAAAAGAAGTTATAACTTGCAAGAAATCCTATGTGCAAGGACCAACCCTCGGTGATCTTCTGAAAGGTATGACTCCCAAACCTGTTCTCTCTGCCGGTGGTGAGATGAGATACAGCTGAAATGCAAGGGAAAGGTTAGACCCTTTGCTTACCTTAAGGTGATAAAAGACACCGATTTGACCGATCAAAAGGGTTCTAAGGCAAGCAAAGAGGGAACCTCCAATGTATCTCTGGCTGATTTCATCTCGATGATCAAGGAAACTAAGGATCCTCCCACGGGATCGAGGGGTGCTCATTTCCCCCTTTCACACTGAAAAAGAATCAAGGAAAGTCAAGCTAAGTGACTCAAAACAAAGCGCTCTTGGGAGGCACCCCAAGCTTATCCATGTACATATTAATTCTTTTTCTATTTTAGTTTAATGATTTCAGGATCCCATGAAAGATAGGGTGGG
>JAHZTW010000001.1:428319037-428347516 GCA_020283515.1 Alliaria petiolata
AAAAAAAAAAAAAAAAAAAAAAAAAAAAAAAAAAAAAAAAAAAAAAAAAAAAAACACAAAAAAATCAGAAAAATTCTTAAAAATTTCAAAACAAATATTCATATAGCTTACATTTGCATTGTAAAAATTGTAGGATTGAGTCTAGATTTTTTATCATATAGGATGCATCATTCATATGCATAGGGGGCAATGATGAAAGTTTTTCCTTAAAAAGTGTTTTAAGCTCATGTGTTGGTTCAAGGCCCTAATTAGTAGTTCTTTGATGCTTTTCACAACTTTGAAATTAAGTTCTAACCATACTTGGATCATTTGACTTGATTTTCGGTGCTTAAAGTTGAAACAAGCATGAATTGAATCCTTACCTATAAATCGGAACCTTAACATGAACATCTAATTATCATACTTGTGCATTTGGAAAAGAATACATGGATTACAAAAAAAATATTTAGGCTTTCTTATTCACTTCACCACTCTCTTATAAGCCTAAATAGAATACCACACCTTGACCCTTGCCTTATTTCAAGACAAAATTCTTGTGTGATTGCAAATTGTGAGGCCTTATTTTCTGTTTGAACTTGGCATAAAGTGTTAGGTTTAGGGCGACATGTTTAGGCTCTCATATTGATGCTAGCTTTGCATTTTAGAGCTAGTTTTAAGCTTGATTAGGAATTGGGAGTTCACGGGTTTGAGAATGAGAAGGTGTTAAGGAAAAAGATGAAAAAGGGATACATATTTCTAGTGGTTAAATCTTGATAAGAAAAAGCTCAAGCAAAGAAAAAAGAGCCCTAGAGGCCAAATGCATAAAAGAAATATTTTTAGAAAGCTATCTAAGGAAAGAAAAAGAGCTAATATTTATGACCATACCACTAGCCTTAAGCAAAGTTTAAGAAATTTCCCTAAGAAAAGAAAGTGTTTTATGAAGTTCTTGTGGGTTTAAGCTTGGCGTGAATAGCCTTGTTAATTTGGTAGTTTCTAGAGGGTGAGTGAGCTTGGAAAATATAAAAAAGATTGAGAGAGGGATTAGGATCATTGTTAGTGTACTTGGGTAGATGTGAGTCTAGTCATGTATGCATGCATTGCCTTTAACCTTTAGCATTATGTATAAGTTCAAACATTTTTTGAGAGAAACTATTGCTTGGAATACCCATTTGAATGAGATCATTTTTATCTCATAACCTTAACCCTTGTCAAATGTATTCGGTTTTAAAAAGTACAAGTGTGATTCACGGTTTTAACTCTTAATGAATGTTAAAGGTTTTGATTCTTGGATTGCTTGGAATAAACAAGTCATGATTTGAATTTCAATATGTAATGATTATGGCTAAGTCCTTTTGAGTAAATGCTTGTGTACTGCATCCTAGAACTGAGAACAAGGACCTCTGAATTGATACATTTGAAAAACAATTTTGGATTTGAGCCCCCGTTTTTAATCATCTCTTCCTAGCTTGAATTTTGTTTGCTTGAGGGCAAGCAAAATGCAAGTTTGGGGGAGTTGATATACTCATATATTTCGCATATTTATCATGCATTTATAATAATTTTTCATCCATATTTCATTTATAACTAAGTATAATCATAGTATTTGATCATTTATAGGATTTAGAACATTTGCATTAGCATTTGCATTTTCTTTTGTATATATGCATCATTTCAGGTTATTCTATGGATTTGCCGACAATGTGGAAGCTGGAAACATAAGATGATGAGCTAGGAACAAGTAGAGAAGAGTAAGAAGCAAATTGATGTCATCTGACTTGCTGTACCGAGATATTGCAACCGATTCAAGTCCATGCCACCTAAAGCGACTTAAAGATCAGACTCTACAAAGACTTTCCATTCCGATTCAGCCTCCTCAATCTTCATAAACCTCATAGAAAATTGACTTACCTTTCGTGCAGAGGTTATTTCAAGTAATTATGGTCAGTGGTTCAGAAGATACGGCTATTTAAGTAACAACATGTCCGTCTGGAAGTTTGGCGATCAATTTCGTTAACTGAACGATCAGCTCGGATGAAGGGTTTTAATTGCGATTTAGCCTCGACAGTATTCATGAGAGTCTTAGGCAATTGAGTTAGCTTTAATTTTGTGGTGATTTCAAGTAAAATGGTGCAGTAATACAAAAGATACAGATCGATCAATCCATGTACCCGAACCAAAAGATACCACTTGCAAGTTGTTCCAAAAAAGTGTTTATGCTTTAGTAAAAGTGGGATTAGAGAGGTCCCTTTTTCCTTGCCCCTTGCCTCTTGCCCCTTGACCCCTCTTTTAAGGCCAAGAGCCATGTTTAAAACTCTATATAAGGAGTGTGTGTGTGCTTGTAATAATCATTCAGTTTTCATTCAGTTTTCAATCATCTCTTCTAAGTCTAAATAAGTTAAGAAAAATTCTTATTCTCTTTAAAGTCTTCTTAGTGTTCTTATAAGTTTCTCGAGTTCTTGAGTATTTTTAAGTATTCTTAGTTTTTTTATATATAAGTTACTTATAGTTTTTATAAAATCTCTTTTTAATTTTCATTCTAATGTCAAGTCTTTCTTATTAAATTTCGAAAAACTCTTTGTGAAAATCCTTTGTCTTTTTATTTTTCATAGTATTTTATAGTATCAAGTCTCTCTTTTAAATTTCATCAATTATGTTCATCAGCTCTAAACTTATGTTTAAGAGAGGGTTGAACATGTCTTGTGAGTAATCCAATAAGGTTTGGGGTTGGGATGATTAAGGGGGTTGAAAATTAGATTTTGGGTATTTTCTTGTTCTTCATCTATTTCTCTTCTTGGATTTGGATGGCTTAAAGCCTAGAGACTCTTGAGAAAGATCTCTTTGATTCTAGGGATTTTCTTATCTCAAAAAGACTTAGGAAATCCCCTAAAACCAAATCCAAGATACTAATCTTTCCCTTCCTATACACCATATATGTGAGGGGGGTTAGTAAGGCCATTATTTAAGATCAAAGCTTAATGTTCTTCACCCTATCTTTCCACCAAACACCATGGGTTAGGAGGAAAGGGCGAAGAAAGGATTTACATCACAAACCATGGGTAAATCTAATATAGCTTCTTAAGGCTTAGAGATAGCACCTTTGTGTGTAAAAATATGTTTTCAAAACCCCAAGCTCAAGTTTTCAACCTCCCTAAGAATGAATCCAAACCTTAAATCTATTTTCTATATTTGAACTTAAAACCATTTTCCTTTAGCTTTGTGTTATGTTTACTAAAAATCTCCTAGATAAGTTTAAATTGGCTTTATGGTTTTTATTTGTAAAATTGTGTTTTTAATATTTTTAGTATTTTACAATTTGCTTAGTGTCTTTCTTTACTGTCCAGTTTGATTTCGTTAGTTGTTTTATTTTTAGAATTAATTTTGTTTAATCTAGCTACTCACCATCAAATCTATTAATAATTCCGGTTTTAGTTTTTGATTTTGTAAAATTGTTTGATCGATTATCTAGTTGCTTAAAAGCGTTTTATTAGTTGTATAACCCTTCAGTAGGGATTTTAAAATAGTTTTCATCTTTGTTTTATAGTTGCATGTAGTTTTTAGAGAATTTTTCCCCATTTAACTCGAATCTGCTTAGCTTTATTTCAAGCTCTTGTATTCTTAATACCTTTCACACCCTTGTTTGGATTGATGACCTGAAGTANGGTTTGATTTCGTTAGTTGTTTTATTTTTAGAATTAATTTTGTTTAATCTAGCTACTCACCATCAAATCTATTAATAATTCCGGTTTTAGTTTTTGATTTTGTAAAATTGTTTGATCGATTATCTAGTTGCTTAAAAGCGTTATATTAGTTGTATAACCCTTCAGTAGGGATTTTAAAATAGTTTTCATCTTTGTTTTATAGTTGCAAGTAGTTTTTAGAGAATTTTTCCCCATTTAACTCGAATCTGCTTAGCTTTATTTCAAGCTCTTGTATTCTTAATACCTTTCACACCCTTGTTTGGATTGATGACCTGAAGTACTACAATGACATAAACAAGCTTTAGGTTTTGTTTAACCTGCTAAAAAGCGAGTTATCAATCTCTTGCACCTTTTTCTCATCCTCCTCTAAACCGGGTGGAAGAATGAGCCTTGCCTTTGAGAATGGTTTTGGCATTCCTTTGCACCTGACTTCGCACTCAATGGAACTTCCTTTTGAGTTCCAATGGATGTAAACTCAAAGTGTTCCCTGACACAGCACGTCCATTACCAAATCTCATCCTTAGCTTTCTCAAGCAATCTCACCAATGCCCCTTTAGCCTTCCCTTTCTTGTTTGGTGGTTCCTTCTTGTTGGTGATTTTCTCGTCATGGCCAAACAGCATGAGCATTGACTCACCATAAGGCTCTTCTTCAGCTTTGAACTTAATCCTAGGCTCAGCTTTGTCCATCCTAGCTCCATCCTTAGGAATTTTGGTGAAACTCATGAAAGACCCCTTGTTCTTGCCTTTCTCTTTTGGTGGTTTCGTCTTGAAAGGTGTTTCGTCTTCACAAACAAATAGAGTCAGTAGGGACTCACCATCAGGCTCTTTTTTAGCAGTAGATCTAAGCCTAGGCTCAGCGTTATCCTTGCTTGTACCCGAGACACAACCAATCTCAGCCTTTCTTGGCAATTTCACCGAAATCTCATCCAACTTGGGCTCATCAAACAAAACTTGAGTTGTGGAGATAGAAGCAGCTCCTTTACCATTCTCTAATTCCTTGATTTTGGAGGCTAATACTACCCATGTTGGTATGGATATCATCCAACTCCTTATCCATTTTCATTGCACCATTCTCTTGACAATGTAAGAGTTGTTGGAGCATACTTTGAATGGTCTCTTGAGAAAGAGGACTAGAGTTTTGTCCTTTTTGCACAGAACGTGGGTCTTTTACCATGAAGTTGGCTTTCTCATGGTGTTGCTCATTAGCCAAATCAACTCCTCCTTGTTTCGCTTGTATGAGTTTCTCCAAGCGCTCCAATTTATCTTGCAAGTCCTTCCATGTGGAGTCTTCACTTGATCTCTCTAGAGGTGTTGCAACAGGCCCTTCATAGTAGCTTTCACTAGTCTTGGCCAAGTTCTCAACAAGTAGCTATCCTTCTTCTATTGTGAGGTTTGCAAAACGCCCTTTGCTAGCCACATCCAATGTCCATTTGTGATCCTTAGCAACACCCCAATAGAAAATGCTAAGGATTGCTTCTTTCTTGAACCCATGATGTGGACAATCCCTAGTGTATCCTCTAAGTCTCTCCCATGCCTCATGAAAGGTCTCATGGATGCCTTGCTTGAAGCCCAAAATGTCTCTCCTAATTTGGACTGTTTTTTTTTGTGGGATAGAACCTTAGAAGGAAGATCCTTTGACAATCATCCCAAGACTTGACCAAATGAGATGGTAGAGCTCTCTCCCATATTTGGGCCTTTTCTCCAAGTGAGAAAGGAAATAGAATGAACTTGATGCTATCTTGGGGCACACCTTCAATGCTAAACAAGTTGCACAACCTCTCAAAGGAGTCCACATGATCATAAGGATTCTCCATTCCATTCCCTAAGAACTTAGAGCATTGAATTAACCTCACAAGACTTGGATTGATCTCATAGGCTTTGGCTTCTATTGGAGGAGGATGGATTCCAAATCTCAACTCATGATAATGAGGAGCATCAAAGCTACCAATTGTTGGCTTGTTCTTTTGAGCTTGGAGAGAGAGAGGTACACGTTCTTGAGGTTGTGGAGTTGGGAGAATGCTTTTATGGTTGTTCTTCTCCAACACCTCAAGTGATCTTGTCTTTCCATGTCTCTTCTCTTTAGTTTGGTACCTTTGAAAACATAAGAGAATCAAGGAAGACAAGTTAGTAACCACAAATAAGAAAAAAATCATCATCTCAATCAAATAGAGATGAGCAAACAAGGTAAAATAAAAGCTTAGTCTCAAAGAGATTCAAAATCCTAATGGTTAATTATAAACCCCAATGGCAACGGCGCCAAATTGATAATAGGATTTTTCCTCTTTCAATTAATCTCTACTACTCATGTCATTGTAGTATTTGAGATGTCAATCCAAATGGGGTTAAGATTAACAACACTAGGAATACATGAAACTATTTAATCTAAGCCAAACTCAATATTGAAGGAGACAAGGGACTAATAAAAGCAAACTACAAGCTAAAAGGGATACTACAAGACTAATTATATGAGCTAAGGCCTTAATTTTAACTAATTAAGCACTAATCAAGAGATTAACTACTAATCAAGATTATCAAATTAACTAAAACGAAACCTAGGGATGGAATCATTGATTTGGGAAACTAAATGGACAACCTTGCAATCATTTAAGCAACTAAAGAAGCTAACTCTATGCCTAGAACACTTAAACAAGATTAAACCATGATGTGTGGCACTAATCCCTTTCTTAATCACCCTAATGAACTAATGATGTTTTAGCATTAGGATAATCAACAAGCATTAAATTCAAGTCTAAATGGCATGATAAACACTCTAGACAACTAATGTCTTAGGCTAGAAATGTAAATCTCTTATTAAGTTGGTTCAAGCATTTCATCAAACACTTGGTGGGTGTGTGAAATGCTTATGATCCTAAATAGCAAAAGATTAGCTATTTGGCATTAAGAACACTTTAATAAGAAGAGAGATGAAAGAGTCTAACCTAGATTGCAAGATTGAACCATTAGAAAACCCTAAATCTAACCCATCCCCAAGTTCCTAAAAGACTACTCACTAATCATAGATAAACCAACAAATCTCATGAAAGAAATGCTAGTAAACATGATTAGAGAAGAGGAAGATGAAAGATTAGAAGAAATAAGAACCAAATTGCATTAAACTTAAAAGAAATCTCAAAATCTCCTCAAAACCACAAAGGGTCGATTTTCTGTTCAAAAACAAGAGAAGATCCATAAAAATTATGTTTTAAGTATTTATAAAGGAGGAGGTCAAACCGGGTCAACCCGGAGGAGCAGTCTTGCGAACATCACCATATCTCCCTAACGACAGCTCCTAATGACATCAAATAACCTCCACGTGAAAGCTGATTTAATTATCTACAAATTTCATGAAGATCTCTGAGGCTGAATCCGATTTGTACACAAAAAGTCCTCGTCTGATCCGATTTGTACACAAAAAGGTTCGTTTGGGTATGCATCGGTTTGTTGTCCGATGGCAACAAACCTATGGGAATTTCAGGATGACTTGCATCGGTTTGTTGTCCGATGCACATCTGGTCGATGTGAACTCCATGATGCCTTGCATCGGTTTGTTGTCCGATGTGCATCTGACCGATGCAAACTTTGGTTGCTCTGATTCGGACAGTCTTTCAAGAATCGCCGTATCTCCTGAACCGCTGATCGTAATGACTTGATTCGAACGTCATTAGAAAGATCACTTGATCCTCTACAACTTTGTAGAATGCTTCAGAGTCTGATTCTAAGTGCAAGGCCTTCTTCCGGACATATACATTTTGCGCCTCGAAATGCTTGATATGCTTCTACAAGACTTTTGCTTCTCATTTAGCTGCTTCTCTTCCTCCTCTTGATGATTTCTTGCCCTTCCTTTTATATGCCATCCTTCTCCAACTCCATTTATGCCTCTATAGCATCCAAATCACCTGATCAAGACTCCAAATGCACCAAAATATGCAAAGACTATGCAAATACACCCTAGAACTCTAAATGATCAAAATGCAATACAATGATGTTTAATTAGGTTCCTAAATGAATAGAAACTTACACTAAATGGAGGGAAATATGATGCAAAATATAGACATATCAGCAACCTTCACTGGGGTAACATAACGAACACCAGCCGATATCCGAAACGTCAATCATACCATATCGGAGTCAACCCGATATGGCCGTCCAGGTAACAGGGTATTTAGACTTAGCCAATCCGAGAAAAGCGCTCAAATTTATGGACCACTTTTCCGGATAAGGCAAGAATACTTGGTTGGGGTTAACCGACAACTATTCCCCAAACCAAGAAACCCTAGTCAAACCCTTTTCCTTCCCCATATCTCCTCTTTATAAAAGCTATCACCTCTCTCATTTTCATTCCCCATCACTCTTAACCTCAGAAAATTGTCCTTAGCTTTTAATTTCGCAACTCGAATCTGTGCATCCTTCCAAGAATTTTTGCAAATATCATGCTAAGGTAAATATCTGCTATAGAACGATATGATTGAGTATTGCTTAGGATTGTTTAGATTCGCTGCATTAGGATTTTGAGAGTTGATGGAGGAACGTTTGGAAGACAATTTTGCATAATCATGTAGGTTTTTTGTAGGATTTTCTGGAATTTCAGTATATCTATTTGAGAGAATAAGCTTCACGGCTAAACCCTTTTGAAATGTTGAGACTCTGGAAATCCCCTTTCCCACCTTTTGATTAACGCATGCTTGTCTAAAATCTGAATCTGTGAGGAACAACTTATAAGGAACATTCTTTATCCTTCACGATTTAGGATTTGTCCCGATCTAGTAATAACTCGAATATGTTTGCTTGGGTCTCTTTAGTCATGAATAGAGTAGCCTTAAAGTTTAAACATGCATGCAAGATAGCTTTTTCTCTTGATGTTTTTCCTTGTACTTACACGCTTGCGAGTGTTTTTGTTTGATAGGTACAATGGTGATAGCAACAAGAAGCGGGGCTGTTCTTGGAAGATCAAGGGATTACCAAACTGAGAAGAGGGACGGAAAGAGACCAATGGGGAAATCCAACCGAGCTGTCACGATTTCGCTCCCCCACACGCGCATCGGGAAGAATAAGTGCTAGTTCCCGATCCACACTGGCCGATATGCGTGCAACATTCAGGCGAATGGAGTTCAAAGCCACACGCTACCCCCATGAGGAAACAATGGCCGAGCTGGGCATCTATGAAGACTACCAGATCCTTTTCAATGCGATGGGTCTGAGGAAATTCATGGAGAACGCCTATGCGTCTCACGACGAGGCAACCTTCCAGTTCCTAGCAACACTGGAAGTGACCTTCTATGCCTTTGGAGAGGAGACTTGTGGCGACCCAACCCGACAATCCTAACCAGGTCGGCCGTCCCGAGTCTAACTCTAACCATATTCCATACTTAGCATATTTTTCAGATTTTTCTTAAACTTAAACAACGCATTCGATTCATAAAAAACCCATTCTCATTGCATAATAATTCCAATCCAGATATAACAAAGGATCATAAAACAGAAAACTAACTTAGCCAAATTCGTTGTAAGTAATAACAGAAATGCAAAGCCAAATATCCAGAAAAACTCATGATAAATAAACCCCCAAACCCAGTCCTAATCCACTTCTTTCTTCACTGCCTTCAAGTCCGCCTTCAAGACTAAACGTCCCGGATAACATCTTTACCTGCACACTCCACACATAAGAGAGGCATAAGAATTATCACAAATGCTTAGTGAGTACGGTCATCCCGTACCACCAACCAATACCAGAAAACACAATCAAGCAACAGTTATATAATTCGCAATAACACTTAGCAAGCAAGCACAGAAAACAGAATCACGGTTCTATGATCATCTCAACTACTTGTGAATTTCCTCACAGCCTCGGTTCTACTCAAGCGAGAATCACACATCCCCTTGAGCTAGCAACTCGATCTGGACATTCACACATTTAGTTAGACACCACGTATAAACCACGATATCCAATACCAATCACAGAAACACATTGACCTTGCTAAGCATACACAAACTTACACAAGCAATCAATGAAAACCAGATAACCTAGCAATCCTACGGTTCCAGATCAGCTACAGTCACGCACTCATCTTAGACACAAAGGCAACGCTTCAGTCGGAAGAAACTCGGTGATTTCTCGGTCAGAAATAGAGATAGTCAGACGCACTTGCGTTCTCTCGGCTATCGCTACGGCGAAACCCGCGAGATCCAATCTCCTCTCGACTATCTTTCAAACCGCTCACTTTTCCTCGAGCAATATTTGAAATCTCTCGGACAGATTTTCCTTCTCTCGGGTAACTTTCGATCCGATCGAACAACCCTCGAAAAACTCTCGGATAACTCGGCTAACACTTGCCTTGATTATCTCTCGGATGCTTCGCGATCCGATCGAGAAATCCTTCGGCCGAACGCACTTCTCTCGGCAAATTGACCCTTCTAAATCGTTTCTCTCGAACATAAATCTCAGAATCTCGACGGCTCTCGAAATCTCTCGACGGCTTTACTTTTCTCTCAGAAAAAAGTCGCCTCTAGGGTTTTCTCTCGGGATGAACTCATTTTTTCCCACGCGGCCACGGGATAAAACCCTTATATAGACCCCTAAAACCCTTTTAAAACGTCCAACCACGATTTAACCCACGCAGTTAACTTTTCTCTCTGTCCGATTTAAGTTTCTCTCGGCCGAACCGGCCAACTTTCTTTTTTCTCTCGGCCGAACCGACCAACTTTCCTTTTTCTCTCGGCCAGACTTAAACCATTCGGCCAAACACGGGAAAAATCCCTTTTCTTTCGAGAAAAACAACATTCTCTCGAGAAAACCAAGGCCCACGACCCATCTCGACACTTAGTCAAATTTTCACAATATTTATTCGGTCCAGCCTCAGTACGGTACTTAACCTCACGGAAGTACCACGGTTTGGTACCACAGACATACCACGGACGCACCACGGACATACCACAGACGTACCACGGACGTACCACTGTACAGCACACATATTTACATAAACGGACGAACCTCCACTATACCAGGACATATATACAACGGACATCCCATGACCCACACGAACATACTTAGGATTTCTGGTCGCGGATGCTACAATTCTCCCCCACTCAGTTTGGATTCGTCCTCGAATCCGGCTCTTCCTCAGGAAGTTTCTCAAACCATTTCGGGAACCTTGTACTCATCCTTGACTCTTTTTCCTAAGTCGTTTGCTCGTCGCCATTACAGTCCCACAGAACTTTGATCATCTTGACCACTTTACCACGCTTAACCTTTTCTTTCCGGCCAGCCACACGGATCGGTCTACCTTCCACGGTCAGATCCTCTTGCAGTCCCGGAGGCAGTTCAGATATCACATTCTCACGTTCGGTTATGTGCTTTCTCAGCTGCGACACGTGAAACACATTATGATAAGCACTCATTTCCGGCGGTAAGTCCAACTTATACGTCACTGCCCCATGTACCTCGGACTCAACTTAGCATCAAACATTGCTCGGCTTTTCCCTTTGTAGGTCATAGCCTTCAGATAAACCAGATCGCCCACACTGAACTCTAAGTCCTTACGGCGCCTATCGACATAACTCTTTTGCCAGTCTTGAGCCTCTTTCAGTTTAACCTTCAGAAATCGAATCTTTTCAGTCGTCTCCTCGACTATCGCGGGTCCTATCTCACTCCGCTCCCCCACTTGGGTCCAACACAACGGTACTCTGTACGACCGTCCATACAACGCCTCATACGGAGACATATCAATGCTCCCTTGGTAACTGTTGTTATACGCAAACTCACCCAATGGTAGATGTCTATCCCTGTTACCACCCCAGTCTAGTACACACGCTCTCAGCATGTCCTCTAACGTTCTATGGTCCTCTCAGACTGACCATCCGTTTGCGGATGATACGCAATACTCATGTGTACCTTCGTCCCAAACTCTTCCTGAAACTCTTTCCAGAATCGTGAACTAAACTTCGGATCACGATCAGACACTATGCTCACTGGCACGCCATGAAGTTTCACGATCTCATCGACATATAACTCCACCAGCATAGCCACTCCATCCGTCTTTTCCATAGGTAAGAAATGAGCAGACTTGGTCAGTCAGTCCACAATGACCCAAATCGCGTCATGCTTATTCTTAGTCTTCGGTAAACCCATCACAAAGTCCATTGTGATCATATCCCATTTCCATTCCGGCATTGGTAATGTTTGCAACAAACCACTCGGAAACTGGTTCTCGGCCTTAATCAACTGGCACGTCGGACAACTAGCCACCCACTTGGCCACGTCCCGCTTAATCCCGACCCAATGATAGTACCTTTTAAGGTCGCGGTACATCTTGGTCATTCCCGGATGAACAGAAAACCTAGACTGATGTGCTTCCTTAAGGATCTCTTCCTTTAACTCTTTCACGTTAGGAACACAAACTCGGCCATTCAAAACAATAGTCCCATTGTTTGAAGTTTGATACTCGGTCTTGTCAGCTTTTGACATCTTAATCAGATTCTCATCCTCCTCTTGAGCTAACCGGATCCTTGTTAACAAGTCAGCCTGATCCGCAGCTCCCAAACCCAACGGTTCAATATCCTCAATCAGAAAATTCAGCCTTAACGTCCTTAGGAGATTCATAACTCCTTCCACGTCTTTCGCAGACGATACACTAGCCCGTCTCCGGCTTAATGCATCAGCAACGAGATTAGCCTTCCCCGGATGATAAGCTATCTCCAGATCGTAGTCAGCGACTAACTCCATCCATCTCCGTTGCCTCAGATTTAGTTCAGGTTGAGTGAAGATGTACTTCAAACTCTTATGATCGGTAAACACCTAAACCTACCCATCACACAAGTAATATCGCCATATCTTTAACGCAAAGACTACGGCCGCCATCTCCAAGTCATGAGTAGGATAATTCGCTTCATGCTTCCTTAGCTGTCTAGACGCATATGCAATCACATTCCCGTGCTGCATTAGGACACAACCTAGTCCTTTCCCACAAGCGTCCGTGTACACCGCATACGGTTCATCCGGCTCAGGTAGATCCAACACTGGTGCACTTGTATGCATCCCTTTCAGTTTCGAGAAACACTCCTCACACTCGGCTGCCATACGAACTCAATGTCCTTCCCGGTCAAGCGTGTCATCGGCTGAGCCATACTTGCAAAGCCTTTAACAAAATGCCTATAGTAGCCAGCCAATCCCAGAAAACTCCTTATCTCAGTCGCATTCTCAGGTCTCGGCCAATCTGCAATGGCCTTGATCTTTTCAGGATCCACAGACACTCTCTTGTCCGAAACAATGTGACCCAAGAACCCAATGTGCCATTGCCAAAAGCTACACTTGCTCAGCTTGGCAAACAACTTCTGCTCTCGCAACTTCTCCATAACAATCCGCAAATGCTTCTCATGATCTTCCGGATTCTTCGAGTATACCAGGATGTCGTCTATGAAAATAATCACAAACTCGTCCAAGTACTCTCTGAACACGCCATTCATCAATTTCATGAATGCACCTAGCGCATTCGTCAAACCAAACGGCATGACCACAAACTCGTAATGACCATACCTAGTCCGAAAGGCAGTCTTCCGAACGTCCGGTTCATCTATCGGTATCTGATGGTACCCAGAAGCCAAATCAAACTTAGAGAACCAAGTAGCACCCCCAAGCTGGTCCAACAACTCGTCTATCCTTGGAAGTGGATACTTGTTCTTCACAGTAACACGGTTCAACCCTCGGTAATCGATGCAAAGCCGGAAGCTTCCATCCTTCTTCTTTACAAACAGAAAAGGTGCGCCCCATGGTGAACTGCTTGGCCTTATAAATCCCTTGTCTAGAAGATCCGCCAGTTGCTTCTTTAGTTCAACCATCTCGGCCGGAGCCATACGGTACGGTGCCTTAGACACAGGAGCAGTTCCCGAATCAAGTTCAATCGTGAACGGATCTAAACGAGCCGGTGGCATTTCCGACAAAGCTTGGAAAACATCCTCAAACTCTTGTACCACTGGAATGTCCCCTAACTCCGCGTCTGGTCCAACCTCAATTGAAGATATCGTCGCCAGATATGCTTCACAACCTTTCTCTAACATTTTCTTCGCTTGAATTGCCGACACAACCAAGCTACCAGAAGTCGGTCTAACTCCTTGGTAAACCAGAACTTGGCCATCCCTCTCGAACTCCACCCTGCCTCGGTGACAATCCAGATGCACCTTATGCTTACCAAGCCAATCCATTCCGAGGATGACGTCGTAAGACTTAACCTCGCAAATCACTAAGTCTGCTGGCATATTGACCTCGCCAATCCAGACAGCAATGCTGAGAACAGTCCCTAGTGAGAACATCACTTGGCCTCCAGCCGCCCTCACTAGTCCAACTCTTCCCCGAGTTCCTTCTGGAATCCTCCTTTCCTAATCATCCCTGGGTTAACAAAACAATGACTCGCTCCGGAGTCGAACAGAACATGGGTTTCCACCTCACCCATTAATAAGGTCCCTACATATTCAATCCTTAGAATGCTAAGACACTTAACAGAACACGCAGACACAGACAAACTCAGAAAAAACGTAAGTACTAAAACTTACCAGTGATCGGTCGAGAAGTGGTCGGATCTTTAGTCCCATCCGCGGTCGCTGCATACACCCTTGACATGATGGCCTGCCTCTTAGTCGGTTGCCCCAGTACAACTGCTCCGGACCTCGGCCAATCCCGCTTGTAATGTCCCGGCTCTCCGCAACCGAAACACACAACGGACGTGTTACCTCCATCCGACACTCTCACCAACCTCGAGTCTGGCTCAGGACAATCACGAACCCTATGCTCCAAGCTACCACAACGATGACAAGCTCCAGATGCACGCCTACACACGCCAACATGCACCTTTCCGCAAGACCCACACACGCTGCGGTTCCCACTCGACTTAGCTGGAACATTCTTCCCAAACTTGCGGTTCTGTCCTCCCGACACTTGGCCACTCCTGGCCACGGTACCAGCCTTAGACAAGTCCTCCTCGGCTTGTCCAGTCTCCAACAAAGCCGCTTTCTCAACAAGCTCTGTGACCGTCGCATAGTCACGCACCAGACAACCATTACGCAGCTCGACCCTTAGTCCGCTCATGAACCTTCGGATCAGCTTCTCTTCAGTATCATGGTCACGTCCCACATACTTGCATAACAGGTTGAACTCAGTCTCATACTGCCGAACCGTCTTGGTCACTTGGCGCAGATACAGAAACTCAGCCTCTAACTGATTGTAAGCTTCATGCAGAAAGTACTTACTTTGGAACACCGCAGAAAATGTCTCATACGAACAATTCGGATTCACCAAACGTCCCGTGGTCCCTTTTCACCAGGTATACGCAGTACCCTCCAGGTAATGCACAACTATGTCCCGCTTGTACTCCTCAGGACATCGGATAGACTCGAAGTTCCTCTCAAACCTCATCCTCCACTCATCAGCCTCAATCGGCGCAGTTCCTCCAGCAAAGAACTTCTTTCCCAACCTCGTCATACGATCCAGAACCTTGAGGTAAGACGGGATCGCCACGACCTGACCCTCTTCCTCCACAGCCACGTTCCCAACATTGGGATCCACCATTTGTGGTGCCACGGCCGGTACCATTCCCGGTACAGGCGCAACCACTTGTGGTGCCACGGCCGGTACCACTCCCGGTACAGGCGCAACCACCGGTAAACGTTCCAACACTTGAGCTAGCAATCCCAGCACAGCCTCAAGCCTGTCTGGAACAGCAGCCGCAGCATTCCCAGCCACGTTTCCAGCTCCAACCGCAGCCACATTCGCAGCAGCCGCGTTCGCAGCAGCAGCAACCGCAGCATTCGCAGCCGCAGTCACAGCCTCGGCCGCCGCAGCAGCCTCAATCTCATGCTGGTTCCCAACCGCATTCCCAGTTCCAGAACTCCCCGAGTTCACAGCACCATTCAACCTTGCATTCCTTGTCCTTCTCGGAGCCATCTGCAAGTCAAAACAGAACATGTTAGCCCGAAGCTAACACCAGACAAGATTTCCAAACTCCACAGAAAACAACAGACCGCGAGACTCGGCAGTGAAAGGTGTATATTTCTAACCCCAACTATGCAAATGAACTATCCTAGAATCGACCATGCTCTGATACCAACTGTGGCGACCCAACCCGATAATCCTAACCAGGCCGGCCGTCCCGAGTCTAACTCTAACCAGATTCCATACTTAGCATATTTTTCAGATTTTTCTTAAACTTAAACAATGCATTCGATTCATAAAAAGCCCATCCTCATTGCATAATAATTCCAATCCAGATATAACAAAGGTTCATAAAACAGAAAACTAACTTAGCCAAATTCGTTTTAAGTCATAACAGAAATTCAAAGTCCGCCTTCAAGACTAAACGTCCCGGATAACATCTTTACCTGCACACTCCACACATAAGAGAGGCATAAGCATTATCACAAATGCTTAGTGAGTACGGTCATCCCGTACCACCAGCCAATACCAGAAAACGCAATCAAGCAACAGTTATATAATTCGCATTAACACTTAGCAAGCAAGCACAGAAAACAGAATCACGGTTCTATGATCATCTCAACTACTTGTGAATTTCCTCACGGCCTCGGTTCTACTCAAGCGAGAATCACACATCCCCTTGAGCTAGCAACACGATCCGGACATTCACACAGCTAGTTAGACACCACGTATAAACCACGGTATCCAATACCAATCACAGAAACACATTGACCTTGCTAAGCATACACTAACTTACACAAGCAATCAATGAAAACCAGATAACCTAGCAATCCTACGGTTCCAGGTCAGCTACAGTCACGCACTCACCTTAGACACAAAGGCAAACGTTTCAGTCGGAAGAAACTCGGTGATTTCTCGGTCAGAAACGGAGATAGTCGGACGCACTTGCGTTCTCTCGGCTATCGCTACGGCTAAACCCGCGAGATCCAATCTCCTCTCGGCTATCTTTCAAACCGCTCACTTTTCCTCGAACAATCTTCTGTATTCCCTCGGAAACAGGCCAAAATAATCAGATTAGTCGAAGGTTACTCGACAGAAACTCAACCAGAAAAGAATTAGCCGAACACTCACCGAATTCTCTCGGACGGTTCTAAGTGTTCCCGGCTATCTCTCGGCTACGCAGAAAATCCTCGGATATCTCTCGGATAACTTCGGCCAAAACTTGCCTACAAACAGATAACTCGATTATCTCTCGGTGAAAACAACCCAGAACAGAAAACTCACGGTGAAATCGCACCAGAACAGAATTCTCTCGGAGAAAACGGATTACCTTGATTATCTCTCGGATGCTTCGCGATCCGATCGAGAAATCCCTCGGCCGAATGCACTTCCCTCGGCAAATCGACCCTTCCCGTTCGTTTCTCTCGGACAGAAATCCCAAAAACTCGACGGCTCTCGAAATCTCTCGACGGCTACACTTTTCTCTCGGGAACAAAATCGCCTCTAGGTTTTCTCTCGAGAAAAGTCACGCGGCCACGAGAGAAAACTCTTAAATAGGCCGAGAAACCCTAGCTCGACCGCCCTTCCTCGGTTTAACTCACGCGGTTTCACTTTCTCTCGGTTCAATTTAAGTTTCTCTCGGCCAAACCAACAAACTTTCCTTTTTCTCTCGGCCAGACTTAAACCGCTCGGCCAAACACGGGATAAAACACTTTTCACTCGAGATAAACTGATTTCCCTCGAGTTAAACCACGTTCCACGGCCCAACAGCCTTGTTCCTCAACACTTAGACAAAATCCCCAACATTTACTCGGCCTAGCCACAGTACGGTACTTAACCTCACGGACGTACCACGGTTTGGTACCACAGACATACCACGGACGTACCACGGACGTACCACTGTAGAGCACACATATTTACAGAAACAGACGAACCTCCACTATACCAGGACCTATATACAACGGCCATCCCATGACCGCACGACCGTACTTAGGATTTCTGGTCGCGGATGCTACAAGACTCCAGAGGAAGATGGAGACGGCTACATCCGTTTCAAATATGGAAGCGAGACACACCGAATGACATTTTGGGATCTCGAGTCGATATTCGGATTCAGCCAACGCGATATGCGAGAGATGACCCGCAATATCGAAAGGGAGGAGCTGGAGGCACTGTGGGGGCACATTGGGGTGGGCACTTACAAGCCCGGAGTGAAAAAGAGCACTAGGATAAGGCACCCAACCTTAAGGTATGTGCAAAGAGCCATTGCACATACATTCTTTGCAAGGAAGGAATGCGGAGCTGTCCTGACCAAGGGGCTGGAAATAATGGATGACGGTCTGGTAGAGATCATTCAAGAGACCCGAAATGGAAGGGAGTTGAAGGGAAGCAGACGGAACACCGGCCTAATCACAATTTTGTACAAAGAGCTCCTCCACTACAAGTCGTGGATGATCTCCACACCAAGCAAAAGGCTTCGAGTATGTTGTGGAGGAGTCGTATCTGCCATCTTGAAGGGCGCTGGTGCCGATCTTGAGGAGCCAACACACGGAATTCGCTGGATAGACATCGATTACTTGAAGAAGTGCCAATTTCTCGGGAAGCCATATCAGCATGGACACCGATATTAGTTGATCCTTCCTTCAAACAGAGCAGTCGTGATGTTCCTTCCCAACCCATACCTGACCACGATAAGGGAACCTCAGCATCTGGATTTCGAGCCGCAGGACGAGCATCTTTTTCCCTATGGAGCTGACTTCTATGGAGACTACGAGGAAGAATATCGGGAGAAAGCCGACATGGTCGCTGAAGAGGAAGGAGGAGATGAAGACGACTATGAGGACCCTACAGACGAGTATGGTTTATGTAGCATTCGCGACCATAAATCCTAAGTACGGTCGTGCGGGTCATGGGATGGCCGTTGTTTATATGTTCTGGTACGATGGAGGTTCGTCTGTTTCTGTAAATAAGTATGTACAGTGGTACGTCTGTGAGGTCAAGGACTGTACCGTGGTATGTTTGTGAGGTTAAGTACCGTACCATGGTTGGACTGAGTATATATATTTTTGTGGAAATTTGTCTAAGTGTCCAGAGACAAAGGTATTAGGCCGTGGGCCGTGGTTTTTCTCGAGAGAATGTGGTTTTTTCGAGAGAAAAAGGATTTATCCCGTGTTTGGCCGAGTGGTTCAAGTCTGGCCGAGGGAAAAAGGAAAGTTGGCCGGTTTGGCCGAGAAAAACTTGAATTGGACCGAAAGAAAAAGTAAACCGTGTGAGTAAACCGAGGACGGACGGTCGAGCTAGGGTTTTCGGGCCTATATATGCGTTTTATCTCGCGGCCGCGTGGGAGAAAGGAGATTTTTCTCGAGAGAAACCTAGAGGCGATATTTTTTTCCGAGAGAAAAGTGAAGCCGTCGAGAGATTTCGAGAGCCGTCGAGTTTCTGAGATTTCTGTCCGAGAGAAACGACTTGGAAGGGTCGATTTGCCGAGAGAAGTGTGTTCGGCCGTGGGATTTCTAGATCGGATCGCGAAGCATCCGAGAGATAATCAAGGTAATCTGTTTTTCACCGAGAGAATTCTGTTATGTTGCGATCTCACCGTGAGATTTGTGTTCTGGTCGGTTTTCACCGAGAGATAATCGAGTTATCTGTTTGTAGACAAGTTTTGGCCGAGTTATCCGAGAGATATCCGAGGATTTCTGCGCGAGCCGAGAGTTAGCCGAGAACACTTAGAACCGTCCGAGAGAATTCAGTAAGTATTTGGCTAATTCGTTTCTGGTTGAGTTTCTGTCGAGTAACCTTCGACTATTCTGAGTATTTTGGCCTGTTTCCGAGGGAATTCAGAAGCTTGTTCGAGGAAAAGTGAGTGGTTTGAAAGATAGCCGAGAGGAGATTGGATCTCGCGGGTTTAGCCGTAGCAATAGCCGTGAGAACGCAAGTGCGTCCGACTATCTCTGTTTCTGACCGAGAAATCACCGAGTTTCTTCCGACTGAAACGTTTGCCTTTGTGTCTAAGGTGAGTGCGTGACTGTAGCTTGTATCTGGAACCGTAGGATTGCTAAGTTATCTGATTTCATTGATTGCTTGTGTAAGTTAGTGTATGCTTAGCAAGGTCAATGTGTTTATGTGATTGGTATTGGATACCATGGTTTATACGTGGTGTCTAACTAGCTGTGTGAATGTCCGGATCGAGTTGCTAGCTCAAGGGGATGTGTGATTCTCTCTTGGAGTAGAACCGAGGCCGTGAGGAAATTCACAAGTAGTTGAGATGATCATAGAACCGTGATTCTGTTTTCTGTGCTTGCTTGCTAAGTGTTAATGCGAATTATATAACTGTTGCTTGATTGCGTTTTCTGGTATTGGCTGGTGGTATGGGATTACCGTAATCACTAAGCATTTGTGATAATGCTTATGCCTCTCTTATGTGTGGAGTGTGCAGGTAAAGATGTTATCCGGGACGTTTAGTCTTAAAGACGGACTTAAAGACAGTGAAGAAAGAAGTGGATTAGGATTGGGTTTGGGGATTAATTTATCATGAGTTTTTCTGGATATTTGGCTCTGCATTTCTGTTATGACTTAGAACGAATTTGGCTAAGTTAGTTTATGTTTTATGAACCTTTGTTATGTCTGGATTTGAATAATTACGCAATGAGAATGGGCTTTTTATGAATCGAATGCGTTGTTTAAGTTTAAGAAAAATCTGAAAAATATGCTAAGTATGGAATCTGGTTAGAGTTAGACTCGGGACGGCCGGCCTGGTTAGGATTATCGGGTTGGGTCACCACAGTTGGTATCAGAGCGTGGTCGATTCTAGGATAGTTCATTTGCATAGTTGGGGTTAGAAATATCCACCTTTCAATGCCGAGTCTCACGGTTTGTTGTTTTCTGTGGAGTTTGGAACTCTTGTCTAGGGTTAGCTTCGGGCTAACATGTTCTGTTTTGACTTGCAGATGGCTCTGAGAAGGACAAGGAATGCAAGGTTGAGAACCAGCATGAGATTGAGGCTGCTGCGACGGCCGAGGCTGCGACTGCGGCTGCGAATGCTGCGGCTGCTGCTGCGGCGAACGCGGCTGCTGCGAATGTGGCTGCGGTTGGAGCTGGAAACGTGGCTGGGAATGCTGCGGGTGCTGTGCCAGACAGGCTGGAGGTTGTGCTGGGATTCCTAGCTCAAGTGTTGGAGCGTTTACCGGTGGTTGCGCCTGTACCGGGAGTGGTACCGGCCGTGGCACCAGAAGTGGTTGCGCCTGTACCGCCGGGAGTGGTACCGGCCGTGGCACCAGAAGTGGTTGCGCCTGTACCGGGAGTGGTACCGGCCGTGGCACCACAAGTGGTGGAACCGAATGTTGGAAACGTGGCTGTGGAGGAAGCGGGTCAGGTCGTGGCGAACCCGTCTTACCTCAAGGTTCTGGATCATATGGCGAGGTTGGGAACCAATTTCTTTGCTGGAGGAACTGCGCCGATTGAGGCTGATGAGTGGAGGATGAAGCTTGAAAGGAACTTCGAGTCTATCCGATGTCCTGAGGAGCACAAGAGGGACATAGTTGTGCATTACCTGGAGGGTACTGCGCATACATGGTGGAAAGGGACCACGGGACGTTTGGTGAATCCGAACTGTTCGTATGAGACGTTTTCTGCGGTGTTCCATAGTAAGTACTTCCCACAAGAAGCTTACAATCATTTGGAGGCTGAGTTTCTGTATCTGCGCCAAGGGACCAAGACGGTTCGGCAGTATGAGACCGAGTTCAACCTGTTACGCAAGTATGTGGGACGTGACCATGATACTGAAGAGAAGCTGATCCGAAGGTTCATGAGCGGACTAAGGGTCGAGCTGCGTAATGGTTGTCTGGTGCGTGACTATACGACGGTCACAGAGCTTGTTGAGAAAGTGGCTTTGTTGGAGTCTGGACAAGCCGAGGAGGCCTTGTCTAAGGCTGGTACCGTGGCCAAGAGTGGCCAAGTGTCTGGAGGACAGAACCGCAAGTTTGGGAAGAATGTTCCAGCTAAGTCGAGTGGGAACCGCAGCGTGTGTGGGTCTTGCAGAAAGGTGCATGTTGACACGTGTAGACGTGCATCTGAAGCTTGCCATCGTTGTGGTAGCTTGGAGCATAGGGTTCGGGACTGTCCTAAGCCAGACTCGAGGGTGGTGAGAGTGTCAGATAGAGGTAACACGTCTGTTGTGTGTTTCGGTTGCGGAGAGCCGGGACATTACAAGCGTGATTGTCCGAGGTCCGGAGCAGTTGGGCAGGCGGCCACTCAGCCTAAGCGTGCAGGAGATGTGCTGGCGCAACCGACTAAGAGGCATGCCATCATGCCAATGGTGTATGCAGCGACCGCGGATGGGACTGAACATCCGACCACTTCTCGACCGATCACTGGTAAGTTTTAGTACTTACGTTTTTCTGAGTTTGTTTGTGTCTGCGTGTTCTGATAAGTGTCTTAGCATTCTAAGGATTGAATGTGTAGGGACCTTATTAATGGGTGAGGTGGAAACCCATGTTCTGTTCGACTCTGGAGCGAGTCATTGTTTTGTTAACCCAGGGATGATTGGGAAAGGAGGATTCCAGAAGGAACTCGGGGAAGAGTTCGGACTAGTGAGGGCGGCTGGAGGCCAAGTGATGTTCTCACTAGGGACCGTTCGCAACATTGCTGTCTGGATTGGCGAGGTCAATATGCCAGCAGACTTAGTGATTTGTGAGGTTAAGTCTTACGATGTCATCCTCGGAATGGATTGGCTCAGTAAGCACAAGGCGCATCTGGATTGTCACCGAGGCAGGGTGGAGTTCGAGAGGGATGGCCAAGTTCTGGTTTACCAAGGAGTTAGACCGACTTCTGGCAGCTTGGTTGTGTCGGCAATACAAGCGGAGAAAATGTTAGAGAAAGGGTATGAAGCATATCTGGCGACGATATCTTCAATTGAGGTTGGACCAGACGCGAAGTTAAGGGACATTCCAGTGGTACAAGAGTTTGAGGATGTTTTCCAAGCTTTGACCGGAATGCCACCGGCTCGTTCAGATCCGTTCACGATTGAACTTGAGCTGGGAACTGCTCCGGTGTCTAAGGCACTGTACTGTATGGATCCGGCCGAGATGGCTGAACTAAAGAAGCAACTGGCTGATCTTCTAGACAAGGAATTTGTAAGGCCAAGCAGTTCACCATGGGGCGCACATGTTCTGTTAGTAAAGAAGAAGGATGGAAGCTTCCGGCTTTGCATCGATTACCGAGGGTTGAACCGTGTTACTGTGAAGAACAAGTATCCACTTCCATGGATAGACGAGTTGTTGGACCAGCTTAGGTGTGCTACTTAGTTCTCGAAGATTGATTTGGCTTCTGGGTACCATCAGATACCGATAGATGAACCGGACGTTCGGAAGACTGCCTTTCGGACTAGGTATGGACATTACGAGTTTGTGGTCATGCCGTTTGGTTTGACGAATGCGCCAGCTGCATTCATGAAGTTGATGAATGGCGTGTTCAGAGAATACTTGGACGAGTTTGTGATTATTTTCATAGACGATATCTTAGTGTACTCGAAGAATCTGGAAGACCATGAGAAGCATTTGCGGATTGTTATGGAGAAGTTGCAAGAGCAGAAGTTGTTTGCCAAGCTGAGCAAGTGTAGCTTTTGGTAACAGCACATTGGGTTCTTGGGTCACATTGTTTCGGACAAGGGAGTGTGTAGCATCCGTAACCAGTAATTATGATTTGGGTCGTTGTATATAAGTTTGGTACGATGGAGGTTCGTCATTTTGGTACGTAAGAACAGGACAGAGGTACGATCGTTGTATGTCTGCGGTACGTACGTAGTACGTACGTGGTACGAGGGTGGTGCCATACCGTGGTACGTGTTAGCGCGTACGTGAGGTTAAGGGTCGTGACCAAGGGAAATTGTGGAAAAACGGCTAAGTGTTGAGAATGGGCCGTGTGCCTTGAGTTTGGCCGAAGAAAAAATTGGAGTTTTCCTAGTCGGAATAAGATTTCTCGAGTTTGGCCGAGCGGTTTGGGAAACTGCCGAGAGAAAAGGAAAGTTTGATCGGTTAGCCGAGAGAAACTTAAAACAAACCGATTCTAGCCGAGAGAAAAGGGAAAACACGCTAGGATAGGCGGTTTATCCCTAGGGTTTCGCGTATATAAGGAGTTTTATGCGATTTTTCTCGGGCAGCCGCGCATTACTCGAGAGAAAAGAGAGTTTTTCCCGAGAGATTGTGAGATCATCGAGAGATCAAGTTTTCCGTGAGAGTTCTGCGAATTCTGATCGAGAGATTCGATTGAGGATAGGCGTTTTACCGAGGAAGGATCGAAGTTATCCGAAGGTTTTCGGATTGGATCGAGAGATAGTCGAGAGCACTTGATTCCGGCCGATAGCTTCGGTAAGTGCTCGGATATCTTTGTTTGTGTTAGGATTTTGTCGAGAGTTGTTCGACTAATCCGTGTGTTTTGGTCTGTTTCCGAGGGGATTCAGAGTTTGGTTCGAGGAAAAGTGTTCGGATCGTGAGATAGCCGATAGGGGATTGGATCTCGCGGTACGAGTCGTAGCGATAGCCGAGGGAGCACGTTGGTGTCCGACTATCTTTGTTTTTGTTCGAGTTATCACCGAGTTTCCTTCGACTAAAACCGTTCGTTTGATTGTCTAAGGTGAGTGCGTGACTGTGGCTAGCATCTATGGATTGAAAGATTGCTAGGGATTTTGATATGTATTGATCGCTTGTGTAAGTAGGGTTTTATGCTTAGCAAGGTCAATGTTTATGTGATTGTGTTGCGGTTTGGTGACCGTGAGATTATGTGATTGTTTAGCTAGCTTGTGGCCGAGGCAGGATCGTTTTCTCTGGGTTAGGTGATGTGTGATTCACGCTAAGGAGGAAACCGAGTCCATAAGACTAGAGGGTCAGAGTTAGGCTAGATGGTCATGCGTATTGGTTGATTGATTGCTTGCTTGCTAAGTGTGTTGATATCGTGTTAGAATTGTTAGCATGAAAGCGTGATTATTTGCTGGCTAAGGTGTTACGGGATGACCGTATTCACTAAGCATTTATGGTAATGCTTATGCCTCTCTTATGTGTTGAGTGTGCAGGTAAAGATGTTGTCCAGGACCGTTAGTTCTGAAGGCGGACTCGAAGGCAGTGAAGAAAGGAGTGGATTTAGGATTGGGCTTTGGGGGTTTATTTTATTTAGACTTGTTTCGGATTTTGGCTTTGGTGTTATTGATAACTTAATCGAATTTGGCTAAGTTAGTTTATGATTTTTGAACCTCGGTTTTATGTATTGGAATGTGGATTATTTATGCAATGAGAATGAATGTTCTTGAGAATCGAATTGTTGTTTGAGTTAATGAGAAAAGTTTGAAATTCCGCATAAGTGTGTAAGTTGGTCGAAATTGTTTAAGGACGGACGGCCTGGTTAGGATTACTGGGTCGGGTCGCCTCAGTTTGGTATCAGAGCATGGTCGATTCTAGGACAGTTCATTAGCATAGTTGGGGTTAGATAAATCCACCTTTCACTGCCGAGTCTCGCGGTTTGTTGTTGTTTGAGTTGGGAACTCTTGGTTGCGGTTAGCTACGGGCTAACCGATATTTGTCTTGTCTTGCAGATGGCTCCGAGAAGGACTAGGGCTGCAAGGTTGAATGGTGTTGCGAACTCGGGGAGTTCTAGATCTGAAAATGCGGTTGGGAACCAGCATGAGGTCGAGGCTGCTGTGGCGGCTGAGGCTGCTGCGGCTGCGGCTGCGAATGCTGCGGCTGCTGCTGCTGCAGACGCGGCTGCTGCGAATGCGGCTGCGGGTGGAGTTGAGAACGTGGCTGGGAATGCTGCGGGAGCTGTTCCAGATAGGCTGGAGGCCGTGCTGGGATTACTAGCTCAAGTGTTGGAGCGTTTACCAGTGGCTGCGCCTGTACCGGGAGTGGTACCGGCCGTGGCACCACCAGTGGTTGTGCCAGACGTTGGGAACGTGGTTGTAGAGGAAGCGGGTCAGGCCGTGGTGATTCCGTCTTACCTAAAAGTGTTGGATCATATGGCGAGGTTGGGAACCAAGTTCTTCGCATGAGGAATTGCGCCTATTGAGGCCGACGAGTGGAGGATGAGGCTTGAGAGGAACTTCGAGTCTATCCGATGTCCGAAAGAGTACAAGCGAGACATAGTTGTGCATTACCTGGAGGGTACTGCACATACGTGGTGGAAAGGGATCACAGGACGTTTGGTGATCCCAAATTGTTCGTATGAGACGTTCACGGCTATGTTTCAAAGCAAGTACTTTCCGCAGGAGGCGTACAATCAGTTGCAGGCCGAGTTCTTGTACTTGCGCCAAGGGACCAAGACGGTTCGGCAGTACGAGACTGAGTTTAACCAGTTATGCAAGTATGTGGGACGTGACCATGATACCGAGGAAAAGCTGATCCGAAGGTTCATGAGTGGACTAAGGGTCGAGCTGCGTAACGGGTGTTTGGTGCGTGACTTTGCAACGGTCACGGAGCTGGTTGAGAAAGCAGCGTTGCTGGAGTCTGGACAGGCAGAGGAAGCTTTGTCTAAGGCTGGAACGGTGGTGGTAGCGGCCAAGAGTGGTCAAGCGTCCGGGGGACAGAACCGCAAGTTTGGAAAGAATGTTCCAGCCAAGTCAAGTGGAAACCGCAGCGTGTGTGGTACTTGCGGAAAGATGCATGTGGGCGTATGTAAGCGTACGTTTGGCTCGTGCTTTCGTTGTGGTAGTCCGGACCACAAGATTGCGGAGTGTCCTGAGCCAGAGACGAGGATGGTGAGAGTGTCGGATGGAGGAAGCGCAGGTGTGGTGTGATTCGGCTGTGGAGAGCCGGGACACTACAAGCGTGAATGTCCAAAGGCAGGAGCGGCTGGGCAAGCGGCTAATCAGCTTAAGCGTGCAGGAGAGGCGCTGGCGCCACCAGCTAAGAGGNCTATTAGAGAATGGCCAAGTCCGAAAACAGTTGGAGAAGTGAGAAGCTTTCATGGTCTTGCTGGATTTTATAGACGCTTTGTGAAAGACTTTAGCACCATAGCAGCACCACTCACTGAAGTGATCAAGAAAGAAGTAGGATTCAAATGGGAAGATTGTTTGCCTCATGTGGAATTTGCTTATAACCATTCTGTACATTCTGCTACTAAGTACTCACCTTTTCAGATTGTTTATGGTTTTAATCCTTTGACACCATTGGATTTAACTCCTTTACCTTTGAGTGAGCGTGTTAGTATGGATGGAAAGAAGAAAGCTGATCTTGTTAAGCAGATACATGAGAAGACACGACTTAACATTGAGAAAAGGACGGAACAATATCGCAAGCAAGCTAACAAAGGAAGACGTGAGAAAGTCTTTGAGCCAGGAAAACTTGTATGGATTCACTTGAGGAAAGAACGATTTTCAGCTGAGAGGAAGTCAAAGTTAATGCCATGAATCGATGGACCATTCAAAGTCTTGAAACGGATCAATGACAATGCTTACAAAATTGATCTTCAAGGTAAGTATATTGTGAACTCAAGCTTTAACGTTTCTGACTTGGTTCCTTATGTTGCAGATGAGCCAGATTTGAGGTCAAATCCTTTTCAAGTGGAGGGGAATGATATGATCATGGATGCGCAGCTTGAACCAGAGGAAGGAGAGCTTGAACCAGCGGATGCTTTGCTTGTACCTGAAGGATCTATGACTCGTGCAAGGCTTAAGAGGTTTAAGGAAAGAGTTGGAGGACTACTCAGTCAGATGATCACACAAAAAGGAGAAGAAGTCGAAACTACTTTGGTTTTAATCACTCGCCAAAAAGCAGAAAAATACACAGCAGACTTCTGAAGCTTATCAAGGTTCAGTGATCATTTGTACTCTTTTTCCTACTCCTTGGTTTTTCCCATTGGGTTTTCCAGGAAAGGTTTTAATGAGGCACTTGATTCACAAACCTAAGAAAGGAAGGGAATGCCATTATTCAAGCCATATAGTCAACTACATCGTTGTCTATATAGTCGACTACATATTCAAGGTACATCGTCGAGTTATATAGTTGAGCAACATAGACAAGATTCTGCCAAAGGAAGGAAATCAGTTGAAGAGTCTAGTTGATCAGAAGGAAGGATCTGGACGTGTTCAAGGGTCATTATGAGTCTAAGAGTCAGTCAAACACATCTTTAATTCTAGTCTAAGTCTTCCTAGTTTTTAGCTAAGTCTTTATCGATTTTAGCTAAGTCTTAAACACATCTTTTCTTCTTTATAATCCTTGTAACTCATTTCAGAAACATAACCATCTTTTTTATTAATATTTTTGAGAGTGATTTCTCTTTTGTTCCTTGTGAACTTTTCGATCTTTGGTGCGTAATATCCAAACGATCAAACCAGTTTATCAGAAGTCATTCCGCAGACTTTTGTGTGGCCATTCACCTTCTTTGTTCGTAGTCTTCGTTTTAAGCGAGTTTTGGGCTTAGGGTTTCATATACCTTAACATCTTACTCCACGAGTTCTATCAACAACGAATCCACCGCCTAGTTTCATCTGAATCGTTGTAAGTTTTGGGCATAGGGTTTAATATACCTTATCATCTTGCTTCGGGAGTCACTTGAAGTCAAGGATTATCCTTATACCACACCTAGAGTGCATCCTTCTTGGGAAGAATCGTATCAACCAAGGAGGCGTCAGCCCCCACCAGACTATGGAGATACTGAAGAAGAAGAGTATGCTCCTCTTGATGATCCTCCAAATCGCCAGTACAGAGGCCAGAGAAGGCGACAGCAACCAGTAGACTATGGTGACGGTGAAGAAGAAGACTATGCGTCCCCTGCTAGACAACACCAGCATCATATCAAGCTGAATGCACCAAGTTTTGCTGGAAAAGTTGATCCAGAGGCTTACATTGATTGGGAAAAGCGAATGGATCATATCTTTGATTACTACAATCATCCTGGACCCAA
>JAHZTW010000001.1:428356273-428366507 GCA_020283515.1 Alliaria petiolata
TTTTAACAAATGGGCCTTGGTATAGTATTGGGGATACCTCATTAAAAACCTTGTCAAGAAAACCCAGTGGGACAAAACTTGACAAGGGAAAAAGAGTATAAACCCAACACTTATCCATTGTTAAAATCATATGGCTTGAATCAAAACAGAAACGTTTTGACAAGCTTCCTTGATGTTTTGATCTTCAGGTTTGTTGGTTTGATTGAGAAGTCCTCCAATAGCTTGATTGAATAGCTTAGTCTTTGATCTAGTCATTGGACCAGTAGGCACGATCAAGGCTTCTTCTCCTCCTAGCTCAGGTTCGAGCTGTTCCTCAGGTTCTAGCTTTGCTTCCATCTGCTCCATAGACTCTTTTCCATGCTCCAAGTTCCATGAATTGTCCAATATCATATCATCCTCTCCCACTTGAAAAGGATTTGACCTCAAATCCGTTTCATCTGCAATATAAGGAACAAGGTCAGAAACATTAAAACTAGAGCTTACATTATACTTACCTTGGAGATCCAGCTGATAAGCATTGTCGCTTATTCTCCTTGTCACTGTGAAAGGGCCAGCGATCCTTGGCATTAGTTTAGACTTCCTCTCAGCAGGGAATCTTTCCTTCCTCAAATGAACCCATACTTGGTTGCCAACTTCAAAGATCATGCCACGCCTGCCCTTGTTAGCTTGTTTGACATACTGCTTTGTTTTCTCTTCTATGTTCTTTTTGGCTTTCTCATGAAATGTTTAACCAAATCAGCTTTCTTTTTCCCATCTGTGCTAGCTCTTTCACTCTAAGGTAAAGGCATTAGGTCCAAAGGTGATAATGGGTTAAAGCCGTAAACAATCTGAAATGGAGAAAACTTAGAAGCAGAATGCATAACATGATTATATGCAAATTCTATATGAGGCAAGCAATCTTCCCAAGTTTTCAGGTTCTTTTTAATCAAAGCACGCAATAGAGTTCCCAAAGTCCTATTAACAACTTCTGTTTGCCCATCAGTTTGGGGATGACATGTGGTTGAAAATAACAGCTTAGTTCCTAGCTTAGACCACAATGTTTTCCAGATATAGCTAAGGAATTTGGTATCTCTATCAGAAACAATAGTTCTAGGCATGCCATGTAAACGAATGATTTCTTTAAAGAACAAGTCTGCTACATGAGATGCATCATCTGTTTTATGACAAGCAATGAAATGTGCCATTTTAGAGAACCTATCAACTACCACGAAAATGGAGTCTTTTCCAGTCCTAGTTCTAGGCAATCCAAGCACAAAGTCCATAGCGATATCAGTCCAAGGATGAGAAGGAATATGCAGAGGAGTATACAAACCGTGAGGCTGAACCTTAGACTTAGCTTGTTTGCATGTTGTGCATCTGGCACAGATTCTTTCTACATCTCTTTTCATGTGAGGCCAATGGAAGTGATCCTGCATCACTTTCAGTGTTTTAGCAATACCAAAGTGCCCCATCAAGTCTCCACTGTGAGCTTCCCTTATAAACAAGTCTCTAACAGAACAGTTAGGCACACACTAGCGATTATCAAAGAAAAGAAAACCATCTCGCCTAAAGTAATGTCTTGAAGCAAACTTCTCGCAAGACTTATAAAATTCTTTAAAATCAGAATCAGTCTCATATAAATGTTTAAGTTGTTCAAAACCCAACAGTTTGGCATCAAGAGTAGAAATTAAAACATACCTGCGAGACAAGACATCTGCAACTACATTGTCTTTACCTTGTTTGTATTTGATGACATAGGGAAAGGTTTCTATGAATTCGACCCACCTGGCATGTCTCTTGTTGAGCTTTTGCTGACCTTTGAGCTTTTGCTGACCTTTGAGCTTTTGCTGACCTATGGGCTTCTTATCCTGCATCAAAACAGCTCCAATGCCTATACCAGAAGCATCACATTCGATCTGAAAAGTTTTAAGAAAATCAGGCAATGCTAAAACAGGGGCATGAGTAAGCTTCTCTTTTAGAGATTGAAATGCATCTTCCTGTGCTTGTTCCCATTTAAAACCCACGTCCTTCTTTATAACTTCAGTGAGGGGTGCTGCAAGAGTGCTAAAATCCTTTACAAACCTCCTGTAAAATCCAGCAAGGCCATGGAAACTGCTTACTTCTCCTACTGTCTTAGGACTCGGGCAGTCACTGATTGCTTTCACCTTTTCTTCATCCACTTTAACACCATATGCACTCACAACAAAACCTAGAAACAAAAGGTTATCTGTGCAGAAAGTGCATTTCTTAAGATTAGCAAAAAGTTTTTCCTGTCTAAGCATACTTAAAACGGAGTTTAGATGATCAATATGCTCATTTAGGCTTTTGTTGTAAACTAAAATATCATCAAAATAAACAACAACAAAAACGCCTATAAATGTTCTAAGCATATGATTCATCAGTCTCATGAAAGTACTTGGAGCATTTGTTAGCCCAAATGGCATAACTAGCCATTCATACAACCCCTGCTTAGTTTTAAAGGCTGTTTTCCACTCATCTCCTTCTTTCATTTTAATCTGGTGGTATCCACTTTTTAAATCAATTTTAGAAAACATGCAGGAACCATGCAATTCATCAAGCATGTCATCTAATCTAGGTATAGGATGTCGATACTTCATCGTGATATTATTGATGGCTCTGCAATCTACACACATGCGCCAACTACCATCCTTCTTAGGTACAAGCAGAACAGATACAGCACATGGACTCATGTTTTCTCTGATATGTCCCTTCTTCATTGGTTCTTCTACTTGTTTTTGCAGCTCTTTTGTCTCCACATGATTAGTTCTATATGCTGGACGGTTTGGAAGAGAAGCTCCAGGGACAAAATCGAGTTGATGTTCAATGCCTCTTATGGGTGGTAACCCCACTGGATTTTCTTCAGGGAACACGTCCTTATACTCCTGCAAAAGAGAGATCATCTCACTCGGCAGTACCGGTGCAAGGTCAGTTAAGCTCATAAGAGCTTCTTTATAAACAAACAGCAGCATTGGTTTCTTTGCAAATAAAGCTTTCTTAACAACATTAGCCTTGACAAAGAAATAGAACGTTTTGATACCTGGTTTTCCTTGCGTTTGAGATGTATTTGATCTGCATAAACCTCACTTGGCGTCATAGGCAGCAGTATGGTCTTCCTGCCATTAAACTCAAAGGAGTGACGATTAGTATAACCATCATGAGTCATTTTTCGATCTGATTGCCAAGGTCTACCAAGCAGAATGTGGCCAGCCTCCATAGGCAAAACGTCACACAAGACCTCATCCTCATACTTGCCAATAGCTAAGGGAACCATCACTTGACTGTTTACTTTCATTTCCCCACTGTCATTGAGCCACTGAAGCTTGTATGGCTTTGGATGCTTTATAATCTTTAAACCCAGCTTCTTGACCATTACATCACTTGCTACATTAGCGCAGCTGCCTCCATCAATGATCAAGCTGCAGACCTTTCCCTGAACTTTGCAACGAGTATGAAACAGATTCTCTCTCTGTTCTTGCTCCTCTTGACTTGATTGCAAACTCAAAGATCTTCTGGCTACTAGTAATTCTCCTTTGACTGGTTCTTCTTTATAATCATCTGAAACTATTTCAGCTTCTGTTTTCTCATCTTCAGATTCGAACTCTCCATTATCAAGCAGAATCATAACCTTCTTGTTAATGCATTCATTAGTATAATGCCCTCTGCCTTGACACTTAAAACACTTAACATCACGAGCTCTGGATGCATCAGCAATAGCTTTGCCTTTGAATTCTTGAACTGCAGTATATGGCTTGTTTTCTTCTCTGGAAATCGCAGGCTGCTTGGTTTCTCTTGAATAACTTGGTTTCTCTCCTCTGTGAAAACTAGACTTGCTAGCATTTGCTCCTGGATTGTAACTAGACCTTGAGAAACCCTTCCTCTTTACTTGCTGCTCAAACAGAATAGCCTTGTGCAGCATCTCTTCTATATCAATATAATGCTGAGTTTCTAATCTGTCTTGAATTTCTCTGTTTAAACCTCCAAGAAATCTAGACATTGTGGATTCTCCTTCTTCTAAAATGTCAGCACGCAGCATCAATGTCTCCATCTCTTGATAATACTCTTCAACAAATTTGCTTCCTTGTGTAAGTCTTCTCAGCTTTAGATGTAACTCTCTGTGGTAATGACTAGGAATGAATCTCTTCCTCATAATCCTTTTCATTTCAGTCCAAGTTTCCACTGGATACTCTGATTTCGCCTTCTTGTAGTGACTAATTGATCCCACCAGCTGAGAGCATAGTCATAAAATTATGTAGCAGCAACTCTAACTCTATTGATCTCTGTGTAGTGCTGAACATTGAAAACCAGCTCAATCTTCTTCTCCCATTCCAGATATGCATCTGGATCATTCTTTCCATGGAAAGGAGGAATTTTAAGCTTTAATCCTCCCAGATTATCTTGCAAATGTTCTCTGGCTTCTCTGCCAAGCCTATTGCGCCTCCTTTGACTGCTGTGAGATGTGTTGTTGCTGTTGCTGTAGTGCTCATCAGTGTCATCACCTCTTGTGTCTGCAGGCTGTTCACGAGCTCTTCTCTGTTCTCTTCTTCTTTGTGACTGAGTTTCCTCTGGTTCAGTGTCTGGCAGCAGCTCTTGGCGCAAAGCATTTAGTTTAGTATCCATCATTTTTGTCATAGCTTCAATCAGAAGTTTGTTGTTTCTGTTGTTGCTAGCTTCTTCTTCATCCTCTGTTCCAGGCATGTTCTCTGAAATAGAAAACACAAAACCACCAGTAAAGAGTCCCCAAGAAACAAATTCAAAAGAACAATTTAAACTAGGCCAACTAGATGCTGAAAAACGATTTTCTGCAGTTTCTAGAACAGTTCTGGATTTTTGGAAGATGAACAGTCATAAACAAACCCAGAAAACGCAGAACACAAATCTATAGCTCCTAGGGTTCGAAACTATCAGATTTATAGTCCTAGGGTTCAAAAGCTAACACAACCTAAACAAAGACTAAGAAAGGAAGAATGCTAGACAAGGAAAAACTAGACACAAGCTTGGACTTAAAATAAACTAATGACAAAAGTGGTTTATAGGATGAGATATTTGATAGGTTTGATGCAGATGGGAGATCAATGATGGCTTATAATCAACATTTAGACCTTGGATCTTAGATGGTAATCCTTAGGCATAGGGTTTCTAATCAAGACTAATCCACTGTCGTGATAGAAGTCACTTTGCTATCTCACAACCAAACCTCGCTGTCGCATAGTGATCCATGAGAATAGCAAGCAAAAATCCCCAACCCTATAAAGCCGAAACGCTCCCTAGGCATCTAATGTCTTAGGCTAGGATGAGCAAATCTCTTGTTTATGGGTTTGGCTAAGCAAGCATGTGGTGTTCATGTCAAGCCGCCTATAGTCTTTAGACTAGTTGATCAAGCTAGACTAAGCATAGAGATCAATAAATAAGAAAGGATTAGTATCATTAAAGGCATAAGCATCAAGATCTATCACCATGAATCTTTCACATCCTAATAACCACGAAATCTACTCCCTTTTCATGTGTTTAACCTCTAGATCCATGAGGAAAAAAAAGCTAAGCATGATTAGAGAGAAGATCTATGACAAGAAATAAATAAAGGCTAAGACTTTACCAAGAAATGCTAAAGAACAAGTCTTGGTTAAGCTTAAGCATAAAAAAAAAGTTCTTGAACACAAGAACAAATAAAAGCATAAACTTAAATCCTAATAATGCCTAACCACGAAATCCTATGAAGAATATGTGGCTAAACAATATTAGAAGGCAAGAACAACAAGAACTAAATAAGAGAAGTGCAAAAACTAAATTAAAATCAAAAAGTATTTACAAAGTTTCTTGAAAATAAAGAGAGAACTAAAGAAAAACTAAAAATGTCTAAAAGGAAAAGAGGGAAGAGAGGAGTAGTTCGTGACAAGAGGCTAAATATTTATAGAAGAGCCACAAAAATCCTAGTGAGCCTTATCCTCACAAATGGGATCCAATGCTAAATGCAAACTTCTTTGGACTCTTGTGCTCTTTTGGACTTATGCTGCAACAGCTTCATGTCGATATGGCAACCTGATATTGGCTCCAAGCTCTTATCTTCCCAGCAGAAGCTTCATCGGGCACAAGTCGTTATGCTTGCCCGTTATACACTAGCTTGCCGAGCTGGCCAGAACGATACTCAATGTTTCCGCAGTAACTTATGAACCGCCGATCGTAATGACTTGATACTTCCACCAGACGAAAAATAACTCGATCCTCTACAAATCGTGTGAAGACATCAGAAGCTGAATCGAGCCAGAAGACCTTCGTCCGAGCTGATCTTTCCACAACGGCTTGCCATTTCGGTTTAGCTGATTGATCTTGAAGCAACGCCTTGCTTCATATCAGGATGAGGTCGTTGTGGCTGAATGTGGTGGCTGTAGAAGTCTTCTCTTTTGCTCCTTATTGCCTTAGCTGCTCATTAGTTCTTCTCCCAAAGTCCATAGAACCTCCACAGGCTCTAAAAGTACCTGCCAAGTACTCCAAACATGCCAAATATGCAATACCTATCCTAAAACTAATATGAATGGAAATGGGACAAAAACTAATGAATAAATGCATAAAAGTGAGCAAAACCTATACTAAATGCATGCTAAAAAGATGTGAAATATAGAGTTATCACACATCACATAAGATTTGATCCTTATACTGGCCAATGGACAGAGTGATTTCGACTTGCTTGGATACTTTGAGCTCTTCTTTGTCATTAAGCCATTTAAGCTTGTATGGCCTTGGATGTGGTTTAGCTTTAAGCCCCAGCTTCTCTACTAAGAAGATACTAGCAATATTAGCACAAGAACCACTATCAATGATTAAATGGCATACCTTGTCTTGTATATTGCATCTGGAGTGAAAGAGATTGTCTCTTTGTTCTAAGTCCTCCATAACAGNGACACTTTGAGCTCCTCTTTGTCATTAAGCCATTTAAGCTTGTATGGCCTTGGATGTGGTGTAGCTTTAAGCCCCAGCTTTTCTACTAAACAGACACTTGCAATATTAGCACAAGAACCACTATCAATGATTAAATGACATACCTTGTCTTGTATATTGCATCTGGAGTGAAAGAGATTGTCTATTTGTTCTGAGTCCTCCAAAATAGGCTGAGAGCTTAGAGCTCTTTGGATGACAAGCAAATCGCCTTCTTCAGCATAGATAGTGATTTTTTCTTCTGATTCATCAATCGTGGTCTCATCTTGTGAATCATATTCACCATCTGGTCTAAGTATCATGGTCCTCTTGTTTGGACATTCCCTTGAAACATGACCCCTGCCTTGACATTTAAAACAGATAATGTCATGATGCTTAGTTGAATTACTAGACTTCCCTAGCTCTAGGGTATTAGACTTGAAGCGCGAGTCTATGGCAAGTCCTTTCCCCTTGTCTATGAATGGCGTGGGGTTTGGCTGCTGCTGCTGCGGAACTTGTTGAGTTTGATTCCAAGCGGTATTGCTGTTGCTAGAGCGGTTTCTAGTAGTTGCTTTCTTCTTGATTTGTTTTTCTCTTTGAACAGCAAGATGCAAGAGTTCTGGCAGTGAGTGGTAAGGCTGCATCTCCACCTTCCTCTGGATTCTATCTTGAAGTCCATCCATGAATTGAGACATCAAGGACTCTTCTGTTTCATCTAGAGCTAGCTGGCTTCTTAGAAGTTCAAATTCTTCATAGTATTCTTCTACACCCCTAGAACCCTGAAATAGAGACCTAAAACGTTTTAGTAAATCTCTATGATAGTGTGGAGGCACATACCTTCTGTTTAGCTCAAATTTCATGTCACTCCATCTGGTGATTTGGGGATATCTGAGCCTCCTTTTCTCAGCTACTTCTCTGTCCCACCAAGACAAGGCATGGTCGGTGAGACTAGCTACTGCAAGTGCAATCTTCTTAGGCTCGGTGTAGGCATAGTATTCGAACAGGTGCTCCATCCTTCTTTCCCATTCTAGATAGGCCGCGGGATCGAGCTTTCCAGCAAAAGTTGGTGCAAGCAGCTTTACTTCTGGTGGTAAGTTTCTATCTTCATGGTATGGCCTGTTTCTCTCATTGTTTCTCCTGTTTAGGATCTCTTGAGCTTGTTGTGCTAAATTTGGTGCTGGCACTGGTGGTGGCACATCAGGGGGGTCTCCTAATCTGTTGGCATCAGGATACACGCCATTCACATTCCTTCTTGGCAAGAGAGGAGGAGGGCGCTCAGGATTCTCTAGCCGTTGCATCCTGGTGTTGGTTTCTTCTCTTAAGGCAGTGATGCTTTCAGTGAGGGCAGCGAACTGGGTCTGCATCATGGCCATCATGGCATGTAAAGGGTCTGCAGGTGGTATATCCTCCATTGTGCCTTGCATAATTCAAGCAAATCAATCAAGAGATGTGTTGAATGATAGCAAACTACAGGATAAGCAAATTAAGCAGATTCCGACCAGTTGTAAGAAAAATCGTTTTAAATATAACAAATGAGATGAAAATTCAAGGAAAATATTTTTTGTGGTTTTTAAGAGTTTTAAATAAAGGAAACAGAAAGCAAAATATTTTTTTGGATTTTCATGATTTTTATAAAATTCGAGCAAAACAGATAAACGGAAAGAACAATTCTTTTGGATTTTATATGAAACAAAAACTTTAAGAACTAAATGAAACAAATAACAAAACTTGAAATAGGGTATGAGTACACCTGAGATAGGAGCTTTTAGCTCTGATACCAATGACACAAGACTGGAAAAGCTCCAAGTATTGTTTCCTTGAAATCGTTGCCGAGGCTGAATGGATGAATGGTTTAAGTGATTGAAAACCGATTGTACTTGAACTCCAAGCACAAGAGTTTAGATCAGAGTATTCAAGGGCTAATCCTCACGAGAATACTAAGCTCTAACACGCCTCACAAGCTCTCTGAATCCCTCAAAGAAACTTATAAAAACGCAGGAACACTTTGAATGCAAAGAGAGACTTCTTTGAAACAAATAAAATATTTCTGATTAATAACTTGGTGTCTGAAAAGATACAAAAGGGATGAGCTTATATATTGCTCGACAGAAATAAAGCCTTAATGGCAATAGCTATGAAAAGAGAAAGCAGAATCACATAAAAATCAAAGAAGATGTCGTTTTAAAGGCTCTAGTCGTTAGTCATTAAAGTGGATGCGGCTGAGGTAAAAACTGAGGGAATGAGGACGTCCTCTAGGGCTCCAGGGTTGAATGGACGTCTGGGATCTTCTAATGAGGATGGAAGGTCGAGATCAGATGCAGTAAATGGTCGTGGATCCTTCTCTCCCGTACAAGGCAAGTACACTTGTTCGGAAAAAGGAAAGTTTGTAAACAATGGGATCCTCCTGATCCTGTGGGTGCTGGTGTATGGAACGTTGCTATCTTATTCTCTTGGATGGTTGGATGTGCCTCTTGAATGCTCAGATGTCTCTCCAGGTCGCCAAAGTCTCGTTTGTAACTCAATAAACTCGTGAGCTTCCAAATAAGGCAAGCTGAGACACCTCTGGTTTAGAAGTTGGATAACTTTTAAACCACAATGAATTTCGGTATGAATCCAATTCGACGATCTTCTACTTTGAACTAAGATTCCATAACAATCCGGTTCGTAGCATAGTTCCTCCTGGTTCGGTCGAAATCCTCCATTTAATGCGCATATGTCCGATTCGTTTAAGCTCGGCATCACCCATTTTGCAAGTTGAATAACTTCGTCATGTTAGCTCGGCGTGAGCTGATTCTACTTCGGCATGAGCCGCTGTTGAGTCAACTTTCTGGAACAAGTTGACTCGTTGCTTGGTTCATCATTGTTTGGCCGGAATGACTCGATGAGTGAGTGTGGGTCTACATCGGGTCCAATGGAGATCAAAATGGGGTTTAAACTAGTGAGCCGATTTGCCTCGTTAAAACCTTTCCTGGAAAACCCATTGGGACAAAACCAAGGATAAGGAAAATTAGTACAAATGGCCACCTCCCATCTGTAAGCCTCAGCTTCACGTTTGGTTCCAAGCTCGGCAACATATCCAAGCTCGGCAACATATTCAACCTCGGGTGCAAGCTTGTTTAGCTCCAGATTGGCTCCAATGCAGCTTCTTTCCTCTGGTATGGTTGGATTGGTACTGATGTTTACATCAACCTGTCTTCTGGGATCCCGAACACATCACCGGATAGGCCAGCATCGACCCAAACTTCAAGTTTCTGAGGTGATGCAATCTTCAAGACGCAAGGACGGAAGATTTTCCATCTCTCATTCACGGTGTTTTATAAAGGTC
>JAHZTW010000001.1:428367217-428389928 GCA_020283515.1 Alliaria petiolata
ACTTACTGATGAGTAGAGTTTTGATTTCCTCAACGGAATGAGTAACACGTAATAGATGCTTCTCGTTCTACTATTAAGAGCCCCAAATGACTATTTCAAGTCTAGTTACTCCATTTTGTTCCTATGACTCATTAAAAGTCCATTTTAACCATTTTCGGCTATAAACATCTGTTTTGCATCTTCATAGGACCCTTTAAACTTATAATCCCCATTTTGACTTACTGATGTGATCCTCCCAAGGATTGGCAATCTGAAGTTAAGGGGATGAAGGGGAGAGCTTGCTAATGATCCATGAAGAACAATAGCAAGAAGAATGGGGCGAATAGCTTGGTAAGGATGCGGATTTCCCTTACTAAACCTTTGAATGTTTCTGCTTGATATTACTCACAAACAGAATGGAGGGTGGGTGAAGATAGAGATGAGGATAAAATGGTGCAGTTTGATTCCACAAACAGCAGTTAGAACAGTAAGCTTGATTCCACAAGCTAATACTGAACTGATAAGGAATGCTTGATATAACCCACAAGCAAACCACTCTTGGACTCTAGATATGACTCACTAGGCGTCCAAAGAGAAAGAGGAAGTGAACTTATGAATTCTTATTACTCAGAAAGCTAAGTTATGTTTTACAAGAGAGGTGAGACAACTTATATAGGAACTAAATCCCAACATGGGCATTCTAAAAGAACAAGTAAACTAAGGAAAAATCAAGCCCCCATCATGTAGGGAACAAACTTGCTGCCAAGGATGATGGGTAAAAGAAATACTTTCTTTGATGCAAGATGGGCAAGAATAAGCGTGGGAAACAGAGGGAATAAGTCTCAGCCTAACTTCTTGGTTTAAAGCATAAGTGAGGTGGAGAGCTGCTTCTTTGAATCAGAAAACACTTGGGCCTTGGAGAGCTGCTTCCTAGAAGCAGAAAACGTGTGGGCTTCAAGAGAGCTGCTTATCTTGCTTCTTTGATTCAGAAAACACTTGGGCTTTGGAAAGCTGCTTCCTTGAAACAGAAAAACGTGTGGGCTTCAAGAGAGTTGCTTAGCTTTGTTTAGATGATTCTTTAAGCTATATTCGCATGGGCTTGAAAGAGCTTTGCCTCCTTGAAACAGCATAATGGTTTGGACCTTAGCTGAGCTGCTTAGTTTGTTTCTTGAATCAGAAAAAGCTTGGGCTTGAAATGTGCTGCTGGCCTGCTTGTTCACTTGCTTCTTGAATCAAAAACGTGGGCTTGGGAAAAGCTGCTTGGCTGCTTGTTTACCCCCTTGAATCCAGAAACTGATTCCCCTTTTGTTTCCTTGTATCCTTTGAATGCTTTCATGGTTTTACACAAAATAAGAAGAAGAAAAACGTGCTTGATACTCCTCTTAAGGCTTTTGGAGTATAAGCTTTATTAGACATTAAAAAATGGGGAAATGCTTAGTAATTGGGTACCTCATTAAAAACCTTGACAAGAAAACCCAATGGGATAAAACTTGTCAAGGGAAAAAGAGTATAACCCTCTTACTATCCCATTTGTTAATCTAAACTCCTTGAATAAGAACAAGGTTCCTTGTGGAAGGATACTTTGTGGATTGATATCGTGGCCTGCGCTTGATCTTTGAACTTGTCATAGGGCCAATAGGTATGTCTAGACCATCTGCGCTCCCTAGCTCTGGTTCTACCTGCTCATTAAGTTTGCCTTCATGCTCCCAGCATTGTGTCTGGTCCAATATCATATCATCCTCTCCCAGTTGAAAAGGATTTGACCTCAAATCCATTTTACCTGCAAGAGAATAAATCAAGTTAGTACCAATGAAATCTAGGAGGGTTAGAAAGATACCTCCATTTCGGTTTTGGCTTGGCAGGGGCTTGTAGGCTGCGTCTGGTGGCTCCTCTTTCATTGATATGAAGCAAATGACGCCTTGGAACTTCTTATGGTTCAGGTCAGGTGGTTTATCTTTGAACATCAAGGAAACTGTGATCCTTTTTCCATGCTCATACGATTCATAATCAATTGGATTAGTGAGCTCTTGAGTCATTCGTGCCTTGGAGTTATGATCCTGTCTCTTATATACTTTCACATAAACTGAAGAAAACACATCATATATGCGTTTGGAACAATCAAACAAGTCCTTAAGAGAATCAAAATGGCTATCACAGGCAGGTTTTAAAAAGTTTATATTAAGCTCATTCACTTTGTCACAAATCAGAATGTGATTAGAAAACCAAAAATCTTTAACAAGCAACGTTTTATTATAAAGAGAACTATCCTTTGCTAACTTAGAAAAGCTTTGTTCAAAAACATGATCTTTGAAAATTGGTTTGCAAGGTTCATTAACTGGATTTGAATTGCATAAAACGTCTTGTTCTATCCTAGACAAAGTTTTGACCATTTTAAACTCTGCACAAGTTCTAAACAACTCAAATGTGTGGTTAAGCAAAGAAACTCTCAAAGGAGGTTCAAAATCACGAATTTTATAACAAAGAAAACCTTTTGGCTGAAAGAACTTTTCATGTGTAACCATTTCAAAAATTGAAATCATTTTATCAAAATTAAATTCTGAAACACAAAATTCTTTCACATTTTCTAAAACAAAGCATTTTTCAGTTTCAGCAGAAACTGACATAGACCAATTAGGCTCTATCCTAACCCAATCAAATTCCTTACAGTACTTTCTTGAGTGGTCCTGAGGGAATGACTTAGGAATTGACACAAGGTTGATTGGTTCTCTTGTTTCTGAAACTTGAGATGGTTGCTTCTTTTCTGGTTTTGGTTGCTTTCTTTGCTCTCCATTAGAACCTGTACCTGTCTTAACACTTTTGGGAAAAGACAAGTGCATTATTCCAGTCACCGAATTATTAAAAACAGTAGGAGAAAATTCAACTTGTACCTTCTCATTGTTACAGGCTGAAACAATTTCTTGTTTCTTTTTTTCAGGAAGTATAAGGTTCAAGTCTGCTCTTCTTTGAGCTTGTTTTGGCTCCATAGCAAGGTCTGGTGATAGCTTTGCTTCTTTGGGCGTGTGAGTCTGGTGTGTGGCTGAACTCCTCTTTTGATTATTCATCACGTCCTTAGCTGCTTTTGTTAGCTGCTTTATAATTTCACCACAACTCAAGTGGTCTGTTTCTTCTCTAGTTGTTTTGCTTCTCCAATTAGGCTTCTCTGGCAGCCTTTGGTGTGGTGCTTCTCTTGCATTCATTTTGTTTAAGAAAAAGGAAAGTTTAGAACCGTAGTCTGCAAGCTGAATATCATAGGTCATTATTGTGTTTCTTTCATACCCGAATTGGACTTAGTATCTTTTGCTTGCCCTGTTTGGTATAGAAAGACAATTACTACTTGCCAAAGATTGTGTGCTTTCCTTCTGGTCGATATTTATTTGACATTATCATCAAAACCGTGTTTTCATAATTGTTTGTGCGACCAGTATTTATTTTTGTTCCCTGAATTTCATTTGAATCATAAACCGGAAATTGTTTAGTTAAGGATTAGTAGAGCTCTCGGGTTTTCTATATCTTTATACTTTTATTTTCGAACTTTGATATTGTCTAGATTATTGTTTTTGTCAGGAACAAAATGGAGTCATCTGAAGAAGAGGAAGCATAGACAGAGAAAGACTACTCAAGTTCTGAGTCCGAAGAAGAAGCACATGGAGAAGAAATGGATCCAAAACCACCAGACTGCTATAGAAGCTGCTCCAATACAAGCTGGTGTGATGAAGATTCATAAGAGGACTCATCTGACGAATACAACCTTCCCAAGAGGGCAGAAAAGCCAATCAGCTATGCATTTGCTTCATATCCAGTACCAGCTCCACCAAGACCTATGCCTAAAAGGACAACAACCAGGAGAGTACAATCCCCATCAGAACCGAAGTCTATTCATAAGCATAAGTATGCTTATTATTCTGAGCCCCAGAAAGTGTCGAGAAAGACTTCACTAAGTCAGACAGAGGCTAAGAAGATGGTTCCAGCAAAAGGAGTCCAGCAGAAACCCATCACCACACTTGAATGGTGGGAACAGTTCAAGAAAGACTACAACATAGGGGATCATAAGGCCACTCACGCCAACAATGATCAGCAACAAGCAGCCCCCTCAATCATAATGACGCCAGCACAACAAGAACAGTTGCAACAACTTATGAAGGATTTAAAATTGAAAGAGGAGAAGACAGAACCGAAGCGAAGTCCTAAAGTTACATCTATGAGAAGAGAAGCTGCACCCAAGGAAGCCACGCCTAAGACTTTGACAAAGCCACCAGAGACGCCAACTCAAGGTAAGTCTTCTGATTTTATGAATTCTAAAGAGCTAAATTTCCCCATTCAGAAACTGTTGAAAGAAACTTCACTAGATGAGAAAACAGAAAAATCTAGAAGTAGTGAAAGTTTATCTAATTCTGAGTTTTTAATTCCTGATTTTGCTACTACTTGTTCATCTAGCAAATTGTTAAAGGCTATATCACTAGGAACGAATTTGGATTTAATTAACANTAGATGCCATAAGAGAGGTCACTTTGCTGCAAATTGTTCCCTTAGAAAAACTGTGAAAGAAACATCACTAGAGGAGAAAACTGAAAAATCTAGAAGTAGTGATAGTTTATATAATTCTGAAATTTTAATTCCTGATTGTGCTACTACTTGTCTATCTAGCGAATTGTTAAAGGTTGCATCACCAGAAACGAATTTGAGATTAATTAACACAAGTGATAGACTGGTTTATTCTGATGTTTTAATTCCCAATTCTAGACTCATGCCCTTGTGTTTGCCAAAGAGTTTTGATCCAGGAATAAGATAAGAAGAAAGGGAAGCAATCTGAGATGCAAAAGTACAAGGAGGACATATCCTACAATTGATTTGTCCAAAGAAAAATGAGGAAAGAGCAGAGGCACGACCAGAGGCTTTGTCTTCACCAGCAAAGCTAGCTATAACCACCTCTAGAGAAGATGACAGCCACAACCGTGGAGTTCAAACCATCAAAGAACAACTAATGCTACAACTAGCTAACAACATCACTGTGAGTTTAAATATTTCAAGGCCTATTTCTATAGTTTTAAACTCAGATATGATGCACTTGTTCTTGAGAGTTGTTTTAGGTACAGAATATACCAGGAAGAAACGAACCAGAGAAATTCTGGTGAAGAGAAAAGACAGCTTGAAAGAGAAGCCACCAGACCATTCATTGCATCACGTTTTAGCTAGTACAAACACTAGCAATGTTATTCAGGTAAGTGTTTCTCTCGACCAGATTGTTCTTGATAGTTCAGTCTCTGAGTTAATGAACTTATTAAGCTTAAAAGGACTTGAGGATTCGAAACTTTGTTTAGAACTGCAAGTAGAACAAAGATTTGTTACTATAAGTAGGAAGAGAATAAGTTTCACAAGTTTATTTTATTAAGAACCCATAATGCACTTGCTTCTTTTCCAAATTGTTGAGATTGTCTCAGGTACTAAGGAGATAAAGCATAAAGACTTTCCACCAGAGAAGAACTTGTTGTTAAAACGAGCTCAACTCAAAAGAGCATCACCAGCCGAGGTGAACAAGGCCGAGGGTATAAAATGGGTAAAGGCTACCAAGCTGAGAAGCCACGTACCAGAGCAGAGCAGAGGAGTTATTCTATCCTACTTGCTCAAAGGAAAACCCCCAGATGCTTAACAACAACCCCAACTGAGAACCAACCGAAACTGTCTCCAAGGTAAGTCTCTAAACTCTCATATAATTCATGAAACTAACTTAAGTTATCTATGTGCAGATAAGCAAGTTTTGAGGACAAAACTTTTTGAAGAAGGAGAGTATGATACAAGATCATGTACGTCATCAACCATGGAGCAGAGTATGATCATGCCGAGCACGGAAGATCATCAAACAGAAGCAATGCTAGTACCTGTTGCCGAAGTTGCACATGTTGCCGAAGTTTCACATGTTGCCGAAGTTGCACATGTTGCCGAAGTTGCACATGTTGCCGAAGTTGCACAAGTTGCCGAGCTTGCATATGAACGTGAAGCTCAGGCTTACAAATGGGTTGTGACCATTTGTACTCTTTTTCCTTATCCTTGGTTGTATCCCAATGGGTTTTGCAGGAAAGGTTTTAACGAGGCAAATTGGTTCACATGTCTAAATCCCATTCAGAGCTCCAATGGACCCGATGGAGACATGCGATCACTCATCGAGTCATTCCGGCCGAACCAAGACGATCCAAGAAACAAATCCAATTGTTTTGGAAACTCAACTCATCATAGAATCGTGCCGAAGTGGAATCAGCTCAAGCCGAGCTCATATGACGAAGTTATAATTTTTACAAGTTGGGTGAACCGGAGCTTTCCCGATTTGGACATAGGCGCACTAATTGGAGGATTCCGACCGAAACAGAAGGAATTAAGCAACAAACCGACTTGTATTGGATTCTTGACTCAATCAGGAAGATTGTCGAATTGGAATCATACCAAACCTGGTTCTGACGTGAAAGTTATGCAAGTTGCAAGACAGAGGATCCTCAGCTTGCCTTATATGGAACCTCACGGGTTTAGGAGACTTCAAACTTATCTTTGGCGTCCAGGAGTCAATGATAACCATCTAGAGGCTGTAAGAGACGACCTTAGCTGCACCATCACCCAGAGGATCAGGCGGATCCTTCCCCACTTCCAGTTTCCTTACTTGGGCTCAAGAGCATTCAACACATATGGAGCATTAACTCTTCAACGACCCTCTTGCCCAAGTTTCTGCGATTTAAGCAACTCATATGGCGACCAGAATATTCCAGAGAAGCTCACCTATCCCCTCAAACCGTCCAGATACAAGGAGATCTCACTGTCCTCATTATTTGGCCGATTTGCTCATTATGGCCAAAATATTGTTTTATTCAATGCATTTGATTTTCTTTCTTGTTTTCATGTTTAGTGAGCAATATATAAGCTCAGCCACGACCATCATTGTAAGATAACCTAGATTAATGAACGTAAAAGCATTTCTTGTAAAAGAAACCCTCTAGCCGTCGGCTAAACCCTCTTTATTCATTGTGTGCGATTCACTTTGAGTTAGAGTTATTGTCTTATCAAAGCTTAGAGCCATAAAGCTTTGTGGTGGCATCTATTCCCCCTTGTTACTAATCCGCATCCATTCACTATCTGAACCAGAAAGAGTTGAACAGCCAGCTGTTTCGGATCCATACTCGTTCCACTTCATCCCGCAATCCATCCAACGATTGAAGCTGAGAGAGTTGAACAACCAGCAGCCTCAATCCCGTCCTCCATACCCATATCACGACCGTGATATTGTGTCAGTTATGATGATGGGAAACCGATTGTGTTTAAACTCCAAACACCAGAGTTTAGATCCTAAATGTTCAAGNTTGTGTGCGATTCACTTTGAGTTAGAGTTATTGTCTTATCAAAGCTTAGAGCCATAAAGCTTTGTGGTGGCATCTATTCCCCCTTGTTACTAATCCGCATCCATTCACTATCTGAACCAGAAAGAGTTGAACAGCCAGCTGTTTCGGATCCATACTCGTTCCACTTCATCCCGCAATCCATCCAACGATTGAAGCTGAGAGAGTTGAACAACCAGCAGCCTCAATCCCGTCCTCCATACCCATATCACGACCGTGATATTGTGTCAGTTATGATGATGGGAAACCGATTGTGTTTAAACTCCAAACACCAGAGTTTAGATCCTAAATGTTCAAGGGCTAATCCTCACAAGAACAAGTAGTCTCTACACGCCTTACTAGTTTTCTGATTCTCTCAAAGAAAAACTAAGTAAATCGCAGGAACAGAATTTGAATGCAAAGAGAGATTTCTTTGAAACAAAAATAAACTTTCTTTATTAATAATTTGGTGAATAAAAAGTACAAAGGAAATGAGCTTATATAATGCTCAGAAACAAAGAAATAAAACGGTAACAAGCATTGAAAATAAAGCAAAGATCAAGCTAAGAGTATTTGGGGAAATCTCCTAGCCGTTGGGTTTAAATGCTACTAGCCGTTTGGCCTTGAATGAGTACGACTTCTTGACTTGTTCTGGTGTGGTGGGGCTAGTGTGGGCTTCTGTGGACATAGAGAAGGTCGAATTATAATGTCTTGGATAGACATTTATACACGGTTTTCTTATCTAGCTCGGCAGAAGCTTGATTTGGACGGTTTGGTGGTTTTGGGGGAATTGATGGTTCTCCTTTGGTTTGGCTTGATTGAGCGTGGTTATTGACTTGATCTGGTGTAGTGCAGCTTGTGTAGACTCCTGTGGATGTGAGTTTGGTCGAATATAATGTCTTATGAAGACATAAATCCGAGATTTCCATAAATAACTCCTTAAGCCTCTTCTTTGATTTTATGACTTCTTCCTCACTTCTGAGGGGTTTCTGGCTTGAGGCAGCTCGATCAGGGGGTTCTCCAGAGTGTAATAACTGATGGCATGTGCTCCTCAGCTCCTTAGCTCCTCCATAATCAGCTACAAGGTCTCCTTCTCCATCAGCTACAAGCTTAGCTCCATCGCTGCTAGCTCCACAGCTACTCTTCTTGTTGTCTCCACGTCTATAAGCTTCCATGCTTATATCATACTCTCCCTCTTGAAGAGGTTTTGTCCTCAAAAATGTAGAACCTGCATCAAACAACCCTAAGTTAGTGTTTGGAAAAGGTTTATAATCTGAGAGCTTACCTTGGTGATTAGCTTGTAGATGCTCTATCAGCTGAATAAATGGAATGTTTTTGGCTTTCTCAAGCTCCAGTGTTGATGTAAACTTCTGTAAGGGCGGTTTCTCCTTATGATACATCATGTTTTCAGCCTTAAACATCACGTTTTCAGCATTGTTACTCATGTCATGCTCCTGTCCTTTGATCTCTTGTTCTTTAAAACCTGCAAAACATTCTCTTGGCAAAGGCAAGTGCATTATATCTGGTGGATCAAAGTTTAAAAACTCTTGAATAGCAAAATAACTACTCTTTCCCTTAGCTCTACTTTGTAAAATTCTAACTTCTTTCTGTGGTAATGGAGCAAGAGTAGACTTACAGTGATTAAATGAGAAAGAATACTCATTTGTGCGCCCATTGTGTGCAACATTTCTGTCATATTGCCATGGCCTCCCAAGCAATACATGCCCAGCTTGCATTGGTGCCACATCACATATTGTGCGCCCATTGTGTGCAACATTTCTGTCATATTGCCATGGCCTCCCAAGCAATACATGCCCAGCTTGCATTGGTGCCACATCACATAAGATTTGATCCTTGTACTGGCCAATGGACAGAGGGATTTCGACTTGCTGGGATACTTTGAGCTCTTCTTTGTCATTAAGCCATTTAAGCTTGTATGGCCTTGGATGAGGTTGAGCTTTTAGCCCNCAATCTTAAGATTAGCAGTTTGTAGTTGTTCATGCATCTCTGTAATTGATGAGGAAGAAGAGCTTGCATAACTTTCTTTTCTTTTCCTTTTGTTGAGCGTCTCTCCATGTCGACCAAGTCCAAAAGGATTTCCTTTGCCATCTGTTTCAGTACACTAAAACACACAAAAACAGAATGTACAAGTTCAATCAATTCGCAAGACACCCATATAGATTTACAAGAAGCTAAACATCAAGGTTATGTGGCTTAAATTGTGGAATAAAACACACAAAAACAGAATGTACAAGTTCAATCTAATTCGCAAGACACCCAAATAGATTTACAAGAAGCTAGACATCAAGATGTGGCTTAAACTGTGTAATTAAACATGATTGACGATTAGGAAATTTTTGAAATTAAAAAGAGAAATGAAGCAAAAAAAAAATAAAACAGAAGTAGTCATTCCATTTAAAGTCTACAATCTTTGAATCACTCAATCTGCAAGAGGTATGAAAGCTACACTAAGAAATAGTGCTTAAACGAACAACAAGTATTATTAAAGCGCATAAAGAAACTGAAGAGAAATTGAATAATCAAGACCAAAAGAAAAGCAGAAGATGAAACACAAACGGAAACCAGACGGCTCAATTTAAAACTCAAAACCAAACAATCCTCAATAAGTATGCACAACAAACAAAGACAAACAAAAACTCAAAACCAGAGGGTCCAATTCGAAAACTCAAAAGCAGACAATCAACATCAAGTACTTATGCTCAGCAAAATAAAGACAATCCTATGTTAAGAAGAGGAAGACAAAAAAGAGATTACCTTAAGAAATATCTCATTCTTTTCTTCAATGGTGAGGGTCCGATGAGTAGATTGTTCAGACGAAATCTCTGAACCTTCAGGACCATCGACATCCAAATCAGCCATTACTTCTTCTAGGTTCTTCTCATAAGCCTCAACTACTTGTTTGGCCTTTTGATCAACAAAAGTTCCATCCGGCTTTGTATGTATTTTCATAAACATTTCCCCAAGCGATACTGGACGCCCAAATTCAGCCTCCTATAATGATAAAAAAACATATTAATTATCTAAGTGAAAAATTTAAAATAAATGAAAAACGTTTTAACATTTCTTGTTGAACTTGCAAGTGCGACTTTTCACTGGATACATGTTTGGCGATCCCAAGACCGCCACAGTCAGAGTTACGGCACTGCGAAGCATTAGAGCTCCTATCCATTGCATATGGAGTGTTCCAATGAACCCACATTTGAGCCCAAAGCGTTGACGCAATCCAAGGAGGTCTCTCACCCTTGGTCTTTGCTTGACTAACGATTCCTTTCATCCGTTTTTTGGCGATCTTCTCGAATCCTTCTCTCACAAGCTCGGTACTCCCAAGATCCCAATTATACTTCCAATACATAATACAATATTGTTAAGTATAGATGATACTAATTCATTACTATGTAACTACAAAAAAAAACAACTAAATCAAATATTACCGCAAATGTTCTGAAATATCGTTCTTGAATGTCTATTGGCGTTTTCTTCCAGCTAAAGTATAGACCATCAAACTTCCTTCGAAATATTCCAGAAACTACTCGAGACAATTTTCCTTTGTCCCGGTCAAACCTTATATGAATAACAAAAGAGGTTAATAACATCAACAACAAAATGACAATTAATTTAAGATCCAACAAAACTAAAACAAAATTTGTTAGTGAATTTAGAAAGTAGACCAGATACTCTCGATGCCAAGAATTTCATGGTCACTCAAGTGGTAACGCTCTCGGCCAGGAAGAGCCAGCAAAGCATCTAATAATTGTTGGTAGTCTTGCGGTGGCTCGGGAGCATTCGGAGGAGGAGGTTGATGCTCTGGAAATGGTGGTTGTGGTTGGGGATTTTGATGCGCATGTGGCTGGGGAATTTGATGAGGAGGAACATGTTGAGGAGGCGGTTGTGGCTGAGCAGGAGGAGAATGAGGAGGATGAAATTGGGTCCCCGGTGGATATTGAGATGTTGTAGAGACCGAACCTGATGTTGTGGTGTTCATGGATGGATTGGAAGAGTGAGAAGACGATCCTGGTACTCCGTTAGATCTCCCACCGTCGGACAAATGGGCGCCACCGCCGGATCTAGCACCGCGGCCTCTAGCCGATCTTCCCTTTGGAGCCATTTTTAGAACCTAAAGGAGACAATTTCTAGGGAGAGAAGAAGAAATTGCGAGAGAGTAGAAGAGAAAGGCTTTGGTTTTCGGGAGAGAAGAAGAAAGTGAGAGAGCGTCGTAGAAGAGAAAAGGTTAGAGGGAAAGAAGAAAAGAAGAAGTTTCGCGAATAACAAAAGAAGGGGAAAGTGAAAGATTTTCTTGTAATTAAAGAAAAGAGTCACAAAGTAGTCACAAAGTAGTTCTAAATGAAAAATGGGAGGCAGGAATTACCGCCTATTATTTCACCAAAACGCTTAAATGTTTTAAATAATTTAACCGAAAAATCAATTCTCGCACATGTATACAGTAGCAAAGATGTCGCAAAGTGTAACTATTTTGTGACTGTTTTTAATTGTCACAAACCTATACCCTAAATCACAAACATTAGTAGGAAAAAATATTCCATTAGACTTTACAATCAATTTTAGTCTAATCTAAAGTCTAACAGTCGGTTTAAAAAGTAAACTAACAAGTGGTAAGTGAATTTTAGAAACAAAATCATCTTTCTTCAACATTAGAAGTATGTTTGCATATAACTCTTAATAGATTTTATAGTAGATTGAATCATAAGTTAAAAAATATTTTAATTTCATCATTTCTTAATTGTTAAAAGATTTGGTTTATATAGTAGTTCAAATCTATTTGTAAATGTATAAATTAATATATTTACAATTGCTAATTTTTAATTTTCTAAAAATGAATCGAGAGAGTTGCTAAAGAGAAGCAAATCAATCACAAACTCTGGATTTAGTCACAGGTTAGTCGCAAAATGTAACTATTTTGCGACCGGCAGCTTTAGTCACAATCCTATACCCTAAAACACAAACATTAATTGGGGGAAAAAATTGATTACAGTTTACAATCAATTTTAGTCATTTATAAAGTCTAACAGCCAGTTTAAAAAGTAAACTAACAAGTGGTAAGTGAATTTTAGAAACAAAATCATCTTTCTCTAACATTAGAAGTATGTTTGCATATAACTCTTAATAGATTTTATAGTAGATTGAATTATAAGTTAAAAAATATTAGAATTTCATCATTTCTTAATTGTTAAAAGATTTGGTTTATATAGTAGTTCAAATCTATTTGTAAATGTATAAATTAATATATTTACAATTGCTAATTTTTAATTTTCTAAAAATGAATCGAGAGAGTTGCTAAAGAGAAGCAAATCAATCACAAACTCTGGATTTAGTCACAGGCTAGTCGCAAAATGTAACTCTTTTGCGACCGACAGCTTTAGTCACAATCCTATACCCTAAAACACAAACATTAATTGGGGAAAAATTTTGATTACAGTTTACAATCAATTTTAGTCATTTATAAAGTCTAACAGTCAGTTTAAAAAGTAAACTAACAAGTGATAAGTGAATTTTAGAAACAAAATCATCTTTCTCTAACATTAGAAGTATGTTTGCATATAATTCTTAATAGATTTTATGGTAGATTGAATCATAAGTTAAAAAAAAATTTTAATTTCATCATTTCTTAATTGTTAAAAGATTTGGTTTATATAGTAGTTCAAATCTATTTGTAAATGTATAAATTAACATATTTACAATTCCTAATTTTTAATTTTCTAAAAATGAATCGACAAAGTTGCTAAAGAGATGCAAATCAATCACAAACTCTGGATTTTGTCACAGGTTAGTCGCAAAATGTAACTCTTTTGTGACCGATAGCTTTAGTCACAATCCTATACCTAAAACACAAACATTAAGGAATCATCTTTCTCTAATTAGTTTCTTTAAACCATAACAATTAATAAAAAAATAAGAGGTAAGTGAATTTGAAAAACAAAATCAAAAATTCATATCAAAGTTAGTCGTAAATATTATATTACAAAACGCAAACGTGTTTCTACAATTTCATGATTATATTACAAGCCTTAAAATTCGAGAATAATTATTAAAATTCCTCATCTTCATCATCTGAAGATGATAAGTTACAAAGATATTCATCTTCTGCTTCAGCGTCTTTGATTTCATAATCAATTGGTTCAACATGATGATTTCCATCTACTAAACTATCAATTATGATATCTTCAATCGAATCCGTCATTCCATCATCAGTTGTTTGCTGCAGTATAACAACCTCTTTTTCGTTAAAATTTCCTTGCACAATATGTCTTGGATTTACTTTGACGACCGTGAGCCACACTTTTCGAGGTCGTTTAGTGTGTGGGTATGAAAGATAACAAACTTGATCAGCTTGAGACCATGCACGTGGATTTAGATTTAAATTTAGAACTAAATATATACAACACACATATACATACTCAATTAAAACTGAAAATACCTAAAATAAATGGTTCGTAGTTTTGATATCTCCTTGATGAGAGCACGTCAACAATGCCTCCATCTCGCTTTCGAGTGCCTTTTCCAATTGTAGGGTCAAACCATTCACAGTAGAAAAGCGTGATCTTTAAATTCACAAACCCAGGATATTCGAGCTCTATGATATTTTGCACGGTCCCATAAAAATCATCCTCTTCAGATGCTTCTGAGTAGTTTTGTCCTCGGACACATACTCTATAATTCATAGTTTTTTTCGTGAGCCCGTGATCTCGCGTATGAAACAAATATCCATTTATAAAATACATCGGCCACGACCTGACCTTATTTTCAGGACCTTCCACTAGTTTATAAACCCAAGGAGGAAACTTTTCCTCACTTTTCATTGCACTAACATATATATATATATATATATGGAAATATTAAAAAAGTTAAGAAAATGAAAAATAAAATTTTTAATAATATATATGGAAATATTTTAAAAATTTAAGAAAACAATACGTACGTATTGGCGAACCCAGATATGAAAATCTTCATCTCTTTTCAAAGTCACCTCTTCATCCGAGAGTTCCGGATATTCAAATCGAATTTGTGCGTCAAATAATCTGTTTTGCCAACAACATGTTATATTTTACTGAACTAAAAAATAAAAGAATCCATTTAAGTGAAATAATGAACCGCAAAGTACGTACCTCTCAAGCGGGCGAAAATAGTCACAATTGCGTAAAACATATGCATGTGCACATTTATAATCTTACTCATTTAACCAAAATTCACTACTTTTACCACCTGGACGACCCAATTGAGTGAATATATCCGACACCGGTATAGGATATACAGGTAATTCAGCTTCGACATAACGACTCGACCTGAAAAATTATGATTTTAGCTCTTAAATTTTGAAGTAATATATTAAATAAATTAATCAATATTTAAGTTATACCTTATTCTACTAGCTGTAGATATATGTGAAGGAAAGTAGTGTTATGAGAAATGAGATATCTCATCATTCATGTATGCCTGAATTATTGATCCCGCTGGATATCTTTTGTTCTTCGCCTTGCCTTTTAATTTTTTAAAAAACCTTTCGAAGAGATACATCCACCTATATTGTACAAGACCACCAAGCTCCGCTTCGTAGGGTAGGTGTACAGGTAAATGCTCGATCACATCAAACAAAAAAGGTGGGAAGATTTTTTCCAAATTACACAAAATCATGACAATGTTATCCTTCAGAATTTGGAGGCGATTTTGATCCAGTGATCTACTACTTATTTCACGAAAAATGATCCAATCCCTACAATATTAAAACATTATGTTAATATTTATATCAAAAATATTAATTAATAATATAAATATATATAATATTTCATATATATACATGATAATGCAAGGTGCACGTTATGCGGTAGAAGTTCTGCAAAAATAAACGGAAGCAATCGTTCCATAAATACATGACAGTCATGACTTTTCATTCCAGAAAAACTTCCTACCAGTGATGTCTACACAACTAGCTAAATCTGCTAAATAGCCGTCTGGGAATTTAGCCTCATGTTTGACCCATTCAAGTAAGCAGTCTTTTGCTTTTGAAGTCAATCTCCAAACAGAAAACGGAGCTCTCCCTCGATCATCTACATGCAATTCTGTTTGAGAACAAAATCGTGGAATATCTAATCTTGACTTCACTGTGTCTTTTGATCTGTCTTTAACATTCATAACAGCATACATGATGTTATCGAAAAAATTCTTCTCGATATGCATCACATCAAGATTGTGTCGTAGCGTCAGATCAACCCAGTACGGTAGCTCCCAAAATATGCTTTCTTTATGCTAATTGTGCCAGTTACCATAGCCATCTACTTTTTTTCATGGCCATTTCCACCACATACATATGTTTTAGGTGGGTCCGCATGCCTTATACGCTCATATAAAACTTGTTCACCAGTCAAAGATTGAGGTGGGTAGTCTTTCACTGCGTGCTTTCCCATCAAAAAGTTTATCTTATTCTTCCTTAACGGATGACTTATAGGAACGAATCTTCTGTGACAGTCAAACCAACATGTCTTCCTTCCAGCCGTCAATTGAAAAGCTTTTGTATCATCCATACAAATGGGACACGACAATCTTCCATGTGTCGTCCATCCCGACAACATACCATATGCCGGAAAATCGCTTATAGTCCACAAAAGAACGACTTTCATGTTGAAATTTTGATCTAATGATATATCATATGCCTCAGCTCCGTTATTCCATAACTCCTTTAACTCGTCGATCAATGGCTGAAGGAAAACATCAAGAGTGGCTCGTGGATGATTTGGTCCAGAATTCAAAACCGTAAGAAACAGATACTCACTTTTCATGTACATATTTGGCGGTAAGTTGTATGGAGTCATGATCACAGGCCACAACGAATGATATTTTGACATCCCAAAAGGATTAAAACCGTCCGTACATAATCTAAGATAAACATTTCGTAATTCTTCTGCAAATGTAGGATGCAAACGTTGGAAATTCTTCCACTCTGCTGCATCAGATGGATGACACATTACTCTGTCTTCTGATTCATGCTCCGCATGCCATCTCATCGACGATGCAATTTTCTTTGACTGGTACATTCTCTTTAGGCTGTCAGTAATAGGTAAATACCACATACGACTGAACGGTATTTTAGTTCGTCCCTCACTAGCCTTAAATCTTGGTTTTGCACAGAACTTGCAATGCTCCAAATTCTCATCTTCTTTCCAGAAGAGCATACAATTATCTATACATACATCATATGTATAATACGGCAATCCTAGATTTCACATCAAAGTTTATGTCTCGTAGTATGAACCAGTTGCCTGATTTCCCTCTGGTAAATACTCCGTAAACAATTCCGACCACGAATCCATGCAACTTTCATCCATATTAGGGTCTGACTTGATTTTCATGAACCGAGCAGCCAAAGATAACTTTGAATGACGTGACAACCATTATAAAGTGGGGTATTTGCAGCATCTAACATATCATAAAACCGTTTTGCCTCTTGGGTAGGTTCTTCATGAATATTATCATATCTACTTTCATGTTCATGATACTCATGATGATTAAATGGCGTGGAACCATGAAATGCATCATTCACCATCTCAGCATATATATTCCCCCCCATCATATTCTGGTTGTTGACTACCACTAGTAGAATCTACATTTGCATAATGACTACTTGTCCCTCCCACAAGCACATCATAATCTTCACCATGTTCACACCATACATAATATCCGGGAATAAATCCTCTACTATGCAAATGCTTCGAAATTATACTTCCTTTTAAAATTTTAAATTTTGACATTTTATACAAGGACAGTAAAATTTATCTCCACCCCCGCCAAGAATTCGTCGGAAATATTATTAGTTTGTGGATCGATTCTATTATACATCCACTCTCGTGATGAATTCCACATTATTATTTTTTCTCTCATTTCTTTTTTTCTCTTCTTTCTTTTTTCTTTTGATTTTTTTTTCTCTTGTTTTTTTTCCTCTTTTTTTCTTCCTCACTTTTCAATCCAAATGAAGCAACCGGCGACACTTATATATAGTGAATAAATATGTGACGATTTTGCGACTCCAACTAAAACGTCACAAATTAACAATGCTTTTGCCACCGTTTCCCGACTACTTTCTGACAACATTAGAGTCGCAAAAGTTCGGTACGCCAACTACCTTGCTTATTTTTCACGTTTTTTACCAACTTATTATCCTACTAAAATGCGACGAAGTTGTAACTATATATATCGGTCGCAGAATAGTCGCAAATTACTGACTATTTTTGTGACCAAAGTTTATGACTATAAAAAGTAATCGCTAATGCGTCTTAACTTGTGATTGTTTTGCGACTAAAACATTATAGTCGCAAAAGCATCCGCAAATCGTCATCCATACGCGACTGAGTTCCGACTACTCACTTTAGTCATAAATTTATGACTATTGAGACTCGGTCGTTTGGTTAGTCGCTAATTAATTAGAAATTCATCACATCCTCGTCACACATTTTTGCGACCAAAATAAGAGTCACAAAAAACGCTGTTTTCTTGTAGTGAATACATAATTACCATTTCTAAACACATTTTTTAACCGACCCCAAGAAAAAAAGATTTGAAGTTATAAATTTACTCCCTCTATTCCTTTTTTGAAAAATAAATTGTTTCAAAAAGAAAAATATTTTTATTTTTCTAAGTTTAATTAATATGCAACGAGAGCCAAAAACGGTTATGGAAAAGAATAAGAAGAGAAAATGAGAACTTCATTGCTTATATTTTCTTTTACGAAAAAGTGTATAAAAGACAAAAATGCATTACAGTAAAGAAGGAGACTCAAGAAAGAAATGGAAAGGAAAATAGTCAAAGAAAATAGTAACACTAGTAAAGTGATAGTGCGTACAACTCTAATAGAATTAAATGCATTGAGCAGGTCATCAATTACATAATTACCCATCTTAAACATATTATTTAACTGACCCTTAGAAGAAGAAATTAAAGTTGAAACTTACTCCCTACGTTCATTTAAGAAGGATGTTCTGGAAAAAAAAATTGATTAAAAAAGAAAGATGTTTCAATTTTCTAGGTATAACAAATATGCAACGAGAGCTTAAAACGGTTATGGAAAAGAATAAGAAGAGAAAATGAGGACTTCATCGCTTATATTTTCATTTTACAAAAAAAATGTGTATAAAAAACAAAATTGCAATACAGTAAAGAGGGAGACTCAAGAAAGAAATGGAAAGGAAAAACAGTCAAAGAATATGTTAACACTAGTAAAGTGATAGTGGGTACAGGTCTAACAGAATTAAATGCATTAAGTAGGTAATGAAATACATAACTACACATTTAAACACATTATTTTAACCTCGAGAAAAAAAATTTGAAGTTAAAAACTTACTTCCTCTGTTCTTTAAAGAAGGATGTTTTGCAAACAAAATTGTTTCAAAACAAAAGATATTTTCAATTTTCTAGGTGTAACTAGTATGTAACGAGAGGGAAAACGGCTATGGAAAAGAATAAGAAGAGAAAAATGAGGACTTCATGGCTTATATTTCCATTTAAAAAAAAATAGTGTATAAATGATATAACTGCATTACAGTAAAACGAAAGACTCGAGAAAGATATGGAAATGAAAATAGTCAAAGAAAATGTTGACACTAGTAAAGTGATAGTAGGTACAGTTCTAAAAGAATTAAATGCATTAAGAAGGTCATCAAATTTGTAATTACCCATTTTAAACACATTATTTAATCGACCCCGACAAAGAAACATTGAAGTAAAAAACTTACATCCTTTGTTCCTTAAAAAAGGATGTTTTTGAAACAATTTTTTTTCAAAACAAAAGATGTTTTCAATTTTCCAGGTGTAAATAATATGTAACGAGAGTGAAAAACGGCTTTGCAAAAGAATAAGAAGAGAAAAATGAGGACTTCATTTCTTATATTTCCATTTAACAAAATATAGTGTATAAAAGACTAAACAGCATTACAGTAAATATTTAGGCTCAAGAAAGAAATAGAAAGGAAAATAGTCAAAGAAAACGTTGACACACGTAAAGTGATAGTGGATACATCTCTAACAGAATTAAATGCATTACGCAGGTCATCAAATACGTAATTACCTATTTTGAACACTTTATTTAACCGACCCCGAGAAGAAAAAAAACTGAAGTAAAAATATTACTCCCTCTGTTCCTTAAATAATTATGTTTTGGAAAAATAATTATTATAAAAGAAAGAGTTTTTAGTTTTCTAAGTGTACCTAATATGTAACGAGAGCCAAAAACGGTTATGGAAATGAAAAAGAAGAGAAAATGAGGACTTAATCGCTTATATTTTCATTTACAAAAAAATGTATAAAAGACAAAACTGCATTATAGTAAAGAGGGAGATTCGAGAAGTTAATGGAAAGGAAAATAGTCAAAGAAAATGTTAACACTGGTAAAGTGATAGTGGGTACAACTCTAACTTAATTGAATGCATTAAGAAGGTTATCAAATAAGTAATTACCCATTTTAAACACATTATTTAACCGACCCCGAGAAGAAAAAATTGAAGTTAAAAACATACTTCCTCTATTCCTTAAAGAATGATATTTTGAAAAAAAAAATTTGTTTCAAAAAGAAAGATGTTTTTAATAATTAATTTGCATTAAGAGCCAAAAACAGTAATGGAAAAGAATAAGAAGAGGAAATAAGAACTTCATCGCTTATATTTTCATTTTACAAAACAAAAGTGTATAAAATACGAAAATGCATTACAATAAAGAAGGAGATTCGAGAAAGAAATGGAAAGGAAAATAGTCAAAAAAAATATTAACACTAGTAAGCGATAGTGCGTACAACTCTAATAGAATTAAATACATTAAGCAGGTCATCAAATACATAATTACCCATCTTAAACATATTATTTAACCGACCCATAGAAGAAAAAAATGAAGTTGACGTTCATTTAAGATGGATATTTTGGAAAAAAATTTGATTCAAAAAGAAAGATGTTTCAATTTTCAAGGTGTAACAAATATGCAACGAGAGCCAAAAACCGGTTATAAAATGAATAAAAAGAGAAAATGAGGACTTCATCGCTTATATTTCATTTTACAAAAAAAAAGTGTATAAAAAACATACTGTAAAGAGGGAGACTCAAGAAAGAAATGGAAATGAAAGATAGTCAAAGAAAATTTTAACACTAGTAAAGTGATACTGGGTACAGCTCTAACAGAATTAAATGCATTAAGTAGTTAATGAAATACATAATTACACATTTAAAACACATTATTTTACCAACCTCGAGAAAAAAAAAATTTGAAGTTAAAAACTTACTTCCTCTGTTCCCTAAAGAAGAATGTTTCAAAAGAAAAGATGTTTTCAAATTTCTAGGTGTAACTAAAATGTAACGAGGGGAAAAAACGGCTATGAAAAAGAATAGAATAGAAAAATAGGACTTCATTGCTTATATTTCCAGTTTACAAAAACCAATGTATAAATGATATAACTGCATTACAGTAAAGAGGAAGACTCGAGAAAGAAATGAAAAGGAAAATAGTCAAAGAACATGTTGACACTAGTAAAGTGATAGTGGGTATAGCTCTAACAGAATTAAATGCATTAAGCAGGTCATCAAATACGTAATTACCCATTTTAAACACATTATTTAACCGACCCTGACAAAAAAAAATTGAAGTTAAAAACTTACTTCCTTTGTTCCTTAAAGAAGGATGTTTGGAAACAAAACTATTTCAAAACAAAAGATGTTTTCAATTTTCTAGGTGTAACTAATATGTAACGAGAGCCAAAAAGGGCTATGCAAAAAAATAAGAAGAAAAAATGAGGACTTCGTTTCTTATATTTCTATTTTAAAAAAAAAATAGTGTAGAAAAGACAAAACTGCATTACAGTAAAGAGGGAGACTCGCGAAAGAAATAGAAAGGAAAATAGTCAAAGAAAATGTTGACACTAGTAAAATGATAGTGGGTACAGCTCTAACTGAATTAAATTCATTAAGCAGGTCATCAAATACGCAATTGCCCATTTTAAACACATTATTTAATAGAATCCGAGAAGAAAAAATTGAAGTTAAAAACTTACTCCCTCTATTCCTTAAAGAAGGATGTTTTGAAATAAAATTTATTTCGAAAAGAAAGATGTTTTTAATTTTCTAAGTGTAATTAATATGCAACGAGAGACAAAAACGGTTATGGAAAAGAATAAGAAGAGAAAATGAGGACTTCACCGATTATATTTACATTTTAAAAAATAAAAATGTATAAAAGACAAAACTGCATTACAATAAAGAGGGAGACTCGAGAAGAAAATGGAAAGCAAAATAGTCAAAAAAATATTAACACTAGTAAAGTGATAGTGTGTACAACTCTAACAGAATTAAATGTGTTAAGCAGGATGTTTTGAAATAAAATTTATTTCGAAAAGAAAGATGTTTTTAATTTTGTAAGTGTAATTAATATGCAATGAGAGCCAAAAACGGTTATGAAAAAGAATAAGAAGAGAAAATGAGGACTTCACCGATTATATTTACATTTTAAAAAAATAAAAATGTATAAAAGACAAAACTGCATTACAATAAAGAGGGAGACTCGAGAAGAAAATGGAAAGCAAAATAGTCAAAACAATATTAACACTAGTAAAGTGATAGTGTGTACAACTCTAACAGAATTAAATGCGTTAAGCAGGTCATCTAATACATAATTACCCATCTTAAACATATTATTTAACCGACCCATAGAAAAAAAAATGAAGTTGAAAACTCACTCCCTCCGTTCATTTTAGAAGGATGTTTTGGAAAAAAATTTTGATTCAAAAAGAAAGATGTTTCAATTTCCTAGGTATAACAAATATGCAACGAGAGCCAAAAACGGTTATGTAAAAGAATAAGAAGAGAAAATGAGGACTTCATCGGTTATATTTTTATTCTACAAAAAAAAGTGTATAAAAAACAAAATTGCATTCCAGTAATGAGGGAGACTCAAGAAAGAAATGGAAGGGTAAAAGAGTCAAAGAAAATGTTAACACTAGTAAAAGTGATAGTAGGTATAGTGCTAACAGAATTAAATGCATTAAGAAGCTAATGAAATACATAATTACACATTTTAAACACATTATTTTACCGACCTCGTGAAAAAAAATTTGAAGTTAAAAACTTACTTCCTCTGTTACTTAAAGAAGGATGTTTGGAAAACAAAATTGTTTCAAAACAAAACATGTTTTCCATTTTCTAGGTGTAACTAATATGTAACGAGAGGGAAAAACGGCTATGTAAAAGAATAAGAAGAGAAAAATGAGGACTTCATTGCTAACATTTCCATTTTACAAAAATAGTGTATAAAAGATATAACTGCATTACAGTAAAGAGGAAAACTCGAGAAAGAAATGGAAAGGAAAATAGTCAAAAAAA
>JAHZTW010000001.1:428578295-428636526 GCA_020283515.1 Alliaria petiolata
ATTTTCTAGGTGTAACTAATATGTAACGAGAGGGAAAAACGGCTATGGAAAAGAATAAGAAGAGAAAAATGAGGACTTCATTGCTAACATTTCCATTTTACAAAAATAGTGTATAAAAGATATAACTGCATTACAGTAAAGAGGAAAACTCGAGAAAGAAATGGAAAGGAAAATAGTCAAAAAAAATGTTGACACTAGTAAAGTGATAGTTGGTATAGCCCTAACAGAATTAAATGCATTAAGCAGGTCATCAAATACGTAATTACCCATTTTAAACACATTATTTAACCAACCCTGACAAAAATAATTGAAGTTAAAAACTTACTTCCTTTGTTCCTTAAAGAAGGATGTTTTGGAAACAAAACTATTACAAAACAAAAAATGTTTTCAATTTTCTAGGTGTAACTAATATGTAACGAGAGGGAAAAACGGCTATGGAAAAGAATAAGAAGAGAAAAATGAGGACTTCATTGCTAACATTTCCATTTTACAAAAATAGTGTATAAAAGATATAACTGCATTACAGTAAAGAGGAAAACTCGAGAAAGAAATGGAAAGGAAAATAGTCAAAAAAAATGTTGACACTAGTAAAGTGATAGTTGGTATAGCCCTAACAGAATTAAATGCATTAAGCAGGTCATCAAATACGTAATTACCCATTTTAAACACATTATTTAACCAACCCTGACAAAAATAATTGAAGTTAAAAACTTACTTCCTTTGTTCCTTAAAGAAGGATGTTTTGGAAACAAAACTATTACAAAACAAAAAATGTTTTCAATTTTCTAGGTGTAACTAATATGTAACGAGAGGGAAAAACGGCTATGGAAAAGAATAAGTGGAGAAAAATGAGGACTTCATTGCTAACATTTCCATTTTACAATAATAGTGTATAAAAGATATAACTGCATTACAGTAAAGAGGAAAAATCGAGAAAGAAATGGAAAGGAAAATAGTCAAAGAAAATGTTGACAGTAGTAAAGTGATAGTGGGTATAGCTCTAACATAATTAAATGAATTAAGCAGGTCATCAAATACATAATTACCCATTTTAAACACATTATTTAACTGACCCCGACAAAAAAAAAATTGAAGTTGAAAACTTACTTCCTTTGTTCCTTAAAGAAGGATGTTTTGGAAACAAAATTGTTTCAAAACAAAACTGCATTACAGTAAAAAGGACTACTCGAGAAAGAAATAGAAAAGAAAATAGTCCAAGAAAATGTTAACACTAGTACACAGATAGTGGATATTGCTCTAACATAATTAAATGTATTAAGGAGGTCATCAAATACGTAATTACCCATTTTTAACACATTATTTAACTGACCCCGAGAAGAAAAAAATTGAAGTTAAAAACTTACTCCCTCCGTTCCTAAAAGAAAGATGTTTTGGCAAATAAAATTTGATTCAAAAAGAAGGATATTTCAATATTTTGTGGGTAACTAATATGTAACGAGAGAAAAAAACGGTTATGGAAAAGAATAAGAAGAGAAAAATGAGAACTTCATGCTTATATTTCCATTTTACAAATAAAAGTGTATAAAACGTAAATCTGCATTACAGTAAAGAGGACTACTTGAGAGAGAAATAGAAAAGAAAATAATCAAAGAAAATGTTAACACTAGTATAGTAATAGTGGATACAGCTCTAACAGAATTAAATGCATTAAGCAGGTCATCAAATATGTAATTACCCATTTTCAACACACTATTTAACCGACCTTGAGAAGAAAAAAATTGAATTAAAAAACTTACTCCCTCCGTTCCTTAAAGAAGGATGTTTTGGAAAAAAAAATATGATTCAAAAAGAAAGATGTTTCAATTTTTTAGGTGTAACTATTATCTAATGAGAGCCAAAAACTGTCATGGAAAAGAATTAGAAGAGAAAATGAGGACTTTACCGCTTATATTTCAATTTTACAAATAAATGTGTTTAAAAGACAGAACTGAATTACAGTAAAGAGGGAAACTCGAGAAATATATGGAAAGAAAAATTTTCAAAGAAAATGTTAACACTAGTAAAGTGATAATGGGTGGAGCTCTAACAGAATTAAATGTATTAAGTAGGTCATCAAATACGGTATTACCTATTTTAAACACATTATTTAACCGACCTCGAAAAATAAATTGAAGTTAAAAACTTAGTCCATCTGTTCCGTTTATTTAACCGAGCTCTAACCGAGGGACTAACTTCAAAAAATAATGAAGTTAAAAACAAATATATTTTCAATTTTCTAGGTGTAAGTAATATATAACGAGAGCAAAAAATGGTTATGGAAAAGAATAAGAAGAGAAAAATGATTGTTTCATTGCTTATATTTCTATTTTACAAAAGAATGTATAAAAGATAAAACTACATTACGGTAAAGAGAGAGAACCGAGAAATAAATGGAAAGGAAAATAGTTAAAGAAAATGTTAACACTAATACAGTGATAATGGATGGGTACAGTTCTAACAAAACTAAATGCTTTAAGCCGGTCATCAAATTAGTAATTACCCATGTTAAAAAATATTTGATTACTTAGCATATTTATGTTTTAAATATGACGTCACATAGCATATTTATGTTTTAAATTAAATGCTTTAAGCCGGTCATCAAATAAGTAATTATTCATTTAATCGACTCCGAAAAGAATAAAATTGAAGTTAAAAACGTATTTGACAATATAAGTAAGCAAGAGAATTATCCATCATTAACTGGTAAAGAACAGTTTGATCCAGCAGTGTGTCTCTCGGACTATACAAAAGCCCAGAAATATCATCTAATCAGCTGATTATTTTCTAATCAAAATTCTGTTACACTATGAAATAATAGCCGCCAATTTTTTCGCAATGTCAGTTTACCAAATTTAATGAAAGTCGATAAAACAAATTTAAGAGCATCTTCGAAATCACGAAATTCAGGATTTAATAAATATCATTCATACATAAAAATATCAACAAGCTAAATGTGAATTTTATAATTTGTTATATTGGTTACTTTTTGCAAAAAGAAAATTTCGTAAATAACCAAATTTTTTTTATAATCTACAAATTAACTATTTTCTCTTTCTATTTCTTTTTATCTCTCTCTAACAATTTGGTTAGTTTTTAAATTTAATTTTTTTTTATTATTCAACAAAACCACCCTGTTACAAGTGTATGTAGTAGCCAGACAAAATATAACCACCCGAGATCTTTCCATATACTCGAGTCTAGTAGTCTAGTCCCCTGCCCTCCTCTTTTTCTCTATCCATGCAGTAGTGACCCGTACGTCGATTTGCTCCCTCCACCACATACACAACTTGTCCATCAAGAAATATGACGTCACATAGCATAATTATGTTTTAAATTAAATGACATAGTTATATAGTAGGATTATTATTGGTTAATTCTTTTTATATATGGATTAATTACTTTTCTTTTTAAAGGTGTTTCTGAGAGAGAAATGAAAAAATTTCGGTTTATAAGTATTTCGGTTTATAAGTATCTCCCTAAGGTCTCTCTACCTCTCTGTCCTTTCCAAAATCTTTTTAAGCAATTGGGATCTTGATCGGAGATGGCGAATCTTCAATTATTTGCGAACAGTGGAATTTTGACAATCTAATAAACAAGATTAACATCACGCTCTGTAGAGTCTTTTCACAATTTGAAGAGCAAGGAGCGAAACTACAAAAAAGCTCCTCCGTACTCAAACTTCCTGTGTTTTTGCTTTTCATTTGTTTATTTTTTTTTAATTCTGAACTTTTATGGAGATTTCGCTATGAACATTCGATCTACTCCGCACTCAAGCTTCCTATTTTTGCTTTTCATTTGTTTTCCGATTCTAAAGTTCTTTGATGATTTTGTTATGAACATTCAATCTACTTCGTGTTTTTGTGTGTTTTTCATTTGTTTTCTGATTCTGAATTTTTCTGTAGATTTTGTTATGAAAATGGGATCATTTATGCGGAACAAAAACAAAAACAAAACTCTATCTAATATTAACTTTGTTTTCTGAAAGAGTTATTATAAAATCTTTGAGTTTTTTTTGGGGCTAAAGTATATCTTTTGTGTTTTGTTTATACAAATCATAACTAAGCCTTCTTCTTCTTTTTTAGAGAGAAAGCCACTCCATCGCTCCATCGTACTATGTTTATTGTAAGACCAATAAATTAGAAGTACATAATAGTTGATTCAATCACAAAATAAAAGATAAAACTAAAACGAGTTAAGGAAATATCGTCAATAATAAATCAAAAATCTGAAACACTAGAACGGAGTCGAGATTACAATCTCTTTTCTTAACTCAAAGAATCACCCGTGTGTGATAGGTATATTCACGATTCATTAGTCACAAGATATAACCGTTAAACCCCGAATCGCATCACTCGATCGCGGATCTTACGAACTGATTTAATTAGACTAGACAAACAGACTTTTCGAGAGTATAGTGAAGACTAACTGTATATGATGTAGTAGCTTCTCATTCTTGCATCACTCATTGTTGATATCTGCCCGAATTATTAAGCTAGTAGGTGAACTTGATGTCTTGAACCGCCCAGTTTTTATGAAAAACTAGACAGCATATATAACTCAGCTTCGTCTTCTTGTTGAGTTAAGTTCTTGATATACTCATATATTTCGTGCATTCAGCATACATTTACCATAGATTTGCATTCATATTGCATTCATAATAGGATAGTTTATGCCATTTGTCTTATTTTGGGTCCTAGAACGTTTTGCATTAGCATTTGCATAGTTCTTTGCATATTTGCATCACTATCAGGTTGTTTTGAGTGCTTGGAGCTATGGAGAGTGCTGGATTCAAGGGAGAGCTTGGGAACACCTAGAAGGACTCGGGCAAGCAAAGTAATACTGAGGTCAAGGTCGAGTTCGAGCCAAGTGGGTCGATCTAGGAGAGATCGACCAGACATCGAGGAGTCCAGACCGTTTCAAAGTCCAGATCAAGTGCAATATCGACCAAGCCTGGTCGTACAAGTGTACGAACGTGGAGACAGATATAGAAAAGAACGACCAAGGGATTGGAGTCATGGGTCGATCTGAACGAGAACGAGCACAAGATCGAAAAAGCAGATCGATTCCAAACAAGAACGACGAGAAGATCGAGTCATGCGCACCATTCCCAGTCCAAGATCGACCACTAGATCGATGCCTCTGCTGGATATCAAGTCTTATCCGGACAGCTCACGATTTGTCCTTTTGCGAGGGGACCATTTCTCTCTTTAGTATAAAACATTTTTAGCCCTACTTTTGGGGACCATCTTATCTTTTATTCTGATTGTTTTTCTTCTTTGAGCTGTAGACTCCATTGTTAAGGTTTTTAAGCTTTCTTGTATTTGAAACCGTGATCTTGATATTTACCTTAAGCAATTACTTATCTTTTTAATCAAAACCTTCTTTCTGTTTTAAGCTAAGCATGTTAAACATCTATAGTCCAATGATTAGGAGAGGCTCGAACATGATTAGTGAGTAGTCATAATGGTTTGAGGTTGAGGCGATTAGGGAGGTCTTAAGGGGTTATATCTTGGGGTTTATCATGTTCTTAAGCCTTAACTCTTCTTGGATTTGGAGAGATTAATGCTCAAAGATTCTCGATGGAGATCTTTCTGATCCTAGAAGCTAGCTTGTCCTACCCCATGATGGTGGAAGATTTGGAGGCTAGTTAAGCCACGTTAAGATCTGTACTTATCATCGATCTTCATATCCACCAACACCATGGGTTAGGAGGGAAGATCGAAGAAAGGATCTTTACCACACATCATGAAAAGATCATGTTTTGTTTCTTAGGTTTAGAGTTAGCTCATATAATGTGTAGGTCCATTTTTATTAACCCAAGATCGAGCCTTGAACCTCCCAAATCATGACCCTCAACCTTGAACCTACCTTTAGCCTTTGATAATCTTGAAATAATCTCTCTTAGTTCTTAAAGTTTGTTGCTTAAGTTGCTAGACATCACCTAGTTCAATTAATAGTTGCATTTAGAGTTTTAAATTCGTAAAGTTTGGTTCTTGATAGTTTTATGATTTAGAAGTTGCCTAGAGTATTGTTTAACAGCCTAGTTATCATCTAGAAGTCTATTAGTTTTTTAATAAGTAGTTTTTTAATTCCTTTTCACCCATCTAAATTCGAATATGGCTTAGCTTTGTTATGTTCTTGTATTTTTAGTGTCCTTTCCTCCCATTTGGATTGATAACCTCAAGTACTACAATGATGAAGTATGCTTAAAGCATTGAAAAGCTAGTGTAAAAACCTAGTTATCAGTTCTCTATTGTGTTCATTATGTCCTTAACATTTGCCTGGGTGATCTTGAATGAACTTAGAGAGTATAGCATGAACTTCATCCTCCTAGAAACGGCCTCATTTAATACTCACTAGGTGATTTCCATGTACCTGTCACATATAAAAAGTATATTCTGTTATTTTGTACACTATTGTCTCATATCATTAAAAGTTTTGAAGCATAACCATCAATTACTTACAAAAAGCATTGTTATCATCTTTGGAACTGAGCAACTTACAATGCTTGTATTAGACTCTGCTTGTTTTTTTGTCCCTTTGAACCTTGATCTTGGGATCTCCAGTCGCATAGGTTGGATATCCATCATGACAACATATGTATCCATAAGCTTTAAACCCATTAATTTTAATGATTTAAGAACTTGATCTCGCGGCAAGCTTTTGGTAAACGGATCCGCTAATTTATCAGCCGATTTGATGTAGTATATTGTCAATACACCACTCGCGATTAGGTGTCTAGTGGTCTTATATCGTCGTTAAATGTGGCGAGACTTGCCATTGTAAATAGTATTTAGTGTACAATATATTTTTTTCCTCTAAATCTCCATTTAAGAAAGCTGTCTTGACATCCATTTGATGAATTTCAGGGTCTTTTCAAGCTGCAATGCCAATCAGCGTACAGATCAATGTTATTCTCGTTAGAAGAAAATAAGTGTCAAAGAAGTCCAATCCTTCCTTTTGACGAAATCCTTGCACTACAAATCTGGCTTTGTACTTGTCGACTGTGCCATCAATCTTAATATTTGTTTTGAAAATTCATCTACACCAGAGAGGTTTGCTCCCATGTGGTAAATCAACCAATTCGTATGTATTGTGTAGCATAATCGAATCAATTTCACTTTTGGAAGTTTCCTTCCAAGAAGGTCTGTAAGGTGTAGAACATTGCTTATGCAAATGTTTGTTGCTCATTCTCTGCTAGAAATGCTGTTATGAACTCAGAACCAAATGTCTTCTCTTTACGAGCTTGTTTGCTTCGTCTTGGTTTAACTTCTTCTTCTAATTCGTTTATTGAAGTGTCTAATGAACTTGCTTCATTTGTGACATCTCGTTCCTCACGAGTTCGTTTAGGATTCGCTTTATCCTTACAAAGAAACACATCTTGAAAGAACGAAACGTTCCTAGATTCCATGATAGTGTTCGCATGTTTATCGTGTATATATGACTTATGTACCAGAAAACGATATGCACTACTGTTCTTAGCATATCCAATGAAGGTCCAATATATTATCTTAGGTCCAATTGTGAGGTTTTTTTGAAGTGGAACTGTAACTTTTGCTAACCCCCCCCCCCTATAACACCCCCGACGCGATCTAGGCCGGATTTGAATCGATCGACCGCGCAACAATCAAACAAGAATATGCACGGCCAACCATCCGACCCAAACCAGAGCGAAGATGCCACAATGTCGAACATCACAAACGGTCCAGCTATGACCTTAGAACATATTCAAAGCCGCGACCGGTCCATCCGCGATATCTGACCCTCTCGACCAAGGCCTAAGGCTTGCCAACCCGTACCCAAGTCGAGAGTTGTGTTAGACCGGACAAGACTAATATCAGATGAAACCGGATAATATAAAAATAAACTTTATTTATTCATATATTAAGGTTTCACAAAACATTTAACAAACTTTCTGACTTTGGCCTAACGCCCAAAAGATAATACAACAACCATCAAACATTTGTTTACAAAGGCAACAAAAACCTACACTGGCGGCCTAGCGTTCCTTGCTTCTCGCTACTGGTTTCCCAACTATTGGTTTCCTGCAAAACAATGTGAGGGGTGAGCGCTACTCGCTCAGTGAGTCATGGCTCCCCTAACATATACAATAATTCCCCACCCCAAAACCCAAAATAACACACAACACGCAATTCACACAAAGTCAGAGTTAGCAAAAACAACACATCGTCGCCACTCTTTCATTACCACACCATCACCAAGGCCTCGCGCATTCGATCCTGATCCTCCGATGAACACCAATCATACAGCCACAAAGGCACGCAAGACAGAACATCACAAACCCGAGTTCCGTTTCCCAGACGGCCACATCCTAGTAGGTCCCGTTCTAAACGGCTATAACCCAGCCGAGTTTCGTCTCCCAAACGGTCACATCTTGGCGGGTTCCGTCTCAACACGGCTATCCCGTCTATCCCGTCAGATAGTGCTCGGCCATAGGCTGCAACCTCGTTCCTCCGAGTCTGCATGAGATAGGATCGAACCGCCACATCTCATTGAGCCGTAATTTCTGATCCATCTTTGGGCATGTACTCCTGTAATGTCCTCTCTCTCCACAGTTGAAACATGTGACAAATGGCGGTGCAGGTCTTTGATTGTGCTGCAGTTTTGGACATGCTCGCGCAAAATGTCCGGATTCTCCACATGAGTAACATACTTTCACCGAATCGGAAGAAGCATTGGCATAACTGTTTTTGCTTCCCTTCGTCCTTCCTTGATTACTTGGTTCTCCATCATACTCTCTTTTATAACTTCGGGACCTAAATTCTTCTTCTGCAGTATAAGCGTCTTCTACATTTACGGCTCTTTCGACCAACTTAAGAAAAGATTTGTACTCCGCTGCTTGAAATCGGCTTTGAAGTTCGGGCCTTAAGCCTTGCATGAACCTTCTTATTACCGCGTCTTCGTCTTCATAGCCAAAGTGGACGTACCTTCGAAGTCTTGTGAATTCTGCTTCATATTCTTGTACATGTCTTTCCCCTTGTTCCAACCTCATAAATTGAGCTTCTAATATGTCTCTAGCTTCGGGTGGGAAGTACTTCCTTGTAATCTCCGTACGAAAATCCCGCCATGTTGGTTCCATGCAGTTGTAGTGGTGCTCGATACTCGACCACCAACCTACTGCATCTTTTTCCAAATAGTATACTGCAATATCCTTCTTATTCTCCTCGGAACATCGTGTGGCCGCGAATTTTTTTTCCATATTTTGCAACCAGTTGTCAGCATCAAATGGATTTGTCCCCCCCTCCAAAGTGGGCTGTTCCAAGATCCTTCATCAGTCTCACAGTTTGAAGGAAATCTGATGATGCTGAGCTCCAGAATGAAACATCGGCCGTCGCTGGTTGCTGCCGCATCAAATGGTCATGCATATCATGTATCATAGTTCTCATTGAATTCCTCCCTCCATTCTCGGATTCTCTTGGTCGTTCTCGGATATGGGTCGACCTTTGATGGTCTCCCCTCGACACATGTTGATTCGGGTACACCTCTGGTCGCTCCAAATATCCGTACCGCGGTGATCTCGTATGTCTCGACTCAGCATGATCGCGGCTAGAGTCTTGTTGCTCACTTCCTTCCACTGACAGTGTTACACTTTCACTTTCCACTTCGGTTTCAATATCCTCCGATGATCCCCAATCAAAAAGCATCGCTGAGCTAGACGGGGTCGGAGAATGATAACGGTTCACTGCTCTACGGGGTAACTCAGACCTCTGCGCGTGCCGTCTAACTGAAACTCGTCGTGTTGACATACTGCATCAATCCGCCGAAGGTAAGTCCTAATCCAATTACCTAAAGTGCAAGGAACGTACTAGTTTTCCTAGTTGCCTTTACGACTCATTTTGACTCGATAAAACATTTGAAAACCAAGTCACAATGTAGCATGATAATGAACCATGCTCTGATACCACCATTTGTAACACCCCCAACGCGATCTAGGCCGGATTTGAATCGATCGACCGCGCAACAATCAAATAAGAACATGCACGACCAACCATCCGACTCAAACCAGAGCGAAGATGCCACAATGTCGAACATCACAAATGGTCCAGCTATGGCCTTAGAACATATTCAAAGCCGCGGCCGGTCCATCCGCGATATCTGACCCTCTCGACCAAGGCCTAAGGCTTGCCAACCCGTACCCAAGTCGAGAGTTGTGTTAGACCGGACAAGACTAATATCAGATGAAACCGGATAATATAAAAATAAACTTTATTTATTCATATATTAAGGTTTCACAAAACATTTAACAAACTTTCTGACTTTGGCCTAACGCCCAAAAGATAATACAACAACCATCAAACATTTGTTTACAAAGGCAACAAAAACCTACACTGGCGGCCTAGCGTTCCTTGCTTCTCGCTACTGGTTTCCCAACTATTGGTTTCCTGCAAAACAATGTGAGGGGTGAGCGCTACTCGCTCAGTGAGTCATGGCTCCCCTAACATATACAATAATTCCCCACCCCAAAACCCAAAATAACACACAACACGCAATTCACACAAAGTCAGAGTTAGCAAAAACAACACATCGTCGCCACTCTTTCATTACCACACCATCACCAAGGCCTCGCGCATTCGATCCTGATCCTCCGATGAACACCAATCATACAGCCACAAAGGCACGCAAGACAGAACATCACAAACCCGAGTTCCGTTTCCCAGACGGCCACATCCTAGTAGGTCCCGTTCTAAACGGCTATAACCCAGCCGAGTTTCGTCTCCCAAACGGTCACATCTTGGCGGGTTCCGTCTCAACACGGCTATCCCGTCTATCCCGTCAGATAGTGCTCGGCCATAGGCTGCAACCTCGTTCCTCCGAGTCTGCATGAGATAGGATCGAACCGCCACATCTCATTGAGCCGTAATTTCTGATCCATCTTTGGGCATGTACTCCTGTAATGTCCTCTCTCTCCACAGTTGAAACATGTGACAAATGGCGGTGCAGGTCTTTGATTGTGCTGCAGTTTTGGACATGCTCGCGCAAAATGTCCGGATTCTCCACATGAGTAACATACTTTCACCGAATCGGAAGAAGCATTGGCATAACTGTTTTTGCTTCCCTTCGTCCTTCCTTGATTACTTGGTTCTCCATCATACTCTCTTTTATAACTTCGGGACCTAAATTCTTCTTCTGCAGTATAAGCGTCTTCTACATTTACGGCTCTTTCGACCAACTTAAGAAAAGATTTGTACTCCGCTGCTTGAAATCGGCTTTGAAGTTCGGGCCTTAAGCCTTGCATGAACCTTCTTATTACCGCGTCTTCGTCTTCATAGCCAAAGTGGACGTACCTTCGAAGTCTTGTGAATTCTGCTTCATATTCTTGTACATGTCTTTCCCCTTGTTCCAACCTCATAAATTGAGCTTCTAATATGTCTCTAGCTTCGGGTGGGAAGTACTTCCTTGTAATCTCCGTACGAAAATCCCGCCATGTTGGTTCCATGCAGTTGTAGTGGTGCTCGATACTCGACCACCAACCTACTGCATCTTTTTCCAAATAGTATACTGCAATATCCTTCTTATTCTCCTCGGAACATCGTGTGGCCGCGAATTTTTTTTCCATATTTTGCAACCAGTTGTCAGCATCAAATGGATTTGTCCCCCCCTCCAAAGTGGGCTGTTCCAAGATCCTTCATCAGTCTCACAGTTTGAAGGAAATCTGATGATGCTGAGCTCCAGAATGAAACATCGGCCGTCGCTGGTTGCTGCCGCATCAAATGGTCATGCATATCATGTATCATAGTTCTCATTGAATTCCTCCCTCCATTCTCGGATTCTCTTGGTCGTTCTCGGATATGGGTCGACCTTTGATGGTCTCCCCTCGACACATGTTGATTCGGGTACACCTCTGGTCGCTCCAAATATCCGTACCGCGGTGATCTCGTATGTCTCGACTCAGCATGATCGCGGCTAGAGTCTTGTTGCTCACTTCCTTCCACTGACAGTGTTACACTTTCACTTTCCACTTCGGTTTCAATATCCTCCGATGATCCCCAATCAAAAAGCATCGCTGAGCTAGACGGGGTCGGAGAATGATAACGGTTCACTGCTCTACGGGGTAACTCAGACCTCTGCGCGTGCCGTCTAACTGAAACTCGTCGTGTTGACATACTGCATCAATCCGCCGAAGGTAAGTCCTAATCCAATTACCTAAAGTGCAAGGAACGTACTAGTTTTCCTAGTTGCCTTTACGACTCATTTTGACTCGATAAAACATTTGAAAACCAAGTCACAATGTAGCATGATAATGAACCATGCTCTGATACCACCATTTGTAACACCCCCAACGCGATCTAGGCCGGATTTGAATCGATCGACCGCGCAACAATCAAATAAGAACATGCACGACCAACCATCCGACTCAAACCAGAGCGAAGATGCCACAATGTCGAACATCACAAATGGTCCAGCTATGGCCTTAGAACATATTCAAAGCCGCGGCCGGTCCATCCGCGATATCTGACCCTCTCGACCAAGGCCTAAGGCTTGCCAACCCGTACCCAAGTCGAGAGTTGTGTTAGACCGGACAAGACTAATATCAGATGAAACCGGATAATATAAAAATAAACTTTATTTATTCATATATTAAGGTTTCACAAAACATTTAACAAACTTTCTGACTTTGGCCTAACGCCCAAAAGATAATACAACAACCATCAAACATTTGTTTACAAAGGCAACAAAAACCTACACTGGCGGCCTAGCGTTCCTTGCTTCTCGCTACTGGTTTCCCAACTATTGGTTTCCTGCAAAACAATGTGAGGGGTGAGCGCTACTCGCTCAGTGAGTCATGGCTCCCCTAACATATACAATAATTCCCCACCCCAAAACCCAAAATAACACACAACACGCAATTCACACAAAGTCAGAGTTAGCAAAAACAACACATCGTCGCCACTCTTTCATTACCACACCATCACCAAGGCCTCGCGCATTCGATCCTGATCCTCCGATGAACACCAATCATACAGCCACAAAGGCACGCAAGACAGAACATCACAAACCCGAGTTCCGTTTCCCAGACGGCCACATCCTAGTAGGTCCCGTTCTAAACGGCTATAACCCAGCCGAGTTTCGTCTCCCAAACGGTCACATCTTGGCGGGTTCCGTCTCAACACGGCTATCCCGTCTATCCCGTCAGATAGTGCTCGGCCATAGGCTGCAACCTCGTTCCTCCGAGTCTGCATGAGATAGGATCGAACCGCCACATCTCATTGAGCCGTAATTTCTGATCCATCTTTGGGCATGTACTCCTGTAATGTCCTCTCTCTCCACAGTTGAAACATGTGACAAATGGCGGTGCAGGTCTTTGATTGTGCTGCAGTTTTGGACATGCTCGCGCAAAATGTCCGGATTCTCCACATGAGTAACATACTTTCACCGAATCGGAAGAAGCATTGGCATAACTGTTTTTGCTTCCCTTCGTCCTTCCTTGATTACTTGGTTCTCCATCATACTCTCTTTTATAACTTCGGGACCTAAATTCTTCTTCTGCAGTATAAGCGTCTTCTACATTTACGGCTCTTTCGACCAACTTAAGAAAAGATTTGTACTCCGCTGCTTGAAATCGGCTTTGAAGTTCGGGCCTTAAGCCTTGCATGAACCTTCTTATTACCGCGTCTTCGTCTTCATAGCCAAAGTGGACGTACCTTCGAAGTCTTGTGAATTCTGCTTCATATTCTTGTACATGTCTTTCCCCTTGTTCCAACCTCATAAATTGAGCTTCTAATATGTCTCTAGCTTCGGGTGGGAAGTACTTCCTTGTAATCTCCGTACGAAAATCCCGCCATGTTGGTTCCATGCAGTTGTAGTGGTGCTCGATACTCGACCACCAACCTACTGCATCTTTTTCCAAATAGTATACTGCAATATCCTTCTTATTCTCCTCGGAACATCGTGTGGCCGCGAATTTTTTTTCCATATTTTGCAACCAGTTGTCAGCATCAAATGGATTTGTCCCCCCCTCCAAAGTGGGCTGTTCCAAGATCCTTCATCAGTCTCACAGTTTGAAGGAAATCTGATGATGCTGAGCTCCAGAATGAAACATCGGCCGTCGCTGGTTGCTGCCGCATCAAATGGTCATGCATATCATGTATCATAGTTCTCATTGAATTCCTCCCTCCATTCTCGGATTCTCTTGGTCGTTCTCGGATATGGGTCGACCTTTGATGGTCTCCCCTCGACACATGTTGATTCGGGTACACCTCTGGTCGCTCCAAATATCCGTACCGCGGTGATCTCGTATGTCTCGACTCAGCATGATCGCGGCTAGAGTCTTGTTGCTCACTTCCTTCCACTGACAGTGTTACACTTTCACTTTCCACTTCGGTTTCAATATCCTCCGATGATCCCCAATCAAAAAGCATCGCTGAGCTAGACGGGGTCGGAGAATGATAACGGTTCACTGCTCTACGGGGTAACTCAGACCTCTGCGCGTGCCGTCTAACTGAAACTCGTCGTGTTGACATACTGCATCAATCCGCCGAAGGTAAGTCCTAATCCAATTACCTAAAGTGCAAGGAACGTACTAGTTTTCCTAGTTGCCTTTACGACTCATTTTGACTCGATAAAACATTTGAAAACCAAGTCACAATGTAGCATGATAATGAACCATGCTCTGATACCACCATTTGTAACACCCCCAACGCGATCTAGGCCGGATTTGAATCGATCGACCGCGCAACAATCAAATAAGAACATGCACGACCAACCATCCGACTCAAACCAGAGCGAAGATGCCACAATGTCGAACATCACAAATGGTCCAGCTATGGCCTTAGAACATATTCAAAGCCGCGGCCGGTCCATCCGCGATATCTGACCCTCTCGACCAAGGCCTAAGGCTTGCCAACCCGTACCCAAGTCGAGAGTTGTGTTAGACCGGACAAGACTAATATCAGATGAAACCGGATAATATAAAAATAAACTTTATTTATTCATATATTAAGGTTTCACAAAACATTTAACAAACTTTCTGACTTTGGCCTAACGCCCAAAAGATAATACAACAACCATCAAACATTTGTTTACAAAGGCAACAAAAACCTACACTGGCGGCCTAGCGTTCCTTGCTTCTCGCTACTGGTTTCCCAACTATTGGTTTCCTGCAAAACAATGTGAGGGGTGAGCGCTACTCGCTCAGTGAGTCATGGCTCCCCTAACATATACAATAATTCCCCACCCCAAAACCCAAAATAACACACAACACGCAATTCACACAAAGTCAGAGTTAGCAAAAACAACACATCGTCGCCACTCTTTCATTACCACACCATCACCAAGGCCTCGCGCATTCGATCCTGATCCTCCGATGAACACCAATCATACAGCCACAAAGGCACGCAAGACAGAACATCACAAACCCGAGTTCCGTTTCCCAGACGGCCACATCCTAGTAGGTCCCGTTCTAAACGGCTATAACCCAGCCGAGTTTCGTCTCCCAAACGGTCACATCTTGGCGGGTTCCGTCTCAACACGGCTATCCCGTCTATCCCGTCAGATAGTGCTCGGCCATAGGCTGCAACCTCGTTCCTCCGAGTCTGCATGAGATAGGATCGAACCGCCACATCTCATTGAGCCGTAATTTCTGATCCATCTTTGGGCATGTACTCCTGTAATGTCCTCTCTCTCCACAGTTGAAACATGTGACAAATGGCGGTGCAGGTCTTTGATTGTGCTGCAGTTTTGGACATGCTCGCGCAAAATGTCCGGATTCTCCACATGAGTAACATACTTTCACCGAATCGGAAGAAGCATTGGCATAACTGTTTTTGCTTCCCTTCGTCCTTCCTTGATTACTTGGTTCTCCATCATACTCTCTTTTATAACTTCGGGACCTAAATTCTTCTTCTGCAGTATAAGCGTCTTCTACATTTACGGCTCTTTCGACCAACTTAAGAAAAGATTTGTACTCCGCTGCTTGAAATCGGCTTTGAAGTTCGGGCCTTAAGCCTTGCATGAACCTTCTTATTACCGCGTCTTCGTCTTCATAGCCAAAGTGGACGTACCTTCGAAGTCTTGTGAATTCTGCTTCATATTCTTGTACATGTCTTTCCCCTTGTTCCAACCTCATAAATTGAGCTTCTAATATGTCTCTAGCTTCGGGTGGGAAGTACTTCCTTGTAATCTCCGTACGAAAATCCCGCCATGTTGGTTCCATGCAGTTGTAGTGGTGCTCGATACTCGACCACCAACCTACTGCATCTTTTTCCAAATAGTATACTGCAATATCCTTCTTATTCTCCTCGGAACATCGTGTGGCCGCGAATTTTTTTTCCATATTTTGCAACCAGTTGTCAGCATCAAATGGATTTGTCCCCCCCTCCAAAGTGGGCTGTTCCAAGATCCTTCATCAGTCTCACAGTTTGAAGGAAATCTGATGATGCTGAGCTCCAGAATGAAACATCGGCCGTCGCTGGTTGCTGCCGCATCAAATGGTCATGCATATCATGTATCATAGTTCTCATTGAATTCCTCCCTCCATTCTCGGATTCTCTTGGTCGTTCTCGGATATGGGTCGACCTTTGATGGTCTCCCCTCGACACATGTTGATTCGGGTACACCTCTGGTCGCTCCAAATATCCGTACCGCGGTGATCTCGTATGTCTCGACTCAGCATGATCGCGGCTAGAGTCTTGTTGCTCACTTCCTTCCACTGACAGTGTTACACTTTCACTTTCCACTTCGGTTTCAATATCCTCCGATGATCCCCAATCAAAAAGCATCGCTGAGCTAGACGGGGTCGGAGAATGATAACGGTTCACTGCTCTACGGGGTAACTCAGACCTCTGCGCGTGCCGTCTAACTGAAACTCGTCGTGTTGACATACTGCATCAATCCGCCGAAGGTAAGTCCTAATCCAATTACCTAAAGTGCAAGGAACGTACTAGTTTTCCTAGTTGCCTTTACGACTCATTTTGACTCGATAAAACATTTGAAAACCAAGTCACAATGTAGCATGATAATGAACCATGCTCTGATACCACCATTTGTAACACCCCCAACGCGATCTAGGCCGGATTTGAATCGATCGACCGCGCAACAATCAAATAAGAACATGCACGACCAACCATCCGACTCAAACCAGAGCGAAGATGCCACAATGTCGAACATCACAAATGGTCCAGCTATGGCCTTAGAACATATTCAAAGCCGCGGCCGGTCCATCCGCGATATCTGACCCTCTCGACCAAGGCCTAAGGCTTGCCAACCCGTACCCAAGTCGAGAGTTGTGTTAGACCGGACAAGACTAATATCAGATGAAACCGGATAATATAAAAATAAACTTTATTTATTCATATATTAAGGTTTCACAAAACATTTAACAAACTTTCTGACTTTGGCCTAACGCCCAAAAGATAATACAACAACCATCAAACATTTGTTTACAAAGGCAACAAAAACCTACACTGGCGGCCTAGCGTTCCTTGCTTCTCGCTACTGGTTTCCCAACTATTGGTTTCCTGCAAAACAATGTGAGGGGTGAGCGCTACTCGCTCAGTGAGTCATGGCTCCCCTAACATATACAATAATTCCCCACCCCAAAACCCAAAATAACACACAACACGCAATTCACACAAAGTCAGAGTTAGCAAAAACAACACATCGTCGCCACTCTTTCATTACCACACCATCACCAAGGCCTCGCGCATTCGATCCTGATCCTCCGATGAACACCAATCATACAGCCACAAAGGCACGCAAGACAGAACATCACAAACCCGAGTTCCGTTTCCCAGACGGCCACATCCTAGTAGGTCCCGTTCTAAACGGCTATAACCCAGCCGAGTTTCGTCTCCCAAACGGTCACATCTTGGCGGGTTCCGTCTCAACACGGCTATCCCGTCTATCCCGTCAGATAGTGCTCGGCCATAGGCTGCAACCTCGTTCCTCCGAGTCTGCATGAGATAGGATCGAACCGCCACATCTCATTGAGCCGTAATTTCTGATCCATCTTTGGGCATGTACTCCTGTAATGTCCTCTCTCTCCACAGTTGAAACATGTGACAAATGGCGGTGCAGGTCTTTGATTGTGCTGCAGTTTTGGACATGCTCGCGCAAAATGTCCGGATTCTCCACATGAGTAACATACTTTCACCGAATCGGAAGAAGCATTGGCATAACTGTTTTTGCTTCCCTTCGTCCTTCCTTGATTACTTGGTTCTCCATCATACTCTCTTTTATAACTTCGGGACCTAAATTCTTCTTCTGCAGTATAAGCGTCTTCTACATTTACGGCTCTTTCGACCAACTTAAGAAAAGATTTGTACTCCGCTGCTTGAAATCGGCTTTGAAGTTCGGGCCTTAAGCCTTGCATGAACCTTCTTATTACCGCGTCTTCGTCTTCATAGCCAAAGTGGACGTACCTTCGAAGTCTTGTGAATTCTGCTTCATATTCTTGTACATGTCTTTCCCCTTGTTCCAACCTCATAAATTGAGCTTCTAATATGTCTCTAGCTTCGGGTGGGAAGTACTTCCTTGTAATCTCCGTACGAAAATCCCGCCATGTTGGTTCCATGCAGTTGTAGTGGTGCTCGATACTCGACCACCAACCTACTGCATCTTTTTCCAAATAGTATACTGCAATATCCTTCTTATTCTCCTCGGAACATCGTGTGGCCGCGAATTTTTTTTCCATATTTTGCAACCAGTTGTCAGCATCAAATGGATTTGTCCCCCCCTCCAAAGTGGGCTGTTCCAAGATCCTTCATCAGTCTCACAGTTTGAAGGAAATCTGATGATGCTGAGCTCCAGAATGAAACATCGGCCGTCGCTGGTTGCTGCCGCATCAAATGGTCATGCATATCATGTATCATAGTTCTCATTGAATTCCTCCCTCCATTCTCGGATTCTCTTGGTCGTTCTCGGATATGGGTCGACCTTTGATGGTCTCCCCTCGACACATGTTGATTCGGGTACACCTCTGGTCGCTCCAAATATCCGTACCGCGGTGATCTCGTATGTCTCGACTCAGCATGATCGCGGCTAGAGTCTTGTTGCTCACTTCCTTCCACTGACAGTGTTACACTTTCACTTTCCACTTCGGTTTCAATATCCTCCGATGATCCCCAATCAAAAAGCATCGCTGAGCTAGACGGGGTCGGAGAATGATAACGGTTCACTGCTCTACGGGGTAACTCAGACCTCTGCGCGTGCCGTCTAACTGAAACTCGTCGTGTTGACATACTGCATCAATCCGCCGAAGGTAAGTCCTAATCCAATTACCTAAAGTGCAAGGAACGTACTAGTTTTCCTAGTTGCCTTTACGACTCATTTTGACTCGATAAAACATTTGAAAACCAAGTCACAATGTAGCATGATAATGAACCATGCTCTGATACCACCATTTGTAACACCCCCAACGCGATCTAGGCCGGATTTGAATCGATCGACCGCGCAACAATCAAATAAGAACATGCACGACCAACCATCCGACTCAAACCAGAGCGAAGATGCCACAATGTCGAACATCACAAATGGTCCAGCTATGGCCTTAGAACATATTCAAAGCCGCGGCCGGTCCATCCGCGATATCTGACCCTCTCGACCAAGGCCTAAGGCTTGCCAACCCGTACCCAAGTCGAGAGTTGTGTTAGACCGGACAAGACTAATATCAGATGAAACCGGATAATATAAAAATAAACTTTATTTATTCATATATTAAGGTTTCACAAAACATTTAACAAACTTTCTGACTTTGGCCTAACGCCCAAAAGATAATACAACAACCATCAAACATTTGTTTACAAAGGCAACAAAAACCTACACTGGCGGCCTAGCGTTCCTTGCTTCTCGCTACTGGTTTCCCAACTATTGGTTTCCTGCAAAACAATGTGAGGGGTGAGCGCTACTCGCTCAGTGAGTCATGGCTCCCCTAACATATACAATAATTCCCCACCCCAAAACCCAAAATAACACACAACACGCAATTCACACAAAGTCAGAGTTAGCAAAAACAACACATCGTCGCCACTCTTTCATTACCACACCATCACCAAGGCCTCGCGCATTCGATCCTGATCCTCCGATGAACACCAATCATACAGCCACAAAGGCACGCAAGACAGAACATCACAAACCCGAGTTCCGTTTCCCAGACGGCCACATCCTAGTAGGTCCCGTTCTAAACGGCTATAACCCAGCCGAGTTTCGTCTCCCAAACGGTCACATCTTGGCGGGTTCCGTCTCAACACGGCTATCCCGTCTATCCCGTCAGATAGTGCTCGGCCATAGGCTGCAACCTCGTTCCTCCGAGTCTGCATGAGATAGGATCGAACCGCCACATCTCATTGAGCCGTAATTTCTGATCCATCTTTGGGCATGTACTCCTGTAATGTCCTCTCTCTCCACAGTTGAAACATGTGACAAATGGCGGTGCAGGTCTTTGATTGTGCTGCAGTTTTGGACATGCTCGCGCAAAATGTCCGGATTCTCCACATGAGTAACATACTTTCACCGAATCGGAAGAAGCATTGGCATAACTGTTTTTGCTTCCCTTCGTCCTTCCTTGATTACTTGGTTCTCCATCATACTCTCTTTTATAACTTCGGGACCTAAATTCTTCTTCTGCAGTATAAGCGTCTTCTACATTTACGGCTCTTTCGACCAACTTAAGAAAAGATTTGTACTCCGCTGCTTGAAATCGGCTTTGAAGTTCGGGCCTTAAGCCTTGCATGAACCTTCTTATTACCGCGTCTTCGTCTTCATAGCCAAAGTGGACGTACCTTCGAAGTCTTGTGAATTCTGCTTCATATTCTTGTACATGTCTTTCCCCTTGTTCCAACCTCATAAATTGAGCTTCTAATATGTCTCTAGCTTCGGGTGGGAAGTACTTCCTTGTAATCTCCGTACGAAAATCCCGCCATGTTGGTTCCATGCAGTTGTAGTGGTGCTCGATACTCGACCACCAACCTACTGCATCTTTTTCCAAATAGTATACTGCAATATCCTTCTTATTCTCCTCGGAACATCGTGTGGCCGCGAATTTTTTTTCCATATTTTGCAACCAGTTGTCAGCATCAAATGGATTTGTCCCCCCCTCCAAAGTGGGCTGTTCCAAGATCCTTCATCAGTCTCACAGTTTGAAGGAAATCTGATGATGCTGAGCTCCAGAATGAAACATCGGCCGTCGCTGGTTGCTGCCGCATCAAATGGTCATGCATATCATGTATCATAGTTCTCATTGAATTCCTCCCTCCATTCTCGGATTCTCTTGGTCGTTCTCGGATATGGGTCGACCTTTGATGGTCTCCCCTCGACACATGTTGATTCGGGTACACCTCTGGTCGCTCCAAATATCCGTACCGCGGTGATCTCGTATGTCTCGACTCAGCATGATCGCGGCTAGAGTCTTGTTGCTCACTTCCTTCCACTGACAGTGTTACACTTTCACTTTCCACTTCGGTTTCAATATCCTCCGATGATCCCCAATCAAAAAGCATCGCTGAGCTAGACGGGGTCGGAGAATGATAACGGTTCACTGCTCTACGGGGTAACTCAGACCTCTGCGCGTGCCGTCTAACTGAAACTCGTCGTGTTGACATACTGCATCAATCCGCCGAAGGTAAGTCCTAATCCAATTACCTAAAGTGCAAGGAACGTACTAGTTTTCCTAGTTGCCTTTACGACTCATTTTGACTCGATAAAACATTTGAAAACCAAGTCACAATGTAGCATGATAATGAACCATGCTCTGATACCACCATTTGTAACACCCCCAACGCGATCTAGGCCGGATTTGAATCGATCGACCGCGCAACAATCAAATAAGAACATGCACGACCAACCATCCGACTCAAACCAGAGCGAAGATGCCACAATGTCGAACATCACAAATGGTCCAGCTATGGCCTTAGAACATATTCAAAGCCGCGGCCGGTCCATCCGCGATATCTGACCCTCTCGACCAAGGCCTAAGGCTTGCCAACCCGTACCCAAGTCGAGAGTTGTGTTAGACCGGACAAGACTAATATCAGATGAAACCGGATAATATAAAAATAAACTTTATTTATTCATATATTAAGGTTTCACAAAACATTTAACAAACTTTCTGACTTTGGCCTAACGCCCAAAAGATAATACAACAACCATCAAACATTTGTTTACAAAGGCAACAAAAACCTACACTGGCGGCCTAGCGTTCCTTGCTTCTCGCTACTGGTTTCCCAACTATTGGTTTCCTGCAAAACAATGTGAGGGGTGAGCGCTACTCGCTCAGTGAGTCATGGCTCCCCTAACATATACAATAATTCCCCACCCCAAAACCCAAAATAACACACAACACGCAATTCACACAAAGTCAGAGTTAGCAAAAACAACACATCGTCGCCACTCTTTCATTACCACACCATCACCAAGGCCTCGCGCATTCGATCCTGATCCTCCGATGAACACCAATCATACAGCCACAAAGGCACGCAAGACAGAACATCACAAACCCGAGTTCCGTTTCCCAGACGGCCACATCCTAGTAGGTCCCGTTCTAAACGGCTATAACCCAGCCGAGTTTCGTCTCCCAAACGGTCACATCTTGGCGGGTTCCGTCTCAACACGGCTATCCCGTCTATCCCGTCAGATAGTGCTCGGCCATAGGCTGCAACCTCGTTCCTCCGAGTCTGCATGAGATAGGATCGAACCGCCACATCTCATTGAGCCGTAATTTCTGATCCATCTTTGGGCATGTACTCCTGTAATGTCCTCTCTCTCCACAGTTGAAACATGTGACAAATGGCGGTGCAGGTCTTTGATTGTGCTGCAGTTTTGGACATGCTCGCGCAAAATGTCCGGATTCTCCACATGAGTAACATACTTTCACCGAATCGGAAGAAGCATTGGCATAACTGTTTTTGCTTCCCTTCGTCCTTCCTTGATTACTTGGTTCTCCATCATACTCTCTTTTATAACTTCGGGACCTAAATTCTTCTTCTGCAGTATAAGCGTCTTCTACATTTACGGCTCTTTCGACCAACTTAAGAAAAGATTTGTACTCCGCTGCTTGAAATCGGCTTTGAAGTTCGGGCCTTAAGCCTTGCATGAACCTTCTTATTACCGCGTCTTCGTCTTCATAGCCAAAGTGGACGTACCTTCGAAGTCTTGTGAATTCTGCTTCATATTCTTGTACATGTCTTTCCCCTTGTTCCAACCTCATAAATTGAGCTTCTAATATGTCTCTAGCTTCGGGTGGGAAGTACTTCCTTGTAATCTCCGTACGAAAATCCCGCCATGTTGGTTCCATGCAGTTGTAGTGGTGCTCGATACTCGACCACCAACCTACTGCATCTTTTTCCAAATAGTATACTGCAATATCCTTCTTATTCTCCTCGGAACATCGTGTGGCCGCGAATTTTTTTTCCATATTTTGCAACCAGTTGTCAGCATCAAATGGATTTGTCCCCCCCTCCAAAGTGGGCTGTTCCAAGATCCTTCATCAGTCTCACAGTTTGAAGGAAATCTGATGATGCTGAGCTCCAGAATGAAACATCGGCCGTCGCTGGTTGCTGCCGCATCAAATGGTCATGCATATCATGTATCATAGTTCTCATTGAATTCCTCCCTCCATTCTCGGATTCTCTTGGTCGTTCTCGGATATGGGTCGACCTTTGATGGTCTCCCCTCGACACATGTTGATTCGGGTACACCTCTGGTCGCTCCAAATATCCGTACCGCGGTGATCTCGTATGTCTCGACTCAGCATGATCGCGGCTAGAGTCTTGTTGCTCACTTCCTTCCACTGACAGTGTTACACTTTCACTTTCCACTTCGGTTTCAATATCCTCCGATGATCCCCAATCAAAAAGCATCGCTGAGCTAGACGGGGTCGGAGAATGATAACGGTTCACTGCTCTACGGGGTAACTCAGACCTCTGCGCGTGCCGTCTAACTGAAACTCGTCGTGTTGACATACTGCATCAATCCGCCGAAGGTAAGTCCTAATCCAATTACCTAAAGTGCAAGGAACGTACTAGTTTTCCTAGTTGCCTTTACGACTCATTTTGACTCGATAAAACATTTGAAAACCAAGTCACAATGTAGCATGATAATGAACCATGCTCTGATACCACCATTTGTAACACCCCCAACGCGATCTAGGCCGGATTTGAATCGATCGACCGCGCAACAATCAAATAAGAACATGCACGACCAACCATCCGACTCAAACCAGAGCGAAGATGCCACAATGTCGAACATCACAAATGGTCCAGCTATGGCCTTAGAACATATTCAAAGCCGCGGCCGGTCCATCCGCGATATCTGACCCTCTCGACCAAGGCCTAAGGCTTGCCAACCCGTACCCAAGTCGAGAGTTGTGTTAGACCGGACAAGACTAATATCAGATGAAACCGGATAATATAAAAATAAACTTTATTTATTCATATATTAAGGTTTCACAAAACATTTAACAAACTTTCTGACTTTGGCCTAACGCCCAAAAGATAATACAACAACCATCAAACATTTGTTTACAAAGGCAACAAAAACCTACACTGGCGGCCTAGCGTTCCTTGCTTCTCGCTACTGGTTTCCCAACTATTGGTTTCCTGCAAAACAATGTGAGGGGTGAGCGCTACTCGCTCAGTGAGTCATGGCTCCCCTAACATATACAATAATTCCCCACCCCAAAACCCAAAATAACACACAACACGCAATTCACACAAAGTCAGAGTTAGCAAAAACAACACATCGTCGCCACTCTTTCATTACCACACCATCACCAAGGCCTCGCGCATTCGATCCTGATCCTCCGATGAACACCAATCATACAGCCACAAAGGCACGCAAGACAGAACATCACAAACCCGAGTTCCGTTTCCCAGACGGCCACATCCTAGTAGGTCCCGTTCTAAACGGCTATAACCCAGCCGAGTTTCGTCTCCCAAACGGTCACATCTTGGCGGGTTCCGTCTCAACACGGCTATCCCGTCTATCCCGTCAGATAGTGCTCGGCCATAGGCTGCAACCTCGTTCCTCCGAGTCTGCATGAGATAGGATCGAACCGCCACATCTCATTGAGCCGTAATTTCTGATCCATCTTTGGGCATGTACTCCTGTAATGTCCTCTCTCTCCACAGTTGAAACATGTGACAAATGGCGGTGCAGGTCTTTGATTGTGCTGCAGTTTTGGACATGCTCGCGCAAAATGTCCGGATTCTCCACATGAGTAACATACTTTCACCGAATCGGAAGAAGCATTGGCATAACTGTTTTTGCTTCCCTTCGTCCTTCCTTGATTACTTGGTTCTCCATCATACTCTCTTTTATAACTTCGGGACCTAAATTCTTCTTCTGCAGTATAAGCGTCTTCTACATTTACGGCTCTTTCGACCAACTTAAGAAAAGATTTGTACTCCGCTGCTTGAAATCGGCTTTGAAGTTCGGGCCTTAAGCCTTGCATGAACCTTCTTATTACCGCGTCTTCGTCTTCATAGCCAAAGTGGACGTACCTTCGAAGTCTTGTGAATTCTGCTTCATATTCTTGTACATGTCTTTCCCCTTGTTCCAACCTCATAAATTGAGCTTCTAATATGTCTCTAGCTTCGGGTGGGAAGTACTTCCTTGTAATCTCCGTACGAAAATCCCGCCATGTTGGTTCCATGCAGTTGTAGTGGTGCTCGATACTCGACCACCAACCTACTGCATCTTTTTCCAAATAGTATACTGCAATATCCTTCTTATTCTCCTCGGAACATCGTGTGGCCGCGAATTTTTTTTCCATATTTTGCAACCAGTTGTCAGCATCAAATGGATTTGTCCCCCCCTCCAAAGTGGGCTGTTCCAAGATCCTTCATCAGTCTCACAGTTTGAAGGAAATCTGATGATGCTGAGCTCCAGAATGAAACATCGGCCGTCGCTGGTTGCTGCCGCATCAAATGGTCATGCATATCATGTATCATAGTTCTCATTGAATTCCTCCCTCCATTCTCGGATTCTCTTGGTCGTTCTCGGATATGGGTCGACCTTTGATGGTCTCCCCTCGACACATGTTGATTCGGGTACACCTCTGGTCGCTCCAAATATCCGTACCGCGGTGATCTCGTATGTCTCGACTCAGCATGATCGCGGCTAGAGTCTTGTTGCTCACTTCCTTCCACTGACAGTGTTACACTTTCACTTTCCACTTCGGTTTCAATATCCTCCGATGATCCCCAATCAAAAAGCATCGCTGAGCTAGACGGGGTCGGAGAATGATAACGGTTCACTGCTCTACGGGGTAACTCAGACCTCTGCGCGTGCCGTCTAACTGAAACTCGTCGTGTTGACATACTGCATCAATCCGCCGAAGGTAAGTCCTAATCCAATTACCTAAAGTGCAAGGAACGTACTAGTTTTCCTAGTTGCCTTTACGACTCATTTTGACTCGATAAAACATTTGAAAACCAAGTCACAATGTAGCATGATAATGAACCATGCTCTGATACCACCATTTGTAACACCCCCAACGCGATCTAGGCCGGATTTGAATCGATCGACCGCGCAACAATCAAATAAGAACATGCACGACCAACCATCCGACTCAAACCAGAGCGAAGATGCCACAATGTCGAACATCACAAATGGTCCAGCTATGGCCTTAGAACATATTCAAAGCCGCGGCCGGTCCATCCGCGATATCTGACCCTCTCGACCAAGGCCTAAGGCTTGCCAACCCGTACCCAAGTCGAGAGTTGTGTTAGACCGGACAAGACTAATATCAGATGAAACCGGATAATATAAAAATAAACTTTATTTATTCATATATTAAGGTTTCACAAAACATTTAACAAACTTTCTGACTTTGGCCTAACGCCCAAAAGATAATACAACAACCATCAAACATTTGTTTACAAAGGCAACAAAAACCTACACTGGCGGCCTAGCGTTCCTTGCTTCTCGCTACTGGTTTCCCAACTATTGGTTTCCTGCAAAACAATGTGAGGGGTGAGCGCTACTCGCTCAGTGAGTCATGGCTCCCCTAACATATACAATAATTCCCCACCCCAAAACCCAAAATAACACACAACACGCAATTCACACAAAGTCAGAGTTAGCAAAAACAACACATCGTCGCCACTCTTTCATTACCACACCATCACCAAGGCCTCGCGCATTCGATCCTGATCCTCCGATGAACACCAATCATACAGCCACAAAGGCACGCAAGACAGAACATCACAAACCCGAGTTCCGTTTCCCAGACGGCCACATCCTAGTAGGTCCCGTTCTAAACGGCTATAACCCAGCCGAGTTTCGTCTCCCAAACGGTCACATCTTGGCGGGTTCCGTCTCAACACGGCTATCCCGTCTATCCCGTCAGATAGTGCTCGGCCATAGGCTGCAACCTCGTTCCTCCGAGTCTGCATGAGATAGGATCGAACCGCCACATCTCATTGAGCCGTAATTTCTGATCCATCTTTGGGCATGTACTCCTGTAATGTCCTCTCTCTCCACAGTTGAAACATGTGACAAATGGCGGTGCAGGTCTTTGATTGTGCTGCAGTTTTGGACATGCTCGCGCAAAATGTCCGGATTCTCCACATGAGTAACATACTTTCACCGAATCGGAAGAAGCATTGGCATAACTGTTTTTGCTTCCCTTCGTCCTTCCTTGATTACTTGGTTCTCCATCATACTCTCTTTTATAACTTCGGGACCTAAATTCTTCTTCTGCAGTATAAGCGTCTTCTACATTTACGGCTCTTTCGACCAACTTAAGAAAAGATTTGTACTCCGCTGCTTGAAATCGGCTTTGAAGTTCGGGCCTTAAGCCTTGCATGAACCTTCTTATTACCGCGTCTTCGTCTTCATAGCCAAAGTGGACGTACCTTCGAAGTCTTGTGAATTCTGCTTCATATTCTTGTACATGTCTTTCCCCTTGTTCCAACCTCATAAATTGAGCTTCTAATATGTCTCTAGCTTCGGGTGGGAAGTACTTCCTTGTAATCTCCGTACGAAAATCCCGCCATGTTGGTTCCATGCAGTTGTAGTGGTGCTCGATACTCGACCACCAACCTACTGCATCTTTTTCCAAATAGTATACTGCAATATCCTTCTTATTCTCCTCGGAACATCGTGTGGCCGCGAATTTTTTTTCCATATTTTGCAACCAGTTGTCAGCATCAAATGGATTTGTCCCCCCCTCCAAAGTGGGCTGTTCCAAGATCCTTCATCAGTCTCACAGTTTGAAGGAAATCTGATGATGCTGAGCTCCAGAATGAAACATCGGCCGTCGCTGGTTGCTGCCGCATCAAATGGTCATGCATATCATGTATCATAGTTCTCATTGAATTCCTCCCTCCATTCTCGGATTCTCTTGGTCGTTCTCGGATATGGGTCGACCTTTGATGGTCTCCCCTCGACACATGTTGATTCGGGTACACCTCTGGTCGCTCCAAATATCCGTACCGCGGTGATCTCGTATGTCTCGACTCAGCATGATCGCGGCTAGAGTCTTGTTGCTCACTTCCTTCCACTGACAGTGTTACACTTTCACTTTCCACTTCGGTTTCAATATCCTCCGATGATCCCCAATCAAAAAGCATCGCTGAGCTAGACGGGGTCGGAGAATGATAACGGTTCACTGCTCTACGGGGTAACTCAGACCTCTGCGCGTGCCGTCTAACTGAAACTCGTCGTGTTGACATACTGCATCAATCCGCCGAAGGTAAGTCCTAATCCAATTACCTAAAGTGCAAGGAACGTACTAGTTTTCCTAGTTGCCTTTACGACTCATTTTGACTCGATAAAACATTTGAAAACCAAGTCACAATGTAGCATGATAATGAACCATGCTCTGATACCACCATTTGTAACACCCCCAACGCGATCTAGGCCGGATTTGAATCGATCGACCGCGCAACAATCAAATAAGAACATGCACGACCAACCATCCGACTCAAACCAGAGCGAAGATGCCACAATGTCGAACATCACAAATGGTCCAGCTATGGCCTTAGAACATATTCAAAGCCGCGGCCGGTCCATCCGCGATATCTGACCCTCTCGACCAAGGCCTAAGGCTTGCCAACCCGTACCCAAGTCGAGAGTTGTGTTAGACCGGACAAGACTAATATCAGATGAAACCGGATAATATAAAAATAAACTTTATTTATTCATATATTAAGGTTTCACAAAACATTTAACAAACTTTCTGACTTTGGCCTAACGCCCAAAAGATAATACAACAACCATCAAACATTTGTTTACAAAGGCAACAAAAACCTACACTGGCGGCCTAGCGTTCCTTGCTTCTCGCTACTGGTTTCCCAACTATTGGTTTCCTGCAAAACAATGTGAGGGGTGAGCGCTACTCGCTCAGTGAGTCATGGCTCCCCTAACATATACAATAATTCCCCACCCCAAAACCCAAAATAACACACAACACGCAATTCACACAAAGTCAGAGTTAGCAAAAACAACACATCGTCGCCACTCTTTCATTACCACACCATCACCAAGGCCTCGCGCATTCGATCCTGATCCTCCGATGAACACCAATCATACAGCCACAAAGGCACGCAAGACAGAACATCACAAACCCGAGTTCCGTTTCCCAGACGGCCACATCCTAGTAGGTCCCGTTCTAAACGGCTATAACCCAGCCGAGTTTCGTCTCCCAAACGGTCACATCTTGGCGGGTTCCGTCTCAACACGGCTATCCCGTCTATCCCGTCAGATAGTGCTCGGCCATAGGCTGCAACCTCGTTCCTCCGAGTCTGCATGAGATAGGATCGAACCGCCACATCTCATTGAGCCGTAATTTCTGATCCATCTTTGGGCATGTACTCCTGTAATGTCCTCTCTCTCCACAGTTGAAACATGTGACAAATGGCGGTGCAGGTCTTTGATTGTGCTGCAGTTTTGGACATGCTCGCGCAAAATGTCCGGATTCTCCACATGAGTAACATACTTTCACCGAATCGGAAGAAGCATTGGCATAACTGTTTTTGCTTCCCTTCGTCCTTCCTTGATTACTTGGTTCTCCATCATACTCTCTTTTATAACTTCGGGACCTAAATTCTTCTTCTGCAGTATAAGCGTCTTCTACATTTACGGCTCTTTCGACCAACTTAAGAAAAGATTTGTACTCCGCTGCTTGAAATCGGCTTTGAAGTTCGGGCCTTAAGCCTTGCATGAACCTTCTTATTACCGCGTCTTCGTCTTCATAGCCAAAGTGGACGTACCTTCGAAGTCTTGTGAATTCTGCTTCATATTCTTGTACATGTCTTTCCCCTTGTTCCAACCTCATAAATTGAGCTTCTAATATGTCTCTAGCTTCGGGTGGGAAGTACTTCCTTGTAATCTCCGTACGAAAATCCCGCCATGTTGGTTCCATGCAGTTGTAGTGGTGCTCGATACTCGACCACCAACCTACTGCATCTTTTTCCAAATAGTATACTGCAATATCCTTCTTATTCTCCTCGGAACATCGTGTGGCCGCGAATTTTTTTTCCATATTTTGCAACCAGTTGTCAGCATCAAATGGATTTGTCCCCCCCTCCAAAGTGGGCTGTTCCAAGATCCTTCATCAGTCTCACAGTTTGAAGGAAATCTGATGATGCTGAGCTCCAGAATGAAACATCGGCCGTCGCTGGTTGCTGCCGCATCAAATGGTCATGCATATCATGTATCATAGTTCTCATTGAATTCCTCCCTCCATTCTCGGATTCTCTTGGTCGTTCTCGGATATGGGTCGACCTTTGATGGTCTCCCCTCGACACATGTTGATTCGGGTACACCTCTGGTCGCTCCAAATATCCGTACCGCGGTGATCTCGTATGTCTCGACTCAGCATGATCGCGGCTAGAGTCTTGTTGCTCACTTCCTTCCACTGACAGTGTTACACTTTCACTTTCCACTTCGGTTTCAATATCCTCCGATGATCCCCAATCAAAAAGCATCGCTGAGCTAGACGGGGTCGGAGAATGATAACGGTTCACTGCTCTACGGGGTAACTCAGACCTCTGCGCGTGCCGTCTAACTGAAACTCGTCGTGTTGACATACTGCATCAATCCGCCGAAGGTAAGTCCTAATCCAATTACCTAAAGTGCAAGGAACGTACTAGTTTTCCTAGTTGCCTTTACGACTCATTTTGACTCGATAAAACATTTGAAAACCAAGTCACAATGTAGCATGATAATGAACCATGCTCTGATACCACCATTTGTAACACCCCCAACGCGATCTAGGCCGGATTTGAATCGATCGACCGCGCAACAATCAAATAAGAACATGCACGACCAACCATCCGACTCAAACCAGAGCGAAGATGCCACAATGTCGAACATCACAAATGGTCCAGCTATGGCCTTAGAACATATTCAAAGCCGCGGCCGGTCCATCCGCGATATCTGACCCTCTCGACCAAGGCCTAAGGCTTGCCAACCCGTACCCAAGTCGAGAGTTGTGTTAGACCGGACAAGACTAATATCAGATGAAACCGGATAATATAAAAATAAACTTTATTTATTCATATATTAAGGTTTCACAAAACATTTAACAAACTTTCTGACTTTGGCCTAACGCCCAAAAGATAATACAACAACCATCAAACATTTGTTTACAAAGGCAACAAAAACCTACACTGGCGGCCTAGCGTTCCTTGCTTCTCGCTACTGGTTTCCCAACTATTGGTTTCCTGCAAAACAATGTGAGGGGTGAGCGCTACTCGCTCAGTGAGTCATGGCTCCCCTAACATATACAATAATTCCCCACCCCAAAACCCAAAATAACACACAACACGCAATTCACACAAAGTCAGAGTTAGCAAAAACAACACATCGTCGCCACTCTTTCATTACCACACCATCACCAAGGCCTCGCGCATTCGATCCTGATCCTCCGATGAACACCAATCATACAGCCACAAAGGCACGCAAGACAGAACATCACAAACCCGAGTTCCGTTTCCCAGACGGCCACATCCTAGTAGGTCCCGTTCTAAACGGCTATAACCCAGCCGAGTTTCGTCTCCCAAACGGTCACATCTTGGCGGGTTCCGTCTCAACACGGCTATCCCGTCTATCCCGTCAGATAGTGCTCGGCCATAGGCTGCAACCTCGTTCCTCCGAGTCTGCATGAGATAGGATCGAACCGCCACATCTCATTGAGCCGTAATTTCTGATCCATCTTTGGGCATGTACTCCTGTAATGTCCTCTCTCTCCACAGTTGAAACATGTGACAAATGGCGGTGCAGGTCTTTGATTGTGCTGCAGTTTTGGACATGCTCGCGCAAAATGTCCGGATTCTCCACATGAGTAACATACTTTCACCGAATCGGAAGAAGCATTGGCATAACTGTTTTTGCTTCCCTTCGTCCTTCCTTGATTACTTGGTTCTCCATCATACTCTCTTTTATAACTTCGGGACCTAAATTCTTCTTCTGCAGTATAAGCGTCTTCTACATTTACGGCTCTTTCGACCAACTTAAGAAAAGATTTGTACTCCGCTGCTTGAAATCGGCTTTGAAGTTCGGGCCTTAAGCCTTGCATGAACCTTCTTATTACCGCGTCTTCGTCTTCATAGCCAAAGTGGACGTACCTTCGAAGTCTTGTGAATTCTGCTTCATATTCTTGTACATGTCTTTCCCCTTGTTCCAACCTCATAAATTGAGCTTCTAATATGTCTCTAGCTTCGGGTGGGAAGTACTTCCTTGTAATCTCCGTACGAAAATCCCGCCATGTTGGTTCCATGCAGTTGTAGTGGTGCTCGATACTCGACCACCAACCTACTGCATCTTTTTCCAAATAGTATACTGCAATATCCTTCTTATTCTCCTCGGAACATCGTGTGGCCGCGAATTTTTTTTCCATATTTTGCAACCAGTTGTCAGCATCAAATGGATTTGTCCCCCCCTCCAAAGTGGGCTGTTCCAAGATCCTTCATCAGTCTCACAGTTTGAAGGAAATCTGATGATGCTGAGCTCCAGAATGAAACATCGGCCGTCGCTGGTTGCTGCCGCATCAAATGGTCATGCATATCATGTATCATAGTTCTCATTGAATTCCTCCCTCCATTCTCGGATTCTCTTGGTCGTTCTCGGATATGGGTCGACCTTTGATGGTCTCCCCTCGACACATGTTGATTCGGGTACACCTCTGGTCGCTCCAAATATCCGTACCGCGGTGATCTCGTATGTCTCGACTCAGCATGATCGCGGCTAGAGTCTTGTTGCTCACTTCCTTCCACTGACAGTGTTACACTTTCACTTTCCACTTCGGTTTCAATATCCTCCGATGATCCCCAATCAAAAAGCATCGCTGAGCTAGACGGGGTCGGAGAATGATAACGGTTCACTGCTCTACGGGGTAACTCAGACCTCTGCGCGTGCCGTCTAACTGAAACTCGTCGTGTTGACATACTGCATCAATCCGCCGAAGGTAAGTCCTAATCCAATTACCTAAAGTGCAAGGAACGTACTAGTTTTCCTAGTTGCCTTTACGACTCATTTTGACTCGATAAAACATTTGAAAACCAAGTCACAATGTAGCATGATAATGAACCATGCTCTGATACCACCATTTGTAACACCCCCAACGCGATCTAGGCCGGATTTGAATCGATCGACCGCGCAACAATCAAATAAGAACATGCACGACCAACCATCCGACTCAAACCAGAGCGAAGATGCCACAATGTCGAACATCACAAATGGTCCAGCTATGGCCTTAGAACATATTCAAAGCCGCGGCCGGTCCATCCGCGATATCTGACCCTCTCGACCAAGGCCTAAGGCTTGCCAACCCGTACCCAAGTCGAGAGTTGTGTTAGACCGGACAAGACTAATATCAGATGAAACCGGATAATATAAAAATAAACTTTATTTATTCATATATTAAGGTTTCACAAAACATTTAACAAACTTTCTGACTTTGGCCTAACGCCCAAAAGATAATACAACAACCATCAAACATTTGTTTACAAAGGCAACAAAAACCTACACTGGCGGCCTAGCGTTCCTTGCTTCTCGCTACTGGTTTCCCAACTATTGGTTTCCTGCAAAACAATGTGAGGGGTGAGCGCTACTCGCTCAGTGAGTCATGGCTCCCCTAACATATACAATAATTCCCCACCCCAAAACCCAAAATAACACACAACACGCAATTCACACAAAGTCAGAGTTAGCAAAAACAACACATCGTCGCCACTCTTTCATTACCACACCATCACCAAGGCCTCGCGCATTCGATCCTGATCCTCCGATGAACACCAATCATACAGCCACAAAGGCACGCAAGACAGAACATCACAAACCCGAGTTCCGTTTCCCAGACGGCCACATCCTAGTAGGTCCCGTTCTAAACGGCTATAACCCAGCCGAGTTTCGTCTCCCAAACGGTCACATCTTGGCGGGTTCCGTCTCAACACGGCTATCCCGTCTATCCCGTCAGATAGTGCTCGGCCATAGGCTGCAACCTCGTTCCTCCGAGTCTGCATGAGATAGGATCGAACCGCCACATCTCATTGAGCCGTAATTTCTGATCCATCTTTGGGCATGTACTCCTGTAATGTCCTCTCTCTCCACAGTTGAAACATGTGACAAATGGCGGTGCAGGTCTTTGATTGTGCTGCAGTTTTGGACATGCTCGCGCAAAATGTCCGGATTCTCCACATGAGTAACATACTTTCACCGAATCGGAAGAAGCATTGGCATAACTGTTTTTGCTTCCCTTCGTCCTTCCTTGATTACTTGGTTCTCCATCATACTCTCTTTTATAACTTCGGGACCTAAATTCTTCTTCTGCAGTATAAGCGTCTTCTACATTTACGGCTCTTTCGACCAACTTAAGAAAAGATTTGTACTCCGCTGCTTGAAATCGGCTTTGAAGTTCGGGCCTTAAGCCTTGCATGAACCTTCTTATTACCGCGTCTTCGTCTTCATAGCCAAAGTGGACGTACCTTCGAAGTCTTGTGAATTCTGCTTCATATTCTTGTACATGTCTTTCCCCTTGTTCCAACCTCATAAATTGAGCTTCTAATATGTCTCTAGCTTCGGGTGGGAAGTACTTCCTTGTAATCTCCGTACGAAAATCCCGCCATGTTGGTTCCATGCAGTTGTAGTGGTGCTCGATACTCGACCACCAACCTACTGCATCTTTTTCCAAATAGTATACTGCAATATCCTTCTTATTCTCCTCGGAACATCGTGTGGCCGCGAATTTTTTTTCCATATTTTGCAACCAGTTGTCAGCATCAAATGGATTTGTCCCCCCCTCCAAAGTGGGCTGTTCCAAGATCCTTCATCAGTCTCACAGTTTGAAGGAAATCTGATGATGCTGAGCTCCAGAATGAAACATCGGCCGTCGCTGGTTGCTGCCGCATCAAATGGTCATGCATATCATGTATCATAGTTCTCATTGAATTCCTCCCTCCATTCTCGGATTCTCTTGGTCGTTCTCGGATATGGGTCGACCTTTGATGGTCTCCCCTCGACACATGTTGATTCGGGTACACCTCTGGTCGCTCCAAATATCCGTACCGCGGTGATCTCGTATGTCTCGACTCAGCATGATCGCGGCTAGAGTCTTGTTGCTCACTTCCTTCCACTGACAGTGTTACACTTTCACTTTCCACTTCGGTTTCAATATCCTCCGATGATCCCCAATCAAAAAGCATCGCTGAGCTAGACGGGGTCGGAGAATGATAACGGTTCACTGCTCTACGGGGTAACTCAGACCTCTGCGCGTGCCGTCTAACTGAAACTCGTCGTGTTGACATACTGCATCAATCCGCCGAAGGTAAGTCCTAATCCAATTACCTAAAGTGCAAGGAACGTACTAGTTTTCCTAGTTGCCTTTACGACTCATTTTGACTCGATAAAACATTTGAAAACCAAGTCACAATGTAGCATGATAATGAACCATGCTCTGATACCACCATTTGTAACACCCCCAACGCGATCTAGGCCGGATTTGAATCGATCGACCGCGCAACAATCAAATAAGAACATGCACGACCAACCATCCGACTCAAACCAGAGCGAAGATGCCACAATGTCGAACATCACAAATGGTCCAGCTATGGCCTTAGAACATATTCAAAGCCGCGGCCGGTCCATCCGCGATATCTGACCCTCTCGACCAAGGCCTAAGGCTTGCCAACCCGTACCCAAGTCGAGAGTTGTGTTAGACCGGACAAGACTAATATCAGATGAAACCGGATAATATAAAAATAAACTTTATTTATTCATATATTAAGGTTTCACAAAACATTTAACAAACTTTCTGACTTTGGCCTAACGCCCAAAAGATAATACAACAACCATCAAACATTTGTTTACAAAGGCAACAAAAACCTACACTGGCGGCCTAGCGTTCCTTGCTTCTCGCTACTGGTTTCCCAACTATTGGTTTCCTGCAAAACAATGTGAGGGGTGAGCGCTACTCGCTCAGTGAGTCATGGCTCCCCTAACATATACAATAATTCCCCACCCCAAAACCCAAAATAACACACAACACGCAATTCACACAAAGTCAGAGTTAGCAAAAACAACACATCGTCGCCACTCTTTCATTACCACACCATCACCAAGGCCTCGCGCATTCGATCCTGATCCTCCGATGAACACCAATCATACAGCCACAAAGGCACGCAAGACAGAACATCACAAACCCGAGTTCCGTTTCCCAGACGGCCACATCCTAGTAGGTCCCGTTCTAAACGGCTATAACCCAGCCGAGTTTCGTCTCCCAAACGGTCACATCTTGGCGGGTTCCGTCTCAACACGGCTATCCCGTCTATCCCGTCAGATAGTGCTCGGCCATAGGCTGCAACCTCGTTCCTCCGAGTCTGCATGAGATAGGATCGAACCGCCACATCTCATTGAGCCGTAATTTCTGATCCATCTTTGGGCATGTACTCCTGTAATGTCCTCTCTCTCCACAGTTGAAACATGTGACAAATGGCGGTGCAGGTCTTTGATTGTGCTGCAGTTTTGGACATGCTCGCGCAAAATGTCCGGATTCTCCACATGAGTAACATACTTTCACCGAATCGGAAGAAGCATTGGCATAACTGTTTTTGCTTCCCTTCGTCCTTCCTTGATTACTTGGTTCTCCATCATACTCTCTTTTATAACTTCGGGACCTAAATTCTTCTTCTGCAGTATAAGCGTCTTCTACATTTACGGCTCTTTCGACCAACTTAAGAAAAGATTTGTACTCCGCTGCTTGAAATCGGCTTTGAAGTTCGGGCCTTAAGCCTTGCATGAACCTTCTTATTACCGCGTCTTCGTCTTCATAGCCAAAGTGGACGTACCTTCGAAGTCTTGTGAATTCTGCTTCATATTCTTGTACATGTCTTTCCCCTTGTTCCAACCTCATAAATTGAGCTTCTAATATGTCTCTAGCTTCGGGTGGGAAGTACTTCCTTGTAATCTCCGTACGAAAATCCCGCCATGTTGGTTCCATGCAGTTGTAGTGGTGCTCGATACTCGACCACCAACCTACTGCATCTTTTTCCAAATAGTATACTGCAATATCCTTCTTATTCTCCTCGGAACATCGTGTGGCCGCGAATTTTTTTTCCATATTTTGCAACCAGTTGTCAGCATCAAATGGATTTGTCCCCCCCTCCAAAGTGGGCTGTTCCAAGATCCTTCATCAGTCTCACAGTTTGAAGGAAATCTGATGATGCTGAGCTCCAGAATGAAACATCGGCCGTCGCTGGTTGCTGCCGCATCAAATGGTCATGCATATCATGTATCATAGTTCTCATTGAATTCCTCCCTCCATTCTCGGATTCTCTTGGTCGTTCTCGGATATGGGTCGACCTTTGATGGTCTCCCCTCGACACATGTTGATTCGGGTACACCTCTGGTCGCTCCAAATATCCGTACCGCGGTGATCTCGTATGTCTCGACTCAGCATGATCGCGGCTAGAGTCTTGTTGCTCACTTCCTTCCACTGACAGTGTTACACTTTCACTTTCCACTTCGGTTTCAATATCCTCCGATGATCCCCAATCAAAAAGCATCGCTGAGCTAGACGGGGTCGGAGAATGATAACGGTTCACTGCTCTACGGGGTAACTCAGACCTCTGCGCGTGCCGTCTAACTGAAACTCGTCGTGTTGACATACTGCATCAATCCGCCGAAGGTAAGTCCTAATCCAATTACCTAAAGTGCAAGGAACGTACTAGTTTTCCTAGTTGCCTTTACGACTCATTTTGACTCGATAAAACATTTGAAAACCAAGTCACAATGTAGCATGATAATGAACCATGCTCTGATACCACCATTTGTAACACCCCCAACGCGATCTAGGCCGGATTTGAATCGATCGACCGCGCAACAATCAAATAAGAACATGCACGACCAACCATCCGACTCAAACCAGAGCGAAGATGCCACAATGTCGAACATCACAAATGGTCCAGCTATGGCCTTAGAACATATTCAAAGCCGCGGCCGGTCCATCCGCGATATCTGACCCTCTCGACCAAGGCCTAAGGCTTGCCAACCCGTACCCAAGTCGAGAGTTGTGTTAGACCGGACAAGACTAATATCAGATGAAACCGGATAATATAAAAATAAACTTTATTTATTCATATATTAAGGTTTCACAAAACATTTAACAAACTTTCTGACTTTGGCCTAACGCCCAAAAGATAATACAACAACCATCAAACATTTGTTTACAAAGGCAACAAAAACCTACACTGGCGGCCTAGCGTTCCTTGCTTCTCGCTACTGGTTTCCCAACTATTGGTTTCCTGCAAAACAATGTGAGGGGTGAGCGCTACTCGCTCAGTGAGTCATGGCTCCCCTAACATATACAATAATTCCCCACCCCAAAACCCAAAATAACACACAACACGCAATTCACACAAAGTCAGAGTTAGCAAAAACAACACATCGTCGCCACTCTTTCATTACCACACCATCACCAAGGCCTCGCGCATTCGATCCTGATCCTCCGATGAACACCAATCATACAGCCACAAAGGCACGCAAGACAGAACATCACAAACCCGAGTTCCGTTTCCCAGACGGCCACATCCTAGTAGGTCCCGTTCTAAACGGCTATAACCCAGCCGAGTTTCGTCTCCCAAACGGTCACATCTTGGCGGGTTCCGTCTCAACACGGCTATCCCGTCTATCCCGTCAGATAGTGCTCGGCCATAGGCTGCAACCTCGTTCCTCCGAGTCTGCATGAGATAGGATCGAACCGCCACATCTCATTGAGCCGTAATTTCTGATCCATCTTTGGGCATGTACTCCTGTAATGTCCTCTCTCTCCACAGTTGAAACATGTGACAAATGGCGGTGCAGGTCTTTGATTGTGCTGCAGTTTTGGACATGCTCGCGCAAAATGTCCGGATTCTCCACATGAGTAACATACTTTCACCGAATCGGAAGAAGCATTGGCATAACTGTTTTTGCTTCCCTTCGTCCTTCCTTGATTACTTGGTTCTCCATCATACTCTCTTTTATAACTTCGGGACCTAAATTCTTCTTCTGCAGTATAAGCGTCTTCTACATTTACGGCTCTTTCGACCAACTTAAGAAAAGATTTGTACTCCGCTGCTTGAAATCGGCTTTGAAGTTCGGGCCTTAAGCCTTGCATGAACCTTCTTATTACCGCGTCTTCGTCTTCATAGCCAAAGTGGACGTACCTTCGAAGTCTTGTGAATTCTGCTTCATATTCTTGTACATGTCTTTCCCCTTGTTCCAACCTCATAAATTGAGCTTCTAATATGTCTCTAGCTTCGGGTGGGAAGTACTTCCTTGTAATCTCCGTACGAAAATCCCGCCATGTTGGTTCCATGCAGTTGTAGTGGTGCTCGATACTCGACCACCAACCTACTGCATCTTTTTCCAAATAGTATACTGCAATATCCTTCTTATTCTCCTCGGAACATCGTGTGGCCGCGAATTTTTTTTCCATATTTTGCAACCAGTTGTCAGCATCAAATGGATTTGTCCCCCCCTCCAAAGTGGGCTGTTCCAAGATCCTTCATCAGTCTCACAGTTTGAAGGAAATCTGATGATGCTGAGCTCCAGAATGAAACATCGGCCGTCGCTGGTTGCTGCCGCATCAAATGGTCATGCATATCATGTATCATAGTTCTCATTGAATTCCTCCCTCCATTCTCGGATTCTCTTGGTCGTTCTCGGATATGGGTCGACCTTTGATGGTCTCCCCTCGACACATGTTGATTCGGGTACACCTCTGGTCGCTCCAAATATCCGTACCGCGGTGATCTCGTATGTCTCGACTCAGCATGATCGCGGCTAGAGTCTTGTTGCTCACTTCCTTCCACTGACAGTGTTACACTTTCACTTTCCACTTCGGTTTCAATATCCTCCGATGATCCCCAATCAAAAAGCATCGCTGAGCTAGACGGGGTCGGAGAATGATAACGGTTCACTGCTCTACGGGGTAACTCAGACCTCTGCGCGTGCCGTCTAACTGAAACTCGTCGTGTTGACATACTGCATCAATCCGCCGAAGGTAAGTCCTAATCCAATTACCTAAAGTGCAAGGAACGTACTAGTTTTCCTAGTTGCCTTTACGACTCATTTTGACTCGATAAAACATTTGAAAACCAAGTCACAATGTAGCATGATAATGAACCATGCTCTGATACCACCATTTGTAACACCCCCAACGCGATCTAGGCCGGATTTGAATCGATCGACCGCGCAACAATCAAATAAGAACATGCACGACCAACCATCCGACTCAAACCAGAGCAAAGATGCCACAATGTCGAACATCACAAATGGTCCAGCTATGGCCTTAGAACATATCCAAAGCCGCGGCCGGTCTATCCGCGATATCTGACCCTCTCGACCAAGGCCTAAGGCTTGCCAACTCGTACCCAAGTCGAGAGTTGTGTTAGACCGGACAAGACTAATATCAGATGAAACCGAATAATATAAAATAAACTTTATTTCTTCATATATTAAGGTTTCACAAAAAATTTAACAAACTTTCTGACTTGGGCCTAACGGCCAAAAGATAATACAACAACCATCAACCTACACTGGCGGCCTAGCGTTCCTTGCTTCTCGCTACTGGTTTCCCGACTATTGGTTTCCTGCAAAACAAAGTGAGGGGCGAGCGCTACTCGCTTATTGAGTCATGACTCCCCTAACATATACAATAATTCCCCACCCCAAAACCCATAATAACACACAACAGGCAATTCACACAAAGTCAGAGTTAGCAAAAACAACACATGATCGCCACTTTTTAATTACCACACCATCACCAAGGCCTCACGCATTCCATCCTGATCCTCCGATGAACACCCATCTTACAGCCACAAAGTCACGCAAGACAGAACATCACCAACCCGAGATCCGTTTCCCAGACGGTCACATCCCGGTGGGTCCCGTTCTAAATGGCTATAACCCAGCCGAGTTCCGTCTCCCAAACGGTCACATCTCGGCGGGTTCCGTCTCAACATGGCTATCCCGTCTATCCCGTCGGATATTGCTCGGCCATAGGCTGCAACCTCTTTCCTCCGAGTCCGCATGAGTTAGGATCGAACCGCCACATCTCATCTCCAATCACCATACAAAAATCCGGCTGAGTAGTCATAGAACCTCACACACAAATGAATAACTTGAAAAAACTATAAAAACTCATGAAACTACAATCAAACAATCAAACAAATAAATAGCACCAACATCACGAAATCTAGCAAATGAATCCTAACAAATAATCAAACAATCACACATCACCACAACTCACAGTGCTTTCGGTTGAACGACTTTTAGACTAGACTTCACTATCACTGATGGATCTTCGCTTCGCCACAATACCTCTGATTTGCTCTAAAGCTCTACCTGAATGCTCTCATTTTCTCTCACTACTCCTTTCTATTTCTTTCTCTGAGTGGAATGATTTTGGTGTGGTTCCAAATGGCAAAGGGTGAGGGGGTATTTATAGAGGATGGATGGATAAGAATGGTGATGAGCTGACCAATGCCAACTTGACACTAGTCACGACCAGCTTCAAGCTTGTCCGCTGATCTATGAGGACGAAATAGCGTTCTAACTGATTTATAAGGATGAAATAGCATTCTAACTGATGTATAAGGACGAAATAGCCTTCCACCGGATTTATAAAGATGGAATAGTGTTCCACCGGATGTATATAGACGGAATAGCGCTCCACCGGATGTATAAAGATGGAATAGCGTTCCACCGGATGTATAAAGACGGAATAGCAGTCTTCTGAATGTATAAAGACGGAATAGCGGTCTTCCGGATGTATAAAGACGGAATAGCAGTCTACCGGATGTATAAAGACGGAATAGCAGTATTCCGGATGTATAAAAAACGGAATAGTAGTCTTCCGGATGTATAAAGACAGAATAACAGTCTTCCGTATGTACAAAGACGGAATGGCAGTCTTCCGGATGTATAAAGACGGAATAGCAGTCTTTAGGATGTATAAAGACGGAATAGCAGTCTTCCGGATGTACAAAGAAATATCAGTCTTCAGGATGTATAAAGACGGAATAACAGTCTTCCAGATGTATAAAGACGGAATATCCATAGACACCTTGTGCCTATCCTAATACGTGCTTATACAATGATCAATGATGACCACACACTGCTGGACACCTCGTGCTTGCTTGTCCCAGCTCCTCCTTTACAGTTTAGCCGGCCACCTCGGCTATCCTCCTTGGCCGAAATGCTTGTCCTTGGCTATTTTCGGATTACTTCGACTAATCTATTAAACTCTACGACCAAAGTGCTTATCTTGGCCAAACATGTTTATCAAAGTACCATCGAGTCGATTCTTGACTTTTGATTTTTGGACCTTCCCTTGGCCAAAATTCGGGCGTCCTCAGCACGGACGCTCTTAGCTCTCGACCGGGTCATTACATTCTTCCTCCCTTAAAAGAATTTGTCCTGAATTGCTAAGGGTAGGTCGAAGGGTTCCCTAAACTCTAATGGTAAGTTCTTATGGTTTCCTAACCAAATTCACACTCAACACAAAACCATGCAAGCAATCACCCAATAAATTCTTCAAGAAAGTTAGAACCCATACTTACCTGTTTGGGGAACTTAGAAAGGTCGTGAAGGTCCGGGTTTATCTATACCTAAGGGATATACACGTCCTGCAGTCGTTTGGTGCTTTGGTGGCGGAGCTTCAATTGCAGGACGGTGATGAGGACATGGATTCGGTTAAGGACCTTGAAGATAAGCTCCCAATGATGCGAGTGCCACCAAGAACAAGATCAGGCACCAGAAAGCTACAAGAAGAGTTTAACAAAGCTGTAAGCACCTTGATGAATCAACAAGAGCTTGAGGACATCACTGAGAAGCTGGACAAGCTCGCATTACATGAGGATCAAGACAAGCTGGACGCTAATAGACATTCAGAGGAGATAGCATATGACGGTCCAAGCCTATACTATGATCCATATGCGCATGAATGGCCGGTTATACCAAGGAGCCAAGGACTTTCCTTATTCAGCATTGAGCCTAAAAACTAAGGTATGTGCGTTTTGTCATTCCATATGATTATTTGCTAATGAAACTTTGGTTTATTTCAGTTTCAGCTTAGTCTTTTAATTTCATTTCATTAGTAGAATAAGGCATATGTTGGCCGAATTTTATTTCATAGAAGTAAGGCATTTGTTAGCCATTTATGCACTTAGTATAGTTTTTATTTCATATGTAATCTGCTTCAAAGACCCCTAGAAGGGCACAGCTGTTTGGACTCTTATAAAGTCCCCTCTCACAGCCTTGTATCATTTACCCTAGAATCAATAAAGCAGCAGTTTTTGTCTAAAACACAAAACCCCTTGTTCTTAGAGCTTGTGTGCGATTCACTTGTTCTGGAATCAGACTTATCATTGCCTAGATCATAAGGCTTTGTGGCGTCATTCGCTTCCCCCTCTATTCATCCCCTTAACTAGATCCATTCTGAAAGAGTTCTACAACCAGCAGAATAGATCCCCACACTCGATCCACATCAATCATCTTCTGATCTAATAGAAAGAGTTCTGCAACCAGCTATTAGATCCCATCGATTCACCATCTCTGTAAGACATACCCCCTTGTTCTTACATCATCTGGTATCAGAGCTTAGGCTCCAAGTCAGGTGAATCTATCCTTTTACATTTGTTTTAGTTTCTGTATTTTTTTATTTTTGTGTTCTTCATTCCCAGAAAATCAAAAAAAAAAATATAGTTGTGTCTGCTTTGTTTGATCTGTTTCTGTTATCATTTGATTTCATAAAAACTCAAAAAAAAAAATATAGATCTAGTCCCTGTTGCACTTGCGTGACATTCATTATATCATATAGCTTTCTGTTTAAGTTTTCTTTGCATCAAAATAAAAAAAAAAAAAGTTTTTCATATTTTTGCTCATTGTTCTTATTCTGCCATTGCTGTTCTTGGTGTGTTCATCATCAGAAACGCAGAGGAAGAAGAAAACATTATTGTTTTAGATCCCCTAGTCAACTATTGCTGGCCAAAACCGTGTTTTTCATTCATATAAGGAAAAGTTATTTCTGGAAACACCATAGTTGGCTCTCTTGGCCTTTACTCTCTTGACCTTCCCTATTTGATCATTCCATATTAGTTTTAGCCCATTTTTGCGTCCCCATACATTGCATCTGTCGTTTTTCTTGGTCATTTGCATCCATATCCGTTTATTTGAATTAGTTGGCCGATCATTTGTATTCATTTACTTTAAAAAAAAAAAAAAGAAGCATCATTCATATCATATCTCATTCATTAGTTGGTATTACCGTTTATATCATACAGTATTGGTGTCTGGTGTTTAATTTCTTGTTTAAATCTCTATACTACACTGTGCGTTTGATCTTCTTTGAGTAAGTGTTTTACAGGAAAACACCATGGGAGATGCTACTGAGCAAGCTGATTTCACTCGGATCTTGGCTGGTATTCAAGCTAGCCTCACACAACTGACCAACTCTCAAGCTGCACTAGGAGAGCGTCTGACTCGTGTAGAGCAGCCACCACCACCACAAGCTCCTGCCGCTGTACCACGCAGAGCCCCTATGCGAAACGTCCAAGGGCAAAGAAACAACCGGGAAGTAGAAGAAGATGATATGCCTGATTTAGAAGATGATCCCCATCTGCCTAATGGAAACTACAACAATCAGAGAGGCCGGGACAGAGGAGATGATTATGCAAGAGATGGAGGCAAAGATCTCAAGCTCACTGCCCCTACATTTGCTGGAAAGATCAATCCAGATGCTTATTTGGATTGGGAGAGAAGAATGGAGTATATCTTTGAATACTACAAGTATTCTGATGCAAGAAAGGTGTCCCTTGCTGCTGCACAACTCACTGAGAATGCATTAGCTTGGTGGGACAGAGATGTTTCAGAAAGAAGAAGGCATAGACATGATCAAGTCTGCACTTGGAGAGATATGAGATACAATCTAAGGAAGAGATATGTACCTGCGCATTACCACAGAGACTTGCAGAGGAGATTTCGAAAGCTTTCTCAAGGAAACAAGTCTGTTGAGGAGTACTTTGAAGAATTTGAGACCCTCAAGAACAGATTGGAAGTAGAAGATACTCCAGAAACATTGATGGCTCAGTTTCTGGATGGACTTCAAGACAGAATTGCTAGAAAGGTGGAGAGACAGAGCTACCACGATTTGGAGGAGCTACTGCATCTAGCAATCCAAGCTGAACAGCATATCAAGAGGAAAACAGCCTCTACAAACAGAAGCAAGAGTACATGGATTCCACAAGCTCAGCGAAATCTAGACAAGGGAAAGTCTATTGAAGTGGATTCAAGGTTCAAGAAACCAGTACCAGAGACTTCTAAGGGATTCAAACCAGAACAAGGTAAGCCTCAAACTCAACAAAATACTAGAGCTCGTGACATTACCTGTTTTAAGTGTCAGGGAAAAGGGCATTATGCAAGAGATTGTCCAAACCAGAGAATCATGATTCTCAAGGACAATGGAGAGTATGAATCTCAGGATGAAATGGAGGAAGAACAAGAAGGCTCAGAGGACGATGTGATCAATTACCCTGAAGTAGGAGAGATCCTAGTTGTTAGAAGAGCCCTCAGCGCACTCTTTGATCCAGAAACTGTTCAAAGAGAGAACATCTTTCACTCCAGATGCACCATAAACTCCAAGGTATGTAGTTTAATCATTGATGGAGGTTCCTGCACTAACGTGGCAAGCAAGTATTTGGTTGAGAAACTAGGTTTGCAGAGGACAAAGCATCCCCATCCCTACAAGCTGAGATGGTTAAATGATGATACTGAGCTCAAGATAGCTGAGCAAGTTACTGTGCCATTCAGCATAGGCAAATACTCAGACAAAGTTGTATGTGACGTGGTTCCAATGCAAGCTGGACATTTGCTACTAGGGAGGCCTTGGCAATTTGACAAAGAAACATTGCATAATGGGCGAACTAATTACTACAGCTTCATTCATCACAGCCGCAAGCACAACTTAGCCCCTCTTGCTCCTCAAGAAGTACATGAGATGCAAAGAGCAATGGCTAAAGGATCAGAGGTAAGTAAAACTAACCTCTATGTTACTCCTACTACTGTCCTTAAATCTCTTAATTTAAAAGAAAAGGTGCTGCTAATGGTCTTTAAAGATGTATTGTTCTCAGGACAGGATGAGAAAGAACTTCCACCAGAAGTACTTAAGCTTTTAGATAGCTTTGTAGATGTCTTTCCAGAGGAGATTCCACCAGGTTTACCTCCTGTGAGAGGCATTGAGCATCAGATTGACTTGGTACCAGGCGCACCTCTTCCCAACAGAGCAGCATACAGAGTCAATCCAGAGGAAGCTAAAGAGCTAGAGAAACAAGTACAAGAACTCATGTCAAAGGGCTACATCAGAGAAAGCTTGAGTCCTTGTGCAGTTCCTGTTCTACTCGTGCCTAAGAAGGATGGATCATGGAGGATGTGTGTGGATTGTAGAGCAATCAACAACATCACCATCAAGTATAGGCATCCCATTCCCAGACTTGATGACATGCTGGATGAGCTAAATGGAGCAACAATCTTCTCTAAGATTGATCTGAGAAGCGGTTATCACCAAGTGAGGATGAAAGAAGGTGATGAATGGAAGACAGCGTTTAAGACTAAGAGAGGATTGTATGAATGGCTAGTCATGCCATTTGGACTTACAAACGCTCCCAGCACTTTCATGAGACTCATGAATCACATACTAAGGGCATACATCTGTAAGTTTGTAGTTGTCTATTTTGATGACATATTGATTTACAGTAACTGTTTAGATGATCATATGAAGCATTTAGAACAAGTCCTTGAAACGCTTCGGCTAGAGCATCTCTATGCTAACCTTAAGAAATGCACATTCTGCACTGAGCAAGTTGTATTTCTAGGATTTGTTGTGAGTTCTCAGGGATTAAAAGTTGATGAGGAGAAGATAAAAGCTATACAGGAATGGCCAACTCCATCAACTATTGGACATGTCAGAAGCTTCCATGGATTAGCAAGCTTCTATAGGAGATTTGTTAAAGACTTCAGCACTATTGCAGCCCCATTAACTTCAGTAATCAAGAAAAACGTGGCTTTTAAATGGGGTTCAGCACAAGAAGAAGCATTCAGCAAGCTCAAGGACAGCCTCACTCATGCACCTGTATTGGTACTTCCAAACTTTACTAAAACATTTGAAATAGAATGTGATGCATCAGGAACAGGTATTGGAGCTGTGCTTACTCAAGGTGGACGACCAGTAGCTTATTTCAGTGAGAAACTGAATGGAGCAGCCCTAAACTATCCCACCTATGACAAGGAGCTTTATGCTTTGGTAAGGTCTCTTGAAACTTGGCAACATTATTTGCTTTCAAAAGAGTTTGTTATTCATACAGATCATGAGACTCTCAAGCATCTAAGAGGCCAAACAACATTAAAGAGGAGACACGCCAGATGGTTAGAGTTTGTAGAAACTTTCCCATACATCATCAAATACAAGAAGGGAAAAGAAAACATAGTAGCTGATGCACTATCCAGGCGCTATACTCTTATTACCACCATGGAGTCTAAGGTAATGGGTTTTGAGCATATTAAGCTATTATATGAAACAGACCCAGATTTTGCAGATATATACAAAGAAAGCAACAAAGGAGCTTCAGGACCATTCTATCAGCATGATGGTTTCTTATTCAGAGACAAAAGATTATGCATTCCACAAGGATCCATGCGTGACTTGCTGCTAAGAGAATCACATGGAGGTGGCTTGATGGGTCACTTTGGCGTGGACAAGACCTTGAGTATCATAATGGAGCATTTCTTCTGGCCACATCTTAAAAGAGATGTAGAGCGATTCTGCTCCAAATGCATTGTTTGTCTCAAAGCCAAATCCAGGTTACATCCTCATGGTCTTTATATACCTTTGCCTATTCCTAACATGCCTTGGGTAGATGTTTCCATGGACTTTGTTTTAGGTTTGCCAAAGATCAGACACAAAGACTCCATCTTTGTAGTTGTTGATCGATTCTCTAAGATGGCACACTTCATTCCCTGTGCAAAGACCAATGATGCTACTCAAACAGCAGATCTATTCTTTAAGGAAGTGGTGCGTTTACATGGATTGCCCAGAACCATTGTATCAGATAGAGATACAAAGTTCCTTAGCCACTTCTGGAAAACACTTTGGAGGAAGCTAGGAACTAAGCTGCTCTTCTCCACTACATGCCATCCTCAAACAGATGGACAAACTGAGGTTGTAAACCGAACCTTATCCACCCTTTTGAGGGCCACCATTGGTAACAATTTAAAGAATTGGCTTGATTGTTTACCTTTTATTGAGTTTGCTTATAACCGAGTTCCCCACTCTGCTACTAAGCTTTCACCTTTTGAGATTGTCTATGGATTTAAGCCTCTTACCCCACTGGACCTTTCACCATTGCCTCCACACGAGCATACAAGTCAGGATGGAGAAAGTAAAGCTGATTTTGTCAAGAAACTGCACCTCAAAGCAAAGGAGAACATAGAGAAGAAAACAATCCAATACAAGAAGCAGGCGGATAAAGGGAGAAAGGAAGTTAACTTTGAACCAGGAGATTGGGTCTGGCTGCACATGAGACATGAAAGGTTCCCCAACCAGAGGAAATCAAAGCTTTCACCAAGAGGAGATGGACCATTCAAAGTGCTGGAGCGCATCAACAGCAACGCCTACAAACTTGAGCTTCCAGGTGAGTTTAATATTTCAACCACGTTTAATGTATCTGATCTTGCTCCTTTTGATGCAGATGAATCAGTTCTGAGGTCAGAACCTTCTCAAGAGGGAGGGAATGATGAGGACATCGACTCAGCTAAGGACCTTGAAGATAAACTTCCCACCATGAGAGTACCACCAAGGACAAGGTCTGGAACCAGAAAGCTACAAGAAGAGTTTAACAAAGCTGTAAGCACCTTAATGAACCAGCAAGAGCTTGAAGATATCACGGATCAGCTAAACAAGCTCGCCATCACTCCTACTCAAGACGTGTATGAAGATCAGGACAAGCAGATCATTTCCACACGTCCAAGAGAGATTGTATATGACGGTCCAAGCCTAAACAATGATGCATATTCACATGAATGGCCGGTTATACCAAAGACTCAAGGAGCTTCCTTATTTAGCATTGAGCTACTTAAGTGATCATTCAAAACGCAGCATCTCAAGAGTATAAGGTATGTGCTTTCATTTCATTCCATATGATTATTTACTAATGAAAACTTTGGTTTATTTCTGTTTAAGCTTAGTCTCTTGTTTTTATTTCATTAGAAGTAAGGCATTTGTTAGCCATTTATGCACTTAGTATAGTTTTTATTTCATATGTAATCTGTTTCAAAGACCCCTAGAAGGGCACAGCTGTTTGGACTCTTATAAAGTCCCCTCTCACAGCCTTGTATCATTTACCCTAGAATCAATAAAGCAGCAGTTTTTGTCTAAAACACAAAACCCCTTGTTCTTAGAGCTTGTGTGCGATTCACTTGTTCTGGAATCAGACTTATCATTGCCTAGATCATAAGGCTTTGTGGCGTCATTCGCTTCCCCCTCTATTCATCCCCTTAACTAGATCCATTCTGAAAGAGTTCTACAACCAGCAGAATAGATCCCCACACTCGATCCACATCAATCATCTTCTGATCTAATAGAAAGAGTTCTGCAACCAGCTATTAGATCCCATCGATTCACCATCTCTGTAAGACATACCCCCTTGTTCTTACATCATCTGGTATCAGAGCTTAGGCTCCAAGTCAGGTGAATCTATCCTTTTACATTTGTTTTAGTTTCTGTATTTTTTTATTTTTGTGTTCTTCATTCCCAGAAAATCAAAAAAAAAAATATAGTTGTGTCTGCTTTGTTTGATCTGTTTCTGTTATCATTTGATTTCATAAAAACTCAAAAAAAAAAATATAGATCTAGTCCCTGTTGCACTTGCGTGACATTCATTATATCATATAGCTTTCTGTTTAAGTTTTCTTTGCATCAAAATAAAAAAAAAAAAAGTTTTTCATATTTTTGCTCATTGTTCTTATTCTGCCATTGCTGTTCTTGGTGTGTTCATCATCAGAAACGCAGAGGAAGAAGAAAACATTATTGTTTTAGATCCCCTAGTCAACTATTGCTGGCCAAAACCGTGTTTTTCATTCATATAAGGAAAAGTTATTTCTGGAAACACCATAGTTGGCTCTCTTGGCCTTTACTCTCTTGACCTTCCCTATTTGATCATTCCATATTAGTTTTAGCCCATTTTTGCGTCCCCATACATTGCATCTGTCGTTTTTCTTGGTCATTTGCATCCATATCCGTTTATTTGAATTAGTTGGCCGATCATTTGTATTCATTTACTTAAAAAAAAAAAAAAGGAAGCATCATTCATATCATATCTCATTCATTAGTTGGTATTACCGTTTATATCATACAGTATTGGTGTCTGGTGTTTAATTTCTTGTTTAAATCTCTATACTACACTGTGCGTTTGATCTTCTTTGAGTAAGTGTTTTACAGGAAAACACCATGGGAGATGCTACTGAGCAAGCTGATTTCACTCGGATCTTGGCTGGTATTCAAGCTAGCCTCACACAACTGACCAACTCTCAAGCTGCACTAGGAGAGCGTCTGACTCGTGTAGAGCAGCCACCACCACCACAAGCTCCTGCCGCTGTACCACGCAGAGCCCCTATGCGAAACGTCCAAGGGCAAAGAAACAACCGGGAAGTAGAAGAAGATGATATGCCTGATTTAGAAGATGATCCCCATCTGCCTAATGGAAACTACAACAATCAGAGAGGCCGGGACAGAGGAGATGATTATGCAAGAGATGGAGGCAAAGATCTCAAGCTCACTGCCCCTACATTTGCTGGAAAGATCAATCCAGATGCTTATTTGGATTGGGAGAGAAGAATGGAGTATATCTTTGAATACTACAAGTATTCTGATGCAAGAAAGGTGTCCCTTGCTGCTGCACAACTCACTGAGAATGCATTAGCTTGGTGGGACAGAGATGTTTCAGAAAGAAGAAGGCATAGACATGATCAAGTCTGCACTTGGAGAGATATGAGATACAATCTAAGGAAGAGATATGTACCTGCGCATTACCACAGAGACTTGCAGAGGAGATTTCGAAAGCTTTCTCAAGGAAACAAGTCTGTTGAGGAGTACTTTGAAGAATTTGAGACCCTCAAGAACAGATTGGAAGTAGAAGATACTCCAGAAACATTGATGGCTCAGTTTCTGGATGGACTTCAAGACAGAATTGCTAGAAAGGTGGAGAGACAGAGCTACCACGATTTGGAGGAGCTACTGCATCTAGCAATCCAAGCTGAACAGCATATCAAGAGGAAAACAGCCTCTACAAACAGAAGCAAGAGTACATGGATTCCACAAGCTCAGCGAAATCTAGACAAGGGAAAGTCTATTGAAGTGGATTCAAGGTTCAAGAAACCAGTACCAGAGACTTCTAAGGGATTCAAACCAGAACAAGGTAAGCCTCAAACTCAACAAAATACTAGAGCTCGTGACATTACCTGTTTTAAGTGTCAGGGAAAAGGGCATTATGCAAGAGATTGTCCAAACCAGAGAATCATGATTCTCAAGGACAATGGAGAGTATGAATCTCAGGATGAAATGGAGGAAGAACAAGAAGGCTCAGAGGACGATGTGATCAATTACCCTGAAGTAGGAGAGATCCTAGTTGTTAGAAGAGCCCTCAGCGCACTCTTTGATCCAGAAACTGTTCAAAGAGAGAACATCTTTCACTCCAGATGCACCATAAACTCCAAGGTATGTAGTTTAATCATTGATGGAGGTTCCTGCACTAACGTGGCAAGCAAGTATTTGGTTGAGAAACTAGGTTTGCAGAGGACAAAGCATCCCCATCCCTACAAGCTGAGATGGTTAAATGATGATACTGAGCTCAAGATAGCTGAGCAAGTTACTGTGCCATTCAGCATAGGCAAATACTCAGACAAAGTTGTATGTGACGTGGTTCCAATGCAAGCTGGACATTTGCTACTAGGGAGGCCTTGGCAATTTGACAAAGAAACATTGCATAATGGGCGAACTAATTACTACAGCTTCATTCATCACAGCCGCAAGCACAACTTAGCCCCTCTTGCTCCTCAAGAAGTACATGAGATGCAAAGAGCAATGGCTAAAGGATCAGAGGTAAGTAAAACTAACCTCTATGTTACTCCTACTACTGTCCTTAAATCTCTTAATTTAAAAGAAAAGGTGCTGCTAATGGTCTTTAAAGATGTATTGTTCTCAGGACAGGATGAGAAAGAACTTCCACCAGAAGTACTTAAGCTTTTAGATAGCTTTGTAGATGTCTTTCCAGAGGAGATTCCACCAGGTTTACCTCCTGTGAGAGGCATTGAGCATCAGATTGACTTGGTACCAGGCGCACCTCTTCCCAACAGAGCAGCATACAGAGTCAATCCAGAGGAAGCTAAAGAGCTAGAGAAACAAGTACAAGAACTCATGTCAAAGGGCTACATCAGAGAAAGCTTGAGTCCTTGTGCAGTTCCTGTTCTACTCGTGCCTAAGAAGGATGGATCATGGAGGATGTGTGTGGATTGTAGAGCAATCAACAACATCACCATCAAGTATAGGCATCCCATTCCCAGACTTGATGACATGCTGGATGAGCTAAATGGAGCAACAATCTTCTCTAAGATTGATCTGAGAAGCGGTTATCACCAAGTGAGGATGAAAGAAGGTGATGAATGGAAGACAGCGTTTAAGACTAAGAGAGGATTGTATGAATGGCTAGTCATGCCATTTGGACTTACAAACGCTCCCAGCACTTTCATGAGACTCATGAATCACATACTAAGGGCATACATCTGTAAGTTTGTAGTTGTCTATTTTGATGACATATTGATTTACAGTAACTGTTTAGATGATCATATGAAGCATTTAGAACAAGTCCTTGAAACGCTTCGGCTAGAGCATCTCTATGCTAACCTTAAGAAATGCACATTCTGCACTGAGCAAGTTGTATTTCTAGGATTTGTTGTGAGTTCTCAGGGATTAAAAGTTGATGAGGAGAAGATAAAAGCTATACAGGAATGGCCAACTCCATCAACTATTGGACATGTCAGAAGCTTCCATGGATTAGCAAGCTTCTATAGGAGATTTGTTAAAGACTTCAGCACTATTGCAGCCCCATTAACTTCAGTAATCAAGAAAAACGTGGCTTTTAAATGGGGTTCAGCACAAGAAGAAGCATTCAGCAAGCTCAAGGACAGCCTCACTCATGCACCTGTATTGGTACTTCCAAACTTTACTAAAACATTTGAAATAGAATGTGATGCATCAGGAACAGGTATTGGAGCTGTGCTTACTCAAGGTGGACGACCAGTAGCTTATTTCAGTGAGAAACTGAATGGAGCAGCCCTAAACTATCCCACCTATGACAAGGAGCTTTATGCTTTGGTAAGGTCTCTTGAAACTTGGCAACATTATTTGCTTTCAAAAGAGTTTGTTATTCATACAGATCATGAGACTCTCAAGCATCTAAGAGGCCAAACAACATTAAAGAGGAGACACGCCAGATGGTTAGAGTTTGTAGAAACTTTCCCATACATCATCAAATACAAGAAGGGAAAAGAAAACATAGTAGCTGATGCACTATCCAGGCGCTATACTCTTATTACCACCATGGAGTCTAAGGTAATGGGTTTTGAGCATATTAAGCTATTATATGAAACAGACCCAGATTTTGCAGATATATACAAAGAAAGCAACAAAGGAGCTTCAGGACCATTCTATCAGCATGATGGTTTCTTATTCAGAGACAAAAGATTATGCATTCCACAAGGATCCATGCGTGACTTGCTGCTAAGAGAATCACATGGAGGTGGCTTGATGGGTCACTTTGGCGTGGACAAGACCTTGAGTATCATAATGGAGCATTTCTTCTGGCCACATCTTAAAAGAGATGTAGAGCGATTCTGCTCCAAATGCATTGTTTGTCTCAAAGCCAAATCCAGGTTACATCCTCATGGTCTTTATATACCTTTGCCTATTCCTAACATGCCTTGGGTAGATGTTTCCATGGACTTTGTTTTAGGTTTGCCAAAGATCAGACACAAAGACTCCATCTTTGTAGTTGTTGATCGATTCTCTAAGATGGCACACTTCATTCCCTGTGCAAAGACCAATGATGCTACTCAAACAGCAGATCTATTCTTTAAGGAAGTGGTGCGTTTACATGGATTGCCCAGAACCATTGTATCAGATAGAGATACAAAGTTCCTTAGCCACTTCTGGAAAACACTTTGGAGGAAGCTAGGAACTAAGCTGCTCTTCTCCACTACATGCCATCCTCAAACAGATGGACAAACTGAGGTTGTAAACCGAACCTTATCCACCCTTTTGAGGGCCACCATTGGTAACAATTTAAAGAATTGGCTTGATTGTTTACCTTTTATTGAGTTTGCTTATAACCGAGTTCCCCACTCTGCTACTAAGCTTTCACCTTTTGAGATTGTCTATGGATTTAAGCCTCTTACCCCACTGGACCTTTCACCATTGCCTCCACACGAGCATACAAGTCAGGATGGAGAAAGTAAAGCTGATTTTGTCAAGAAACTGCACCTCAAAGCAAAGGAGAACATAGAGAAGAAAACAATCCAATACAAGAAGCAGGCGGATAAAGGGAGAAAGGAAGTTAACTTTGAACCAGGAGATTGGGTCTGGCTGCACATGAGACATGAAAGGTTCCCCAACCAGAGGAAATCAAAGCTTTCACCAAGAGGAGATGGACCATTCAAAGTGCTGGAGCGCATCAACAGCAACGCCTACAAACTTGAGCTTCCAGGTGAGTTTAATATTTCAACCACGTTTAATGTATCTGATCTTGCTCCTTTTGATGCAGATGAATCAGTTCTGAGGTCAGAACCTTCTCAAGAGGGAGGGAATGATGAGGACATCGACTCAGCTAAGGACCTTGAAGATAAACTTCCCACCATGAGAGTACCACCAAGGACAAGGTCTGGAACCAGAAAGCTACAAGAAGAGTTTAACAAAGCTGTAAGCACCTTAATGAACCAGCAAGAGCTTGAAGATATCACGGATCAGCTAAACAAGCTCGCCATCACTCCTACTCAAGACGTGTATGAAGATCAGGACAAGCAGATCATTTCCACACGTCCAAGAGAGATTGTATATGACGGTCCAAGCCTAAACAATGATGCATATTCACATGAATGGCCGGTTATACCAAAGACTCAAGGAGCTTCCTTATTTAGCATTGAGCTACTTAAGTGATCATTCAAAACGCAGCATCTCAAGAGTATAAGGTATGTGCTTTCATTTCATTCCATATGATTATTTACTAATGAAAACTTTGGTTTATTTCTGTTTAAGCTTAGTCTCTTGTTTTTATTTCATTAGTAGTTAAGGCATATGTTGGCCGATTTTATTCACATTAGAAGTAAGGCATTTGTTAGCCATTTATGCACTTAGTATAGTTTTTATTTCATATGTAATCTGCTTCAAAGACCCCTAGAAGGGCACAGCTGTTTGGACCAGTATATAAGGTCCCCTCTCACAACCTTGTATTTTTACCCTAGAATTAATAAAGAGCAGCCGTTTTTGTCTAAGCACAAAACACCCTTGATTCAAAGAGCTTGTGTGCGATTCACTTGTTCTTGAGTTAGACTTATCATTGCCTAGATCACAAGGCTTTGTGGCGTCATTCACTTCCCCCATCGATCCATTCCATTAACCAGATCAATCTGAAAGAGTTCTACAATCAGCAGATTGTTCTCCATACTCACTCCACTTCAATCCACTTTTTTTGATCTAATAGAAAGAGTTCTACAACCAGCTATTAGATCCCATCGATTCACCACTCCTGTGTGATCCTACCCCCTGGATCATACATCATCTGGTATCAGAGCTTAGGCTCCAAGTCAGGTGAATCTATCCCCTTGCTTTTGTTATGTATTTTGTTATTTCATTGCCTTGTGTTTTCATTTCCAGAAAATCAAAAAAAAATATCTAGTTGTTTCTCTTTTGTTGATTTGCTTATGTTATCATCATTTTGATTTCATAAAAACTCAAAAAAAAAACTAGATCTAGTCCCTGTTGCATTTGCGTGTCATTCATCATCTCATATAGCTTTCTGTTAAGTTTTTCTTGCATCAAAAAAATCAAAAAAAAAAGTTTTCATACGTTGTTCATCATCTCATATTGTTCTGCCATTGCTGTTCTTGGTGTTGCATCCTTAGAAACGCAGAGGTAGAAGAAAGCATTTGTTGTTTTAGATCCCCTAAGTCAACTCTAGCTAGCCAAAAACGTGTTTTCTATCCCATATAAGGCAAATCCATTCTCGGCAATCCCTATTTGGTTCTAGGCCTTTACTGCTAGTTGACCTTTCCCATATTAGCTTTTCCATACTTGTTTTTGTGTCCATTTTGCGTCCATATTCATTGTATCTTGCATTTGAATTCTCTTGTGTTAGTCCTGATCTTTTTGCATCCATATTTGCGTCTCATAGCTGTTGCAAGCATTTAAAAAAAAAAAAGGAATTCCGTTTATCTGTGTATCCATTTGCATTCACTTAGTTTACTTTGTTTGTCATTGCTCATATAAGTTATACACATTAGCATTTCGGTTTTGAGCATTCACGAAAACATATTCATACTGTATTGGTGTTTGGTACTTGATTTGCTTTAAAATCTCTCTACCACACTTCTGCACTTGATCTTGTTTGTTGTTTTTGTTGAATACAGTAAGGAAACATGGGAGAAGCTACTGAGCAAGCTGACTTCACTCGCATCCTTGCTGGGATTCAGGCTAGTCTCACTGATATGTGTGTATTTTGCATCATTTTAGCATCCATATAGTGTAGGTTTATCATCATTTTAGAGTCCAAAATAGCATCATAGTGTTGCATTTGATCATTTAGAGTCCTAGTGTGTTCTTGCATGGTTCTTTGCATGTTTTGTTGCATTTGGGACCTTAATTAGGTAAAAAGGACGCTTGGGAGTTGAGGATGGACTTGGAGAATGATGCATACCACTTGGAGGGACAAGAAGCAGCAAAAAGGATGAAGAAGAGGATTTCTGGCAACAGATCGACCAACCAGATCGACGAAGCTCATCGATCCAGAATGTCAGGAGCATGGATCGGCGACATGGATCGATGAAGGACGTCGAACCATGTCAGGAGCACGGATCGACGAGATGGATCGACGTAGTCTCGTCGATCAAAAATTCCAGGACGCAAGATCGACGAGCCAGATCGACGTACCACGCCGAACCAGAAGCCATGACCAAGAGCACGGATCGACGAGTCGTCGACCCGTTTTATTTTGGGTGTTGGATCGACGAAACAGATCGACGAGCACGTCGATCCAACCCCAGACGAGTTCTTTTTCTTCATTTTCATGGGTCCCCCTATAAATACTCTTTAGACCTAATTTTTATTCTAAGTCTTTTTCTGTTAAGTCTTGTCAAGAACTTTTAGCCTCTTTGGGCAAAATACTTTGTTTGTGTTTGAATCTTGAAGTTAATGCAATATCTCTTTTAGATTTCTTATTAATCCTTCTCTAATCATGTTTTGCTTATCCTCTCTTATTGATTTGATGGGCCTAAGTATGATTAGTGAGTAGTTTCTTAGAAATTTAGGGATGGGTTAGATTAGGGATTCTAATGGTTCAAACTTGCAATCTAGGGTAGATTCTTTCACTTTTTTTTCTCACTAAATAGTTCCTAATGCCAAATAGCTAATCTTTGCTATTTTGGATTATAGGCATTTCATCCACCCACCAAGTGTTTGATGAAATGCTTGAACCAA
>JAHZTW010000001.1:428647343-428664905 GCA_020283515.1 Alliaria petiolata
TTATACTATTAAGAGTCCAAAATGACTATTCCTAGTCTGGTTACTTCGTTTTATTTCTATGGCTCATTAAAAATCTGTTTTAAGCATTTTCGGGTATAAACATCTGTTTCAGATCTTCATATGACCCATTTACACTTGTATTCCCCATTTGGACTTACTGATGAGTAGAGTTTTGATTTCCTCAACGAAATGAGTAACAAGTAATAAATGCTTCTCGTTCTACTATGAAGAGCTCCAAATGTCTATTTCTAGTCTAGTTACTTCATTTTGTTTCTATGACTTATTAAAGGTCCGTTTTAAGCATTTTCAGGTATAAACATTTATTAAATGTTCGTTTTACGCATTTTCGGGTATAAGTAACTAGTAATAGTCGCTTCTCGTTCTACTTTTAAGAACCCCAAATGACTATTTCTAGTGTAGTTACTCTGTTTTATTTCTATGACTCATTAAAAGACCGTTTAAAGTATTTTCGGTTATAAACATCTGTTTCGGATCTTCATATGACCCATTTACACTTCTATTCCCCAATTGGACTTACTGATGAGTAGAGTTTTGATTTCCTCAACAGAATGAGTTACTAGTAATAGTCGCTTCTCGTTCTACTATTAAGTGCTCCAAATGACTATTTCTAATCTACTTATTCCATTTGGTTCTATGACTCATTAAATGTATGATTTAAGCATTTTCGGGTATAAACATATGTTTCAGATCTTTCTATGACCCTTTTACACTTGTATTCCCCATTTTGACTTAGTGATGAGTAGAGTTTTGATTTTCTCAACGGAATGAGTAACAAGTAATAGATGCTTCTTGTTATACTTTTAAGAATCCCAAATGACTATTTCTAGTCTAGTTATTCCGTTTTGTTTCTATGACCCATTAAAAATCCGTTTTAAGCATTTTCGGATACAAACATCTGTTTCAGATCTTCATATGACCCATTTACACTTCTATTCCCCATTTGGACTTACTGATGAGTAGAGTTTTGATGTCCTCAACGAAATGAGTAACAAGTAATAGATGCTTCTCGTTCTACTATGAAGAGCTCTAAATGTCTATTTCTAGTCTAGTTACTTCATTTTGTTTCTATGACTTATTAAAGGTCTCTTTTAAGCATTTTCTGGTATAAACATCTGTTTCGGATCTTTATATGACCCTTTTACACTTGTATTCCCCATTTGGACTTACTGATGAGTAGAGTTTTGATTTTCTGAATGGAATAAATAACTAGTGATAGTCGCTTATCATTCTACTTGTAAGAGCCCCAAATGACTATTTCTAGTCTAGTTACTCCGTTTTATTTCTATGACTCATTAAAGGTCCGTTTTAAGCATTTTCGGTTATAAACATCTGTTTCGGATCTTCATTTGACCCATTTACACTTCTATTCCCCAATTGAACTTACTGTTGAGTAGAGTTTTGATTTTCTCAACGGAATGAGTAACTAGTAATAGTCGCTTCTCATTCTACTATTAAGAGCCCCGGATGACTATTTCTAGTGTAGTTACTCCATTTTGTTTATATGACTCATTGAAAGGCCGGTTTAAGCATTTTCGGGTGTAAACATCAGTTTCGGATCTTCATATGACCCTTTTACACTTGTATTCCCCATTGTGACTTACTGATGAGTAGAGTTTTGATTTCCTCAACAGAATGAGTAACAAGTAATAGTCGCTTCTCGTTCTACTATTAAGTGCTCCAAATGTCTATTTCTATTCTAGTTACTTCATTTTGTTTCTATGATTCAATAAAAGTCCGTTTTAAGCATTTTCGGGTTTAAACATCTGTTTCAGATCTTCATATGACCCACTTACACTTCTATTCCCCAATTGGACTTACTGATGCGTAGAGTTTTGATTAACTCAACGGAATGAGTAACTTGTATTAGTCGCTTCTCGTTCTACTATTAACTGCTCCAAATGTCTATTTCTATTATAGTTACTTCATTTTGTTTCTATGACTCATTAAAAGTCTGTTTTAAGCATTTTCGGGTATAAACATCTGTTTCGGATCTTCATATGACCCATTTACACTTCTATTCCCCAATTGGACTTATTGATGAGTAGAGTTTTCATTTCCTCAACGGAATGAAACAAGTAATAGATGCTTCTCTGATGAGGAGATCGACCTAGCCGAGACTATGGAGCTTGTACCGACGGTCAAATCCTCACCAGAAAACTTAGAGAAGGGTTCAATGAGGCTGCGGAGACCCTCCTCAACACAATGGAGCTGGGAGATACGTTCAGAAATCCACCATTTCAAGCCGACCTCAAAGGAAGCTCCAAAGCACCCGATATAGACATCTTGGAGGATTTTGCAAGGCTGAGCATCAAAGATAACCAGCATCATACAGCCCAAGGTAAGTCTGTTTACTTGGCAGGAAATGGAGTCCAGGACAACAAGAATCTCACGGAGATCACACCTGAGCCTCAAGATGCCGCGGTTACAAGTCTTGAAGCCGAGAGAGGACAAATGGAACAAGAAGACGTTTTGAAAGCTAACCACGGGAAGACACTTGAAGATTGCTACCATCTCGACTTCACTGGACATCAAGAAGATGGAATCATCAAGAAGCCAGCATGGAACGGACCAGGACCAGACACAACCGCCAAGAAAGCATTTCCGGACATTGCGCGCCAAAACCAGGTATACTCAATTTATACAATTTGTACAACTAATCTGACTTGTCTCAGCGGTTCTTAGCCCATCCAAGAGACCAAGGTTCGAGCCCCAGAAGAAGGCCACGCAGAATAGGCTTAGTTTTTATTTTCTTTTTAGTTTAAGAGAACTTTCCATTTTCATGTATTTTTGCCTTTTTGCGTTTTGTTTCTTTTAGTTTTTCATGTATTGTCGTTTTGCTTTATGTTTTCGGCCTTAGGGCTAGCTGACGAGCTGTTTATAAAGCTCCCCTGCAGCATTGTATCTTTGGTTACCCTACATTATCAATAAAATAACGCAGTTCACCTAAAAAAGCTCAAGCCGCCGCTTGTCTTGTTCTTTTTTGTTCTTAGTGTATGGATTCACCTAAGTCTAAGTGTTTGTGCAGTATCAAAGATCCCTCATCCCTCTGTGGTGCCATTCGATCCACCCTCACTTCCCCTTTTAAATCGTCCAACAAGAGAGAGCGTGAAAGCTAGCTTGTTAGACACCATCTCGGCTCAAGTCTTGTGGATTCAAGCCTTGTTCTATCATCACCATCCATTGATCTGTAAGAGAGAGCGTGAAAACTAGCTTATACATCCCATCTTCCGCCTGCCTAAGACTCTTATACCGAGTCTTATATCATCTGGTATCAGAGCCAAAGGTTCTGACTTTGGTTTTCTTACCCCTATCCTTTTCGTTTCTTTGTTTCTGTTTCAGTTTATTTGAGTTTCTGTTTTGTTTCATCAAAAGAAAACCCATAAAATTCGTGGCTGCTTATTTCATTAGGTTGTTTAGTTTCTGTTTAATCCAAAAAGAAAACCCCAAAAGAATCCTTTCTGTTTTGCTTGCTGGTTTTATCTATTTGCTTTCATTAAACCCTAAAACCCATAAAAACGTTTTCCTTTTGTTAAGTTGCTAGTTTTCTGTTGCTGTTCTTTTAGAACCGTTTTATAAAGCGTAAAATCATAAAAAGTTTGTTTCCAGAGTTGCTGTGTGGGATTAGTTTTGTTTAAACATTCGTAGCATCCGCTTGATTGTTTAAATAGGCTAGTGTTTTCTGTTTGTTTTAGTTTTTGTTTGACGTGGTGCTTTGATCTATTTGCTAAGTTTTGCAAGGACTAGCAACGCCGAGGGCAACATGACTGATGGAGAAGGAGTTCCCCAAGATGCTGTGTTACAAATGATGGCAGCAATGAGGGAGGAGCTGAGAAACATGGGCCAGCAAATGGGTACCATGCGACAGGAGTTTGGTGAAAGGATTGGCCGAATGGAGGCTCCACCTAGGAGGGCTCCGGTCAGAGGAGAACATGTGCTTCAGAACGGCCAGGAAGAAGACATGCCAGACTTGGAGGATGATGTCCAGGATCCTCTCATTCACCGAAACCAGAGGAGACAAGATCCTCTAAGGAGAAACCCAGCAAGGGAAGTAGATTTCCGTGAACAAAATTATGAGCTTAAACTAACTCCTCCTACTTTCGCAGGAAAATCAAATGCAGAAGTCTATCTGGATTGGGAGAGACGTCTAGAGCACATCTTTGAGTTCTATAGATACGTGGAGCGCAAGAAGGTGGCTGTAGCTGCAGCAAACCTCACGGAGAATGCACTAGCATGGTGGGACAGGAGCGTAGCCGAGAGGAGAAGGCAACGTTTTGGTCCAGTAGCTAATTGGAGCGACATGAAGTTCCTCCTAAGGCAAAGGTATGTCCCTGAACATTATCATAGAGACTTACAGAAACGTTTTCGTAAGCTATCTCAGGGAACCAGGAGCGTTGATGAATACTTTGAGGAATTTGAGAACCTAATGAACTCTCTGGAGTTAGAAGAATCCGAGGAGGCTTTAATGGCTCAATTCATTGACGGTTTGCAAGAGAGGATTGCAAGAAAGGTGGAAAGACTCCAATACAGTGGAATGCACGAGCTATTGCATCTTTCTGTACAAGTGGAGCAGCAGATCAAACGCAAGACATCCCTCACCAGCCGCAACAAATCATCTCAGCCGTGGGCATCAAGTAGTTCTAGACCCCTAGACAAAGGGAAAGCCGTGGAGATTGATTCCAGATTCAAGGGAAAGAATACCGAGGCTCCTAAATTCAACCGACCAGAGCAAGGTAAGTTCCCTAGTACTAATCAAAGAACTCGTGACATAACTTGTTTTAAGTGTCAAGGCAGAGGGCACATGGCAAGAGAATGTCCGAACCAGAGGGTGATGATCCTCACGCCTAGTGGAGACTATGAGTCTCAAGATGAGCAAGATGATGACGCTAGTGATCATAGTGATGACATTCAGTACCCTGACACCGGCGAGATGCTAGTAACAAGGCGAGTACTAACTGTTCTCATCAACCCCGAAGAAAAAGTACAAAGGGAAAACATCTTTCATACAAGATGTACCATCCAAGGGAAGGTATGTAATCTAATTATAGATGGTGGTTCCTGTACTAACGTGGCTAGCAAGTTGATGGTGGATAAGCTAGGTCTCGAGAGGACTAAACATCCGAGACCATACAAGCTAAGGTGGTTAAACGATCAAACGGAGTTAAAGATCATGGAGCAAGTTTCTGTGCCATTTAGTGTAGGCAAGTACCAGGACCAAGTCACTTGTGATGTGGTACCTATGCAAGCAGGGCACATACTGCTGGGAAGACCGTGGCAGTTTGACCGAGCGTCTCACTACCATGGTCGCACCAATCACTACTCATTCACGTTCAAGGACAAGAAGTACAACCTTGCACCTCTCACTCCATCCGAGGTACATGAGTTACAAGTCCGAATGAGCAAGGAAACCGAGGTAAGTAATTCTAGCCTTTACTTATCCACAAATATGATTCATAAGACCCTATATACAAAGGGTACCGTGCTACTAATGCTTTTTAAATAATGTCTAAGTTCAGTAACAATTGAGCTAGAGCTTCCTGCCGAGGTCATAGCTGTTCTAAACAAGTTCAAGGACGTGTTTCCTGAAGAGATACCACCTGGATTGCCACCAATCCGAGGCATAGAGCACCAAATAGATCTTGTTCGCGGTTCTGCGTTACCCAACAAACCAGCATATAGGATGAATCCGGAGGAAACTAAGGAACTAGAGAAGCAAGTGAGAGATTTGATGGACAAGGGCTATATCCGAGAGAGTCTCAGCCCCTGTGTCGTGCCTGTGCTTCTAGTTCCAAAGAAAGACGGTACATGGAGGATATGCGTGGACTGCCGAGGTATAAACAACATCACCATCAAGTACAGACATCCTATACCGCGTCTAGATGACATGCTGGACGAGCTAAGTGGATCCACTGTCTTCTCAAAGGTCGACTTAAAGGGTGGATACCATCAGGTCCGAATGCGTGAGGGATATGAGTGGAAAACCGCATTCAAGACCAAGCAAGGCTTGTACGAATGGCTTGTCATGCCTTTCAGCCTGACCAATGCCCCAAGTACATTCATGCGCCTTATGAATCAGGTTCTACGTGCTTATATAAGTAAATTTGTAGATGTTTACTTTGATGATATACTTATTTATAGCAACTTATCCGATCATCTCAAGCATCTCGAACTAGTGCTTAAATCACTTCGCAAGGAAGGCCTTTATGCTAACCTTAAGAAGTGCACCTTTTGTACTAATCAACTTGTGTTCTTAGGCTTTGTAGTAAGTGAACAAGGACTACAAGTAGATGAGGAGAAGATCAAAGCAATCAGATAATTGCCAACTCCTACTTCAATCGGCCATGTAAGTAGCTTTCACGGTTTGGCAAGTTTTTATAGACGTTTTGTGAAGGACTTCAGCACATTAGCTGCACCACTCACGGCTGTGATCAAGAAGAACACACCATTCTCGTGGGGATCGGCTCAAGAAACAGCTTTCAAGACGCTGAAGGAGAGGCTCACGCAAGCCCCGTTTCTAGCCTTACCAGACTTTGATGAGATGTTCGAGGTGGAGTGTGATGCATCCGGTCTAGGGATTGGAGCTGTGCTACACCAGAGGAAAAGGCCAGTGGCGTTCTTTAGTGAGAAGCTTAGTGGGGCTACACTAAATTATCCCTCCTACGACAAAGAACTCTATGCATTGGTCCGAGCGTTAGAGACATGGCAGCATTACTTGTTGTCTAAGGAGTTCATCATCCACACTGATCACGAGACCCTTAAGCATTTGAGAGGCCAGACTTCACTCAAGAGGAGACATGCTAAGTGGTTGGAGTTTATAGAGACTTTCCCATATGTAATCAAGTACAAGAAGGGAAAAGACAACGTGGTAGCAGATGCTCTTTCAAGGAGACATGCCTTAATCTCTACCATGGAAGCAAAGGTACTGGATTTTGAGCATCTAAAGGAGCTGTATAAAGATGATCCAGAGTTAGGAGAAGCTTATCAATCATGCGGAAAATGAACTTTCAGCTCATTATACTTACATGATGGGTTTCTCTTCAAGGACAAACGCTTGTGCATCCCTTAGAGTTCAATGAGAGACTTAATACTCAAGGAAGCACACGGTGGAAGTCTGATGGGTCACATCGGCGTGGACAAGACATTGACAGTGGTATTTGATCATTTCTATTGGCCGCATCTAAAGAAAGATGTAGAGAGACACTGCGCCAGATGTGTTACTTGTCATAAGGCCAAATCCAGGTTTCATCCTCATGTACTTTACTTACCTTTACCTATTCCTAACGCACCATGGGTGGATATTTCTATGGATTTCGTGCTAGGTTTGCCTAATATCTGACTCAAGGATTCTATCTTTGTTGTTGTTTATCGGTTTTCAAAGATGGCACACTTCATACCATGTGACAAAACCAATGATGCCACGCAAACAGCCGATCTGTTCTTTAAAGAAGTGGTACGTTTACATGGAGTACCAAGGACTATTGTCTCTGACCGAGACACAAAGTTCTTAAGCCACTTTTGGAGAACCTTGTGGAGAAAGCTTGGTACTAAGCTTCTGTTCTCTACAACTTTTCATCCATAAACGGATGGACAAACTGAATTGGTAAACCGTACACTTTCTGCTTTACTTAGAGTTACACTTGGTAGAAATTTAAAAACTTGGTTAGATTGTTTGCCATTCATTGAATTTGCTTATAATCATGCCACTCATTCTGCTACTAAGATGTCACCATTTGAAGTAGTATATGGTTTTAATCCACTAACCCCTCTTGATCTCTCGCCAATTCCCCAAGTTGAGCAAGTTAACTTAGATGGCCTCAGTAAAGGAGAGTTTGTAAAGAAACTCCATGAGAAAGCAAGGGAGAATATCTTGAAGAAAACCGAGGGATACAAGAAGCAAGCTGATAAGGGACGCAAGTCCTTGACATTCGAACCAGGAGAATGGGTGTGGCTCCACATGAGACCCGAGAGGTTTCCACACCAAAGGAGTTCCAAGCTTGCACCGAGAGGAGACGGTCCATTCAAAGTGCTAGAGAAGATCAATGACAATGCCTACCGCTTGGAGCTGCCAGGTGAGTTTAACATTTCCCATAGCTTCAATGTTACTGATCTATCTCCTTATGACGCAGATGAATCAGTTTTGAGGATAAAACCTTCGGAAGGGGGAGGGAATGATGAGGACATCCACCTAGCCGAGACTAATAAGCTTGTACCGACGATCAAATCCTAACCAATGACACGGTACAAGACCAGGAGACTTAGAGAAGGGTTCAATGAGGCTGTGGAGACCCTCTTCAACACAATGGAGCTGGGAGATACGTTCAGAAATCCACCATTTCAAGCCGACCTCAAAGGAAGCTCCAAAGCACCCGATATAGACATCTTGAAGGATTTTGCAAGGCTGAGCATCAAAGATAACCAGCATCATACAGCCCAAGGTAAGTCTGTTTACTTGGCAGGAAATGGAGTCCAGGACAACAAGAATCTCACGGAGATCACACCTGAGCCTCAAGATGCCGCGTTTACAAGTCTTGAAGCCGAGAGAGGACAAATGGAACAAGAAGACGTTTTGGAAGCTAACCACGGAAAGACACTTGAAGATTGCTACCATCTCGACTTCACTGGACATCAAGAAGATGGAATCATCAAGAAGCCAGCATGGAACGGACCAGGACCAGACACAACCGCCAAGAAAGCATTTCCGGACATTGCGCGCCAAAACCAGGTATACTCAATTTATACAATTTGTGCAACTAATCTGACTTGTCCCAGCGGTTCTTAGCTCATCCAAAAGACCAAGGTTCGAGCCCCAGAGAAAGGCCACGAGAATAGGCTTAGTTATTTTTAGTTCTTTTTCCGTTTAATGAACTTTCCTTTTTGATGTATTTGTGCTTTTTGCGTTTTGTTTCTTTTGAGATGTCGTTTTGCTTTGAGATGTCGTTTTGCTTTGAGATGTCGTTTTGCTTTGAGATGTCGTTTTGCTTTTATATTTCGGCCTTAGGGCTAGCTGACGAGCTGTTTATAAAGCTCCCCTGCAGCATTGTATCTTTGGTTACCCTACATTATCAATAAAATAACGCAGTTCACCTAAAAAAGCTCAAGCCGCCGCTTGTCTTGTTCTTTTTTGTTCTTAGTGTTTGGATTCACCTAAGTCTAAGTGTTTGTGCAGTATCATAGATCCCTCATCCCTCTGTGGTGCCATTCGATCCACCCTCACTTCTCCTTTTAAATCGTCCAACAAGAGAGAGCGTGAAAGCTAGCTTGTTAGACACCATCTCGGCTCAAGTCTTGTGGATTCAAGCCTTGTTCTATCATCACCATCCATTGATCTGTAAGAGAGAGCGTGAAAGCCATCTTATAGATCACATCTTCCGCCTGCCTAAGACTCTTATACCGAGTCTTATATCATTCTCGTTATACTTTTAAGAGCCCCAAATGACTATTTGTAGTCTAGTTACTCCGTTTTGTTTCTATGACTCATTAAAAGTTCGTTTTAAGCATTTTCGGGTATAAATATCTGTTTCGGATCTTCATATGACCCTTTTATGATTTTACTGATGAGTAGAGTTATGATTTCCTCAACGGAATGAGTAACTAGTAATAGTCGCTTCTCGTTCTACTATTACCAAATGACAATTTCTAATCTAGTTATTCCATTTTGTATCTATGACTTATTAAAAGTCTGTTTTAAGCAATTTCGGGTATAAACATCTTTTTCGGATCTTCATATGACCCTTTTACACTTGTATTCCCCATTTGGATTTAATGATGAGTAGAGTTTTGATTTTCTCAACGGAATGAGTACAAAGTAATAGATGCTTCTCGTTCTACTTTTTAGAGCCCCAAGTGACTATTTCTAGTCTAGTTACTCCGTTTTGTTTCTATGACTCATTAAAAGTCCGTTTTAAGCCTTTTTGGCAATAAACATCTGTTTCAGATCTTCATAGGACCCTTTTACCCTTGTATTCTCCATTTGTACTTTTTGATGAGTAGAGTTTTCAATTCCTCAACGGAATGAGTAAAAAGTAATAGTTGCTTCTCATTATACTATTAAGAGCCCAAAATGACTATTCCTAGTCTAGTTACTTCGTTTTATTTCTATGACTCATTAAAAATCTTTTTTAAGCATTTTCGGGTATAAACATCTGTTTCAGATCTTCGTATGACCTATTTACACTTGTATTCCCCATTTGGACTTACTAATGAGTGGAGTTTTGATTTCTCAACGAAATGAGTAACAAGTAATAGATGCTTCTCATTCTACTACGAAGAACTCCAAATGTCTATTTCTAGTCTAGTTACTTCGTTTTATTTCCATGACTCATTAAAAGTCGGTTTTAAGCATTTTTGGGAATAAAAATCTGTTGCGGATCTTCATATGACCCTTTTACACTTGTATCATTTGGACTTAGTGATGACTAGAATTTTTATTTCTCAACGAAATGAATAACAAATAATTGATGCTTCTCGTTCTACTATGAAGAGCTCCAAATGTCTATTTCTAGTCTAGTTACTTCATTATGTTTCTATGACTTATTAAAACTTCGTTTTAAGCATTTCCGGGTATAAACATATGTTTCGGATCTTCATATGACCCTTTTACACTTGTATTCCCCATTTGGAATTACTGATGAGTAGAGTTTTGATTTCCTCAATTGAATAAGTAACTAGTAATAGTCGCTTCTCGTTCTACTTTTATGAGCCCCAAATGACTATTTCTAATCTAGTTACTCCGTTTTATTTCTATAACTCATTAAAAGTCCGTTTTAAGTATTTTCGGTTATAAACATCTGATTCGAATCTTCATATGACCTATTTTCACTTCTATTCCCCAATTGGACTTACTAATGAGTACAGTTTTGATTTCCTCAACGGAATGAATAACTATTAATAGTCGCTTCTCATTCGACTATTAGAGCCTCGAATGACTATTTCTAGTCTAGTTAATCCATTTTGTTTCTATGACTCATTAAAAGTCCGGTTTAAGCATTTTCATGTGTTAACATCTGTTTCGGATCTTCATATGACCAAACCGAACTGGCCGAACCGAACCGAACCAAAATTTTTGGTTTTTGGTTCTAGTTTGGTTTTAGTTCTGTTCCGATCGGTTCTTATTTGAAAATTAGTTCGCTTCACGGTTCTGTTCGGTTCCGGGAACCGAACAGTTATCCGATTTTTTTTTTAACCAAACCATACCAAACCATACCAAACTATACTGAATTATACAGAACCGAAGAACCGAACTACCCGAAATATCCGAATTTACCCGATTTTACCCGAATTTAACCGATTTTAACCGAATTTAAACAAAAATTAAAAAAGTTCGGGTAGTTTTGGTTTTAAAAATTAAGAACCGAACTACCCGAGAACCAAACCAACCGAACCGAATTATATTTCGGTTAGTTTCGGCCAACTTTTTTAAATCTGAACTACCCGAAAAACCGAACTACCCGAACCGAATTACCCGAAACAACCAAACTCGCAGGCCTACTTTTACCCTTGTATTTCCCATTTGAACTTACTGATGAGTAGAGTTTTGATTTCCTCAACGAAATGAATAACAAGTAATAGAAGCTTCTCGTTCTAATATGAAGAGCTCAAAATTTATATTTCTAGTCTAGTTACTTCATTTTGTTTCTATGTCTCATTAAAAGTCCGCTTTAAGCATTTTCGGGTGTAAACATCAGTTTCGGATCTTTATATAACCCTTTTACACTTGTATTCCCCATTTGGACTTACTGATGAGTAGAGTTTTGATTTCCTCAATGAAATGAGTAACAACTAATAGATGCTTCTCGTTCTACAATTAAGAGCCCCAAATGACTATTTCAAGTCAACTTACTCCATTTTATTTCTATGACTCATTAAAAAACTGTTTTCAGCATTTTTAGTTATAAACATCTGTTTCGGATCTTCATATGACCCTTTTACACTCGTATTCCCCATTTGCACTTACTGATGAGTAGAATTTTGATTTTCTCAACGGAATGAGTAACAAGTAATAGATGATTCTCGTTCTACTTTTAAGAGCTCCAAATGGCTATTTCTAATCTAGTTACTCTGTTTTGTTTCTATGACCCATTAAAAGTCCGGTTTAAGCATTTCCGGATATAAACATCTATTTCGGATCTTCATATAACCTTGTTACCCTTGTATTCCCCATTTGGACTTTTTGATGAGTAGAGTTTTGAATTCCTCAACAGAATGAGTAACAAGTAATAGTTGCTTCTCATTATAATATTAGGAGCCCAAAATGACTATTCCTAGTCTAGTTACTTCGTTTTATTTCTATGACTCATTAAAAATCTGTTTAAAGCATTTTCTGGCATAAACATCTGTTTCGGATCTTCATATGACCCATTTACCCTTGTATTCTCCATTTGGACTTACTGATGAGTAGAGTTTTGATTTCCAACGAAATGAGTAACAAGTAATAGAAGCTTCTCGTTCTACTATGAAGAGCTTCAAGTTTCTATTTCTAGTCTAGTTTCTTCATTTTGTTTCTATGTCTCATTAAAAGTCTGTTTTAAGCATTTTCGGGTATAAACATCTGTTTCGGATCTTCATATGACCCTTTTACACTTGTATTCCCCATATGAACTTACTGATGAGTAGAGTTATGATTTGCACAACGGAATGAGTAACTAGTAATAGTTGCTTCTCGTTCTACTTTTAAGAGCCCCAAATGACTAATTCTAGTCTAGTTACTCCATTTTGTTTATATGACTCATTAAAAGTCCGTTTTAAGCATTTTCGGCTATAAACATTTGTTTCGTATCTTCATATGACCCTTTTACACTAATATTCCCCATTTGGACTTATTGATGAGTAGAGTTTTGATTAACTCAACGAAATGAGTAACTAGTAATAGTCGCTTCTCGTTCTACTATGAAGTGCTCCAAATGACTATTTCTAGTCTAGTTATTTCAATTTATTCCTATGACTCATTAAAAGTCTGTTTTAAGCATTTTTGGGTACAAATATTTGTTTTGGATCTTCATATGACCCTTTTACACTTGTATTCCCCATTTGGATGTACTGATGAGTAGAGTTTTGATTTTCTCAACGGAATGAGTAACAAGTAATAGATGCTTCTCGTTCTACTTTTAAGAGCCTCGAATGACTATTTCTAGTCTAGTTACTCTATTTTGTTTCTATGACTCTTTAAAAGTCCGGTTTAAGCATTTTCATGTGTTAACATCTATTTCAGATCTTCATATGGCCCTTTTACCCTTGACTATTTCTAGTCTACTTAATCCATTTTGTTTCTATGACTCATTAAAACTCTGTTTTAAGCATTTTTGGGTATAAACATCTATTTCGGATCTTCATATGACCCTTTTACACTTGTATTCCCCATTGGACTTACTCATGAGTAGAGTTTTGATTTGCTCAACGGAATAAGTGATATCTCCATATTTTACATCTTTTTTGCATGCATTTAGTATAGGTTTTGGTCTCTGATAACATGCATATTTTACCCGTTTTTACTATCTTAAGTGAGTGCTTTAATAAGCATTTCACTAAGGTTTTGATGCATAAACACTAGATTTCGAGTATTTGGTTGTTCAAGACTCTTTTCAGGTAATCTTAACAAAAGACGCATATTTTGGAGCAAAATGGACAATTCCGGAAACAGTGCCCGAGGACAGAAGTTCAACACCAAATGAAGGCCTTCCCACCACGAGATCAAGCTCATATTTGGAGACAAGGTAGCCTTATCAGCTGTCTTTCACCTCGAAGTGGTTTGAGAGCAATCCCACGGTTGGAACTTAAGTTATGAAGGAAGTAAGAAGGTCCGTCAAGCAGCTGGCCACGCCACGGCCAAACCAGATGACCAGTGGCCGCGCCACGGCCAGTCGCTGGCGCGGCCAGGCCACTCACGGATTCCCGAGCCCATTTGAAGCCCAACTTAAACCCGCAGCAGTCTTATGCAAGCCAAGACCTAATCCACGACCTAGGGCACTTGAAGACCTATATATACTCGACCTTTAGGGGTTTTTAGGAAGGACCACTTAGCATCACGAAATTCTCTTGTTACAAACTTCTCTTGGCGGCCGCGAATCTTTGATTCGTGGTTTCCACTTTGTTCTTTGAGGGAGATTGATTTGTTCTTGAACCCTCTTTTATTTTAATCGATTTATACAAGTTATGCATTCATCAATCACGTTTTCTACTTCTTCTTTTATGTCTGAGTAGTTTACTTTCGTTGGGTGTTCTTTAAGGGGATCTATGGGGAATTTGATTACCTGTTGTTGAACCGATTGTTTAGGCCGAAGATTAGGATTTTCTGTCTCACCTTATTCGTTCTTATTGCATGAGTCTGGCGTCATGAACTATATTCTGATCGCAGGGTCTTGAGAACGACGAATGTCCTGAATCTCAGATCTAGACCAAAATAGGGTAGAGAGCATCCTTTAAAAGATGTCTGAATGTTTATTGTCCTGATCCTATTGCGTGTTCGTCTAGGACGCAGGATATGAAAGTATACCTGTGGAATGGAAGTTCACAGATTGACCTAGTTTGATAAAGTTAGGTTGTTAAAACCAGTGAATCAGTTTGGGGAAAATCGCCTAGTCTCGCTTGCTTAACTTTTGTGTGTTTGATTTCTAGTTAGAACCCCATAGATTTCCCGAGAAGATTCCCAACGTGTTCGCCCCATCTGCTTTTACATCGAGATTTACGCACTTCAATATTTACTTTTCTTGCACTGCTTGCTTGATTTCCTTTTTACAAGTTCTTAAGTTTGATTTTCTTTTCCCGTTGGTCATAGAAGAGATTGACAACCTCCTCTATATAAGACGTGATACTGCTTTCTTTATTTTCTGCAAAAACCGTGACACTTACCCCCAAACCTCAATTCTCTGCGTCTTTGGTTGCCCTGATTCTTCTGTTTTGCAGTTGACCTCCTCCCTGTGGATCGATACCCTAAGTACTACAACGCACGCTGTGCACTTGCAGCTTAGGGTCCTACAAATTCAAAGCCTGACGAGTCCCCAAAGAAATCCTCCAAACTCGGACGACTATTTAGACCCCACCAGTCTCTTTTATGCATTCATTCACTAGTTTTTGTCACATCTTCATTCATATTAGTTTTAGGATAGGCATTGCATATTTTGCATGTTTGGAGTGCTTGGCAGGTACTTTTGGAGCTTGTGGAGGTTCTATGGAGTTTCGGAGAAGAACCAATGAGCAGCCAAGGCAAGAAGTAACAAAATAGAAGACTTCTACAGCCACCACGGGCAGGCACAACGACCTCATCCTGATATGAAGCAAGACGTCTCCTTTAAGATCAATCAACTAAAATGGACTGGACAACCCATTGTGGAAATATCAGCTCGTACGAAGGGCTTCTATCTCGGTTCAGCTTCTGATGCCTTCCTAAGATATGTAGAGAATTGAGTTAGCTTTCGTATGGTTGAAGTATGAAGTCATTTACGATCGGCGGTTCAGAGGTTACTGCGGAAATAGTGAGCATCGGTCTGGCCAGCTCGGCAAGCTAGTGTATTACGGGCAAGCACAACGGCTTGTCCCTGATGATGCTTGTGCGGATGAAAACAAAAGCTTGGAGGCAAAACGGGGTACCATAACTGTATGAAGCCCTTGCAGCTAAAGTTCAAAGAGCACAAGAATCCAAAGAAGTTTGCTTTTAGCATTGGATCCCTTTTATGTGGATAAGGGTTCACTAAAGTTTGGTGGCTCATCTATAAATACCCCTAGACTCCCAAAAACGAAAATCTCTCTCTCCCTCCTAGATCTATTTTAATTTGTTCTTAGTTTCTCTTTATTTTCAAGAACCTTGTAAATACTTTTATTTTTAATTTAGTTTTTGCACTTCTCTTAATTATTTCTTCTTGTTCTTGCTTTCTAATCTTGTTTAGCCACATATTCTTCAAAGGATTTCGTGGTTACTCATTAATAGGATTTTTTTTTAAACTTTCATTTTGTTCTTGAGTTCAAAAACTTTTCTTTTAGGTTTATGCTTAATCAAATCGTGTTCTTTAACATTTCTTGGTAAAGCCTTTGCCTTTATTTTATTTTATGTCATTGATCTTCTCTCTGACATTGCTTAACTTTTATTTCCTTATGGATCTAGAGGTTAAACATATGATTAGGGAGTAGTGATTTTGTGGTTCTTAGGATGTGAAAGATTTATGGTGATAGATCTTGATGCTTATGCATTTAATTATCTTAATCCTTTCTTGTTTATCGTTCTCAATGCTTAGTCTAGACTGATCATCTAGTCTAAAGACTTTAGGCGGCTTGACATGAACACCACGTGCTAACTTAGCCAAACCCATAAACAAGAGATCTACCTTTCCTAGCCTAAGAAATTAGTTGTCTAGGGGGTATTTCGGCTTTATAGGGTTGGATCTCCTTGCTTGGTATCCTCATGTATCACTGTGCGAGAGCCATGTTAGGTTGTGAGTTAGCAAATTGACTTCTATCACGACAGTGGATTAATATTGATTAGAAACCGTGTGCCTAAGGATTACCATCTAAGACCCAAGGTCTAGATGTTGTTTTAAGCCATCTTGATCCGAAATGTTCATCATATATCATTTATCTCATCCTAAGAACCTCTTTTGTCATTAGTTTATCTTAGTACAAGCTTGTGTCTCGTTTTGTCTTGTCTAACTTTCTTCTTTTCTTAGTCTTTGTTTAGGTTGTGTTAGCTTTTGTTCTCTTTTCTCTTTGCTTTTGGTAATCATTTAGGTTGTTAGCTATAAAAAAACCTTCTCTATTAGTTTAGCTTAGCATAGTTCTCTATATCTCAAGTGTCATTAGTTTTCCAAGTGGATTGACACCTCAAGTACTACAATGACATGTGTGTTTGAGGGTTGATCAAAGGATTAAAAACCTCTGCATTAATGAGTAAGAAGTAATAGTCGCTTCTTGTTCTACTATTAAGAGCCCCAAATTACTATTCCTAATCTAGTTACTCCGTTTTGTTTCTATGACTCATTAAAAGTCTGTTTTAAGCATTTTCAGATATAAACATTTGTGTCGGATCATCATATGACCCTTTTACCATTGTATTCCCCATTTGGACTTTTAGATGAGTAGAGTTTTGAATTCCTCAACGGAATGATTAACAAGTAATAGTTGCTTCTCATTATACTAGTCTAGTTACTTCGTTTTATTTCTATGACTCATTAAAAATCTGTTTTAAGTATTTTCAGGTATAAACATCTGTTTCGGATCTTCATATGACCCATTTACACTTCTAATCCCCATTTGAACTTACTGATGGGTAGAGTTTTGATTTCCTCAATGGAATAAGTAACAAGTAATAGATGCTTCTCGTTATACTTTTAAGAGCTCCAAATGACTATTTCTAGTCTAGTTACTCCGTTTTGTTTCTATGATTCACTAAAATTCCGTTTTAAGCATTTTCAGATATAAACATCTGTTTCGAATCCTCATATGACACTTTTACACTTGTATTCCCCGGTTGGACTTACTGATGAGTAGAGTTTTGATTTCCTCAACGGAATGAGTAACTAGTAATAGTCGCTTCTCGTTCTACTATTAAGAGCCCCGAAT
>JAHZTW010000001.1:428666468-428693551 GCA_020283515.1 Alliaria petiolata
ATGACTCATTAAAAGTCTGTTTTAAGCATTTTCGGCTATAAACATCTGTTTCGAATCCTCATATGACACTTTTACACTTGTATTCCCCGGTTGGACTTACTGATGAGTAGAGTTTTGATTTCCTCAACGGAATGAGTAACTAGTAATAGTCGCTTCTCGTTCTACTATTAAGAGCCCCGAATTACTATTTTTAGTCTAGTTACTCTATTTTGTTTCTATGACTCATTAAAAGTCGGTTTTAAGCATTTTCGTGTGTAAACATCTGTTTCAGATCTTTATATTACCCTTTTACATTTGTATTCTCCATTAGGACTTACTTATTAGTAGATTTTTGATTTTCTCAATGGAATGAGTAACAAATATTAGTCGCTTCTCGTTCTACTATTTAGAGCCCCAAAATACTATTCATAGTCTAGTTACTCCTTTTTATTTTGATGACTTATTAAAAGTCCGTTTTAACCATTTTCGGGTATGAACATCTGTTCGGATTTTCATATGACTCTTTTACACTTGTATTTCCCATTTGAACTTACTGATGAGTAGAGTTCTGATTTTCTCAACGGAATGAGTAACTAGTATTATTCGCTTCTCGTTCTATTTTTAAGAGCCACAAATGACTAATTCTAGTCTATTTACTCAATTTTGTTTATATGACTCATTAAAAGTCCGTTTTAAGCATTTTCATGTATAAACATCTGTTTCAAATCTTCATATGACCCTTTTACACTTATATTCCCCATTTTGACTTACAGATGAGTAGAGTTTTGATTTCCTCAACGGAATGAGTAACAAGTAATAGTCGCTTCTCGTTCTACTATTAAGAGCCCCAAATTACTATTCCTAGTCTAGTTACTCCGTTTTTTTTTCTATGTCTCATTAAAATCTGTTTTAAGCATTTTCGGGTATAAACATCTGTTTTGGATCTTTATATGACCCTTTTACACTTGTATTCCCCATTTGGACTCACTGATGAGTAGAGTTTTGATTTCCTCAACGGAATGAGTAACAAGCAATAAATGCTTCTCGTTCTATTATGAAAAGCTCCAATGTCTATTTCTAGTCTAGTTACTTCATTTTGTTTCTATGTCTCATTAAAAATCTGTTTTAAGCATTTTCAGGTATAAACATCTGTTTCGGATCTTCATATGACCCTCTTACACTTGTATTCCCCATTTGAACTTACTTATGAGTAAAGTTTTGATTTCCTCAACGGAATGAGTAACTAGTAATAGTTGCTTCTTGTATTACTTTTAAGAGCTCCAAATGACAATTTCTAGTCTAGTTACACCGTTTTATTTTTATGACTCATTAAAAGACTATTTTAAGCATTTTCAGTTAAAAACATATGTTTCAGATCTTCATATGACCCATTTACAATTCTAATCCCCATTTGAACTTACTGATGGGTAGAGTTTTGATTTCCTCAATGGAATAAGTAACAAGTAACAGATGCTTCTCGTTATACTTTTAAGAGCTCCAGATGACTATTTCTAGTCTAGTTACTCCGTTTTGTTTCTATGATTCATTAAAATTCCGTTTTAAGCATTTTCAGATATAAACATCTGTTTCGAATCCTCATATGACACTTTTACACTTGTATTCCCCGGTTGGACTTACTGATGAGTAGAGTTTTGATTTCCTCAACGGAATGAGTAACTAGTAATAGTCGCTTCTCGTTCTACTATTAAGAGCCCCGAATCACTATTTTTAGTCTAGTTACTCTATTTTGTTTCTATGACTCATTAAAAGTCGGGTTTAAGCATTTTCGTGTGTAAACATCTGTTTCAGATCTTTATATTACCCTTTTACATTTGTATTCTCCATTAGGACTTACTTATTAGTAGATTTTTGATTTTCTCAATGGAATGAGTAACAAATAGTAGTCGCTTCTCGTTCTACTATTGAGAGCCCCAAAATACTATTCATAGTCTAGTTACTCCATTTTATTTCGATGACTTATTAAAAGTCCGTTTTAACCATTTTCGGGTATGAACATCTGTTCGGATTTTCATATGACCCTTTTACACTTGTATTCCCCATTTGAACTTACTGATGAGTAGAGTTCTGATTTTCTCAACGGAATGAGTAACTAGTACTAGTCGCTTCTCGTTCTATTTTTAAGAGCCACAAATGACTAATTCTAGTCTATTTACTCAATTTTGTTTATATGACTCATTAAAAGTCCGTTTTAAGCATTTTCATGTATAAACATCTGTTTCAAATCTTCATATGACCCTTTTACACTTATATTCCCCATTTTGACTTACAGATGAGTAGAGTTTTGATTTCCTCAACGGAATGAGTAACAAGTAATAGTCGCTTCTCGTTCTACTATTAAGAGCCCCAAATTACTATTCCTAGTCTAGTTACTCCGTTTTTTTTTCTATGTCTCATTAAAATCTGTTTTAAGCATTTTCGGGTATAAACATCTGTTTTGGATCTTTATATGACCCTTTTACACTTGTATTCCCCATTTGGACTCACTGATGAGTAGAGTTTTGATTTCCTCAACGGAATGAGTAACAAGCAATAAATGCTTCTCGTTCTATTATGAAAAGCTCCAATGTCTATTTCTAGTCTAGTTACTTCATTTTATTTCTATGTCTCATTAAAAATCTGTTTTAAGCATTTTCAGGTATAAACATATGTTTCAGATCTTCATATGGCCCTCTTACACTTGTATTCCCCATTTGAACTTACTTATGAGTAGAGTTTTGATTTCCTCAACGGAATGAGTAACTAGTAATAGCTGCTTCTCGTTCTACTTTTAAGAGCCCCAAATGACTAATTCTAGTCTTGTTACTCCATTTTGTTTATATGACTCATTAAAAGTCCGCTTTAAGCATTTTCGGGTATAAACATTTGTTTTGGATCTTCATATGACCCTTTTACACTTGTATTCCCCATTTGGACTCACTGATGAGTAGACTTTGATTTCCTCAACGGAATGAGTAACAAGTAATAGTCGCTTCTCGTCTACTATTAAGAGCCCCGAATTACTATTCCTAGTCTAGTTACTCCATTTTGTTTTTATGACTCATTAAAAGTCCGTTTTAAGCATTTTTGGATATAAACATCTGTTTCGGATCTTCATATGAGCCTTTTACACTTGTATTCCACATTTGGACTTATTGATGAGTAGAGTTTTCATTTCCTCAATTGAATGAATAACTAGTAATAGTCGCTTCCCATTCTACTTTTAAGAGCCCCAAAAGACTATTTCTAGTCTAGTTACTCCGTTTTGTTTCTATGACTCATTATAAATCCGTTTTAATCATTTTCAGGTATAAACATCTGTTTCGGATCTTCATATGACCCTTTTACACTTCTATTCCCCATTTGGACTTACTGATGAGTAGAGTTTTGATTAACTCAACGGAATGTGTAACTAGTAATAGTCGCTATTCGTTCTACTAATAAGAGCTCCAAATTACTTTTTTTAGTCTAGTTACCCTGATGTAATATCGTGGACATCATCAACCATGGAGCAGAGTGATATGTTCATGCCCAGCACTGAGGTTTATCAAACGGAAGCAATGCTAGAACCTGTTGCCGAGGTTTTACCAGTTGCCGAGCTTGGATCTGAACTTGAAGCCAAGGCTTACAAATGGTTGTGACCATTTGTACTCTTTTCTCTTATCCTTGGTTTTCCAGGAAAGGTTTTGATGAGGCAAATTGGTTCACATGTTTTAAACCCATTCAGAAGCTATTAGAAGCCACGTAGGAAACAAGTTGGTGTACAACTTGTTTTGGAAACTCTACTCATCAGAGAATCATGCCGAAGTGGAATTAGCTCAAGCCGATCTCATATGACGAAGTTATTGAAGATAGAATCTGTCAGATCTTCAATGGACCCGATGAAGAACTACGATCACTCATCGAGTCATTCCGGCCAAACCAAGATGAACCAATCAACAAATCCAATTGTTTTGGATTCTCAAGTCATTAGAGGCTGACGGCGAATTGGAATCAGGACCTAATTTGTTTTGTTTTAGGAGTTATTAGTTTTACAAATCGGGTGAAACGCAAATTACCCGAGTTGTACATAGGAGCGCTAATTGGAGTATTTCGACCGAATCAGAACGAATTAAGCTACAAACCGACTTGGCATGGAATATTGATGGGGTCTAAATAGTCGTCCGAGATTGGAGGATTTCTTTGGGGACTCGTCGAGCTTTGTAGGAACCTAAGCTGCAAGTGCACAGCGTGCGTTGTAGTACTTAGGGTACTGAACCACAGGGAGGAGGTCAACTGCAAAACAGAGAATCAGGGCAACCAAAGACACAGGGAACTGGGGTTTTGGGGTGAGTGTCACGGTTTTTGCAAGAAATAAAGAAAGCAATATCACGCCTTATATAGAGAAGGTTGTCAATCTCTTCTATAACCGACTGGAAAAGGAAAATAAATTCAAAGACTTGTAAAAAGGAAATTAGATGAGCAGTGCAGAAAAAGTAAATATTGAAGTGCGTAAATCTCAATTTAAAGACAGATGGGGTAAAACATGTCGGGGATCTTCTCGGGAAATCTATGGAGTTCTAACTAGAAATCAAACTCAAATCTAGGCGATTTTCCCCAAACTGATTCACTGGTTTTAACAACCTAACTTTGTCAAGGAAGGTCGATCTGTGAACATCTATTTCGCAGGTATACTGTCGTATCATGCGTCCTAGACGAACACGCAATAAGATCGGGACGATAAACATTCAGACATCTTTTAAAGGATGCTCTCTACCCTATTTTGGTATAGATCTGAGATTCAGAACATTCGTCGCTCTCAAGACCATGCTATCAGAATATAGTTCATGACGCTAGACTCATGCAATAAGAACGAATTTGTTGAGACAGAAAACCCTAATCTTCGGCCTAAACAATCGGTTTAAAAACAGTTAATGAAATTCACCATAGATCCCCTTAAAGAACACCCAACGAAAATAAACTACTCATACATGAAAGAAGAAGCAGAAAACGTGATTGATGAATGCATAACTTATATAAATCGATGAGAAAGAAAGAAGGTTCAAGAACAAATCAATCTTCCTTAAGAACAAGGTGAAAACCACGAATAAGAGATTCGCGGCCACCAAAAGAAATTTATAACTTAGAGTATTTCGTGATGCTTAGAAAAACCCTAGACAATGAGTATATATAGGTCTTCAAGTGCCCTAGGTCGTGGATTAGGTCTTGACTTGCATAAGACGGGCTTCAAATGGGCTCGGGAACTGAGAGTGGCCTGGCCGCGCGAGAGACCGGCCGTGGCGCGGCCACTGGTCGTCTGGTTTGGCCGTGGCGCGGCCAGCTCGTCCTTCCGGGTGCTTGACGGACCTTCTTGCTTCTTCCCTAACTTGAGATCCAACCGTGGGATTGTTCTCAAACTACTTCGAGGTGAAAGGCAGCTGATAAGGCTATCTTGTCTCCAAATATGAGCTTGATCTCGTGGTGGGAAGGCCTTCGTTTAATGTTGAACTTTTGTCCTTGAGCACTATTTCCAGAAATGTCCATTTGGCTCCAAAATAAGCGTCTTTTGCTAAGTTTACCTGAAAAGAGTCTTGAACAACCAAATACTCGAAATCTAGTGTTTCTGCATTAAAAACTTAGTGAAATGCTTATTAAAGCACTCACTTATGATAGTAAAAAAGGGTAAAATATGCATTTTATCAACTCCCCAGACTTAAACCTTTGTTTGTCCTCAAACAAAACAGAAATCTAAGTAAGGAAAAGATGTTTGAAAACGTGGAAACTCACCAATACTTTGGAACTCATCAAGTCTAGCAATCGACCTGTTTGAGCCACGTAATTCGGAATCTAGCTTCAAGGCGTTTGGGTCTAGTAACCTTGAGCTTTTCACCCTTCCTGGATACGCTTCATGGTCCGTTTGAGTATTTCGAGCTCTCTCTTGTTGACCCCTTTATTCATTTAGGCGTGCGGTCTCAATCGAGGGAGTATTGGTCGACGAGACATTATACTCTTCTCTTCCAAACATCTAGACAATGACATTTCAGACACAACTCTCCTATTTTCTCTTCCCTTAGTCGATTTCTCCCTACTTTTCTAGGGTATCATTTTATTTTTTCTATCGAATTTCTTATATATTTTTTTTCTTTTCTTCTTTGCTTGAGAATGATCACTTCTTTGAAGTTTTCATGATGTCTGCGAACAGTCATGGTCCTTTAAAGAACTCGGGTTGCCATCCTCAAACTAAGACCTTTCTTTCTATTTTTTTTTCTTTTCTATAACAATGGAAGATCAAGGAGAGGTTGCATTGCATCTACTTAGTCATGCTAGAGTTTAAAAGAGGAGCAAAGTTCGAAGTACCTCAAGCCCCTTGACGAGAAGTTTTGATTCATTAGGTGCGGAGTCAACGCAAGATCCTTCGAGTACTTTAGAGATTAGAACTTTCTCCGTTGGAATGATCCACTCGCAGTGTTCAACTTAGTAAACCTTTCTTCTAAACCCGTGAGAATGGTCATTAAGGTTCCTTGTTCGAAATGACTTGTACCTAGCAAAGTTCATAGTTTCCGACTAAAAAAAAAAAGTTTTGACTCTATAAAACGACTCGATAAATGATGTAAGTATGCATAAGACTCATCAAATAAAAGCATAATTAGTAATATAAGAAACCCCCCCAGACTTAAATCAAACTGTCCCCAGTTTGTTTAAATCGAGTTGAGGTGAAAAAGATAGGTAAATTCAAGTACAAGCTTGTGAAGACTTACTTGAAAGTGGCGTTGGGTTTGGTATGGGTGGATGGGCGTGTGGTATGATTGAGCTAAGGACTTGATCATTCTCCTTATGTCACTGCTTAGAATCGATTTGATTGAACTTATGAAATCGAAAACTTAGCTCGAAAGGAAATATGTTGCGCGGTTGAGCCGCCTTACTTCGGATGGTGGTGGTGGGCATGTGGTGATGAGGGTGGTGATATGCGTTTGGTCGTGATGATTGGCTCGCCTTTGTTGAGAAGAACAGGTACTCCGGTTGTTGAGTACTCGTGTTGGTTCCTTGACCTTTGTGAAACACCTTTAATGAGAGATGGAAAATCTTCCGTCCTTGCGTCATGAAGATTGCATCACCTCAAAAACTTGAAGTTTGGGTCTATGCTGGCCTATCCGGTGATGTGATCGGATCCCGGTAGACAGGTGTTGCTAGCTCAAACTTCAATGCCATATGAAATCCTTACTTGGCTTCGGTAAAGGTCTTGGTCGCGGAAGAGAGAAGCTAGTCTTCGGGAACTTTTCTCTTCGCGGTTTTGGTGAAGGAAGTTACATCTTCTTCTTTCTGGAGCTTGCACAACGGTTTTCATCCTCTAAAACCGTTGTATTCTTCTTCGTCTTCGTGGATACAGGTCCGTTGATCGTGCAGGATGAAGTAGAACGTGATGCAACAGCGCCAAAAGCTTCATGGGGTCTAAATAGTCGTCCGAGATTGGAGGATTTCTTTGGTGACTCGTCGAGCTTTAAATTTGTAGGACCCTAAGATGCAAGTGCACAGCGTGCGTTGTAGTACTTAGTGTATCGAACCACAGGGAGGAGGTCAACTGCAAAACAGAGAATCAGGGCAACCAAAGACGCAGGGAACTGGGGTTTTGGGGTGAGTGTCACGGTTTTTGCAAGAAATAAAGAAAGCAATATCACGCCTTATATATAGAAGGTTGTCAATCTCTTCTATAACCGACGGGAAAAGGAAAATAAATTTAAAGACTTGTAAAAAGGAATTTAGATGAGCAGTGCAGAAAATATAAATATTGAAGTGCGTAAATCTCGATTTAAAGACAGATGGGGTAAAACATGTTGGGAATCCTCTCGAGAAATCTATGGGGTTCTAACTAGAAATCAAACTCACAAAAGTCAGGCAAACGAGACTAGGCGATTTTCCCCAAAACTGATTCACTGGTTTTAACAACCTAACTTTTTCAAGGAAGGTCGATCTGTGAACATCTATTTCGCAGGTATACTGCCGTATCCTGCGTCCTAGACGAACACGCAATCAGATCGGGACGATAAACATTCAGACATCTTTTAAAGGATGTACCCTATTTTGGTCTAGATCTGAGATTCAGAACATTTGTCGCTCTCAAGACCCTGCGATCAGAATATAGTTCATGACGCTAGACTCATGCAATAAGAACGAATATGGTGAGACAAAAAACCCTAATCTTCGGCCTAAACAATCGGTTGAAAAACAGTTAATGAAATTCCCCATAGATCCCCTTAAAGAACACCAACGAAAATAAACTACTCAGACATGAAAGAAGAAGCAGAAAACGAGATTGATGAATGCATAACTTATATAAATCGATGAGAAAGAAAGAAGGTTCAAGAACAAATCAATCTTCCTTAAGAACAAGGTGAAAACCACGAATCAGAGATTCGCGGCCACCAAAAGAAATCTATAACTTAGAGTATTTCGTGATGCTTAGAAAAACCCTAGACAATGAGTATATATAGCTCTTCAAGTGCCCTAGGTCGTGGATTAGGTCTTGACTTGCATAAGACGGCTGCGGGTTTAAGTTGGGCTTTAAATGGGCTCGGGAACCGCGAGTGGCCTGGCCGCGCGAGCGACCGGCCGTGGCGCGGCCACTGGTCGTCTGGCTTTGCCGTGGCGCGGCCAGCTCGTCCTTCTGGGTGCTTGACAGACCTTCTTGCTTCTTCCATAACTTGAGATCCAACCGTGAGATTGTTCTCAAACCACTTCGAGGTGAAAGGCAGCTGATAAGGCTATCTTGTCTCCAAATATGAGTTTGATCTCGTGGTGGGAAGGCCTTCGTTTGATGTTGAACAATTGTCCTTGAGCACTGTTTCCGGAAATGTTCATTTGGCTCCAAAATAAGCGTCTTTTGCTAAGTTTACCTGAAAAGAGTCTTGAACAACCAAATACTCGAAATCTAGTGTTTATGCATTAAAACCTTTGTGAAATGCTTATTAAACCACTCACTTATGATCGTAAAAATGGGTAAAATATGCATGTTATCAAAAACCGAAATTCATTATGGTTTAAATGTTTCTCAATTTCTAAACCAGAAGAGTCTCAACTTGCCTTATTTAGAAGCTCTCGGGATTATTCATTTACTAAGCAGACTAGGCGACTTTATTAATTACCTAGAAGCTACCCAAGATGTCTTAGCATGCTCCAGGATCCAGAGGATTAGGCGAATCCTTGCTCATTCCCACTTTCCTAATCCAGACATGTTCAAACTTGGAGCATTCATTTCCCAACAGCTCTTTCACTTTCCACAACTTGACAAGCACGACTATTGGAGGTTCTACACCATTAAGAGACCATCCTTACATGGTTATATCAAGTTAATATCAAGATATAAGACGCTCTGCAAGTTCCCAAGTTTGGCCAAGCATTCAAGCCCCCCAACGGCTAGTTTTTAATTCTGCAAATCTCTTTCTTTCTTTAGAGTTTAAGAACGTGTACTGAGCTTATATAAGCTCATTAGTTGTTTTATTTGTAAATCACATTTCAATCAACCAAAGAATATACAAAGTATTGTTTTCGTTTTATTCAAAGAGTGCCTTTGTTTAAACAAATTGTCTTTAGTTTCATTTGAGCGATTCATTTGTTTCTATTGATTAAAGGATTAGGTTTGTTTGTGTGATTCAAACAAGTCTAGTTCTCCAAGGATTGAGAGATTCAATCAAAGCCCACCGATTGAGAGAGTCAATCAACTTTCACCACCATCTCTATGATCATTCACTTCCGCTCAAAGCCTCTTTCATCAGTTCTTGATCACCCTTTGGTTCAAAGATTGTGGAGTGATTCCCATCTTGTGTCATCTGGTATCAGAGCTTTAAAAGCTCCTATCCATGGGGTTTTTTCTTCTCAACCTCTATCTTTTTATTTTGCTTTGTTAGTTTACTTTAAAATCGAAAACCACATAAAAATTCATTTTTGTTTTGCTTTGAATTTTGTTTCATTTGTTTCTGTTTTGTTATTTTCTTTTTTTCATTACCATAAAATCAAAAAAAAAAAAAAAAAATTATCTGCATACTTATTTTGATTCATTGCATCCGTTAACAAAAAAAAAAAATTCATAAGGAATCATCTTTGATTATTTGCGATTGATCATTGTGTCATTGAGATATGTTCAGCATTAACGTCTATTACCGTAGTTACCTTAAGTCATTCATCATTTGCATTATTCTTATTGCCATTTCCATATCTCACCCACTCTTTATTAACTTAGTTTTATTATGTCCATTTTTACATTCACGTAACCAAGCAAAAACAAAGACAATTATCTGCTCATTGAAATTACTTGATCGTTGAATATTTGCATTCTTTTCTTGCATTCGTCCTTGACCATTTGTATTAGTTTCTCTTATTTGTTATAAATTAATTATTACAGATATGAAATATTATATAATATTATTTGGTTATTAAGAAAGAGAGAGGAGAGAGTAACGTGAGTAAATAAGAGAGAGATTTATGATTTCACTTCCTCTTCTAACATCTTTGTTTCAATGCTTTACAAGCGTTTATATAGGGAAAAAATCCCTTATAAGCTGACACGTATGTCAAGATTGTAAAGATACTACACGACAAATGATGATGAATCATCATTGTTATCACAACACTCCCCTTTTATTCATCATCAATATTGTATTATTACGTACTGCCTTATTAAAAACTTTATTATGAAAAAACTTATTTGAGATAAAAACTATGATATGAGAAAAAGAGTACAGTGGCGCTTTTCTTGAATATCCATCATTGTGAAGTTGCGTGATGCCTCATTAAAAATCTTTTTCAAGGAAAAACTCAATGTGATAAAAACCATGACAAAAGGAAAAAAGAGTACAGCAACATCAAACTCCCCCTGTAAATGATGGATCTCATCTTCTCTTCACAAATCTCGTAGATACCGCATTTCAATACTCTGAACATGCTTCTTGAATGTTGTAGTAGGAAATGCCTTTGTGAAGAGGTCAGTTGCATTGTCACTTGAACGAACATAATGAATATCCACTTCTTTATTTTTCTCGAGCTCTTGAGTATAAGAGAAAAATCTTGGAGGTATATGCTTCGTTCTATCGCTCTTGATATAACCTTCTTTAATTTGAGCGACACAAGCAGCATTGTTTTCAAACACTAATGATGTTTCTTTATTCGTGAGTATTCCGCTTGTTTCTTGTATATGATGAGCTATTGATCTCAGTCATACACATTCTCTGCATGCTTCATGAAGCGCAATAATCTCCGCATAATTTAAAGAAGTGGCGACCAAAGTTTGCTTATGGGATTGCCAAGAGATCGCAGTACCACCAAATGTGAAAACATCTCCAGTTTGCGATCGAGCCTTATGCGGATCAGATAAATATCATGCATCTGCAAAAACAACTAGACCAACCTCGAGGTTTCTAGAATAATATAATCCAAAATTAATCGAATCTTGAAGATAACAAAATATATGTTTTATTCCATTCCAATGACTGCGCGTCGGTGATGAACTATACCTTGCATGTAAGTTAGTTGCAAAAGCTATATATGGTCTAGTACAATTTGCAAGATATAAAAATCCACCTATAGCGCTCATATAAGACACTTCATTACCTTCACAAGGCCGAAATGGATCCTTTTCAACATCAAATGGTCTACTGACCATTGGAGTACTCAAAGCAGTCGCTTTATCCATACTAAAGCGTTTCAACACCCTTCTGGTGTAATTTGATTGATGCACAAATATTTCATCTTGGAAATGCTCTATCTGGAGCCCAATACAAAACTCTGTCTTTCCAAGATCTTTCATTTCGAACTCATCTTTCATATGAGCTCTTGCATCATCAATCTCCTTTTGAGTTCCAATCATGTTCAGGTCATCAACATACACAGCAATGATCACAAATCCTGATGCGGATTTCCATATAAACACACAAGGGCATATTGCATTGTTGACGTAACCTTTACTCAACAAGTACTCACTTGAGCGATTGTACCACATGCTTCCGGATTGCTTTAATCCGTAAAGTGATCGCTGTAACTTGACCGAACATAGCTCTTTAGATGCTTTAGGCATCTTTGATCCTTCAGGGATCTTAAATCCTTCAGAGATTTTCATGTATATGTCACTATCAAGTGAACCATATAGGTATACAATCACAACATCCATCAGGTACATCTCTAAATTTTTATAGGTCATTAGGCTAATTAAGTACATGAATGTGATTGCATCCATGACCGGGAAATATGTTTCTTCATAATCAATTTCCGGTCTTTGAGAAAAATCTTGTGCCACAAGGCGAGCTTTATACCTTGTGACCTCATTTTTCTCATTTCTCTTTCTTACAAAGACTCATTTGTATCCGACCGGCATTACATCTTCAGATGTAATAACTATCGGTCCGAATACATTCTGTTTATTAAGGGAGAATATTTTATGCCTCATGGCCACTTGCCATTTATCCCAGTCAGGCCTTCTGTGGCACTCTGACACGAAACATGGATCTAGATCATCATCACCATGATCGATCTCATTGGACACATAAAAAGAGAACATTCCATCATCATCCTCTATTTCACTTCTAGCCCATAATTTTCCACTTTGAGCGAAGGAGATGGAAATCTCATATTTTTCTGTTCCAGATTCGTCTTCAGGACAATCTCTTTATCAGGTTCTTCTTGAACCGGTTCATATATGTCTTCCGAACATATATATTTACTTGGTTCTTCAGGAACCTTTTCACAAATTTCTTCAGGACATTTGGCTTTATTTTGTTCTTCCAGAACCCTTACTCCTAACTTCTTTCTTTGTAGGGTATTTCTATCTTTTGATCTCATAGGCCTCCCGCGCTTCAAATGAACCCTCGTTTCATTTGCTCTACTTACATCAATATGTTCTTCAGGAACATTTACCCTTGATGGAGCATTAGCTGCGGGGATATGGGACTTCGTCACCCTCCTCGTGTCTGTGAATGCATCAGGTAACTGGTTTGTCAAACTTTGCATATGTATAATTTTCTGAACTTCCACCTCACGTTGATTAGTGGGAGGATCAAGATAAGACAAAGAGTATGTACACCAGGTGATATCATTTGGTGATTCTCTCAATCCTCCCCCTAACGCAGGGAATTCACTTTCATCAAAGTGGCAATCGGCAAACCGTGCCGTGAATATATCACCAGTTGCCGGTTCAAGATACCTAATTATACTTGGTAACGAATACCCGATATATATTCTCAATCTCCTTTGTGGTTCCATTTTTGTTCTTTGGGGTGGCGCTATAGGGACATAGACCGCACAACCAAACACACGAAGATGAGATACATCTGACTTATGGCCAAACGCTAACAGTACGGGGGAATACTCATTTTATGCACTTGGTCTTACCTGGACCAATGCCCCATCATACAATATAGCATGTCCCCATACAGTGATTGAAAGCTTTGTTCTCAAGATTAACGGTCTTACAATCAACTGCAACCGTTTAATTAAAGACTCAGCCATGCCGTTTTGTGTATGTACGTACGGAACCGGATGCTCAACATCGATTCCCAAAGACATACAATAGTCATTAAAGGCCGCTGAAGTGAATTCACCAGCGTTATCAAGCCTGACTTTTTTATGGCACAATCAGAGAAATGCGCTCTCATCCTGATTATTTGGGCAATGAATCTTGCAAAAACCATATTTCTTGTGGTCAAAAGACACACATGTGACCATCTGCTAGATGCGTCAATCAATACCATGAAATATCTAAATGGCCCGCACAGTGGGTGCATCGGCCCACATATATCACCATGTATTCTCTCTAGAAATACAGGGGATTCATTCCTAACTTTGGCTGGTGAAGGCCTACTTATGAGTTTTCCTTGAGAACATGCCTTACATAAAAACTCCTCCGATTGAAAAATCTTCGGGTGGCCACTCGAATTTTGCACAATCCTTCTCATCATGACTGAACCAGGGTGACCCAACCTTTCATGCCACACTTTAAAAGTGCTGGCAAACTTCTGGTTTACCGCAACATGTGATTCAGCCATGGTTATCTTTGTGCAATATAATCCGGAGGACATCATTGGTAATTCTTCCAACTGATGTTTTCTCTCCGTTGTAATCCAAAAAAATTCAATGCCATTTCTTTGGATATCTCGGAAACTTAACAAGTTCCGTATAGACTCGGGGGAGTATAATGCATCTTGCACTACAAACTCTGTACCCCTTGGCATTGAAAAACTCGCTCTTCCGGAGCTTAGTATAATCTTTGCAATACCAGTTATAGTACTCACGCATCCAGCGGAGACTTTCATTTTGAGACAGGAGAAATACTTTTTATCCCTAAGGATTGTATGTGTCGTAGCACTGTCTGCTAGACAAATATCTCCATCCTGAATCTCAAATTGTGACATCTTCTTGGGCACAATAATTCTAAGAGATGCAATAATTAACCAAAAATATCAACTTATAAAGAGGTTAATATATTACATCAAAAGATTAATATATTACACCATAAACCTTTACCAAAACGAAAATATATTATACATACTATAAGCCGGATTAAGTGTTCGTTATTCTTGGTGTCTTCCAAGGAGACACTATAATAGATTTAAGTTTCTTTGACTCCGTTGATGCTTCAAGATCAACAAGGAAATGAGCAACATCAAGATGAGTGTCATCACTTAAGCCATCAAAGGAAGTTTCATACGACACGTGCGTATCCAATGTCCTTTCATGCCGCACCTGAAGCAAGAATTTTCACCTTGTCTTTTAACACCTCGACCATCATCACTTTCCCTTCCTCGTCCACGCCATCGACCGCGGCCGCGGCCTCTACTGCGTCTGCGTTCATGTCGTGGCTTCCTATCAGTTTGACTCGATGACGCAGCATTCGCTTCAGGGAATGACATAGATCCAGTTCGACGAGTCTGATGGTTCAACATCACGAGTTGATTATTCGGTTAAGCTATGATAAGATGATTTTTCCTTGTTCTTAAACAATTACTCAAACCCCACTGATGTCATTGTAGTGTTTTAGGATCAATCCATATGGGTGTGATAGTGACAATAGGAATGCATAAAACTTCTCAATCTAAGCTAGCAAAATAGTTTTGAAGTTTAACAAACCAAACAAAAGTAACTAAGACCTTAATTAAGCAATCAAAGCACTAATCAAGCAAATTAAAGGCTAATTAATGATAGAGCTCAGGTTTTATCCAAATAAAACTACTGCAAGTGCACAGCAAACGCAATCGAAGTATAAGGGGTATCGAATCCCAAGGGAATAAGATGCTACACTGAGGTTTCTAAATTCAGATTATGCTAGGTCGAATAATGTAAAAGTAAACTAAGCAGCTAGGCAAAATAAGTAAATGAGATTAATGCGGTGTAAGTTCAGGAGACGAAGACGCTAGGCAAGGATAATTATCAGGTTGAATCCTAGAATGCATAATCTAAGTTTATTAGGGATTTATTAAGAACCGTCTAGAACTCGAATCACTAAGTTAAAACCAATCAACTCTTGTTGCAGAAGTTATCTATGCCTAGATTCCTAAATCCCAAATCTCTTTGCGAATTTAAACAACTAAGGCAAGCAATAAGAACAGGTTTGATTTGTTCACAAAATACCTAAACCAAATCTCTTTGCGAATAGATATTTTGCTCACCTATGATTAGTTCAAGTTACTAATAATGCTCTCGCATCTATTAAATAACCTAAGGTTTGATTTCTATGTGATCAATTCAGAATATCAAGTTAAGTTCAAATCAAGGTGAAGATCATATTGATTTCCCTAAAAAGTTCTAATGATTCTACAAACTCTTCATCAAACCCTAAATCACCCTAACATAACTAGCAAACTATTCAGACATAATTATGCAAACACAAATCATGACTGAAATAAATTGCATAAAAAGAACAGAGAATGATACAGGGGTTCGAAATCTGGCTCATATGAGTTAGAATTTTCTCCCCAAAAGCTCAGAATCAGTCTCTCTCTAAGTCTCAAAAACAGAAAATAATGATAAGATGTTTGGCTAAACAATGCCTGAAAACTATTTATAGATGAGGATTTTCGTCAGTGGCAATCTTGTAGTTCTTCAAAACTTGGGCTGATTTCCTTTTTCTGATGGAAATCTGTTTGTTTAGGCGGTCTCCATTGGTGTCGATCGACACTCAGGGTAGTGTCGATCGACACTCATCGTGTAAATCCAGCTTCGACTTCATCACTTCGACTGCTTCTCCAAAATACTCCAAAAAGTACCAGAATCTCTCATTTAGCTCCAAATGCTCTCCATCCTGTAAAGACTCTAATAGGACTCTAAAACTAACAAAAGACTCTATAAAAACACTTATATCATGGTTCAAAAACGGGTAAAAACCATGATATATCAACTCCCCCAGACTTAGCTTTTACTTGCCCTCAAGCAAAATAGAAACTTATAATGGAGTAGAAGTTTGAAAACAGAAACTTTCGAGTACCTTTTCAGAACGCCACATTGGTTAACACTAATGAATCCACATGATATAGAGCCAACCTTAGGTAATATATCAGCATACTTACCACAAGCTTAGCAGTCTCCCAGTTTGAATCCAGATCATTTGCTTGGTAAAATTTTGAACTCTAACAGTGGTATTGCCACAGAACTTTATAGATTCTTTTCCCTTCCTTAGTGTCTGAACAAGACATTCTTCATACAGCTCTCCTATTTTCTCTTCCTTTAGTCAACTGCTGCCCATTTTCAGGGTGTTCTAAGATCTTTTCATTGACTCTTCTTATTCTTTTGAAGTCTCGGGAAATAGTGTTACTCTCTACTTGTATTCCTTGTGAGGAGACGGGTTCAAGAGCACTCACTAATATTGTTCCTTGTGAGGAGACAGGCTCATGAGGTTCTTTGCACTATTCTCAGACTTAGACTCTTTTTCTTTTTTTCTTTTTTCAAGGGAAGATCAAGGAGAGACTGCAATTGCTTATCTGTTCAGACTGAAAGAGGAATCATGTTCTGTGCATACCTAGTTCTAATAAGGGGACCTGAACTCGCCCTGTTAGACCGATTCCACTTGCAGCTTTCTACTTAGTAAGACCTGCAATCAACTCCTTCAAGTGTCAACATTATGTGGTTAGTTCCTAGAAAAACTGAAAATTCCAACTGATTTTGACTCAATAAAACAAATTTTGAAATTTTTTGACTCAAATGACTCTCAAAACAAAACACAATGTTAGCAACTACCTCCCCCAGACTTGAACAACACTGTCCCCAGTGTTATTAAGAATGAGTTTGGTTAGAAAAAAGTAGTGTGAAACTGTTACGGAACCAAGAGAAAACGGATTACCTGACCTTGCATGCAGCGTCGATCGACATCTGGTTGGGTGTCGATCGTTGTTGTGTGATGGTGATGGTGTCGATCGACACACTAAGGAGTGTCGATCGACACTTTGTCCGTAATCAGAAACTCACGACTCGAACATGAATGTTGTCAAGTTAGATTGTTGTTAGAGTCATCCAAGCTGATAGAAAACTCAAAACACACGGTTAAAAGCACAAGATAATCCAATAAACTCAAAGGTTGCTACAAGTTTCGAATCAAAGTACAGAAGCAAATGTAAACAAAAACTGACTCAAGAAAAATGAAAAACTGACTCAAAGAAAAAGAAAAACTAAACCAGGAATGGAGATGCTACTCGTCATCATCAGAATGTGGTGGTGTGGGTGGGCGGATGCAACCACAGTTGGACACAACTGTGATAGCGTTCCAAATGGCCTGGAAGCTCTGAACCACGTTGCGCTGGAAAACAGCTGGCTCCATAGGAATCTCAGGGGCAACTAGAAGGTGATGAGGACCAATAGGCTGAGGCGTGTATCTCGAAGATGAAGCTCGCGTCGGATCCTCAGCTGGTCCATCCTTTGCGTGTGAAGCTGCAGCTCGGGAGGAGGCACCTCTGCGTCTGGCGACGGGAGCAGTCCTCAGCTTGTTCGGACTAGGCTGAAAGGCGAGGCGACCTGGATCAGTGGTGATGTGAGTGAGGTCTCTGTCAGGTAACTGCACCATAAGCTGCGCCCTCTGCGCGTCAGTGAAAACCCATAACCTATCTGGCTTCACCCAATGAGTCCTCTTCAAGTACTCTATATCAACCAAGGCACGTGCAGTCACAATAGAGCATGTGGAAGTGTCAATCCTGAAGTGCTGGAAGATAGGAGTAAGAAGGCTACTAATGGTCTCGGGCTTGATCTTGGATCCAGCAAAAGGCTTCATCTTCAATGAGACCAAGTGATGAGCAAATACTGCGCCCAAGTTGACGTTCTCTGTTAACCAGGACTCCTCATAAATCACAGACCATATGGCGTAATACATCAGCACCAACTCAGAGACACGCATCTTCCATGGCTCATGCTTACACAAGAGTGTAGTAGCGAATAGACGAGCATCAATTTCTTCATCTTCAATGTCTTCAAGCTCCACGAATTCTTTAGCACTAAGTCCCTTTCTCTGCACAGGCTGAAGGTTTTTCCCATTCCTTAGTGTGATGGAGTTCACGTGGCATTTGGGATTAGTATCAGTCTTCCCCGGAAGAAATCTTTCTTGCCTGCTAACAGATCCTGCAGTTTGAGCAACTTGAACATCTAGCTTCTTCACATGAGAGGCTAAGCTCTCAATCTTCTCGTTTAGGTCCTGGTACAGTGAATCAATCTTGCCATTGAAATCCACTGTTATCTTCTGCTGTCCTTCCAAAATTTGCTCTAGCATAGACACCACTTTATTGTCTTGTGCAGGAGGCTTTTGGTAGGAAGATGAACCATAGTTCCTTATATAGTTGCTATTCTGGAATGGGGGCTTTTGTGTGTAACCAGAAGAGTTTTGGTTTCCTGTGTAGGAGCTCTTCTGATAATTCCCATCGAAACTCATGTTTCCCTTGCTGGTTCCCAAACCTTTGGCCTTGAAAACCACCTCCATTAATGTCGTTGACATCCTCTGTTTCACAATCTTCATTTGGTTCGAATGTCTCCACTTCATTAGCAAAGTGGACTTGCTTCTTGCCTACCAAGAGATCCAGCTTCCTGTTCACCTCAGCTATTTGGCTTCCTCTAGTTACCCCAGCGTTTTATCTTCTCTCAAAGTATGCATTTTTAGAGCTGTTACAAGAGGCCAAATTCTCTATAAGCACCATCGCGTCCTCAGGGTATCTGGTGTTGAAGTTGCCATTGCTCGCAACGTCTAGAGCCATCTGGTATCTCCAATCGATCCCGCGGTAAAAGATTCTGATGAGCTGCGGCTCGCTGAAACCGTGATGTGGACAATCTCTATGGTAAGCCTAGAATCTCACCCCAAGAAGCTTTGAATGCTTCAGTGGGTCCTTGGAAAAATGCAGTAATTTTTTGTCCTCAGCTCTTCGGACCTCGCGTCATCAAATAAGTTGCATAAGAATGCATTCTTTATGTCTTTCCAAGTAGTCAGGGATTCTGGATCCAACTGCTTCAGCCAGTATGACGCATTTCTAGCAAGCGAGTAACGGAAAAGCTTGCAGAAGAGATAGTCATAAGTCACTCCATTAGCCTTAATGTTGGATGCCAATTCCTCGAATCGCTCAATATGGTCCATAGGGTGCTCATTAGGAAGACCATGGAAGGGATGCTGAGCCACCAATGCGAAGTAAGCAGGCTTCAGCTCGAAGTCATTCTTTTGGAATGCAGGAGGACGGATAACAGCTCTATTAGCATAGAACTGGTCTGGACGGTTGTATTCGCCAAGCGTTCTTCCACGTCCAGCTTCTGCAGGGGCGATTTGTATGGCTGGTTCGACGATGACGGCGCCAGCCTCATCAAGTCCCTGTCCACAATTGTTTCTTCTATTGCCGTCCAAATCAGTGAAGTTGCCAGCCTCGTCACGAATCATAATCACAGGCTCTGCCATCTCGTTCTGCGCAGGGTGTCGATCGATGCTATCTGTGGTGTCGATCGACACTCGGGCAGTCTTTCTGTTCGTACGTTCGAGACGACCTAGTTCCTGGTTGAGTGCGATTAGTTCCTTGTCCTTGTTGCTTCTGGTACTGCGATTAAGCATGCACCTGAAAAACAAAAATTAGAAACTAAATCAGTAACCAAAAAAAAAAACAAAACCTAGTCAAAATCCTAGTACTAGATTCCGTAGGCAGCTATTACTTCCCCGACAACGGTGCCAAAAACTTGATAGGGCTCAGGTTTTACCCAAATAAAACTACTGCAAGTTCACAACAAACGCAATCGAAGTATAAGGGGTATCGAATCCCAAGGGAAGAAGATGCTACACTAAGATTTCTAAATTCAGATTATGCTAGGTCGAATAATGTAAAAGTAAACTAAGCAGCTAGGCGAAATAAGTAAATGAGATTAATGCGGTGTAAGTTCATGAGACGAAGACGCTAGGCCAGGATAATTATCAAGTTGAATCCAAGAATGCAGAATCTAAGTTTATTAGGGATTTATTAAGAACTGTCTAGAACTCGAATCACTAAGTTAAAACCAATCAACTCTCGTTCCAAAAGTTATATATGCCTAGATTCCTAAATCCCAAATCTCTTTGCGAATTTAAACAAGTAAGGCAAGCAATAAGAACATGTTCGATTTGTTCACAAAATACCTAAACCAAATCTCTTTGCGAATAGATATTTTGCTCACCTATGATTAGTTCAAGTTACTAATAATGCTCTCGCATCTATTAAATAACCTAAGGTTTGATTTNGCTAGCAAGAACAAGCCTAGCATTAAAGGGGATTGGAGTGAGCTCAAGGCACCAAAGGTGGAGCTCAAACCTCTTCCACAAGGGCTAAGGTAAGATTTCTTAGGTCCTAACTCATCTTACCCGGTCATTGTCAATGAAAACTTGAGTGAATATGAATTATCCTCCCTTTTGTGCGAATTGAGGAAGTTTAGGAGAGCCATAGGTTATTCTTTGGATGACATCAAAGGCATATCTCCTTCTCTTGCACACATATAATACATCTAGAAGATGAATCTATGACTTCTATAGAACATCAAAGAAGGATAAATCCTAATTTGAAAGAAGATGTAAAGAGAGAGATTCTCAAGATTCTAGATGCATGTGTTATCTATCCAATTTCGGATAGCACTTGGATTTCACCTGTCCATTGTGTGCCTAAAAAGGGAGGAATCACTGTGGTTAAGAATGAAAGGGATGAACTAATACCCACTAGAACCATAACTGGTGATAAGAGGATTTTTCCTTGTTCTTAAACAATTACTCAAACCCCACTAATGTCATTGTAGTGTTTGAGGATCAATCTATATGGGTGTGATAGTGACAATAGGAATGCATAAAACTTCTCAATCTAAGCTAGCATAATAGTTTTTGTGTTTAACAAACCAAACAAAAGTAACTAAGACCTTAATTAAGCAATCAAAGCACTAATCAAGCAAATTAAAGGCTAATTAACTACTAAGCAAGATTATCAAATGACTAAAACGAATCCAAGGATGGGGTTATCAATCTAAGGTGTTCCAAGAACTAATCTTTGATGTCAATCAACCACAATATAAGCTAATCCCTAAGCTTAGAACTCAAAAGCAAGAATAATTCACTTTCATGGCACTAATCTCTTCATTAAATCATCCTAATCAAGAACAAACCCTCATTTGTGAAAAGGAAGCTAACAAGTATTATGAAACAGTTTTAAATTGTTAATAAACACCCTAGACAATCACTTTCATGAGCTAGGAATGTAAATCCCTTGTTTAGTTGGTTGGGGAATTTCAACAAACACCTTGTGGGTGGGAAATTCCCTAAGATCTAGTTTTAACTTGATCATGGCTAAACTAGCATTTAGAACACTAAACAAGGAGTAAATGAAAGAATCTAATCCTAGACATCAAGATCAGTCCATGAAACATCCTAAATCTAACCCATCCTTAGATCCTAATGAAACTACTCACTAATCATGATTAGACCCTAAAATCCTATGAAAAAAGATGAAGATAAACATGATTAGAGAGATAGATTTAGGTCATTTACTATTTATAGTGAACAGTGGACGAACCGGGTCAACCCGAAACAAACCGGGTATTGACCCGGTTTAAGTCTGCAAATCGGGCAGCGTATCGAGCTTGATAGGTCGATATGCAGCTCGATACGCTGCTAAAGATCGTCGTCAAAGGCCGTGTCGAGCTTAGTTGCTCGACATGAATGCTCGATACACCAGTTCTTGTTCTTCGGCTGGGGCTTGTATCGATCTTGCTAGCTCGATACAAACGCTCGATACGCTCGCTCCTAAACTCTGGGTTAGTTTGTATCGAGCTTGCTAGCTCGATACATATGGTCGACACGCTCTTCTCGTTCTCCCTGCCTGGCTGTATCGACCTTGGTAGGTCGACGTGAAGGTCGATACGCTCCCAAAATAACTCTTCTCTTTGTTTGGCCACTCCTCTTCCTCCTCTTCGTCATCCATCACTCCACATGGTCCTCCAAGCCTCCAAAACACCTAATAAGGACTCGATATGTACAAATATGCAACATCCTAAGTTAAAACTCACAAAACTCTAATATGGATGCAAATGGGACTAGAAGTGGCTAAGTGAATGGAAAAGAACATGCAAAACTATCTAAAATGAATGCTAAAATATGCTAAATTATGACAAATCTAAGAGAGAGGTTTGAAAGTGGGAGCTCAATATCCAAGAATGCCAACAAACATAATCAACTCAATGTCCTAGTTCTTAATCCTAAGATGCACTTGACTTCATCCTACTCCGAAAGAGTTAGCCATGCTCATCACAACAATCAAATGCACAAAAAACTCAATCTAGATAAGTCTCCCTATCCAACCATCTCTTTAACATTCATTAAGTTGCAAACCGTGAATCATGACAATGCAATGCAAGTGAAGTCATTTGGCTAAAGGACTAGGCTTTGAGATAAGAATGATCTCAATTCATGTAGCTTCCGATTCGCGCAAGGGTTTTCACTCAAAGAGGATTGAACTGCATGCATAATGCTAAAGGTAAAAGACAAGTGATGCATACAAGACTAGACTCTCATCTACCCATAATGCTATCAATGGCCTTAAACCCCTCTCATTTATTCTTTTCAAGCTCATTCAACCCTCTAAATCTATCCTTTTCTCCCAAAGCTCTTTGTGCCTTGCTAAACCCATGGATTGCATAAACACTTCTTCTTTTGGCTATAAGGGAAATCTTCTTCAACCTTTAACTCATAGTGAATGGTGTGATCTCTAACAACTTAGCTCTTCTTTTTATTCCTAGGTAGCCTTTCTTTTTCTTTGGCCATTCGGCTCTCTTGATTCTTTTCTTTTTCTTTTCTTAAGGCTACCGATAACTTTTTAAACTTAGAGCTATACATTTAATCACACAAGATCCACCATTTCAAACTATGCTTCCCTTATTTCCTTCCAAGCCTTTTATCACCATTTTCTTTCTACTCCTTTCCACAACTCAATATGGCAAATGCAAGCATATAATTTCAAAATCAAAGCACCAAGCAATACCACGACCCATACCCCAAATCCTAAGCCTATAACTAGCCTCAAAATGCAAGAGCTGGAATCTACATGAGAGCCTCAACTTGTCGTCTCAAACCTAACATTTTATGCTAAGTTCAATCAAAATAAGGCATCACAAGCAATATTGCTAGAACATTTGGCTTCAAAGGAGGTAAGGTAAGGTACTTGAGCTAGCAAGAGAGTGGCAAAGTGAGTAAGAAAGCTCAAGTATGTTTAATATCCATGGATTTACTTTCAATGCAAGGAATGATAATTAGATGTCAAAATTTCGGTTCAAGTGATTAGAGTTGGTTATCAAATTCAAGATCCTATTTCGACCAAGTTCTAGGTGACAAGTGAAGTGATCCAAGCATGATTTTTTCTTACTTTCAAGACTTGTTCAAATGCATCAAAGAACTACTAACTAGGGCGTTGAATTGATTACATGAGTTGGCACTCTACAAGGATAAGCTTATCATTGCTCCCAATGCATATGAATGCAAATCCTACAGGAAATGCAACTGGACTCAATCCTAAAATAAAATGCAACATCTAAATGATTTTCGTTTTTGGAAATTTTCAAATGTTTCGATTTTTTTGGTTTTTTCTATGCCATATATGAAATGCATGAAAGAAAAATAAGACTCACAAAACACAATATCAAATCTCTCAACCTCTCCCCCAAACTTAAATTACACAGTCCCTTGTGTAATAAAAGTCAAGAGGAGACCTCAATCAACATGACATAAAAATAAAATGAAAAAGTTAAAAGACATATATACAAGGGAGGTGGAGGTACCTCAAAAAAGTGAAGAGGAGGAGGAGGATGATGAGGATGAGTCTAGGAAGATTGGGGTCGCAGCTGTGTTTCCTATTGCCATGTAGCACTCCTCATCGGATGGCAAGAACTCCATGCTTTCGATGCTGCCCACTAACTCCAAATTCGGGTTTGGGAGGATGTAGGCTTTCTTTTCATTCTCCTTGTCGGTGAAATGATGAGCATAAGTGCCCGGAGTTGGAGGAGATCCGAAGAAGCCCATGGACACCACGTAATTGTGGTCCATGTACGCCCTTTCCATGCAAGCTTCGAATGATGATAAATCAACCCCGACTTGTGAGAATAGAGGAGTAAGAAAGCCACCTATGTAAACTGCACATGGCCTCGCCATTAGCGCCCAAGCCTTGTACTTCATCAGTGAAGACGCCAAAATGCATCCATAATTCACATCCTCCCCAAAGTTGTCATCCACCGGATCTTCTTCATTCGCCGTGAGCCATTCTTCATCCCACATGGTCTCCTTCACTCCTTGGAAAATGAACGAGAGTTTGTTTTCTGACACCGTAGCGGATGTGGTTCTCCCCGAGAAGGTGTTGGCAAGGAGTTAGAGCGTGTATCTTAGTAAAGGATTTCTCACCCTTGTGATCTTGACCTTGTTGCTCCTAAAGTTGTCATCACCTATAAGATCCCATAGAGAACGTGCTGACTCGAATTGGGGGAATTCCACGAGTGGTGCCTCATCATTCAAGTTATAGGCGTGGCACAGCTCTTGATGGCGATGGAGAGCTTGGATCTTCATAGGAGAAGTCCATCGTGGAGAGAAAGTGCAAGGTAGCCTCCGGGTATGTAGGACAGTCCATGGTCGCCAAGCAAGGGAGCTCCATCTTCCCAAGTAGCTCATCAAAAGCGCTCAACATCCCAACCTCTTTTAAGAAGGCTCGGCTCGCAAACCTGGTAGGCTCAAAATGCATACTCTCAAGCGTCTCTTTTGCCCTTTTCTCTTCGGCATTCCAACCCACCAATCTCGCTTCTTGTTGCCCGAAATATCTAGCTCCACTCCTTGATGCCATTGTACCTTTAAAACAACCAGAGCTCGAATATGGTATTAGCAACTTATTTTGATCAAGTGAACAATGCATCAAGCAAGCCAATAGCAAGAATCAATGCCATATTTTCGAATTTCCACCAAAATCAACACTTAGCAAAATTTTGGCAAATACAAAATTTTGCAAAAGTTCAAGTTGCCTAATTTTGAGTGCTATCAATTGGTAATCCATAAGAATGGTTAATGCAAGTGAAAGCCCCAAAATCTAACAAGGTACCAGAGAGTAATTTGAATTTTTCTCACCATGAACCCCAAGTGTTAAATTTTCGAAAATTAACCATGGAAATCCTAGTATAGCACTCGAAATCTCCTCCCTAGCCATAATCAAGCAATGTCCAAGCTATGAACAATCAATTCGAACATCCTAATTCAATAATCCCCAAATTTTCCACCATTAGAGCAAAAAATGAAAAAATTGGTTTTGGATTGTTTACCTCGTTAAAGAGTGAAGGGATGAACAAAATTGACTTAAAATCAATATGAGCACAAGAAATCGAGCAAGAGGCACTTGGAATCACGAAAATTGCTTGAGAATTGAGAGAGACATTGAGAGAGAGCCAAAAATCGCATGTGTGTGTGTGAATGGGACAATTTTCGTGTTTGGGGAAGAAGAAGGGGAGTGAACCGGTTTAATTTGAGTGAATTAAACCGGTCAAACCCTGTTGACTTACATGGAAAAGGAACGTATCGAGCTATGTAGGTTGATACATAGCTCGATACGCTTACAGACGCGGCTTTTAAAATTGTATCGAGGTAGGTAGCTCAATACAGATGCCCGATATGGAGGTCGAGATTTCCCTGGTCCATTTGTATCGAGCTTAGTGCTATCTGTATCGAGCTTAGTAGCACTAAGCTCGATACAAAAGCCCGATATGGATCCTCTGAATTCCCTGTAAAAGCTGTATCGAGCTTGGTAGCTCGATACACAGCTCGATACAGTGCCAAAAATTATTGGCAAGCTTTTTGCTCTTGGCTCAACCTCCTCAATCCAGATCTGTCATCCACAAACACTAGAAAACACATTATTGAATTAAAAAGTGCAAATATATACAAAGATAGGCATGGGAGTGCCCCCAAGTGCGCTTGTTTAAAGTCGCTAAGCTTGACTTTTCAAACCCTTAGGCATGGGCTGAACAAGGAGTGGAATTGGCTTTCCTCCTCCTTTCTTAATGTACATGGTGCCTGCTCCAGCATGCAGCACCTTCTTCTTCTTCTTAGAACTCTTTGGTGGCACAGCTATTGGTCCCACAATCTTGAGCCCATCAAACATTGCTAGAAGACTCTTACTATCAAAACTTGGCCCATCATACTCGTTGTGATCAAGAGCTTCATTCTCACTCATCACCACACAAGTGAGACCCATCAGATGCTCCCTTGGTGGTCCTTCTTCAGCCTCCTTAGTGTCACATGTGATGGTTCCACATAGGTGATAAGTGTATATTTTGCATCATTTTAGCATCCATATAGTGTAGATTTATCATCATTTTAGAGTCTAATATAGCATTATAGTGTTGCATTTGATCATTTAGAGTCCTAGAGTGTTCTTGCATGGTTCTTGCATGTTTTGCATGTTCTTTGCATGTTTTGGGACCTTATTAGGTGAAAAGGACGCTTGGGAGTTGAGGATGCACTTGGAGAATGATGCATGTCACTTGGAGGGACAAGAAGCAACAAAAGGATGAAGAAGAAGGCTTCTGGCAGCAGATCGACGAGATGGATCGGTGAAGCTCGTCGATCCATAATTCCAGGAGCACAGATCGGTGAGCCAGATCGACGT
>JAHZTW010000001.1:428699771-428719464 GCA_020283515.1 Alliaria petiolata
ATCATAAGCATTTCATACACCCACCAAGTGTTTGATGAAATGCTTGAACCAACTTTCTAAGAGATTTACATTCCTAGCCTAAGACATTAGTTGCCTAGGGTGTTTATCATGCCATTTAGACTTGTGTTTAGTGCTTGCTAATTATTTTAATGCTAAAACATCATTAGTTCATTAGGGTGATTAGTGAAGGGATTATTGCCACACATCATGGATTAGTCTTTAATTAGTGTTCTAGGCATAGAGATGGCTTGATTAGTTGCTTAAATGATTGCAAGATTGTCCATTTAGTTTCCCAAATCAATGATTCCATCCCTAGGTTTCGTTTTTAGTTAATTGTTAATCTTGATTAGTAGTTAATCGCTTGATTAGTGCTTCATTAGTGATAATTAAGGTTTTAGATCATCTCATTAGTCTTATAGTGTCTCTTTTAGGTTGTAGCTTGGTTTTAATAGCCCTTTGTCACTTGAATATCGAATTTGGCTTAGATTAAATAGTTTCATGTATTCCTAGTGTTGTTAATCTTAACCTCTTATGGATTGACATCTCAAATACTACAATGACATGAGTAGTAGAGATTAATTGAAGTGGAAAAATCCTACTATCAATAGGCTCAAAAAAGAAGGTTTCATAGGATAGAAGACTTTTGCATCTACATTCTTGAGAATCACCCTCTTGTTGATGAAGTCAAGGCTTGCACCAGCTGTTTTGAGGAAGGGTGTCCCTAGAAGAAGAGGTACCCTTGCTGGTTGAACCATGTCCATGACAATAAAGTCAGTTGGGACTAGACATTCACCAACTCTCAATGGATAATCTTCTACAAGGCCTAGTGGTTGCCTCTAGGAAGCATCAACAAAGGTGATGTGTGATGAATACTTCTTCATAGTAGTGATCCTAAGGTTCTTGAACATCTCAAGGGACATCACATTGACACTTGAGCCAGAGTCACACAAGGCTTCGTCAATCTTCAAGTATCCAAGAGAACAAGAAATCAAAAAATTTCCCAGATTGCTGAGCTTTGTGATAACCTTGGACTCCTTCCTTGTTGCGCTTGGTGGATCTAGACCTTCAACTAGCTCCTCAACCTTCTCTATGTTGGCAAGCAAGTCCTTGATGAACCTTATTTGACCCTTGACTTGGGAAACGTTCTCCACTTTAGTCAAAGGTGCACCAACTTTCTCCATATTCCCTCTCAAGCTTGAGAGTACCTTCTTTTGTGCCTTTGTCAACACCGTTTCAGGAAAAGGGAGTGGTGGCTTGTAGACAAGGAGATCATAAGCCTCAACTTCAGTATTCTTAGCCACTTCTCTTTCCTTCTCAACAACAATTGCTTGTGTAGAGATCACTGATATCTCTGTAAATTGCATTGTTTTTAGCACACATTTCATGCTAGTTAGGACTTCATTCTTGCACTTTCACTTTAGTTTTCATCACATATTCACTCATGTTAGGTTTAGATGCATTAGGTTAGGTTTCTGCATAGTCTTGCATGTTTGGAGTGTTTTCTTAGGTGCTTAGGATGGTCCGAAGAAGAAACCAAGAAGGGAGATCACAAATGGAGGACGAATAGATGATATCGAGCATGGATCGCGATCCAATGGCCGATATGGACAAGCGCACGACGAACCTCCACGAGTAGCAGTGACTTAGTCCCGAAAGGAACACCTCGGAGCGAAGATCCAGCAAAAGGATTCCATGAAGACGGATATCGGAGTAAGGCAACGGGAAGTACCTGATTCGAGTAACAAGGAAGGTGAGCCTTCACGACATGATCCCGAAATGACTTGCCCGACATGGAGACTACCCGAAGAACTAGAAGAGTTAGCATATCGGCTTGCTCACCACGACTTGAGCCCGAAACGCTAAAGTCCAAAATAGTACCATTTTGGGAAAGTGGTCCCAACGTTTTAGGTTTTTCCTCTTTTATGTATAAATACTTGTCCTCCACTCTTATCCTTTCATCATGCTTTCTAGTTTACTTTTCTGTCTTCTCTTTCAAACCGAGAACTACTTTGTATTTTTCACCATTGAAGCTTGTTTCAAAGCTTTGATTTTTATGCAATCTTGAAGTTTTAAGTATTATAGCTTAGTGTTATTTTCTTAAAAATTTCTTCCTTTTCTTGTTTTTGACTATCTTGCAGCCTATGAGTTACCCTCTCATCCTTATGGATCTTGAGGTTTCTCGAATGGCTTGTGAGTAGTCTTTTTAGGACTTTGATGGGTTGAAAGGACCAAGGGACTCTCGGGTTTATATTTCTTGCTTAGCTAAAACATAAAGTTAGATTCTTTCTTGTTTATTATTCCCAAAGCTTGGTCTAGTCTGGCCATCTAGCCTAAAGTCCACAGGCGGCTTGACACGAACGCCACGTGCTTGCTTAGCCGGATCCATGAACAAGAGTTTGATTTCTTAGGCTAAGACTAACCATCTGTCTAAGAGTCTTACGGTTCAATAGGGACGTTGTAGATGCTTGTTTCTTCTATTGTACCACTATGCGAGAGCTAGTCTATGGTGATAGAGAATCAAAGAGTTTAGACCCAAACGCCATGGGCTAAACAATTTGAGGATCCCTTTACCTAAGAATCACCATCAAAAGACCAAGTCTTGATGTGATCCAAAAGCTTTAGCTTGATAGACAAACCGAGAGTCACCTAGTTCATGATACTCATCAAGATCCTTCTTTTACCTTGAAAGCTTATCTTTTTACCGTTCAAATACTTATTTCATGTTTGATACTCTTAAAATTCTCTTATTTAGGGTCTTGAGTGACACAAGATCTATCTTTTAGTCGTTTTTAGTAGTAAAGGTTTAATCTTTATCTATTTCGAGCTTGACTTATGACACCGATATGACCGATTTGTTCACTAACGCTCCCAAAATGGTTTGATACCCATACACTATACTGCTTTCGGTTTACAGTGTTGGGACATTGACCCAAGTAGCGTACAAAACGCAACTTATCAATCACATCCTCATCTAGCTCTTTCTTGCCCATTGGTCTAGCAACAACCAAATGGTCATTTTCAATGACCTCCTCCCCCACTAGAACTTCAGTGTCCTCAATGATTATTGCTTCATCATTGGGACATTCAAAGAGTTGCTCAAATTCATCCACCATACGCTCATACTCTTCTTCATCAATGGAGTAGATAGCATTGCAATATTCCTTAGGGTTTGGCTCGGGTTTACCGGGCAAAGAAGGTTGAGCTCGTGTAGAAGAAGAAGCAATACCCTTGTTGTTCTCCATTTGCTTGATCTTGGAGCTCAAAGTGTCATACTTGGAGTTAAGGTTATTGTAAGAGCAATCCACCTTGTTGTGCATTTCAGCCATCTTCTTACTCAAATCAAGTGCATTACTTGATTGACCTTGGAGAATTTGTTGGAACACATTCCTCATATCCAAATCTTGTGCAAAACCCGGTGGAGGACCTTGCTTGGACTGATAATTCCCTTGGTTTCCTTGATTGTTCCCTTGGTAGTTGTTCTTGAGAACATATCCTTGTTGTTGTTTGAAAGGGACAAATGGTTTTTGTTGACCTTCTTGTCCTTGTTGAGGGTAGACTTGATCTTGAGGATTCTCCACATTTGTACTCCTATAGGAAAGATTGTTGTTCCTATAGTTGTTGTATCCTTGTTGATAACCTTGGCCACCCACATAGTTGACCTCTTCTTGGCAATCCTCATCCAACTCTTGTTTAACCCCTTGACTCTCATCACAATCACCCACAAAGTGAACATGTTTTTGTGAAGCTTGGAGCAACTTATCCATTTTCTCATTAAGAGATTTCATCTCTTTCCTCCTTTGGTCCTCATAAGCACCACCATCTCTTGAAGATCTATCATAGTTTTCACCATAATTGCCATCACTTTGTGCCATGTTCTCCACAAGCTCTAAACCTTCCTCTACATCTTTACCCAAGAAATTTCCATTACTTGATGTGTCTAGAAACATCTTAAACTTGGGGAGAACACCGCGGTAGAGAGTGCTCAAGAGTGTCTCTTCGGAGAAGCCATGATGAGGGCATTGAGTAGTGTAACCCTTGAACCTTTCCCATGCTTCACAAAAGCTCTCATTGTTCTTTTGGGTGAAGCTAGATAGCTCATTCCTCAACCTTGCTGTCCTTGTGTTGGAGAAGAAATTTGGAAGGAAAGCCTTCTTCCATTGGTCCCATGAAATGATGGAACCTCTTGGAAGTGTCTTCTCCCATTGATGTGCTTTGTCGCCAAGGGAGAAAGAAAACAGCCTCAACTTGAAACCATCCTCGGATATGCCATTGATCTTGATCATATCACAAATCCTATCAAACTCATCCAAATGGTCAAGAGGATCCTCCAAAACTAACCCATGGAACTAGTTTTGTTGAACCATTGAAATCAGCCCACTCTTGATCTCAAAGCTATCGTGCTCAACCGGGGGATGAATGATACCTTGGCGAGTAATATAAGTGTGAGGAGAATCACCAACCCCAATGTGTCTAGGGCGCCTTGGTGGTTGTCCATTACCACCCAAACCTTGTGCATGATCCATACCCCAAACTCCCAAAGCAAAGTCTTCTTGGTGTTTGAGCAACTATAGCTCAAGTGTATGTACCTATAGAGAAAAAGAGTGGTCCAAGAAAGATAGATTAGTAATCAAAGAAAAATAAAGCTTACTCTCAAGTAGAATTAAAATTCTAATGCACTAATCAAAACCCAAATGGCAACGGCGCCAAATTGGTAAGATGATTTTTCCATGTTCTTAAATAATTACTCAAACCCCACTCATGTCATTGTAGTGTTTGAGGATCAATCTATATGGGTGTGATAGTGATAATAGGAATGCATAAAACTTCTCAATCTAAGCTAGTAAAATAGTTTTGGAGTTTAACAAACCAAACAAAAGTAATTAAGACCTTAATTAAGCAATCAAAGCACTAATCAAGCAAATTAAAGGCTAATTAACTACTAAGCAAGATTATCAAATGACTAAAACGAATCCAAGGATGGGGTTATCAATCTAAGGTGTTCCAAGAACTAATCTTTGATGTCAATCAACCACAATATAAGCTAATCCCTAAGCTTAGAACTCAAAAGCAAAACTAATCCACTTTCATGGCACTAATCCCTTCATTAAATCATCTTAATCAAGAACAAACTCTCATTTGTGAAAAGGAAGCTAAGAAGCATTATGAAACAGTTCTAAATTGCTAATAAACACCCTAGACAATTACTTTCATGAGCTATGAATGTAAATCCCTTGTTTAGTAGGTTGGGGAATTTCAACAAACACCTTGTGGGTGGCAAAATTCCCTAAGGCCTAGTTTTAGCTTGATCATGGCTAAACTAACATTTAGAACACTAAACAAGGAGGGAAATGAAAGAATCTAATCCTAGACATCAAGATCAATCCATGAAACACCCTAAATCTAACCCATCCTTAGATCCTAATGAAACTACTCACTAATCATGATTAGACCCTCAAATCCTATGAAAGAGATGAAGATAAACATGATTAGAGAGATAGAGATGAAAGATTAAGAAAGATAAACACTAAATTGCATAAACTTAATAAGATGTCTTACAAAATCACTTAGACACCAAAGAGGAAGGTTTTTTAAGTAAGAACAAAAGATTAAAAGATACTTAGGAAGATTTAGGTCATTTAGTATTTATAGTGAAGAATGGACGAATCGGGTCAATCCGGAACAAACCGGGTATTGACCCGGTTTAAGTCTGAAAATCGGGCAGCGTATCGAGCTTGCTAGGTCGATATGCAGGTCGATACGCTGCTAAAGATTGTCTTCAAAGGCCGTGTCGAGCTTAGAAGCTCGACATGAATGCTCGATACACCAGTTCTTGTTCTTCGGCTGGGGCTTGTATCGAGCTTGCTAGCTCGATACAAACGCTCGATACGCTCGCTCCAAAACTCCGGGTCAGTTTGTATCGAGCTTGCTAGCTCGATACAAATGGTCGACACGCTCTTCTCGTTCTCCCTGTCAGGCTGTATCGACATTGGTAGGTCGACGTGAAGGTCGATACGCTCCCAAAAGAACTCTTCTCCTTGTTTGGCCACTCCTCTTCCTCCTCTTTGTCATCCATCACTCCACATAGTCCTCCAAGNGATTAGACCCTCAAATCCTATGAAAGAGATGAAGATAAACATGATTAGAGAGATAGAGATGAAAGATTAAGAAAGATAAACACTAAATTGCATAAACTTAATAAGATGTCTTACAAAATCACTTAGACACCAAAGAGGAAGGTTTTTTAAGTAAGAACAAAAGATTAAAAGATACTTAGGAAGATTTAGGTCATTTAGTATTTATAGTGAAGAATGGACGAATCGGGTCAATCCGGAACAAACCGGGTATTGACCCGGTTTAAGTCTGAAAATCGGGCAGCGTATCGAGCTTGCTAGGTCGATATGCAGGTCGATACGCTGCTAAAGATTGTCTTCAAAGGCCGTGTCGAGCTTAGAAGCTCGACATGAATGCTCGATACACCAGTTCTTGTTCTTCGGCTGGGGCTTGTATCGAGCTTGCTAGCTCGATACAAACGCTCGATACGCTCGCTCCAAAACTCCGGGTCAGTTTGTATCGAGCTTGCTAGCTCGATACAAATGGTCGACACGCTCTTCTCGTTCTCCCTGTCAGGCTGTATCGACATTGGTAGGTCGACGTGAAGGTCGATACGCTCCCAAAAGAACTCTTCTCCTTGTTTGGCCACTCCTCTTCCTCCTCTTTGTCATCCATCACTCCACATAGTCCTCCAAGCCTCCAAAACACCTAATAAGGACTCAATAGGAACAAATATGCAACATCCTAAGCTAAAACTCACTAAACTCTAATATGGATGCAAATAGGACTAGGAGTGGCTAAATGAATGCAAAAGAACCTGCAAAACTATCTAAAATGAATGCTAAAATATGCTAAATTATGAGTACATGGTGAATTCTCTTGCCCGGTATTTACAAGAATGATTTACACCAATTCCGAGTACAGGGTGAATTCTCTTGCCCGGTATTGCTGCTGCAGAATTACATTTCCAAGATGAAAAGTGGAAAGAGTTTTCTCTAGCATATCATATTCACTGATATATTTTCCACACAACGTCATTCTGGAGGTGATTCCGAACAAGGCGGAATTATATTCACTCACACTTTTGTAATTCTGGAACCGGAGATTCAACCACTCGTGCCTCGCTTTCGGTAAGATCACATACCTCTGGTGATCAAACCGATTCTTAAGCGATAGCCAAAGATCTGCCGAATCTTCTTTCGTGATGTATTCATCTTTTAAACCATCATGGATATGGTGGCGTAAAAAGATCATGGCTTTTGCCTTAGCCTCATCCGATGTCTCTATCGACTTATCGATAGTGCTCAAGAGACCATTTCCCTTTCGATGCAACTTTGCACCTACCGCCCAAGATATGTAATTCTTTCCACACAAGTCAAGGGCGACGAACTCGAGCTTTGACAAATTTGACATTATAACTGAATAACAAAACTTAACCAATTTAATTTAATGAAAATTTATTTATAAAAATTTGGGAATAATAATGGCATAATAAAAGACAATAATTTAAAGCAGTATGAGGAGGCAGAGCCTACCATTCAATTGCTTGCGGAGGAGTTTTTAATACTCCATAATAAATAAACAAGGATGGGGGTTGTAGTCTTCCACTCCATAAATAAATTAAGTGCATAGACATAAAATTAAATAAGGAGTAGGTGTTATCCTTCCACTCCGTAATTATGGTCTGAGGAGACATAGTCTACCATGTGATCATTTTGATCGTGAAGGCAGCGCCTATCATAACGATTGGCTCGGAGAAGGCAGAGCCTATCATCCCGGCATAACAAATAAACGGGAAAGGCAGAGCTTATCTTCCCGTAAATAATAAAATTTAAAATAAAATAAACACAAATAAATCTTACCTTTCTGATATATAGACAGATCTGGTATATAGACGGATCGAGAGACGTTCGTGCTGATAACATGTTATAAATTAATTATCACAGATATGAGATATTATATAATATTATTTGGTTATTAAGAAAGAGAGAGGAGAGAGTAACGTGAGTAAATAAGAGAGATTTATGATTTCACTTCTTCTTCTATTGTCTTTGTTTCAATGCTTACAAGCGTTTATATAGAGAAACAAATCCCTTATTAAGCTGACACGTATGTCAAGATCGTGAAGATGCTACACGACAAATGATGATGAATCATCATTGTTATCACAATATTATTTTATTTATTCTCATCAACAAGGGAAAACATTATTGAATTCTTGCATTTGTCATTAGCATTCATCTAGTGCTTGCTCGTTAGGCATCATTGTTGCATTTCTACAAACAAAACAAAAAAAATCAACTGCATTATATGTTAACTTACAAACATTTTTCTCTTGTGTTTTTGTAAGGTATTAGCAACCAGTAACAATAATGGAGTCATCTGAAGAAGAAGAACCATGGACAGAAGAAGATTATTCAAGTTCTGAGACTGAAGAAGAAACACATGAAGAAAAAATAGATCCAGAACCACCATAATGCTATAAAAGCTGTTCCAATACACTGTTGTGTGAATAAGATTTAGAGGAGGACTCATATGAAAAATACAAACCTCCCAAGAGAGCAGAGAAGCCAATTATCTATGGAGTTGTTTCATATCGAGTAAAAGCTCAGCCAAGACCAACCTGCCCTAAGAAGCAAAGCTACAAGAGAAGAGTTCGCAATACCAAGTCATTAACCTTCTCAGATTACAACCAGAACCCTGAAGATTATCTTCAATGGGAAACAAACATGAAGCAGTGGCTGCGATCCAACAACATTCCGAAGGAAGATAAGCTATCATATGTCGTTGAAGCACTTACTGGAGATGCTTACAAATGGTGGCTGCGATCCAACAACATTCCGAAGGAAGATAAGCTATCATATGCCGTTGAAGCACTTACTGGAGATGCTTACAAATGGTGGTTAAAAGAATGTACTCACGGCTTCTACAACAAGCCAGTACGAGATTGGGGAGAACTTAAAGCAAGGATGTATAGAGAGTTTGCAAAGAAGTACCAGAGGCATCACTACAAAGTCCCCATGTCCAGTAACACCAAAGAGAGTGATGACTACAACAAAACCGCGACTTACTACTCAGCATAAGAATGGTTATTATTCTGAGCCAAAGAAAGTGTCTACAAAGGCTTCACTAAGTCCAACAGAGGTTAAGAAGACAGTTCCAGCAAAAGGAATTCAGCAAAAACCAATCATCACATTCGAATGGTGGCAACAGTTCAAGAAAGACTACAACATAGGGGATAAGAAAGAAGAGCAGAAACAGAGCTCCAAAGATGAACCTGTGAGAAGAGAAGTTGCACCCAAGGCAACCACGTCTAGCTCTAAGGCTGTAACAAAGTCACCAGGCCCACCTACCCAAGGTAAGTCTTCTAACTTTGTAAATTCTAAAGAGCCAACATGTTATAAGTGGCATAAGAGAGGACACTTTGCTGCAAATTGTCCCATTAGGAAAATTTTGAAAGAGACTTCACTAGAAGAGAAAACAGAAAAATCTAGAGATAGTGATAGTTTATTTCATTCTGAGCTTTTAATTCCCAATTCTAGACTACTACACTTGTCTTTGCCAAAGAGTTTTGATCCAGGAATAAGACAAGAAGAAAGGGAAACTATCAAAGATGGAAAGCTACAAGGAGATCATATTCTACAATTGATTTGTCCAAAGAAGAATGAGAAAGGAGAAGAGGCGCGACCAGAGGCTTTATCCTCACCTGCAAAGCTATCTATAACTATCTCTAGAAAAGAGAGCAGCTACAACCGTGGAGTTCAAGTAAACAAAGAGCAACTGATCCTACAACTAGCTAACATCATCACTGTGAGTTTAAATATTTCAAGGCCTTTTTCTATAATTTTAAACTCAGATATGATGCACTTATTCTTAAGAGTTGTTTCAGGTACAGAACATACCAAGAAAAATCAAACACGAGAAGTTTTGGAGAAGAGAGAAGACAGCTTCAAAGAAAAGCCCCCAGAGCATACATTGCATCACTTTACAGATTTGGCTAGCAAAAACACCAAGAGTGTTCCTTAGGTAAGTCATTCTTTCACTAAATTTATTTCAAAGGATTCAAAAAAAGTGTTAATGAACTTACTAGAATTAAGAGAAAGTGAGAACTATACATCTACATCTTCTTACTTGAAACCGAAATTAGTTAAAAGATTTGATACAACTAGGACAGAAGGTTTAACAAGTTTTAAATTTTATAAAGAGCCCATAATGCACTTGTTTCTTGTCCAAATTGTTGAGATTATTTCTGGTAATAAGGAGATAAAATATAAAGAGGTTCCACTGGATAAGAGAATGATGTTAAAACAAGCTCCGAACAAAGAGACATCACCACCCAAAACCGAGGTTATCAAAAGGGTAAAGGCTACAAAGCAGAGGAGCCACGCACCAGACCATGGTAGAAGAGTGATTCTATTACATGGTGCACGTCGTCTTTATTGCACCTTGATCCCCATACGAATCAACGTGAACTGCAAGTTCAGAAAATTGTACATTTACAAAATATGGCAAACCAGTTACCGGATGCATTCACAAATACAAAAAGGGTGACAAAGTCATATATCCCGCTGCGAATGTTCCATCAATAATGATTATTCATGAAGAACATATTGATGGGAATAGAGCAAATGAACCTAGGGTTCAGTTAAAGAGGGGGAGACCAATGGGTGGTTCTAAAGATAAAAATCCCCGAAAGAAAAAGAATATGAGAGAACAAAGTAAAAAGGTTCTAGAAGAACCAATTAAAGAAAAATGTCAAGAAGACATAAATGAAAGGGTTCCAGAAGAACCACATATGGAAGAAAGTCCAGAAGACAAAAATAAAACAGAAAATGAGATTCCATCAACTACGCCCAAAATGGAGAATTATGGATCAGAAATAAAATAAAAGATAATGATGGAATATTCTCTTTTTCTGTATCTAAATAGTTTGATCATGAAAGTGATGATCCAGATCCAAGGTCCATATTTGAATGTCAGAAAATACATGATTGGGAGAAATGGAAGATGGCCATAGAAATACAATTATTCTCCCTCAATAAAAGAAATGTATTTGGACATATTGTCACAACACTAGAACATGTAATGTAGGTCGGATATAAATGGGTTTTGTAAGAAAGAGAAATGAGAAAAATGAGGTCAAAAGATATAAAGCCCGGCTTGTTGCACAAGGTTTTTCTCAAAGATCGGGAATTGATTATGAGGAAACATATTCTCCGGTAATGGATGCAATCACGTTCAGATTTTTAATGAGTCTAGGAACATCTAAAAATCTAGACATGTATCTGATGGATGTTGTGACAACATTCCTACTACGATATTCTGAAAGCACGTTCAAAGTATTGGAATGCGTCATTTGAGAGATCTATGAAGAGAAGATAATATTCATCATTTTTAGGAAGAGTTTGCTGTTGTTAAGTTCGTTATATTTTTTCCCCCTTTATCATACTTTTTTTTTTCACTGGGTTTTTGCATAAAAAAGTTTTTAACAAAATAGCATGAAACTTCACAATGATGAATAATTAAGAGGGAATGTTAGAAGATGAATTTACTTAAAAGTGAAATTTAGTCAACGACTTAAGTTTTGCCATCATACTTCTATAAATATAAAAGTTACTCTTTGTAACAAATCAATGAAAAATACAATAATCAAATCAATGAAAAATACAATAATGGGTTTGAGAGAAATCTAAATTGGGTTTGAGAGAAATCTAAATTGCAATTATGGATTGGAGAACCCTCTCACTCTCCCACCATACTCTCTCTCACTTACCAACATCATCTCATACATATATTAAAATAATATATAAACACATACATTCATAAATCTCGTCTCATCTTTATATCATCTTATAATTAGTTTATAAGATAAACAGATTTCATAAGAATATAGTAGATTTGTTGGTTATAGACTTATAGTTGAACCTTCCTTTAACCAAACGTAATTTGACAAATTTAAAGAAATGAATATCAACTAGACATAAGATCGTAAATTTTTAGAAATGATGATGGCATATCAGAAAAGATAGAAAAATTCTTAAAAGAAAAAGTATAAGCTCAAAAAAGCTAGAAGAGACTTAAGACAATGGAAGTAGTCGCAGTGATTTACTCTTCGTCATCCTCATCATCCTCATCACCACCTGCTGCTCCGTTCAATGCTTTGACTCTCTCAATCAACTTGTTCTTCCTCTCTTCATAGGTCAACTTCTTCAAGTTGTACCTGTTCATCAATCAAAGAACACAATGAGACACCAACGCAACATCAAAGCCAATACTATTAAGAAAGACTGAGATGCTTCTTGTTAAATACCTCTTGTGTTCCTTAGGAGCAGCTTTCACGGTCTTCTTTGGGTTAGAGTCTGCACGAATAGCAGCATGAACCTTCTTGTAGAGCTCTTCGATGTTCTCAGCATCAACTCCTTTATTTACGTACTGACTGAAGTGTGTCTGAAACTTCTCTGGCTCATCTTCTGTCAACAGCTTCATGTAGTTTGAGACATGGCCTCCATAGATGTAGTTCCTGTGGATCTCAGCATCAAGTTGCTTGTTCTCCTTGTTGAATCCAGCAAATCTCTTGTCACTATGAGGGATATCAAGTCCTCCGTCCAAAGCACCCTATGAAACACGCACAAGAGTAATCATAAGAACACCGCAACACATCATTTTTTCCCATGAAAACACACAACAGAACAATGCCGAGACATAAGAACAGAGAACAGTTTTATACCTTGAGTGCACCGAAAACACGGTTTCCTGTTGTGGTCCTGATAAGTCCGACATCAAGAAGAGCACGGAAAGGTCTCCTTGACTCAGTTGGTTCAACAGAATAGTCCTCTCCAGTGGCCTGATCATGAATTTAAGATTTGAGATTTAACCAGAGATAAAACTTAAAGTCTGAGATATGACACCAAGCACACAACAAACCTCTAGGTTGCCTTCGTACTCGGCATCCATTTCCAACATCTTAAGAACACGGCGAGACAAAAGAAGGCCAGTACAGTAAGCTGGTTTAACAAAAACATAGCTCTTTAGCAAAACCATAAACACAGAATCAACCATATAAAATCAGAAGATCAAAGAATAAGACTGATTCAATACCTGCAGCATAGTTTGTAAGACCAACAGTGAGTCCATAATGAGGAAGCTCATGAGCATAAGCAGAGGCCTTGACAATGTCACCGGCTATGCTTGCAGACACGATTTGTGCGACAATGTCTTTGTTGGTAAACCTGACAACGAAACGGTACTTTGGTGTGTTGTACTTGTTCTTGTCTTGGTTGATCAAACGGATTCTTGCTCTGTAATCAGTCTTTCCCTCTGCAAGAATCATGAAAATAACTTTCAGAACGAGTTGAAGCAAAGACAATATCAACAACAAACGAAATTTTAGAATCAATACCTCTCCTTCTCCTGAACTTAACTTGGTACCTCTTGAAGTAAGCATTCGACTTGGAAGGCTTCACAAACACCTAACAATAGAAATCGTCCGATTTCATTAGTCTATCATGAAAAAAAACCTAATAAAATCCTAAGATCTAATGATAGTAACTGTTCTTCCGAAGGTAACAAAGATCTAGCAGAAACATTAGTTTAAAAGCATCAAGCATCAGTGACTTTTTATGCAACAAAATGATAAAGCAACAAAGCTGAAACCAAATCCGAAATGAAAAATGAGATAATTCTAAAACCCATTAAGAATACAATCATAAGCTCATGAATTCTCGTTACCAAAGCTCAGCAAAATATGAGAAAAATAAGGAAACGCTGGAGAAATTCGATGATTTAAGGAGAGAGACGAGAGAAAATGAAGAAGAAACTACGGCGGAAAACGAAGAAGAGAGAGGGAGAGAAGCTAGGGCTTACCATTGTTTGATTCTGTAGCTAAGCGTAAGCAAAGCTTTGGTGTGAGAGGTGAGTGACGAGAAGACAAGAGGCGGAATGACCTAAATGCGAGAACTTATAAAAAAAACCCTAGAAGACTGCCCATTGGGCTCTTTAATCAACTGCCACGATTTATCTGGGTGAAAATGATTTTAACAATCTGGATTGGTCCATTTTAAAAAAGGGCCCATGGGCTTTATATTTGGACCTTTTATCCTCCCACCTACCTAAACCCGTTCTTAAGAGATGGAAGGAACGAACGACTTGAATTTCTGTCTTTGTAAAGTTTTAGATGTAGTAGAAATAAATCTACACTAGATTCTGACCCGCCCGTGAGGACGAAAATATTTTTGGACTAACTAAAGTTGGGAAAACATTAACATATTGTAAAAATGATATAGAGAAATTGTGGCTCTTCAAGGTTTTTGTTTTTTGGTTAAAATTTTTAAAATCAATGAATTTTTTTTGTTCAGATTGAAGAGGAAGATTATATTAACTTTTTGGGTAAGTTATATATCCGTTGAGACCGTATATAAGAAATATAAGATAAAATAATAGATTTGTTATGTTTGTAAAATATAAAGTTGGTGTTTGTTAGAGTTTGTTGATGTGTACAGCTAAAATTATTTTCATCTCGGACCTGTGATTGACCCGGTAAAATTGGTGCCCCTCGGTTTTCTCTATTTTCGATTTTTTGGTTAGTAAAAAATAATTACCATTCTAAAACCATATCTATTAAGTCTTGGATTCGATTTGAATACCTTAAATTTTCGATTTATTCGGTTTTTAACCAACACAAAAAGTTTTGTTTGGTATAATGTGGATTTTGATTTTTCATACAAAATTAAATATAATAGTCAATTAAAAAGAGAATAAAACATATAAAAATTTAAAATCAAAGAAAATAAAACTTTTATCTTATTTTAAAATAAGTTAAACTATAAAATTTATAAAATAAAATAAAAAACAAAGAAAAACAAAAGCACTCAATCACTTGTTTTTAACATAATTAAAGAAAGAATTAAACTTAAAATCAAACTAAAATTTAAATAAAAGCAAAGTTCGAGTTTCTAATATTCGCTATTAATAAGAGAAATAGTATTTTGAGGTGACAACTGCTTTTACAAAAAAGCAAAGAGTAAACTGCTTTATCTAGAAATTATTACAGAAAAACTCTTTTTTAAACCATTTCCGAATCTTACGATTTAAAAATGATTACATCCATATGGTTCATATGATATATCCAAAATCTAATCATATCCAAAATTTATATGAAATACCAAAAAATATATCCTCTTCTTTAGTCATGGATCTAAATTCAGAAAATTAAATTAGATCAACTTATAGTATATGTTCCTATTTATTCAAGCATGGACTTCCTCATGGATCTATTAGATGTCTACCATATACATCGACATGTTTCAAGATATACATAATAGAAACATAAACGTAATTCAAGCAATAAAGAAAAACTATTTCTAACAAACCATAGACATTATAAACGTGAGAGACGACCTACTGCAGCCTTTCATGTAACCAAAAAAAAATAAAGAAAGGCAGGAATGATTATTATTAGAGTCTGAGAAGGAATGACCAACAATCTGATCTGATGCTTTGATAACGACCCCTTATTATATTTGTTGCAGTTTCTTTCTGATAGCTCGAGCTACTCTTTGCAAATTTTGGTGGATCTACATAGTACTGCAAAATAAAGTAGATAAATATAAGCATTTTTTCTACAAAAATACAATCATTTTATATCACATTTCCAATTAATTAGCTAATATAATTAAAACAAAATTTAAGAGGGTAAAGTGAACAAATCAATGATTGAAAATAGGGCGAATTTCATTAATGAACAAATGAGTAGCAATATACATTGTATGCTGCTGAAGACATTATTGCCGTACATGAAAAACATTCTTATGAAAAGAAACAAAAACATAAAAGCTTCATTCTGCAGTCAGCAATAGCCTCAGACTTTGATCAAAGGCTCTCAAAGTGTACTTCTTCTTTTGGTTTCCAGAGAGGCCATTAAGCTTCACCTCCAATTCACCTTCCTGTAATTGTTTAAAAAAGACTTGGGATCATAAATCGACATAATGGAAAAACAGGAAGACAAAAAAAGAGTATACTCTTGATGAAAGCTAACCTTGTGCATGTTAAGTATGAAGTATGAGCCTCTAATAAGCTCTCTCTTCATGAAGATATGTGGAAACGTAGGCTGGCTTCATACTCTAACTTTGTTGGAATAAACATTGAGAATGAGACTATACAGCTCTGTCATGAAGAGTAATCTCACCTGAAGGATTTGACACCCTTTTTCCAACTTTTGATCTTCAAGAATGTTTCTACCACCGATAGGAACATATGAACACAAGAACATTTCTCTAATTAGATACAGAGCTTTAAACGAATTGAAAGATGACTTCTTCGGTTACCTTTTCTACAAGTACATAAAAACTTACTATATTGTTGCATGTAACAGCTAGAGAGCTAAACCCAGACTGAGGAGATTCAGGGACTCCTTTAATGTAGATTATAAAGGGATTTTCCTTTATATCTTACACAATCCAAAGTAAAACATCATCAGCAATTATAATTCTTATTATTATCTCTCGACTATGAGCAAAAACATTGCAGTGCTTAAAGCATGTACCTGTGCACCGACTTCCATCACTTTTCTCCGAAAAGGCGTAGCTGAGAATTTCACTCACAGAGAAGCTTGGTATTGTAAGCTCTCCCCACCGCTTCGGTATGGAGTAAGAGCCGAGCATACGAATCAAACAAATTGTTAGAGAGAGTAACTCGCTACATATTAATTATATAAATGCCAAAGAAAATCAATCATTCAGAGAAAGCTTGTTAAAATCGCTTACAATAGTATCATAAGGTCTTTGCTCTAAATTGCAGACATGAATGAGGTCTACTTGATGAAAAAGTAGAAAGATTACGTTCTTCTTTGGCTGTTTGACAAAAAAAAACAAAAGTTCGGTTAATGATAGTTTTTAAAAGGCAGATCTATAACTATAAACATTGGAACTAAAAATGAAAATTAATCTTTACCTGTAGCTAAGAGTTGGATTCTCTGTTTTTTATAGATTTGCCTGGTAGAAATGATTTGATTTCTTAGTTGCATCTTTCTTCTTTTTCATATATGTGTATGCTATATCTGTAAAACCAAAAAAAAAAAAAATTTAATTAGTGTAAGAAAACTCACATAATTAAAAAGGATGAGAAATGGGACAAACGTGCTATATGGATTAGAAAAAAAGTTAAACCGAGAACGTTCGAGCTGTGACGAGCTTGGTAAAATGAGATATTTATACTGTGTGTTAATTCTTGCATTTATTCTCTAAAGATCTTTTTATTCTTAGATAAGATTTATTTTGGAATATCTTGTTGGCGAAGCTAAATTTGATTCAAGGAAAATAATGATTTAGTAGAATTCGAATAATATTATTTATTAATAATTTTTTGGAATTTACCTAAAATAAAAAAATTGAGAGAATATGCTACAATTCATTCCATATTCGATTGTTGAATTTATTAAGTTGTTATGGTAGTTTCTAATATTGCCCACAATTCATTCTACTTAGATTTGAAATTAGATTTGTTTGTTACAATTAAGTAGTAAAGGTAGTTTCTATAATCAAAAGATATTGTGATATTTTTATATTCATGATTAATATTTTCATTAACAGAATTTGAAAAAAACCCTCATGGACGGGTTAGTATTTTTAGGTAATAGAATTTGAGAATATTTAAATTTTAAATGTTATATATTAGGTGATTGATTACAATATTCTAAATAAGATTTGAAATGATTGCAATTTTTAATAGCAAGATATACATAATACAAATATATATATATATATATATATATATATATATATATGCATTGAAAGATTTGCATTTCTTATTCGTTTCTTAAAATATATTTGAAAGATTTGCATTAAATTTAATTGCCTAAATGTATGAAAATTTGAAATTTTCGAAATTTATTTGTAAATAATTAAATAGTTTCCAAAATTAAATTTTATTTAAATCGTGAGCAACTTTCTATATTGTATAAAAAAAAATCTAAAAGTCGAATTTAAAGATATTACAGAAATTATTATTTACGTAATATATTCCATTTATTTTTTAGATTTGTTGTTAAGATTTATTTTAGAAAATATTTATTATAAACAATTACTTTTTTAATCCAAAATTAAATATATATCTTCCTTAACTTTCTATATTGTATAAAAAAAATCTAAAAGTCGAATTTAAAGGTATTACAGAAATTATTATTTACGTAATATATTCTATTTATTTTTTAGATTTGTTGTTAAGATTTATTTTAGAAAATCTTTATTATAAATAATTTCCTTTTTAATCCAAAATTAAATATATATCTTCCTTAACTTTCTATATTGTATAAAAAAAATCTAAAAGTCGAATTTAAAGATATTACAGAAATTATTATTTACGTAATATATTCCATTTATTTTTTAGATTTGTTGTTAAGATTTATTTTAGAAAATCTTTATTATAAACAATTTTTTTTTAATCCAAAATTAAATATATATCTTCCTTAATATTTCAAAAATTATTACGAATACGCTTAAACTTATAGAACATTAAATACATCACATTTTATAAGTTTCCATTTATAAAGGCTAAAGCATTAACATCACGAATATTCTGTTAAGGATTATCAAAATATTAAATGCAAATCAATTATTATCAATAATTTGGTGTGATCCGTTTGTAATTATTGCAATTTAACCAAACCAGTATCTTTTAAAAAACGGTTCAATTTAAGTGGGTTAAAGATCTGCGTCCTTTTTAAACGGGTTCGGGTCAGATCTATGAGTTAATATCGAGTTAACTCAGCTGACTCGGTTTTGTTAAACATGTTGCCAAACACATCTTTGAATTTAGGTCGATATTACCCTTTATGAGACATAAAAATTAACAAAGGAAATACAAATGCAACGATGGCATTCTAAGTAATATCCCAAGTCAACCCGAGGGCAATTCCAAAATGTACTTCTCCTTTAATAGTATAGATAAAAAAAAAATACCAAGGGGTTGATTGGCAAATGGTTTAGAAGCTGTATATAGCCAAAAAAGTTCTAAAACTTTGTAATGGATCAATTAAACTTTTTTTTTTTTTATAACCAAAATATTTCATTTTTTCCTTTTTTTGGGTGTACAGAACATTTTTATTTCTAAAACACACAACTTTAGATTTTCCAACATTTTACAATTCTGCTGGCAAAATCCTACAGCAATAAAATATACAACCGCAGCAAAAAAGCTTACAACCATATTTCTACAGAAAAAACTGATGTAGGAAGAGCAGCTTTGTTCCTAGCTTCTTCCACAATGTCTTCTAGAAATGGCTCAGGAATTTTGTGTCACGATCAGAGACTATGGTTATGGGCACGCCATGTAGTCTAACAGCTTCTTTAAAGAAGAGATCAGCAGTCTGTGTTGCATCATTAGTCTTGTTACATGGTATGAAATGGGTCATTTTTGAGAATCTGTCCACAACTACAAAGATGGAGTCTTTGTGGTTGATCTTGGGTAAGCCTAAAACAAAATCCATGGAAATATCTACCCAAGGGTGGTTAGGGATAGGCAAAGGCATATATAAACCATAAGGATGTAACCTGGATTTGGCTTTTAGACATGTAATGCACTTGGCGCAAAATCTCTCCACATCTCTCTTCTGGTGAGGCCAATAGAAATGCTCAGTGAGAACACTTAG
>JAHZTW010000001.1:428721645-428740127 GCA_020283515.1 Alliaria petiolata
TTTCGCTGTCCAAAGCAAAGGTCAGGATCACAACTCAAAGACATTCTTTTTCTCTAACTTCTAGATTTCTTTCTATGAGTTTCAGGAACTACCATACCATGGAGCACGCAAGGAGCGATCCTTACATGCCCCCGAACTCACGCCCACCTGCAGAACTCCTACACCATTCTCGGAGACCGCCGCCGACACTGCTACCACACGAGCGCTTCACGCCTCGCCCACAAGAAGGATTCCCACCTCCTATTATCCACGGAAGCGAGAGTCTCCACCTCCAGACGCCACCTCCTGCCCAGAAGATCAGAAAATCGCACATGCTCCCTTATATCAGCAAGTGGAGAACCTTATCGAGGCGATAACAGTGATGACTGTTTATCAAGCTAAGTCTGAGAGATCTTTACACGCCCGGATGGACTCTATCCAGGGTGAAGTCTTCCACAAGCTCCAGGAAGTCGCCAACAACGTGAAGGTATTGGAGAACCGCGCTTTTGGCAACATCAACAAACTATCCGGAACTTCCGAGGACTTGGCGGATCACAGAGGGGTCCTAAACCGCAGATTAGGCGATGTCCGCGCCCTGAGATACGAGTTCGAGGAAGCTCGCGGGACCACCTACAACATCATGGGCCGAATGGAGAAGGACATCCAGGATATGGAACACGCCCAGCACAAGGTTGAGTCACAAGGCGAGGACTTGAGAGATGAGGTTCAGAACCTGGTGAAAGCCCATAAAAGAAGTGAAGCTTCGCTGGGAAGGTTGTCCAAGGAACAGAAAAGATTAGATGAGCTGTTCTGCAATCTCATTGAAAATAAGGAGAAGAAGGAAGCCTTTCCCAACGCAGGACACGTCCCCTGCCATTTCATTGAGCCACACTCAGCATTTGAGCCCGTCCTCTCGCCCAGGACATCTCAAGATTCGTCGCCAGAGCTCCTCGAAATGCCCTTTACCACGGAAGGGAATCCATCAAGGCTGGTGAGGCCTCTCACCACGCATATCCTGAGGGAAAGACTGATAGAATTTGTCGATAGAGTCAAGACTATTCCGAAGGATACGCCCATCGAGGAAGCATGGAAGAAATATGACTTAGCCAAATTCTTCGAAGACAGCCTTGAAGGAAAGAAAGGAGCCCGCATTCACTTTGGCAAGGCCTGATGTACCAACGTCGAGGAGGTGATAACAATGCCGCGAGCAAGAATGCACGACTTGTATCCGGCCCACATTGATCCCAAGGGTTTGGAGCAGTTCAACGCTTTGGTTCGAACCCTTCCACATGAAGTGACATTTGAGCGGGCTTACATTGAGCATCAGGTCGGCCACTACTTTGCGGAAAGTAGAGAGTCCTTGGGTGGGATCGAACACCTTTTCAACAAACAAGAAAAGATCGAGAAATAAGGGACCTCTACAAGGTTCAAGATCACGGCCGCTTCCTAATAACATGCAGCATTAGAGGGATCAGTTTCAGCAAATCGGTGTGTGACTCTGGGTCATGCATCTCTATGATAACCAAATGGGGCGCATGGAAGCTCGGCATCAAACGTGGTGAGCCTACGAACATCAAGATTGGATTGGCGGACCAGTCACTCACGACCCCGAAAGGAGTCATTTATGATCTCCCGGTCATCATTGGCGATTGTAGAATCCCGGTAAACTTCTACATAGTCAAAACTCGCCAAGAAGAAGCTGCACCTCTCATCTTGGGATGGCCGTTCTTGGCTACTGCAGGAGCCATCATGGATTGGCCAAACAGGCGAGTCTCGTTTGCCAATATCGACGGGAAGAAGTTTTATCCCGCGGTACCTTACACCATGGAGAAACATCTTCTTGAGAAGGATGAAGATGCTATCATGGAGAGACTCGAGGAGCCTTTAGCAGAAGAGGCCGCGCAGAAGGCAAATAGACCTTGCCTAAGGTCGAACTCAACCTCCAACTAAGCTCCCAAACTACCAAAGTCTAGCTAAAAGACTCTAAACAAGAGCGGCTCAGTGGGAGACAACCCATTTTAGGTATTCTCTTTCTCATCTCCTTAACCATACTAATTTTTAGTTTTGTTTTCTTCTTAGTTTACAACATTTTCATAAACCCCAAAAGCACAACAAAATCAGAAAACCAAGAAAAGCACAAAAAACCAGAAAAACCAGAAAAGACCAAAAATATAAAGAAGGAGGCTCGAAGAACATTCACCGGGCGACGAACCGCCCGTGGGCCGGCCAGAAGGAGCCTGGCCGTGCCACGAACCACGACGGCGCGGAGAGGACGCGCCTGGCCGCGACCGCGACAACCCATCGCGCGGCCGGCCGTCGTCTGAAACATTCCCCGTCCCGACCTCACCAAACCGGATCTCCTTCAACCTGTATCAAGCCTTTCAAGCATCCTCCTTGATTCAAAGGCCTGAACACGACCTAAAGACCGCAAAGATCACTTCCACAACCGTGGCACATTGTTGTTGCATCCAAGACGGCGAGACAAGACAAGACTCCATCCAAGTCAAGTTAAGTTAATGATCCATCTCTCTACTCACTTCTTCCAGCACGTTCAACGGGCCTGTATCCATGAAGATGAAGAAGAGTACGACGTTTCTAGAGGAAGAAGACCGTTGTGCAAGCTCCAGAAGGAAGAAGATGCAACTTCCTTCACCAAACCGCAAAGAGGAAAGTTCTCGAAGACTAGCTTCTCTCTTCCGCGACCAAGACCTTTACCGAAGGCAAGTAAGGATTTCATATGGCATTGAAGTTCATACTAGCAACACCTGTCTTCCGGGATCCCGAACAGATCACTGGATAGGCCAGCATAGACCCAAACTTCAAGTCAAGTTTCTGAGGTGACGTAATTGATATGGGTCAAATTTACCCTAAAACAACTCTCTCAAATTAAGAGATCAGTTGTAGTACTTAGGGATCGAATCCACAGAGAAGGGATAGTCACACAACGAACTTCTAATTTCGAATTAAGCTAAGTAGAAGGATGAAATTTAAAACACAGAAAGCAATTAAAAACGGTGTAAGTTCAGGAGACGAAACGCTAGGTTCAGGGAAATTCTCAGGTGATCTAAATTGCAGGTCTAGACAGAATGTTAGGAATAATGAAGATCCGTTCTAGAACTCGAAACACTAATGTAAAATCAACAAACTCTCGCTGCGAAGATTATCTATGTCTAAACCCTAGAATCCCAAATCTCTTTGCAAATCCTATCGATTCAAACAAGCATTAAAGTTCAGGTTCAATTGTTCACAAAACCCTAAACCAAATCTCTTTGCGAATAGGTATTTTGCTCATCTAACACTAGTTCAGGCAATCAATAATACTCTCGCATCTATTAATTAACCTAAGATCAGATTCTAGGTCATGAAGCTAGAATAAGCATTAAACACAAATCCAGATGAAGAACTCTAATGATTTTATCCTAACAATTTAATTCGACCTAACAATTCATTAATCACCTTTGAAAAACCCTAAACCTAACTAGCAAACTACTCAGACATGGTGAATAAAGAAAACATCATGAATAAAATAGTTTGCATAAAAGAAATCAATAGAAACAAAGGAGTTCAAAATTTGCTCTGAAGGAGACAAATTCTTCTCTCTAAAATCTCTCTAAAAATCTCTCTCTAAAATAATGTGTGTGTTAAAGTGTTGCCCAAACAATAGCTGAAAAACTATATTTATAGGCAAACTCGCGTCAGGGGAAATCTTGTAAATAATGGAAACTTCAGCAGATTTTCTTTTTCTGATGGAAGTCCGCAAAACTTGGTCGGCTGGCTTGGTGTCGATCGACACTGATGGTGTCGATCGACACTCATCGTGCAAATTCACTCTTCCGACTTCATCACTTCGGCTGCTTCTCCAAAATGCTCCAAAAAACTCTAGAATCTCTAACTTTGCTCCAAACGTAGTTTAACCTGTAAAAGACTCAGAAAGGACTCTAAAATAGTATAAAGACTCTATAAAAACACTTATATCATGGTCTAAAAACGGGTAAAAACCATGATATATCAGTAATCTTCAAGACGCAAGGACGAAAGATTTTCCATCTCTCATTCACGATGTTCTACAAAGGTCGAGGGACAAAGACGAGTACTCAACAACCGGAGTACTTGTTCTTCTCAACATAGGCGTGCCCCAATCATCATCCTCACCAGCCGCCAACATCACCACCACACGCCCACCACCATCATCTGAAGCAAGGAAGCTCAACCGCGCAACACATTTCCTTTCGAGCTAAATTTTCGATTTCTTTTATTCAACTAAATCGATTCTAAGCAAGGACATAGGGAGAATTATCAAGTCCTTAACTCTATCATACCACACGCCCATCCACCCACACCAAACCCAACGCCACTTTCAAGTAAATCTTCACAAGCTTGTACTTGAATTTATCTATTTTTTTCACCTCAACTCGATTTAAACAAACTGGGGACAGTTTGATTTAAGTCTGGGGGGGGGGGTTTCTTATATTACTAACTATGCTTTGATTTGATGAGTCTTATGCATACTTACATCATTTATCGAGTCGTTTTATAGAGTCAAAATTTTTTTCTTTTAGTCGGAAACTATGAACTTTGCTAGGTACAAGTCATTTCGAACAAGGAACCTTAATGACCATTCTCACGGTTTTAGATGCAAGGTTTACTAAGTTGAACACTGCGAGTGGATCATTCCAACGGAGAAAGTTCTAATCTCTAGAGTACTCGAAGGATCTTGCGTTGACTCCGCACCTAATGAATCAAAACTTCTCGTCAAGGGGCTTGAGGTACTTCGAANCGTGTGGATCGTGTCTGGCGATCAGTGTGGATCGTGTCTGGCGATCAGTGTGGATCGTGTCTGGGCGTGCAAGGGATCGGGGATCCGAGCCGTCTCTCTTCTGTACTTGGTCATGTGGTGATGGTTGGTTGAGTGACTAGGTACGGGGGGGGGGACATGTGTTCGATGGTTGGCCAGCACAGTGGCTGAGTCAGCAGGAGCATGTTTGAGGTTGTGGACGAGGTCTGGACGGTATGGGACGTTCATGGATCATGCGATGTGGCCAAGGTATGGTTTAGCTGATGCTTGATATTATTGTTCTGATGCGTAGCTAGTTAAGCCGTGTTTGAGTAGGACCATGGGATGGTCTTTGCTAAGTTGTTAGATGGAAGGAACGTGTTAGACTTCATCTAGGATATCGGTTAGAATGGCGAAAATTTACTGTGGTCTGGCCTCGGGTTAGGAAATCCGGGTCGGGACGCTACAAGTGGTATCAGAGCGTGGTCGGTTCTAGGACAGAGTCTTGATGTGAATTGGGCTTGTCTAGAATGACTTAGACTCGGAAAATGGTAAAGGGAATAAATGTTTTATCTGCTTAAGTGGCTGGTATCTAGGATCGTATGATGGCTAGGTTTTCTGATTTTCATTGATTGCTTGTGTAAGTTAGTGAATAAGCTTAGCAAGGTCAATGTTATGTGATTGTGATTTGGTTAAGTGTGAACCGTGAGATTGCATGATGTCTAACTAGCTCGTTTGGATAGCCGGATCGAGTGTCTTGCTTGGGTGATTGTTTGGGTGATGTGTGAATCACACCAGAGCAGAACCGAGTCCATAAGTCATGGTCCGCGAGCTAGGGTAGACGATCATCCTGTTTTTGTGATTGTGAATGAATGAGAATGGTACAAGGTACCGAGTGGTCAAACCGTGGTATCTAACTAGCTGTGTGAATGTCCGGATCGAGTTGCTAGTTCAAGGGGATGTGTGATTCTAGCTTGGAGTAGAACCGATGCCTTGTGAGGCTTCACAAGTAGTTGAGATGGTCATAGGACCAAACAGTTTATGTGCTTGTTAAGCAGTCATATAGTATGAGTGCGGTTCGAAAGTTGAGATCAAAGAAAACAAGAGATTGGGAGTCAAGTGTCCTCGCCAAATACTTGTTTGATGATCAAGAAACTTCTCGAAGGTATTCATGACTATGACGAATCGGTTTTGGTTATAAGATTAAGTTGGTATGTGTGATTACCGAGGCTGATATGGTATCTAGCTAGCTCGTGATCGAGGCAGGATCGTTTCATTTGCCTAGGTGATGTGTTATTCACGCTAGTGCGAAATCGGGTCCGTAAGACTTGATGGTCAGAGTTAGGGTAGATGATCATGCCTGTTTATGTGATTGTTGTTCGGTTGTGGTAACCGCGAGAATTGTGGAATCTAGCTAACTCGTGACCGAGGCAGGATCGTGTTTCTTGCCTGGGTGATGTGTGATTCACACTAGTGCGGAACCGAGTCCGTAAGACTAGGGTCAGAGTTAGGATGGATGATCATATAAGTTCTGTGATGCATTGCTTGCATTCTTTTGCTCTGCTGGTTAAGCAAAGACACACTGGTTAAGCATAGTAAGGCTGGGAGCCGAGGTAAAGGTCTGGGAGACCGGGGCCATTGCTTGCCGATAAGGGTCTGAGAGACCAGGGCCATTGCGTGCCGAGATAAGGGTCTGGGAGACCGGGGCCATTGTGTGCAGAAGGCCTTGTGTGCCGTGAGAAGGCTTGTAAGCCGTTTAAGTGTAGTAAGGCTGGGAGCCGATATAAGGGTCTGTGTGACCGGGGGCATTGTTTGCCGTGAACGGCTAGTGAGCCGTGGTAAAAGTCTGTGTGACTGGTAAGGGCTTGTAAGCCGTGTACTGTTCTGGCATCCTTGGGAACTCGTTATGTTCGCCAAGACGTGACTGTTTGGGGTTACGACTTTGGAAACCAGATGGGTTTGCCAAGGTGTGACTGTTCTGTGTTACGACTTTGGGAACTGGTATGTTCGCCAAGCGTGATTGTTATGTGTCGCGGCCTTGGACACCAAGTGGGTTGTCCAGGCGTGACTGTTGCTGCGAGGTGTTATTGGAAACCAAGTGGGTTTGCCAATACTTCTGGGATTCGTTCTTGGGACCGAGAGGGTCGGCCAAGACGAATGTTTTCTGAGATGCATTTTTGGAAACCGTGGATTTGCCAATGCATGACTGCAGTGAAGGCGACTTTGGAAAGCATTAAGTTTGCCAAAGTGCGGTTGTGGTAGCATCCGTGGGAATCAGTGGATTTGCCAATGACTGATGTGATACTGAATTTGCAACGGATATGTTGTGATCACTGTGACGGTGGGGACTAAGAAAGTTCGCCATCGTAGGATTAGTAATGTGGTATATTGATACTAATGGATTGGCTAGTGTGCCGAGTACTTGTTTGTTAAGCATTGTACGAACCGATTGGCTAGTGTGCCGAGTACTTGCTTGTTAAGTATTGTACGAACCGATTGGCTAGTGTGCCGGGTGCTTGCTGGTTAAGGCATGGTACCAACTGAAAATACAAGTGAGGACTTGTAATGGCCGTGTGAGCCGACGCTTGTGAGCCGACTGATGGCTTGGTGTGCCAAGTACTGGCTGAGTCACTGATCCCTTTTATTGAGTGTATAGATGGGACATGATTGTGGCATGCTGGTTGCAAGATGACGGTTGAGTAACCTATGCTGGTTGCAAGATAACTGTTGAGTAACCTAGGACTGCGTGGGTGAGGACTTAGGAGTTCATCACCGCATGACTGGAATCGTGAGTGAGGAACCTGCGGGTTGCCTAGGCGATTAGATGTTAGCATCTGTGGTAATCTGCGGATTAGCCAAGGCGTGACCGTGAGATTATTCTTGGGAACCAGCGGAGTTTTCCAAGATAATCATGTCTGTCAGGATCAATGCGTGATCCGAGGATCAAAGAGTGATCCGGGAATCTGAGGCCATGTATGTGGATTGAGGTAGTCGCTGACTATGATATGGATATAGCTTATCATTTGGATAAGGCTATTCTGGTTGCAAATACATTGAGCCGGTGAAGGCTAGTGTATCGTCTGGAAATAATGTAGATGGAATGGTAAATCTACTAAGGACATTGCGGTTAAATGTCTTTACTAAAAGGTTAGAACCGTTGGGTTCGGGAGCAGCGGATCAAGCTGATTTGTTATCAAGGATCCGACTGGCTTAAGAGGGGATTGAGAATCCGACCAAGGTGTCAAAGAATGACAAAAGGAAGTGTCAAACTTCGAACAATGGGATTGTTGTGAATGTTTGAGTGTGTGTTCCTAACTGGAAAGAGTTAAGGAGGAACTTAAGAGAGTTTTGGAAACTCGAGTAAAGAATCAAGAGTGATTCGTAAGTTGTGTTAAGAAGGATCCGTGTATCTTGGTTAACAATTATGATGGTAGTCAATGGTAGTTGAGGTGAGGATGAGACAAACGCTTAGGAACTCGAGAGTTCGCTAAGGTAAGTCGCCGGGCCAAGATGGACTGACCGTAAGCATTGACCTATCATCATGGAGGACTGAGCTTTAGGAGGAAGTCCAAAGCTAACAAATTATGCTAAGCATTCTGTTTACAAGGAAGTTGAGGTGGGGCGAGTGGAAATACTTAGAAACTTGAGAAGTTTTCTAAGATATGTACACACACCAAGAGACTGTCCAGAGAATGGAAGGGCTTAGCATGATGGAAAGACAAAAGGAGTAAGTCTTGAGTTGACTAGTGTTGAAAGAGAAGTCTGACTGATAAGAGTTTGTTCGATTTGGAAGTGGTCGGACAAGGGCTCTGTGTAGTAAAGCTGTGTAAGCTGTTCTGTAGACTAGTGTTCGGCCAGATGTGGCGTACACGAATTCTGATTGGTGGTGGAAATCCGGACCAAGGCCGGGATGGTCTAAGGTCAAGTATCTGGAATCGAGTCTTGAGGAGGCTGCGATTTGGAAAAACAGTTTAGTACAACTAAATTAAGAGTGGTTAGAGTCCGAGGATGGGACTCGGATGTGGTAACGACACTAAGTAGGAAGAGTGTTGCGTTACAATCTGGATAAAGGCATTGGCCGGGTCAACGTTGGAACGGATCGTGAGGCGTCACGTAGTTCTAATGGAGGGCATATAAGAGCAGGAGTGCTCGATTAGGGTGGTAACTGGGAGAATTATCTGCCTTTAGCTGGGTTGCGTAGAGCACCATTATGTTTAACCCAAGTGGGGGAGTGTATTGTGACTGACAGGAGTCGAGACAACTACCGAAAAGATCCGATTTCTGATGGTCAAGCTGAAAGAGGCTCAGGACCGACAAAAGAGTTATGTCGAAAAGCGCCATAAGAACTTAGAGTTCAGTGTGGGCGATCTGGTTTATCTGAAGGCTATTACTTGTAAAGGGAAAAGCCGAGCAACGTTTGATGCTGAGTTGAGTCTGAGGTACATGAGACCGTACCAGATCCTGGAAGGATTGGAACAGTGGGGTAAAAGTTGGACTTACCGCCAGGAATGAATGCGGACCGCGATGTGTTTCACGTGTCATAAGCTGAGAAAGCACCTGACCGAACGTGAGAATGTTATATCTGAACCACCTCCGGAGCTGCAAGAGGATCTGACTGTGGAAGGTAGACCGATCCGTGTGGTTGGCCGGAAAGAAAAGGTTAAGCGTGGTAAAGTGGTCAAGATGATCAAAGTTCTGTGGGACTGTAATGGCGACGAGCAAACGACTTGGGCAAAAGAGTCAAGGATGAGTACAAAGTTCCCGAAATGGTTTGGAAAACTTCCTGAGGAAGAACCGGATTCGAGGACGAATCCAAACTGAGTGGGGGAGAAATGTAGCATCCGCGACCAGAAATCCTAAGTATGGTCGTGCGGGTCATGGGATGGTTGTTGTATATACGTTCTGATATGAGTCAGGTTCGTCAGTTTCTGTAAATATGTACATACCGTGGTACGTCTGTGAGGTCAAGGATTGTACCGTGTCTGCGTCTGTGAGGTTAAGGACCGTACTGTGGTCGGACCGAGTGAATATTGAAAGAGTTGTCCAAGTGTCGAGGGACAAATGTACTAGGCCGTGGGCCGTGGTTTTACTCGAGGGAAATCGGTTTATCCCTAGTGGAAAATGATTTATCCCGTGTTTGGCCGAGCGGTCGAGGTTTGGCCGAGTGAAAAAGGAAAGTTGGTTGGTTTGGCCGAGAGAAACTTAAATTGGACCGAGAGACAAGTAAACCGTGTGGGATAAACTGTGGTTAGACGGTCAAGCTAGGGTTTTGGGGTCTATATAAAGACTTTATCCCGTGGCCGCGTGAGGAGGAAGTTTTATCGGGAGAGAAACCTCGAGGCGATTTTTGGACTCGAGAGAAAAGTGACTTCGCCGAGAGAAAATCCGAGCCGCTCGAGAGATTTCGCCGTCCGTCGAGTTTCTGAGATTTCTGTTCGAGAGAAACGACTTGGAAGGGCCGATTTGCCGAGAGAAAGTTCGTTTATCTCGAGGAATCCCGATCGGATCNTTTTCATCGATTTATACAAGTTATGCATTCATCAATCACGTTTTCTACTTCTTCTTTTATGTCTGAGTAGTTTATTTTCGTTGGGTATTCTTTAAGGGGATCTATGGGAATTTCATTAACTGTTGTTGAACCGATTGTTTAGGCCGAAGATTAGGGTTTTCTGTCTCACCATATTCGTTCTTATTGCATGAATCTAGTGTCATGAACTATATTCTGATCGCAGGGTCTTGAGAGCGACGAACGTCCTGAATCTCAGATCTAGACCAAAATAGGGTAGAGAGCTGATAACACGTTTTTGCTGTGTTTGTCAAACCTTAAGCTTGCTCATGTCATTGCAGCACTTAAGGGTCAATCCAACTTGGGAAGATTGAAGGATACTAAGAATACAAGAACTTTTGGTAAAGCTAAGCAGATTCGGATTAAATGGGTGAACAAACCGAAATAAAATACTTAAGGTGATCTACTGAACTTAATAACTATTTTAAAATCCTGACCAAGTGGTTAAACAACTAGAAAGTTACTTCTAAGGAATTAAAAAGCACGATTACTAATTTTAGAAAATGCAAAACTAAAGACTGACGAAACAGGAAATTATCTAAGACTTGGGACGAATTTTAAAAACTAGAAATAAAAATCTTCTGACTCTTAAACTCTACCAGGGTGCGAAATACGACACTAGGGAATTTATAAAATACTAACAAGACCAGGAACGCAACTTACTGAATTTAAAAAGCTTTAGTGCAAGAAATAGACAACTAGATGGTTTTAAGCTAAAAGATTGAAACTTTAAACTAAAGGAAGATGATTTTTATGTTTTCAGATGATAAGAAATGGAGTCACGGTTTGAGGATCAACTTAGAGGGTTCAAGATTCAAGCTTTGAGTTTTTAAAACATAGATCTACACTTTTTGTGCTTTCTCTAAGCCTTGAGAAGCTTAAGCTAACTTCATCCATGGCGTGTGGTATGAAGCCTTCCTCATCCCTTGCTCCTAACCCATTGATCGTGGAGGAAAGAAAGGATGAGAAGCATGATGCATAGATCTCAAAAAGTGGCTTAACTAATCCCCTAAGCAACCATGGCGTTTGGGAAAGGAAAGATTAGTCTCTTGGATTTGGATTTAAGGGATCTCCTAGATCTGTCTAGGACAAGGAAATCCCTGGATCAAATATGTCTCTCTCGAGATCCTCTAGGCCTTAAACGCCCAAATCCAAGAAGAGAATGGTTTTAAGAACAAGAAAAGACCAAAGCTTAAACCCTTAAACCCTTAATCACCTCAAACCGAAAATCCACAAGATTACTACTCACTATGTATGATTAAGATGCTGGAAAACGTAAAAGAAGGAAAGCTAAACATGATTAAACGATTAAGCAAAGAAATTAACAAAGTACGTAGCATAAATTTAAAGATTAAGGTTTTCTAAAATATTTCTGGAAAACATTGTGTTCTAAGTTAGGAACTAAGTTGTTGTTTTCAACTATGGACAAACTGAAGTAGTGAATAGGACTTTGTCTACACTTTTGTATGCAGTCATTAAAAAGAACATCAAAACTTGGGAAGATTGTTTGCCTCATGTTGAGTTTGCATATAATCATTTGGTTCATTCTGCTACCAAGTATTCACCTTTCCAGATTGTTTATGGTTTCAATCCTCTAACTCCTTTGCATCTAATCCCTTTGCCTTTGAGTGAAAGAGTTAGTATGGATGGGAAAAAAAAAGCTGAACTTGTTAAGCAGATCCATGAGAAGGCACGACTCAACATTGAAGCAAAGACAAACCAATATGAGGAGCAAGCAAACAAAAACAGGCGCCAAGTGGTCTTTGAAGTTGGAGATCTTGTGTGGGTACACTTGAGAAAGGAACGTTTTCCAGCTGAAAGGAAGTCTAAATTGATGCCAAGGATCGATGGTCCATTCAAAGTCTTGAAGAAAATCAGTGAAAATGCTTACCAAATTGATCTGCAAGGTAAGTACAATGTGAGTTCAAGCTTTAATGTTTCTGACTTAGTTCCTTTTGCTGCAGATGAGCCGGATTTGAGGTCAAATCTTTTTCAAGAAGAGGGGTATTGTAGCATCCGCGACCAGAAATCCTAAGTATGGTCGTGCGGGTCATGGGATGGCCGTTGTATATACGTTCTGATATGAGTGATGTTCGTCCGTTTCTGTAAATATGTACGTACCGTGGTACGTCTGTGAGGTCAAGGACCGTACCGTGTCTGCGTCTGTGAGGTCAAGGACCGTACCGTGTCTGCGTCTGTGAGGTTAAGGACCGTACTGTGGTCGGACCAAGTGAATATTGAAAGAGTTGTCCAAGTGTCGAGGGACAAATGTACTAGGCCGTGGGCCGTGGTTTTACTCGAGGGAAATCGGTTTATCCCTAGTGGAAAATGATTTATCCCGTGTTTGGCCGAGCGGTCGAGGTTTGGCCGAGTGAAAAAGGAAAGTTGGTTGGTTTGGCCGAGAGAAACTTAAATTGGACCGAGAGACAAGTAAACCGTGTGGGATAAACTGTGGTTAGACGGTCAAGCTAGGGTTTTGGGGTCTATATAAAGACTTTATCCCGTGGCCGCGTGAGGAGGAAGTTTTATCGGGAGAGAAACCTGATACAAGCGTTTTTTATACTTGCAAACAATTCCTCAATTGCTCATGTCATTGCAATATTTGAGGTATCAATCCATCTTGGGAGATTGGTTGCACTAAGAATACAAAGCTAAGTCTAAGCTAAGCAAAATGGGTAAATTGAAGTCTCAAACAAGTAACAAAAGCAAACTACAACTTAAAAGGATGCTACTAAAGCACTAACTATGAAATTAAACCTTAATTGAAGCTAATCAAGAAACTAAGCAAGGATTACTACTAAGCAAGATTATCAATTATACTAAATCGAAACCTAGGGATGGAATCATTGATTTGGGAATTTAAAGGAACATTCTTGCAATCATTTAAGCTACTAATCAAGCAAACTCTATACCTAGAACTCTTAATCAAGATAAGACCATGATGTGTGGCTCAAATCCCTTTGTTAATTACCCTAATGAACTAATGATGTGTTAGCATTAGGATAATCAACAAGCATTAATAACAAGTCTAAATGGTATGATAAACACTCTAAACATCTAATGTCTTAGGCTAGAATATGTAAATCTCTTATTAAGTTGGTTCAAGCATTTCATCAAACACTTGGTGGGTGGATGAAATGCCTAAGATCCCAAAATGGCAAAGATTAGCCATTTGGCATTAAGAACTACTCAATAAGAAGAGATTAGGAAGAATCTATCCTAGATTGCAAGATTGAACCAATAAAATTCCCTAAATCTAANGAAAATAAATTTAAAGACTTGTAAAAAGGAAATTAGATGAGCAGTGCAGAAAAAGTAAATATTGAAGTGCGTAAATCTCGATTTAAAAGCAGATGGGGTAAAACACGTTGGGGATCTTCTCGGGAAATCTATGGGGTTCTAACTAGAAATCAAACTCACAAAAGTCAGGCAAACGAGACTAGGCGATTTTCCCCAAACTGATTCACTGGTTTTAACAACCTAACTTTGTCAAGTAAGGTCGATCTACGAACATCTATTTCGCAGGTATACTGTCGTATCATGCGTCCTAGACGAACACGCAATAAGATCGGAACGATAAACATTCAGACATCTTTTAAAGGATGCTCTCTACCCTATTTTGGTATAGATCTGAGATTCAGGACATTATTTGCTCTCAAGACCCTGCGATCAGAATATAGTTCAGGACGCTAGACTCATGCAATAAGAACGAATATGGTGAGACAGAAAACCCTAATCTTCGGCCTAAACAATCGGTTTAAAAACAGTTAATGAAATTCCTCATAGATCCCCTTAAAGAACACCCAACAAAAATAAACTACTCAGACATGAAAGAAGAAGCAGAAAACGTAATTGATGAATGCATAACTTATATAAATCGATAAGAAAGAAAGAAGGTTCAAGAACAAATCAATCTTCCTTAAGAACAAGGTGAAAACCACGAATCAGAGATTCGCGGCCACCAAAATAAATCTATAACTTAGAGTATTTCGTGGATTAGGTCTTGACTTGCATAAGACGGCTGCGGGTTTAAGTTGGGCTTTAAATGGGCTCGGGAATCGCGAGTGGCCTGGCCATGCGAGCGACCGGCAGTGGCTCGCCCACTGGTCGTCTGGCTTGGCCGTGGCGCGGCCAGCTCGTCCTTCTGGGTGCTTGACGGACCTTCTTGCTTCTTCCATAACTTGAGATCTAACCGTGGGATTGTTCTCAAACCACTTCGAGGTGAAAGGGAGATGATAAGGCAATCTTGTCTCCAAATATGAGCTTGATCTCGTGGTGGGAAGGCCTTCGTTTGATGTTGAACATTTGTCCTCGAGCACTGTTTTCGAAAATGTCCATTTGGCTCCAAAATAAACGTCTTTTGCTAAGTTTACCTGAAAAGAGTCTTGAACAACCAAATACTCGAAATCTAATGTTTATGCATTAAAACCTTAGTGAAGTTTTGATTCATTAGATGCGGAGTCAACGCAAGATCCTTCGAGTACTCTAGAGATTAGAACTTTTTCCGTTGGAATGATCCACTCGCAGTGTTCAACTTAGTAAACCTTGCTTCTAAACCCGTGAGAATGGTCATTAAGATTCCTTGTTCGAAATGACTTGTACCTAGCAAAGTTCATAGTTTCCGACTAAAAGAAAAAAAAGTTTTGACTCTATAAAACGACTCGATAAATGATGTAAGTATGCTTAAGACTCATCAAATCAAAGCATAGTTAGTAATATAAGAAAACCCCCCCCCCCAGACTTAAATCAAACAGTTCCCAGTTTGTTTAAATCGAGTTGAGGTGAAAAATATAGGTACAAGCTTGTGAAGACTTACTTGAAAGTGGCGTTGGATTTGGTATGGGTGGATGGGCGTGTGGTATGATTGAGCTAAGGACTTGATCTTTCTCCTTATGTCACTGCTTAGAATCGATTTGATTGAACTTAAGAAATCGAAAACTTAGCTCGCAAGGAAATGTGTTGCGCGGTTGAGCTTCCTTGCTTTGGATGGTGGTGGTGGGCGTATGGTGATGAGGGTGGTGATAGACGTTTGGTGGTGATGATTGGCTCGCCTTTGTTGAGAAGAACAGGTACTCCGGTTGCTGAGTACTCGTCTTGGTTCCTTGACCTTTGTGAAACACCTTTAATGAGAGATGGAAAATCTTCCGTCCTTGCGTCTTGAAGATTGCATCACCTCAGAAACTTGAAGTTTGGGTCTATGCTAGCCTATCCGGTGATGTGTTCAGGATCCCGGAAGACAGGTGTTGCTAGCTCGAACTTCAATGCCATATGAAATCCTTACTAGGCTTCGGTAAAGGTCTTGGTCGCAGAAGAGAGAAGCTAGTCTTCGGAAGTTGCATCTTCTTCCTTCTGGAGCTTGCACAACGGTTTTCATCCTCTAGAACTGTTGTATTCTTCTTCGTCTTCGTGGATATAGGTTCGTTGATCGTGCAGGATGAAGTAGAACGTGATGGATCATTGACTTAACTTGACTTGGATGGAGTCTTGTCTTGTCTCACCATTTTTGATGCAACAGCAGTATGCCGCGGTTGTGAAAGTTGTCTTTGCGGTCTTTAGAACGTGATCAAGCCTTGGATCAAGGAGGAAACTTGAAAGGCTTGACACAGGTTGAAGGAGATCCGGTTTGGTGAAGTCGGGATGGGGGAACGTCTAAGACGAAGGCCGGCCGCGCGACGGGTTGTCACGGCCGCGGCCGGGCACGTTCTCTCCGCGCCATCCTTGCTCGTGGCGCAGCCAGGCTCCTTCTGGCCGGCCCACGGGCAATTCGTCGCCCGGTGAGTGTTCTTCGAAACTCCTTCTTCATTTTTTTGGTCTTTTTGGATTTTTCTGATTTTTTTGTCCTTTTGGGGTTTATGAAAATGCTGTAAACTAAGAAGAAACCAAAACTAAATATTAGTATGGTTAAGGAGATGAGAAAGAGAATACCTAAAATGGATTGCCTCCCATTGAGCCGCTCTTGTTTAGAATCTTTTAGCTAGACTTTGGTAGTTTGGGAGCTTAGTTGGAGGTGGAGCTCGACCTTAGGCAACGTCTTTTTGCCTTTTGCGCGGCCTCTTCTGGTGAAGGCTCCTTGAGTCTCTCCATGATTGCATCTTCATCCCTTTCAAGAAGATGCTTCTCCATAGTATATGGTATTGCGGGATAGAACTTTTTCCCGTCGATGTTTGCGAATGAGACTCGCCTATTGGGCCAATCCATGATGGCTCCTCCAGTGGCTAAGAATGGCCATCCCAAGATGAGAGGTGCAGCTTCTTCTTGGCGTGTTTTGACTATGTAGAAGTCTACCGGGATTCTACAATCGCCANAGATGAGAGGTGCAGCTTCTTCTTGGCGTGTTTTGACTATGTAGAAGTCTACCGGGATTCTACAATCGCCAATGATGACCGGGAGATCATAGACGACTCCCTTCGGGGTCGTGAAAGATTGGTCTGCTAGTCCAATTACCACTTCCGTCGTGTGGGAATGCCTGATCCCGAGTTCTCGCGCTGCATGACTTGGTAGCACGCTGATGGTCGAGCCGGGATCGCATAACGCGTTCTCAACCTTGATTCCTTTGATTTCACAGGAGATGAGAAATCGACCAAGGTTTCGCGCTTTGTGCAGGCTGCGAAGTAGCCTTCCCGACCTTTCCCGTGTAAAGAGATCTTGTATTTCTAGCATGGTTTCGTTGCTTTCACACAAATACTGGCCGATAAGATATTCTGTCCATGCTTCAATGAACGTGATGCCCGTCGGAAGACCTCGAACTACCGTGTTGAACTCGTCCAGGTTCTCTCTAGTGGTCCGGTTGGTGTAGCTCTCGTATTTCTTAGCGCGGGAGAAGTAGGCGGCTCTGGCAGAGGTGATCGAACGTCTGGCTTGACCAAAGTGAACTTTGATCTCGTTCCTACTTTCCAGGCTGTCTTCAAAGTATTCCTTTAAGCCATAGCTTTCCCAGGTTTCATCGAATCCTACGCTCGCTGGAATCCCTTCTACCTTCTTGAGGAATTCCACTAGCCTTTCCCTCTTTATATGCAGCGTAAGAGGTCTCTCCATGTCGGTGATGATGGCTGCGGTTGGTCTGTCTTCAGCGGGTTCGGGTGGCTCCTCCTGAGAGGCAGGTTCGCACGTCAAGTGGGGCTGGATGAAGAAACAAGGTGCTTTCTCGACTCCCAAGGCTAGGGCTTCGTGTTCCGCCTTATCTCCTATAAATTTGTTGATGAGCCCGTCGAGCCGCTTCTGTTCCTTGGATAGTCTAGCAAATATGGCCTCGTTCTTCTTCTGAGCTTTTGCCATGTTCTGGACCTCGTCTCTCAGGTCCTCGACTTGCGATTCAGTCTTGTGCTGGGCGCGTTCCATCTCCTGGATGTTCTTCTCCATTCGGCCAATGATGTTGTAGGTGGCTCCGCGAGTTTCCTCAAACTCGTATTTCAGGGCGCGGATGTCTCCTAGTCCGCGGTTCAGAATGCCCTTGTGATCCACCAGGTCCTCGGAAGTTCTGGATAGTTTGTTGATGTTGCCGAAAGTGCGTGACACAAGATCCAGGGATGAGGATCTCGTATGGAGGATGGGATTGAGCCGCTGGTTGTTCAACTCTATCAGCTTCAATCGATGGAGGGGTTATGGAATGAAGTGGAACGAGTGTGGGATCTAAGCAGATGGTTGTTCAACGCTTTCTGATTAGATCAAGGGATGGATTCACGGTAAAGTAACAAGGATGGATCGAAGGTCGCCACAAAGTTTATGGATTAACTTTGATAAGACAAACTCACAAGCTCTATTGAATCGCACAAGAGAGAATGAGAGGGTTTAGCCGACGGCTAGGGTTTCTTTTGCAAGAAGTTCGGTTCTTTATTGATCTAGGGTAAAAGATACAAGGCTGTGAGAGGGGACTTTATAAGAGTCCAAACAGCTATGCCCTTCTAGGGGACTTGAAGCAAATTACATAAAAACTATACTAAAGAAATAATCGGCTAAACATATGCCTTACTCTAAGAATAAAATGTAAATGGATGGCTAACAAATGCCTTACTCTATGAAATGAAATAAAACGACTAAATGATATAAGAAAGACATAAACCAAAGTTTTATTAGCCCAAATAATCATATGGAAATGTATTAAAATGTCTTACCTTGGTCTAATACGGTTTAGATGAATTGCTGCTCTTGGTTTGGTTTAATTGA
>JAHZTW010000001.1:428746316-428768962 GCA_020283515.1 Alliaria petiolata
CGTGATTGATGAATGCATAACTTATATAAATCGATGAGAAAGAAAGAAGGTTCAAGAACAAATCAATCTTCCTTAAGAACAAGGTGAAAACCACGAATCAGAGATTCGCGGCCACCAAAATAAATCTATAACTTAGAGTATTTCGTGATGCTCAGAAAAACCCTAGACAATGAGTATATATAGGTCTTCAAGTGCCCTAGGTCGTGGATTAGGTCTTGACTTGCTTAAGACGGCTGCGGGTTTAAGTTGGGCTTCAAATGGGCTCGGGAACCGCGAGTGGCCTGGCGCGGCCACTGGTCGTCTGGCTTGGCCATGGCGCGGCCATCTCGTCCTTCCGGGTGCTTGATGGACCTTCTTGCTTCTTCCATAACTTGAGATCCAACCGTGGGATTGTTCTCAAACCACTTCGAGGTGAAAGGCAGCTGATAAGGCTATCTTGTCTCCAAATATGAGCTTGATCTCGTGGTGGGAAGGTCTTCGTTTGATGTTGAACTTTTGTCCTCGAGCACTGTTTCTGGAATTGTCCATTTGGCTCCAAAATAAGCGTCTTTTGCTAAGTTTACCTGAAAAGAGTCTTGAACAACCAAATACTTGAAATCTAGTGTTTATGCATTAAAACCTTAGTGAAATGCTTATTAAAGCACTCACTTATGATAGTAAAAATGGGTAAAATATGCATGTTATCACTTATCAAGTGATTTTCATCATCATTTGTGGCGCCATTCACTGTCAAGATTTGAGTTGACGTTCTAAGATAACTTTGGGTCTTAAGACATTGCGATCTTAAGGTTTTTAGTTATACGCCATCTTCTATCAAGGTTCGACCGCCTTGTTTCTTTTGAAGCGTTTGAGAGAGTATTAGGTCTTAGAAGACTGCGATTCTAAGGTTCTTACTACACGCCTTCCATTGAAGTCGAGGATTATTCAACTACCTCCTTAGAGTGCAATTTCTTGGGCGTTCCCGCATCACCTTTGACCATGAGAAATGTGTCTTGACAAAAATTACAATACCACTTTCATGCATATGTCCAAATTCTCTCTTTATAAAACCTTGGTCCCACACACTCTCTTCATTTGCATTCAAAGCTTGTTTTTACCAAAGAATAGAGAGAGTGTGTATTTCGATTTTTGGCAAGAGAAAAGCATCTCATATTCCCCCTTTGCATCCCAATTTTGAAAGGTATTTAAATTTTTAACTTATTTTGGGTGTGCAAAGAAATTCATAGTTTTTAGGAATGGATTTATGTGTTTGCTAGAGAATGTGTATAATTTTTAGAAATATCTAAGTTTCGAAGAAATTTTTTAGATTTAGTCTCAGCTAAATAGATTTCCTCTATGATTTATTGATATATTTTAAAATATTTTCAAAAATTTGGAAACAATGTTTAGGGTTTAAAGTTTAAAACCTTGTTAGTTTACTCGTTTAAGCCTAGCCGCTATCCTCTTCTCACTTTCTTTTCGAGCCCTTGCTTCTCAGGTAACATGGCACCAAAGAAAAGAACTAGAACCTTGGCTCTACAAGAGGAGACTCAGCAAGTTGTGGAAGAGGAGGTCAAGTGGAACAAGGAGGAGAGAAAGACAAGAAAAAGACTAGAGAGGTTGCGGTTTGAGCCAACCAAGTTTGGAAGTAGGGAATTCTTGCAAAGGGTCGGTTTGCTGGAGGCTTTTGATGAGCTAGTCAAAAACATGGGGCTCACATGTTTGGCACGCATGGAATTCCTCACATACCCCGAGGCTACCCTCCACTTCCTCTCTACCTTGGAATTCTCCTATGAAGATCCAAGTGTCCAAACTCCATCCACGGGTCATCTAACCTTCAAGCTCCGAAGGCAACCCTACCACCTCTCCATCCCTGAGCTATGTGAGGCTTATGCTTTCAATGCTGAAGCCACTTTTGTGGAGTTCCCACAATTAAAATCCGCAAGCAAGCTTTTGGATGTGATTAGCGATGGAGATTACAAAGGGAACACCGCCAAGATCGAGAAATTGAGGAACCCTTTACTAGGTATACCCTCAAGCTCCTAGCCCAGACGTTCTCAGGAAGATCCAAAACCCCAACGGTGACCAAGAACGAGTTATGCTTCCTCTTCCAAGGAGTGAAGAATATCTTGTGCGATAGGGAAGAGAATGACGAGCCTTTGGAGGATGATCTAAGAGAAGATGTGAATTATGGCTGCATCCTAGCCTCTTCATTAATGAAGTACAAGGCATGGGCTATAAGGTGTAAAGCAACCTCAGCTTTCATTGGTGGCTTCCTCACGCCTTTGTTCATGCAAGCGGGTGTGGTTCTTAGAGACTTTGAAGCTTGCACAGAGCGTGCTTATATGGATCAGGCTTACATGAGTGTCACGGGTTCCCTAGGACCATCCCCAGCTCCAGGCTTCTATGCCTACTTGTTCACCAATGAGTAGAATGAGAAGAAGACTTGCATCCTCCCAAACCCAAGTGAAACCACGCTAGATAGTATCGGCAACATAGAGTTCTTGCCGACTAATGAAGAGTGCTATGCACCACTTGGGGGAACAGCAGCACAACCACTCCCCACACGCTCTTCTTCGGACTCCCCTCCTGCAGATGCTGAGATGCCAAGCAGTTTTGACCTCCCCAAGCTTGATTATGAGCCAACAATCAAAGCCGAGAAGTTTCTTGCTTCGGTGGTGGAGATTCAAAGGAAGGTCAACAAGTGGCAAGGGAAGATGATCAAGAAGCTAGTGAGGAAGGTTAAGGATCTAAAAGACAGCACATCCGATATGAGCTGGGGTGATGAAGTTGATCAAGTGGCATCTACTATGCCCAGACGCTCAACCGGAGGAGTGGTGATCCGTGAGCAACAAGAGGATCATGCAAGGCGCCTTTCCCTCCAAGAACGACGAACTCAGAGCAAGGACAAGGGCCTAGCACCAGTTGAGTCCTCACGCAAGAGCATGAAAACAAGAGAATCCTCAAGCTCCGGTCACACCTAGTTCCAAGGTACCAATTTCAACCTTTGTATATAACATGCATTTTTTTTTTCTTATGGATTTTGATCTCCTCTTGAACTTGTTTGACACTGAGACGTTGTCATTCAAGTTTGGGGGGAGAATATATGCTTTGACATGTTTTTATTTGGACCGTATTTTCTTTTTACATTCTTGAGTCTTGCATTCATCCTTATTGCATAAAAAATACAAAAAAAATCAGCCAAATTTGAAAATTTTCAAAAAAAAATTCATGTAGTTGCATTTTCATTTATAGAATATTGTAGGATTGAGTCTATATTTTTGCATTTAGGTTGTTGCATTCATATGCATTGGGGGCAATGATACAAAATTTCTTGTTAAGTGTTTTATGGTCATGAATTGGTTCAAAGCCCTAGTTAGTAGTCCTTTGATGTTTTGTATAAACTATGAAAGTAAGCTCTAACCATATTTGGATCACTTGTTTTAATTTTCTTGGCTTAAGTTGAAACAAGCATGAATTGAATCATTTCCTATTAAGTGGAACCTTAACTTGAACATCTAATTATCATACTTGTGCATTTGAGAAAGAATACATGGATTACATATACATATTTAGGCTTTCTTATTCCTTTCACCACTCTCTTGTAAGCCTAAATAGAATTCCACACCTTAACCCTTACCTTATTTCAAGTCAAAATTCGTGTGTGATTGTAATTTGTGAGGTCTTATTTTTGATTAAACTTGGCATCAAGTGTTAGGTTTAGGGCGACATGTATAAGCTCTCATATGATGCTAGCTTTGCATTTTGAAGCTAGTTTTAGGCTTGATTTGGGTTGGGGTTCACAGGTGTTTCATTTGGAAATGCTTACCTTGATTTAGGTTTGAGAAAAGATGGTGTTAGGAGTTTGATTTAAAGGGACACATGGTTTGAAGTGGTTGGTTTTGATTGTTTAAATGTGTAAAGCTCAAAATGTTTAATAGGAAAGGGGATAGCTCTCATAAAAAGAAAAAGAGATGAGAAAAAAATAAAAATAAAAATAAAAAATAAAAGAGTCAAAAGGCCAAATGAAAATAACAAAATATATGAGAGAGCTATCCCATTGAAAATGAACGAGCTAGTATATTGTATAACCATACCACTCGCTATAAGTAAGGTTGAAGAAGAAATCACTTAGGTGAGTTTGATTGATGAGTTTTTGTGGGTTTATGCTTGGCGTCTTGCCTTGTTGATTTGGGTATTTCTAGAGAGTGAGTTGATATATCATGGTTTTTACCCATTTTTAGACCATGATATAAGTGTTTTTATAGAGTCTTTTGGCTATTTTCGAGTCTATATAGAGTCTTTACAGGTTCAGGTACAATTGGAGATAAATTGGAGATTTGGATACATTTTGGAGCTTAGTGGAATGAAGTCGGATTGAAGAAACACGATGAGTGTCGATCGACACCAGGATTTCCAATTTCCAGAAGCGAGAAGTTTCCAGTTTTTGAAGAAAAGGAAATCTCCAAGACTTTTCCTAATCTTCCAAGGAATTGAAGATGCGAACCTAGGCCTATAAATATAGTTTTTCAGCCATTGTTTAGGCATTATCTCATACTTTAAGAATCATAGAAGTTTAGGTTTTTGGAGAAAAGAATTTGACTCCTTTAGAGCAGATTTGGAACTTCTTTATTTTCTTCTATTAATTTCTTTTATGCTTTCTATTCAAATAATGATTTATGTTTCATTGATCATGTCTGAGTAGTTTGGTAGTTAGGTTTAGGGTTTTTCAAAGGTGATTGATGAATTGTTAGGTCAAATTAAATTGTTAGGATAAAATCATTAGAGTTCTTCATCTGGATTTGTGTTTAATGCTTATTCTAGCTTCATGACCTAGAATCTGATCTTAGGTTAATTAATAGATGCGAGAGTATTATTGATTGTTTGAACTAGTGTTAGATGAGCAAAATACCTATTCGCAAAGAGATTTGGTTTAGGGATTTTGTGAACAATTGAACTTGTTATTAATGCTTGTCTGAATCGATAGGATTTGCAAAGAGATTTGGAATTCTAGGGTTTAGACATAGATAATCTTCGCAGCGAGAGTTGGTTGATTTTACATTAGTGTTTCGAGTTCAAGAACGGATCTTAATAATTTTCTAACATTCTGTCCAGACCTACAATTTATATCACATGAGAATTTCCCTGAACCTAGCGTTTCGTCTCCTAATTTTAAGAAACCTATTTCTTGATTACTAGTTTACTTCCTGCTTTGTTTTACTTTATTTCAATTCTGATCTAGCATAATCTGAACTTAGAAACCTTAGCGTAGCATCTACTTCCCTTGGGATTTCGATACCCCTTATACTACGATTGCATTTGCTGTGCACTTGCATTAGTTTTATTAGGGTAAAACCTGAGCCCTATCATGAGTGAGATTGGAAAGAAAATGAGTCCTTAGAGTTTAGTCCCATTTGCATCCATATTAGAGTTTAGTAAGTTTTAGTTTAGGTTGTTGCATGTTTGTACATATTGAGTCCTTATTAGGTGTTTTGGAGGTTTGGAGGACCATATGGAGATTCATGGGTGATCAAGAGGAGGAAGAGAGTTGGCCAAACAAGAAGCAGACGATCTTTAGAAGTGTATCGAGCTACCAACCTCGATATGACCCAACAGTGAAGACGAAGGGAGCACATCGAGCTTTTGTATCGAGCTACTAAGCTCAAGACAAGTCCATCCATGATTCTTGAAGAGGCGTATCGACCATTTGTATCGAGCTACTAAGCTCGATACAAACGACCAGGGAAGCTGAAGAAGGCGTGTCGAGCATTTACATCGAGCTACCAAGCTCGATACAATCCATGGAGAAGATTTTTAGAAGCGTATCGAGCTGCATATCGAGCTAGCAAGCTCGATACGCTATCCGATTCTCAGCCTTAAACCGGGTCAATACCCGGTTTGTTCCGGGTTGATCCGGTTTGTCCACTGTTCACTATAAATACAAAATGACCTAATTTTTCGTAAGTATCTTTTACATCTTTTAATCTTTTGTTCTTACTTAGAAAACCTTCCTCTTTGGTTTCTAAATGATTTTGTAAGACTTTTAATTAAGTTTATGCAATTTACTATTTACCTTTGTTAATCTTTCATTCCCTATCTCTCTAATCATGTTTATCTTCATCTCTTTCATCAGATTTGAGGGTCTAATCATGATTAGTGAGTAGTTTCCTTAGGATCTAGGGATGGGTTAGATTTAGGGTGATGGATTGATCTTGATGTCTAGGGTTAGATTCTTTCATTTTTTTCCTTGTTTACTGATCCTAATGCTAGTTTAGCCTTGATCAAGGCAAAACTAGAGTTTAGGGAATTTCTCACCCACAAGGTGTTTGATGAAATTCCCCAACCAACTAAACAAGGGATTTTCATTCCTAACTCATGATAGTGATTGTCTAGGGTGTTTATTAGCAATTTAGAACTGTTTCAAAATGCTTGTTAGCTTCCTTTTCACAAATGAAAGTTTGTTCTTGATTATGATAATTAATGAAGGGATTAGTGTCATAAAAGTGGATTAGTCTTGCTTTTGAGTTCTAAGCTTAGGGATTAGCATTTATTGAGATTGATTGACATCAATGATTGGTTCTTGGAACACCTTAGATTGGCAACCCCATCCTTGGATCCGTTTTAGTCATTTGATAATCTTGTTTAGTAGTTAATTAGTCTTTGAATTGCTTGATTAGTGAATCCATTGCTTAATTAAGGTTCTAGTTACTTTTGTTTGGTTTGATTGCTTGGTTTGATAGTTAACAACAAAACCTTTTATGCTTGCTTAGATTAAGAAGTTTTATGCATTCCTATTGTCACAAACACACCCAATTGGATTGATCCTTAAACACTACAACGACATGAGTAGGGTTTGAGTAATTGTTAAGAACAAGGAAAAATCCTCGTATCAAAAGGTTAGGATTCTTGGATTGTTTGGAATATACAAGTCTTGATTTGAGATTCAACGTGTGATGAATATGGCTAAGTTCTTTGGAGTAGGGTTTGTGTACTGTATCTTAGGATTGAAAACAAGGACCATTGAGTTGATTCATTTGAAAGACACTTTTGGATTTGAGCCCCCAATTTCAAACTTCTTCTCCTAGTTTGTCTTTAGTTTGCTTAAGGGCAAGTAAAAGGCAAGTTTGGGGAAGTTGATATACTCGTGCATTCAACATACATTTAGGATGGATTTTCATTCATATTGCATTCATAATAGGTTAGTTTGTAAACTTTATCTCATTTTAGGTCCTTGAGTACTTTGCATTAGCATTTGCATGGTTTCTTGCACATTTACATCATATTGAGGTTGTTTTGAGTGCTCGGAGCTATAGAGAGAGCTGGAGCATGATGAGGTTCGAGGGAAAGTTTGGAAACACTTAGAAGAACTTGGACGAGCAAGAGAGTACTGAGTTCGAGGGCGAGTTCGAGCCAAGTAGGTTGATCTAGGAGAGATCGACCAGACGATCGAGGAGTCCAGACCGATTCAAAGTCCATATCGGGCATAAGATCGACCAAGCCTGGTCGTGCGAGTATACGGACCTGAAGATGCTACCCATGAAGAACGGAGGCAAGATCGAAGTCATGGGTCGATCTAGGAAATATCGACCACAGGATCGAAGAAAGAGATCGATTGAAGACTTGGATCAACAAGAAGATCGAGTGAAGCAAGCCGTTTCCAGTTGAAGATCGACAAGAAGATCGAGTGAAGCAAGCCGTTTCCAGTTGAAGATCGACCACAAGATCGACGACTCAGCTCGATCTCTCTCCCCCAGACGCTCCGTCCTTATCCGGACAGCTCATCTAATTTGTCCTTTTGTGAGGGGACCATTTCTCTTGAACTATATATGCTTTTCGGCCTAATTTTTAGAGAGGATCCGAATTTTATTCCCTTTGCCTTTCTTTTTTAAGGAAAAAATCGCTATTGTTAAGGTTTTTTTAAGCTTTCTTAGTTTGTAATCTTGAATCTTGATCTTTAATCCTAAGTACTTATCTCTTAATCTTCTTCATTAATTGTTTAATGATGTTTAGCGTCTCTTCTTTCATGCTTTTGATGTTTTTAATCATGGTTACCGAGTAGATCTCTTAAGATCTAAGGTTGAGGGGATTAGGGAGGTTTAAAGGAGGTTTAATCTTGGTATTATGTGTTCTTAATCTTATCCTTTCTTAATTTGGATTGTTTCATGCCTAGAGACCTCGGGAGAGGCTGTATGATCTTAGGGATTCTCTTATCCCATAAAGACATAGAGAATCCCATAATCCCAAACCAAGAAGCTTGTTCATCCTTTCGCACGGAAGTGTATTGGAAGGGAACTTGCTAGATCGATTTAAGATACGATCTTCTTGTTCATCAATCATCTTTTCCACCAAGGGATTGAGTTTGGAGAGAGTTTTGATGTAAGGATTTCTACCACGAGAGTGGATTAATCTAGTTTTGATTCTTAAATTTAAGGATAACTCATATAAATGTGTAGGTCTAATGTTTTAAAACCCAAAATTGAACCCTGAACCTCCCTAAAACATGAACCTCGACCTTGGATCTGATTTTTAGCATTTGATAAATTTAAATCCATCATATTTAGCTTGATATTCTGTTTTTAAGGTTTTTATTTTGCAAGTCTTGTTCTTGATAACATCTAGTAGTTATTTAAAAGTTACTCATCTAAATCCGAATATTGCTTGGCTTTGTCTTATTATTGCATTCCTATTGTTTTTTCCTCCCATTTGAATTGATAAACTCAATTATTACAATGATGAATGATGCTTAAGGCATTGAAAAAGTAGAATAAAAATTTACTTATCAAGGATCGTATCAAGTGGTATCAGAGCACACTCTTAAGTTCGGTATTTATTCTGTTTTTTCTGTCTATCTATCTAGTTAACCAGGCATAAAAAAAAATCGTTGGTAAAAAAAAAAAAAGAGAAAACGAAAATTAGTGGCTTGGTTGATTAGCAACACACAATATATACATATATATATATGTATATATATATATATATATCTCTTTAACTATCTATCTTCTCATCTTCTTCTCTTGTAATTTGGATTTACGACCGGATTTGATTGATTTCTGTTCTTTTAGAACTTGTGAGAAATTGCAGTAAACACTTGGAGAGTAAACACTTGCGAGAGAAACACTTGTGAGAGGCTTTTACTTATAATCTGTTTGTTGAGTTTTGCAGGGAAAAATCATGTATAAGGTTGGAGAAATTCGCAACAAAGGAGGAGATCCAGCAGTTCTAAATTCGCAGATGCAAACGTTGTTGGGGAAAATGCAAAGTTTGATGAGAACTGAGATGAAAGTATTCAGTGAGAGGTTTGGTCAAGGGCGAGCAGAGGCACCACAAAGGCAACCACGAAAATTACCTATTAAGAGAGAAGAAGATCGACCTAGACACGCAAGAGCTACTGAAGAAGTTGAATATTACAGTCGTAATAATCATTCATCAAGATCGAGTCCTAGGAGATCACAACATGATAGAAAAGGCAAGGATCAAGCTGATATCAACTTAGGTGGTTTTATGTTGAAGATTCCCTCTTTGCAAGGGAAAAGCGATCCAAAGGCATATCCAAAGTGGGAGGAGAGGACTGAGCTCAAGTTTGATTATCAAAACTATGATGAGCTAGAGAAGCAGCTCAAGAGGAGGGGTATTGCACTTCAGACTCATGGATCAAGTTCATCCACTACTAGCCATGAAATCAGAGGTAAAGCTGAATCTTCTAGTGCATCTAATAGTGATTTGCAATGCTTTAAGTACCAAGGCAGGGGTCTTGAATCTAATGAGAGTCACAATCAGAGGACAATGGTACTTAAAGATGATAGAGAGCTAGAAACTGAAGAAGAAGTAGTTTATGATTCTAAGTCATCAGATTGTAAGAAGATTGCTGTCAAGGAAGGTTTGTTGAGATCATTGAGCGTACAAGCTAGAGAAGAAGAAAGTGTGCAGCGTGATAATCTATTTCTTACTAGATGCAATGATCAGAATAAGGAGTGCAGTCTGACCATTGATGGAGAGAGCTGTACAAACGTGGCAAGCAATACTTTGGTGGAGAAATTGGGTTTAACAACCAAGAAGCATCCAAAGCGATACAAACTGCTATGGTTTAATGATTATGGTGAAGTGAGGGATACAAGGCATGATCAGATTTCGTTTTGCATAGAAAAATATGAAGATAAGGTGCTGTGTGAGGTAGTACCTATGCAGACTGGTCATATACTGTTGGGGAGGCCTTGGCGATTCAGTTGCAGAGTGCAACATGATGATTTTAGCAGCTAGCACACGTTTATATACGAAGGCAGAAGCATTACTCTTGTTCCTTTGAAACCACAAGAGGTTTATCAAGATCAGTTTCTACTGAAACAAAAGGAGATACAAGAAGCTTTGAGTGAACCCCCAAACACTTACCACGAAAAGGAGAGTGAGAGTTTGAGGAAAACCCAGAAAGAGGCCTTTGAGAGAAAACCCGTGAGAAACTCTAATTTCTTTGTGTGATCTTGTGAGGATAAGAGAATTCTTTTCTTTAAACAGCCCGTGATTTTATTTGCTTACAAAGAAACTCTTCTGAGTTTAAATAACCTTGAACCGGTGCTGCCGAGTAAAACTACTTCTCTTTTGCAGGCTTTTGATGATGTCTTTCCAGAGGATACACCAATTCATGGGGAAGAATATCAGATTGACTTTGTACCAGGAGCTTCCATTCCTAATAAGCCAGTCAATGGGACGATTCTAGAAGAAACCAAAGAGTTACATAGGCGAGTTAGTGAGCTAGTGGAGCATGGATACTTTAAAGATAGCATGAGTCCATGTGTTGATCTTATTTTGCTAGTTCCTGAGAAGGATGGAACTTGGAGGGTGTACAAAGATTGCAGATCCATCAGGAAGCATCACACCTTTCTCAAAAGATCCTTTAAAGCCAGGTGTTTTCTTTCCTCTTCTCAAACCGATATTGTGCTTGAAAAGAAAAAGACTTGTGACAAACTTACATGTTTAGAACCGGTGAAACCGAGTAGCAATCTTTCTGTTTCACAGGAAGAGAACTCACAAGAAGAAGCACAAAGGAATGTGAGATTGATTAGTGACATGGAGCATCAGACCAGCTTTGTGCGAGAACTAATTCCTGATTCATTCTCTTAATACTATCCAAAGCACTGTAAGGAAATTGATTTGGTTAGGACATAGCCTAATTTGTTTGTTCTTGTTTCTTCTCAAGATGAAAAACGATTTGGTTTGGAAAATATGAAAGAGATATGTGTTTCAAAACCTGTTTTTGATAACATAATCCAATCTTGTGAAAAGTCTAAATCTGAAAAGCTTTTTATGCCAAATTGTTTTCTGTTGATGATATGCTTGATAAGTTGCATGGTTCATGTGTGATTTCTAAGATTAATTTCAGGAATGGCTGTCATAAGGCTCGAATGAAAAAGAGTTATGAGTGGAAAAATGTTTTCAAAACAAAACATGTTTTACTTGAATGGTTAGTGATGTCGTATGACTTAGCTAATGTCCCTATTACTATGATAAGGTTGTTGAATCTCAGTCCATTCATTGGAATTGTTGATGTTGTCTATTTTAATGACATTATGGTCTACAGCAAACACTTAGATGAACATGCTGAATATTTGAAACTTGTTTTATATATTATAAGTGAAGGAAAGTTGTTTGCTTTGAAAGGGACTACCTGTTGCACATATAATTTCGTGTTTCTAGTCTTTGTTGTGAGTGCACAGGGTATACAAGCTGAAGAAATGAAAGGCCAAATATCAAAAACGTGACTACACTTGTGGATAATGGATTTTGCTGTTCATCATGACTATGAGTCGCTGGAGCCTAGAGGAAACAAGCAGTACCAAAAGCAAGCAAGTAAATGGCGTTGCAGAGTGATCTTAATTTGAACCTGGTGATTTGGTTTCAGTCCAAATGAGGAAGGATCATGTTCTAGACAAAAAGAAACTAAAACTGATGCCAAGGATCAATGGTCCATTCAAAGTCCTGGAGAAAATCAGTGACAATGCCAATCAGAATAACTTGCAAGGTAAGTATGACGTGAGTTCAAGTTACAACGTTTCTAACTTAGTTTCTTTTGTTGCAGATGGTCCATATTTGAGGACAGATCTTTTTCAAGATGAGGGGTATGATACGATCATGAGAAGCAACAAAGATGATCAAATAGGAGCTAAGCTTGAACCTGAGGAAGCTATGCTCGAACCTAAGGAAACTGAGCTTGAACCAGGGGATGCAATGCTTGAACCTGATGCGATCATGGATAACACAAAGAAAGAAGGACATGTTGCCGAGGTAGACTTAGTTGTCCTTGATAGAGCCGTGACGAGAAGCAGGTTTAAAAAGTTCAAAGAAGGAATTGGAGGATTACTTAATCACATGATCACTCAACCAGTTCACGAGGGCTGGAAAGGAGAAGAAGATAAAACCATCCTGTTTTAATTCAAGTCTTATAAAATCTTATAAAGGGATTAAGACTTATAAAACCTTATAAATGGGTTTAAGTCTTATAAAAGTTTATAAAAGAGTTTGTGATCATTTGTACTCTTTTTACTTTTCCTTGTTTTTTCTCATTGGGTTTTGCAGGAAAGGTTTTAACGAAGAAATTGATTCACAAACTTAATAAAGCCCAATAAGCAAAGGAATTTCGACCAAGGGAAGGGAATGCAACTGAAGAGTCAATGAGTGCAAGAGACATGCGTTGAATCTGTCCAAGAGTCATTCGACTCAATTAAATTCAGTCTTTGGTCTTTACCTTAGTTATTGTTTCTTAATTTCGTTTGTCTAGTTTTCTACAAAGTATTTCTTATAAATACTCATGTAAGACAATCAAAATAATCAGAATCTCTTTTTTATAAAATCTTATAAAACTGATTTTCACTTGTTCTCTTTGAACAAACCGATTGTTTATTGTGTAATATCCAAACTTTCACAACTTGATCCGTCTTGGTGTGTCATATCCAAGGGGTCTGGTGGAATATCAAGAGTCTTCCGCAACTTATGTGCGACCATTAGATTCATTTGTTCTTTGTGGCTTTACAGCTCGTTGAATCTAAGATTTATCATCTACCAACAATAAAGTGCAATAATCCTTGGGAGGATCGTATCATGTGTTGTATATTTTTACTTCTAATTTAAAATTTTAATTAATGTGCAGGGTCTCAAACTGATCAAGTTTGTTATCTCTCATACCCATACACTAAACGATCTCGGAAACTGTGGCTCACGGTTGTCAAAGTAAATTCAAGACATGTTGTTCAAGGAAATTTTAATAAAAAAAAGCTGGTTGTGAATCATACAGTTGATGATGGAATGACGGGTACGACAAAAGAAATCATAACTGACAGTTTAGTAGACGAAAATCATCATGTTGAACAAATTGATTATGAAATCGAAGACGTTAAACCAGAATATGGATTTCTTTGTTTTGTATATATTAATTCTAGGACTTTAAGTTTTGTAATAGAATTATCATGTTTGTAACAAAAAAACATATTTATACTTGTTTTTAATATAATTATCATGTTTGTAACAAAATACATATTATAATATTGGAGAGAATATTTTATATATATATATATATAACAGTTTAAGTTACAAAGTATCGATTGACAATAATGGCTCTTTGGTTAATCACCTCTCATATTGCACTTCTCATATTGAGAAGAGGTCTACGGTTCAAAATACGTTAAACGCCTTTCCTCTAGTGTTTACCAATTTTAATATCAGTCACCAAAGCGTCTTAAAATATCCAATGCTTTGCGAATAACCTCTACCAAATCAATTTTTTTTTATTTTGTACGGTCGCTTTTACGTTAGAAAGAACGTCGAGTTTACCAATACCACATGAATTATTTGCAACCAACACCTGAAATTGTGACTAATTTGCTTTTATTTTTCAAACACCTCTCGATTTACTTTTACAAAATGAACAATATATAATTATAAATATGTTAAGTTATACGTTTCTACATAGATTTGTACTACAATATAAACTGAATCTGTATAACAGAGAAAAAAACTTTTAAATTTTAATATTTTTAAACTTATGTTTCTATCTTTCATAAGATGTGTTTAGGAAAGTTAAAACCGGATTTTTACCAAGTGGATACCTGAAACTCAGTAAAAAATTTAAGCCCAATACTCGACCCTATTTAGTTTTTACTGAAAAAAACGCGGGCTTAAAACGGGGGGGGGGGGGGGGTTGTTTTATTATCCGCGTTTAAATGGGTTTACCAAATCGGGTTTCGGATACCCACAAAATTTTTTTTTTTAATTGTGATTTTTACAAGCGAGAAATATTCATAATACAAAGGATATTAATTTGTAGATATTATACCAAACAACAATCAGGATTTACAACAAGAAGAAAAAATGTAGATTTTGTGAAAAACCAAGAAATCAATGTGCATTGTGAGTTTTCAAAGAAAAAATATGTGCATTGATTAAGGAAGAGATCGTTGTAAATTATTTTTCTTGCGTTTGTTCGGTATGTGTGAGTGACTTGAGATGCAAAAGGTCACTAGTATGTATAAAAATTAAGTATAATTTTGTATAATTATTAAGGAAAAATTCAAAAACCCAAAAAAATGAATTATACTTCGGATATCCGTGGTTAAACTCTGTTTTTATCGGATTCTTTTCGGGTTACACTTGTCGGTATTTGAGAGACCCCAATCTTACTATCTTAGCCGAGAGTAGTCCTCATGCATTTAACGACTTTAAAAAATATAACCAACTTATTAAATACGCATTAAGTGTCTAAAACGTCTTTATTAAAAACCGGGAACTCGATAAGTCTTAACAAATAAATAAATAAATTCAACCGTTGAAATACGAAAGAAAACGTAAGGGAAAGAATAACTTATGAAATCTTTAAATAAACGGAAATAAATAAATCGCCCATAGTTTCCAGAAAATAACACCACAATGACCAGCCTTGAGTTTACTCGTCTGTCTCACCTGAAAAGGAAAAGAGGGATGAGTATTCCAACAATACTCAGTGAGGACGCGCTAAAGAGCCCGCGAGATCCTTTGGATACACCATTTGAAACAGCAATATAAGTATACTAAATATAGACATTAAACGCAAGCAAACAACCTACATAGAATTTCTTGCATTTCTACTTGACAAGTTTAATCATTTCCATACTCAATTATTTGCAACACACCAACCAACCTAGCAAATTTATATCACATTTCCAAGGATCAACCGTCCAAGGTACTCATTCTTTGCCACTTTCCAAATTGGGTTTGACAAGTCACGCGGTACCAGTGCCCAGTGCAGGGTTTGACAGGGGCTCGTCAGCCATTTCCCGATCACTACAACTTCACAATAGTCACTCGTTGTAGGCCGTCAAACAACACTGAACCGAACGATCAGCAGTGCAATATCAAAAACTAGTATACGAAATAATAACTAAAATTATTTTCTTAAATATACTTTACGGAATTAGAACTTTCCTAAAATGGAAATCTTCCTAAAATAGAAACTTTCCAAAAATAGAAAATTTTCAAAATAGAACTTCTCTAAAAACAAAAAATTCTGAATAAAAATATCATAAATAAGTCTAGGGTTTTCAGATTAGGGTTTTCGGGTTATGGTTTTCGTTCGACATGCTCAACAAGGAATCTCATATCTAGGGTTTTCGGAATTGACAGACTTGATGATTTCTTGGCCGAAAAGCAATCGAAATAACTTTTGTGTTTTACCTCGGATCGGGGATCTGGAAATTGCCGCGGCAAGATGGTTGGATGGGCTTTCCAACGATATACTGAACGACGTTTGGATCGATCTGGTTTGCCATGAAATTGGTTCGAAACTTCTTTCACGAAACTGAGAAAAAGTTAGATTTCTGGGCTTTGCCATAATGACCCGCTCCGATTGAAATAGCCATAACTAACGGAGTATACCTTCAAATAGGATGATTCAAGAGGGTCTGGAAAGCTAAGCGAATCCTCTTTCCAATAACACTGAGATCGAAATCTGGGTCTTTCGGAGTCGACGTGAAAAGGCTTCGAAAGTTTGGGGGTCAAAGATGCTTCGACGGCTGAGCTGCAGATAATCTGGCAGAGCTTCGCTGAGGCTTTTTCTGTAGTCTCTAGGCTTGGTAGACAAAAACTATATATAGGAGAGGGATTAGGGTTGACAAAAAGTTAGGTTTAGGTCATTAATATGGGCTTTAGAACATGGACTTGGAAAGAAAAAAAAAATTATGGGTTTTGAAAAAGAATGATGGCTTTGAGAGAATTAATTGGGTCAGGGATGTCACAGTACTAAACCCATTGGGTTATTTTTCTGAATTCGGGTTTGCATTGGGCAGGCTCATTTCGGGTCCGAGTAGGGTCGAGTGAAAAAACCCACCGTAACATCCCTAAATGTGTTAAGTGTTATGTATGTTTACATCTTATATTTGTAAATAATTATTTTGTTCCTAAAATTTATTTACCATATTTTAGTTTGTTGTTTAAACAGAGATTTATATTTTCAAATTAGACTAAAAGTCATATGTAAACAATTTTGGCTCTTAATGTTTAGGGTTTAGGGTTTAGGGAATAGGTTTGTGACTACTATTTTGCTACTATCATCGCCATGTCGTGACGAATTTTCTACTATTTCAGAGTGCGACGATTTTGCGACTGTAGCTAATTATACGATAATTTTTGAAGTTTTCCGATATATTAAGCGGCAATTTGTCCTCGCTTTTTCATTTGCCACCAATTGGGGAACTAATGTGTGAGAACCATCGTTATTTACTAGCCAAAATGTTTCACTTTCCCTTAGTTTTTGTCGACACTTAATCGAACTTTCTTCTCTGAACATCGCTATTCTCTCTCAATTTTCTTCTCATCTCTCTCAATTTCTCTCTATTTTCTTCTCTTGTCTCTCTGTTGGGTTCTTAGCTTCATAAAATGGTTAGAAAGGAAAAATCAACTAGAGGTCGAGGTGGTAGATCTCGCGGTGGTGTCTGATTAAATGGCGATGGTAGACCTCTTCCTCCTAATGAGATTACATGGTAAACTTTCTAAATTTTCTAAATTCACTTAACATTTTCTGGTTTGAGTTTGCGTTGGATCTTTTATTCAAGTCTCTTGGTTTAATTTTTTTATACTCACGATTTTCATCATTTTGATGCAAAGAAAAAATGCAGAGATGCCTGATATGATATAGATTTTCTTTTATGTTATTAACCTCTTTTGATATTCATGTAAGGTTTAACCGGGACAAAGAAAAATTGTCTCTAGTCATTGCTGGAATATTTCAGAGGAAGTTTGATGGTCCATACTTTAGCTTGAATATTTCACAGAAATTTTGCGGTAATATTTGATTTAGTTGTTTTGTTTTTAAGTTACATAGTAATGAATTAGTATTATTTATACTTAACAATATTCTATTGTGTAGCGTAAGTATAATTGGAATTCCGGAATTACTGAGCTTGTGAGAGAAGGATTCTTTAAGATCGCCAAAAACGAATGAAAGGAATCGTTAATCAAGCTAAGACCAAGGGTGAAAGACCACAATGGATTGGCGCAACGCTATGGGATCAAATATGGGTTCATTGTAACACTCCAAATGCAATGGAGAGGAGCACAAATGCATAGCAGTGTTGTAACTCTGACTGTGGTGATCTTGGAGTCCACAAACACGTATCATATCAAAAATCATACTTGCAAGTTTAACAAGAATGGTAAAACTTTTTTCATTTATTCTAAATTTTGCACTTCACATGATTAATATATTTTTGCATCATTATAGGATGATGAATTGGGGCGTCCGGTATCGCTTGGAGAAGTGTTTATGAAAACACAAACAAGGGCAGATGTAACTTTTGTTGATCAAAAAGCCAAGCAAGTAGATGAGGCTTATGAGAAGAACCTAGAAGAGATAATGGCTCAAATGGATGTTGATGGTCCCGGAGGTTCAGAGAATTTGTCTGAACAATCAACTCATCGGACCCTCACCATTGAAGAAAAGAATGAGTTTTTCTTATGGTAATTTCGGTTTTGTTTTCCTCTTGGTATGAACCTCGGATGGACTGAGATTCAATGGGATGGGATCAAACGCGCTGGTCTAGAGACTCTCTCACGTTGGATCGATGAATGAGATTGATGAAGGATCGAACGCACCACAGAGAGGATGAGGGGTTCTCTGATACAGCAAACACTCGAGCCTTGCGTGAATCCACACACAAACGAACGAGCAAAGGGTTTCAAGACTTGACTTGAAAGAACAATTGCCGATTTTATTGATATGTGGGGAAAAGTGTCGAGCTACAAAGCCGAAGTGGGACTTTATAAACAGTCCGGCGGCAGTGACCTTCTAGGGTCTCCCAATAGGGCAAAGTAAAAAGGAAAATACAAAAGAAAATAAAAAGAAAAACAAAAGAAACAAAGGCAAAACGCCTAATACAAGAAAAGGAAACTACTTATCGNGTAAAAAGGAAAATACAAAAGAAAATAAAAAGAAAAACAAAAGAAACAAAGGCAAAACGCCTAATACAAGAAAAGGAAACTACTTATCGTTTTTAAGCAAAAGGAAATAACTTAGACTTAAACAAAATATAATTCGACCGGCTCTTAGACGCATGTTTTTGGCTTTTCTTGACGTCTATGACTTAGTCTGGAACCTCTGAAATGGAGCTTGTACCTGCATGCATTATAGAAATTGAAAGTACCTTATTCATGCTTAGAAGCGGCCAGACTTGTTGTTGAATGGTCTTGATGAGTTCTGGCGTGGCTTTGGTGAGATTTCTCTTGTCTTGGACAGTATGGAGGGTGCTTGATGTTGTGTTGTAGAAGTCCTCCCTGGAACGTTCCTCTTTGTCTTCAAACTCTTCTAGAATCGCCGAATGATCCACCTCGGCAACTAGACTTGTGATCTCGGTATCTTGAGGCTCGACGATGGTCTCCTCATGCTTCCTATTGTATTACACTATAGGATCAGTTAAGTACAAAATCATACATTGGTCTTGCTGAGAAGAGGCTTGTACGATGTCTTGCTGGGATATGTCTTCCCCTTGCTCCTTCTCGGGTCCATTGGAGCTTCCAAGCGCGGTTGATTGAGGTAGGTCCATGGCTTCTGGTTCGAGAGTACTCATGATCCTCTCTACAGCTAGGTTGAACTTCTGGCGTAAGGACTTAGTCTTGGATCGAGTCATTCTGCCTTCTATGACCATGGGAACATCTTGTTCGATTTGGTCAGGTTCGGTGGTTCCACCATTTCCTCCTTCTTGAGAAAGTTTTGCCCTAAAAACCGTTTCTTCTGCATCAAAAGGAGATAAGTGAGCAACATTAAAGCTATGTGAGATATTAAACTCACCTGGAAGTTCCAGCTTGTAGGCATTGTTGTTGACCCTCTCTAAAACTTTGAATGGACCGTCTCCTCTAGGTGCGAGCTTAGAGCTTCTCTTTTGTGGAAAACGTACAGGTCTCAGGTGTAGCCAGACCCATTCTCCTGGTTCAAAGACAAGTTCTTTGCGTCCCTTATCTTTGTTTCTCTTGTACTCCTTGGTCTTCTTCTCTATATTCTCTTTGGCCTTTAGATGGAGCTTCTTGATGTATTCGCCGCGGTTAAGACCGTCTAAGTTAACTTGTTCAGCTTAAGGCAGTGGGGCGAGGTCTATAGGTGCCAATGGGTTAACTCCATACACAACTTCAAAAGGGGACAACTTAGAAGCAGAGTGAGTAGCACGGTTATAAGCAAATTCGATAAACGGAATGCAATCTAACCATGTTTTCATGTTTTTACCAAGCGTTGCTCTAAGTAAAGCTGAAAGAGTACGGTTTACCGATTCGGTTTGGCCATCTGTTTGTGGATGTCATGTGGTAGAGAATAGCAGTCTAGTATCCATCTTTCTCCAAAGAGTTTTCCAGAAGTGACTGAGGAATTTGTTGTCACGATCAGATACTAATTACCTCGGCACTCCATGTAAACGCACCACTTCTTTGAAAAACAAATCTGCGGTCTAAGTTGCATCTTTCACTTTGGCACATGGTATGAAGTGTGCCATCTTGGAGAAGCGATCTACCACCACAAAGATCGAGTCCTTGTGCCTGATCTTTGGCAAACCTAATACAAAGTCCATGGAAATATCTACCCAAGGGGCGTTAGGTATTGGTAAAGGAGTATATAAGCCGTGAGGGTGTAACCTGGACTTTGCCTTTCGGCATGTAATGCAGCGAGAACAGAAATTTTCCACCTCTTTCTTCAAGTGTGGCCAGAAGAAATGATCAGCAAGCACAGCTAAGGTCTTGGCGATGCCGAAATGACCCATTAAGCCACCACCATGAGCTTCTCGGACCAATAACTCTCGGAGGGAACTTTAAGGGATGCACAGCCGTTTGTCTTTAAATAAAAAAACCATCAAAGATGTAGTATGCGCTGTAAGCTCCTTTTCCATTCTCCTTGTAGCTTTCTCCAAAGTCAGGATCCTCCTCATATAGTCCTTTGATATGCTCAAACCCCAAAAATTTAGCCTCCATTGTAGAGATCAGAGCGTGTCTTCTTGACAAAGCGTCGGCTACAACGTTTTCTTTCCCCTTCTTGTACTTGATCACGTAGGGAAACGTCTCTATGAACTCTTGCCACTTAGCGTGCCTCCTCTTCAAGGATGTCTGCCCTCTCAAATGCTTTAGAGTCTCGTGATCCGTGTGGATGACAAACTCCTTAGACAGCAAGTAGTGCTGCCATGTTTCTAATGCTCTAACTAAAGCATATAGCTCCTTGTCATAGGTAGGATAATTCAGCGTGGCTCCACTCAGTTTCTCACTATATTAAGCCACTGGCCGACCTTTCTGATGTAGTACAGCTCATATGCCTAAGCCCGAAGCATCACACTCTACTTCAAACATTACTTTGAAGTCCGGTAATGCCAAAACAGGTGCTTGCGTGAGACGATCTTTGAGCGTGCTGAATGCAGTTTCCTGAGCTTCTCCCCATGAGAATGGAACATTTTTCTTGATAACAGCAGTAAGTGGGGCAGCTACTGTACTGAAATCTTTAACAAATCGGCGGTAGAAGGATGCTAAACCGTGAAAGATCCTAACATGGCTGATGGTGCTCGGCGTGGGCCACTCTTGAATAGCTTTGATCTTTTCTCCATCCACTTGCAATCCCTGTTCACTTACTACAAAGCCTAAGAAAACAAGCTTGTTAGTACAAAAGGATAACTTCTTTAGGTTAGCATATAGGCCTTCCTTCCGAAGCGTTTTCAAGACAAGTTCTAAATGAGTAAGATGATCAGATAAGCATTTGCTATAAACAAGTATGTTATCGAAGTATACTACTACGAATCGGCTAATAAAAGATCTTAGAACGTGGTTCATGAGTCGCATGAAAGTGCTAGGAGCATTGGATAGGCCGAAGGACATGACTAACCACTCGTATAGTCCCTGCTTAGTCTTGAAGGCTGTCTTTCACTCATCGACTTCTCTCATTCTCACTTGATGGTATCCACTTCTGAGGTCCACCTTTGAGAAGATAGTCGCTTCACTAAGCTCATCTAGCATGTCATCTAGGCGCGGTATGGGATGCCTATACTTGATGGTGATGTTGTTAACTGCTCGGCAATCAACATACATCCTCTATGTATCATCCTTCTTAGGTAATGGCAGAACTGGTATTGCACACGGACTAAGACTCTCCCTGATGTATCCCTTGTCCATCAAGTCTTTTACTTGCTTCTCAAGTTCCTTGGTTTCTTCGGGATTCATTCGGTATGCAGATTTGTTAGGCAATGCAGAACCAGGGACTAGGTCTATTTGGTGCTCTATTTCACGGATAGGAGGTAATCCAGCCGGAATCTCCTCTGGAAATACGTCTTTAATTCGGTCTAAGACAGCTTGTACTTCACTCGGAAGTTGTAAATCAACTAAACCTGTACTTAGAAAATCTTTGAAAACCATTAGCTGCACGGTGCCTTGGGCACTCATGGTTTTAAAAACAGTATTGCTTGTAACGTACAAATTAGATTTACTTACCTCGGTCTCCTTAGCCATATGAGTTTGCATTTGATGCACTTCGGTGGGGCTTAAGGGGGCCAGGTTGTGCTTACGGTCCTTGTATGTGAAAGAATAGAAGTTGGACCAGCCATTATGACTTGTTGCTCGATCAAACTGGCACGGTCTCCCCAGCGGAAGATGCCCAACTTGCATCGGTACAACATCACAGGTTACTTCATCTTGATACTTTCCCACGCTAAACGGTATAATGACTTGTTCCGAGATTCTCAACTCGGTTTGATCATTCAACCATCTCAGCTTGAAGGGCTCGGATGCTTTGTCTTCTCCAGACCTAGCTTCTCTACCATATACTTAGAAGCAACATTAGTGCAAGAACCACCGTCGATTATAAGATTACATACCTTGTTTCGGATGGTGCATCTTGTATGAAAGATGTTCTCTCTTTGCACTTTCTCCTCTGGTGTAACTAGGGCGCTTAGAATCCTCCTGGTGACAAGCATCTCGCCATGGTTGATATATCATGGTTTTTACCCGTTTTTAAGCCATGATATAAGTGTTTTATAGAGTCTTTTGCTAGTTTTGGAGTCTTTTTAGAGTCTTTACAGGATGGAGAGCATTTGGAGCTAAATGGGAGAATCTGGAGCATTTTGGAGCACTTTGGAGAAGCAGCCGAAGTGATGAAGTCAAGAGGCTGGAATTCACGAGCTGAGTGTCGATCGACACCA